>JAQPPZ010002053.1:2400000-3600000 GCA_028583015.1 Wollemia nobilis
CCATGTCGCGATTTTGCGACATGGTGGCTTCTTCCCTCACCGCCTGCCTCTGTGTCACGATTTCGCGACGTCGCGAAATCGCGACGTCGCGATTTCGCGACACCTTCTGGTTTGGCCCCCTTCTTCCTCAAACTGTCGTGATTTCGTGACATCTAAAAGCCTTGGTCAAATTTCGAACTTTGCCTTCACTTGGTTTCTTCCTTGCAGCACTTTGACCGGACCTGTCGCGATTTCGTGACATGTCGCGAAATCGCGACAGTCCGTACGCTTCGGGCTCACTCTGTCGATTTCGTCGCGATTTCGTGACGTCGCGATTTCGTGACAGCTTTCTTCCTTAGTCGATTTTTCAAATTCACTCAGCGAAAATGCGACATGTCGCGATTTCGCGACATGTCGCAAAATCGCGCCCTTCCGTACAACTTGCCTTCTCTCTCCAAAACCGGTAGCGATTTCGCGACGCTTTCCAAAAATGGAAATGTCGCGATATCGCGACATTTCCAAAAATGGAAAGTGTCGCGATTTCGCTACGATTTTCTGACTTGGCCGATTTTCTTTGTTCCTGTCGCGATTTCGCGACATTTCCATAAATGGAAGTGTCGCGATATCGCGACTTTGCCAAAAAGGGAAAGTTTTTTATTTTCATGTATTTTTCTATCTGTTTTCTGTATTTTTTTCGTACCGGCGCAAGATTTTCTTTAAGCATGATTGATTCCAGCATGTAAAAAGTGAAGTCTTGGATAACAAAGCTAGAATGACTGAGAAAAAGCACAACTTTAAAAGGAGGCAAGCAAATTTGAATTTAAAACATGAAACATATCAAGAGGGTCCCTACTGCAAAAATGGAAGCTCAAAGTTTTCAGAGGATGGAGATCGATTTTTCAGTGGGGGGTTGTTGCTTCTCAACAGTTCCATCCTTTGAAAATTTTTACTTTGCATTTCTTTTAGCAGGGACCGTCTTGAGTTTTCGGGTTTTTAAATTCCAATTTTTGCTTACCTCCTTCTTCAAGTTTTGCATATACCAAAGTATCCAAGTAGGCTTGCATATGACATTGATTTCAATTTAAAACTTCTGAAAGTTTGCATGTTAAAAGTATTAATGCATTTTCTCTTAATCCCTGATGAATTTTAAAGTTTCGTTTGCAGATTCAGACACCCTTTTGCATTATTTAGATACTTGAAAAGTTTTATCAAATTCTAAGCACTTTGAGTTTTCGTCATTTTCTGCACCAAAGGGAGTCCAAGGCATAGGTGTCACGAAATCGTGACACGCTAAGGAGCAAAGGAAGGCAAGGATTGGGTGTCACAAAATCATGATGTCATGATTTTACGACGTCGCGATTTCGCGACATGCCAAGGTCAGAAGCTAAGGCAAGGCTTGGGTGTCATGAAATCGCGATGTCACGATTTTGCGACGTCGCAAAATCGTGACACACCAAGGTCAGAAGCTAAGGCAAGGATTGGGTGCCACGAAATCGCGACATCACGATTTTGTGATGTCGCGAAATAGCGACACGCCAAGGTCAGAAGCTAAGGCAAGACTTGGGTGTCACAAAATTGTGACGTCATGAAATTGTGACACGCCAAGGTCAAAATCTAAGGCAAGGCTTGGGTGTCGCAAAATCGCGATGTCGCAATTTTGCGACGTCGCGAAATCGTGACACGCCAAGGTCAAAAGCTAAGGCAAGGCGTGGGTGTCACGAAATCATGATGTCACAATTTCACGACATCGCAAAATCATGAAACACCAAAGGCAAAAGAAGCCTAGGGCACGGACCGTCACGATTTCGTGACATGTCGCAAAATCATGACATGTCGCGGTTTCGCGATGGGTCCAAATGAAAAAGACAACGTAGGGTTGTTGTCACGATTTCGCGACATGTCACAAAATTGCGACATGTCACGTTTTCATGGCAGCGACGAAGAAAGAAGCCTAGGGCGCTGTCTCCGTCACGATTTTGCGACATGTCATGAAATCACGACATGTCATGTTTTTGCGGCAAAGATAGCAAAATAAGAAACAGCTGGAAGCAAGTGCGGGGAGGTCGTGATTTTTGCGACACGTGTCAAATAAAGCAAGCCACATGTGATAAACATTAGGGTTTTAATTTAATGATTTTAAAATACTAACCTTTGCTTTTCTTTTGTAGAAAGTGATCCTACAATTGCATGATGGCAGAAGTAATGACGAGAAAGACAAAGTTAAGCGCAAATTAATCGAGGACCGTCACATTGAAATGGGAGATGCTGAGAATTGTTGGTTCATCCAGATTTTATAGATCTGGCTGTAAAGAGACTTTACGGTGACTAAGCAGCTGCCCATTTAATAGAATATGTCGACAATTGACTGGAAAATGGAAATATCTACACACAGTTACCGGAATTTGCTGATGGACGCATTTAATAAAAATTTATGGCGAAAGTAACGGCGTGCAGAGATTTTCAACTCAGAGACGACTCTATGAAGATGAAATGTCAGAGAAGTGGTGACTCATCCAAATTTCCCAAGGGAATTAATGAAGACATTTACACACAGTTATAGGTGGATGCAAATAATATCAAATTTTGCCTTCTCCATTTATGGCAAGTAACTGCATTGAGATTTGCAGAATGATTAAGTTTTATCAAAAAATTATTTTAAAAGGCCTTATATTGTAAAACCCGGGTAGTAGAGTTTAAGGTGATAAGATTTAGGGTTTGAAAAGAAGATATTTTTGGAAAGATCAGGGTCTGTCCTGAGTCTATAAATACTTCTTATAAATGTAATTTTCGGAGGTGGAGACTTAGAAATAAAAAGCTATTGGAGCAATTTCTTGCAAATCTTGTTTGAATGCTTTGTTCTGGACTTAGAGTTGGTGTGATTTTTCTTTCTCTGTGATAGTATGGCCAGGAGCCTAATCTGTTTCAGATTGTGATAAGTTCATCTTCTTTTGTTTTCGTTTCATTAAGGTTTTATTTAATTTATGCTATAGATCTGTGTTACCAGGATTGGATATGTTGTTAGGCTTCATTTTCTTTATTGTATGTTAGGGAAAATTACAGATTTAAGGTTCAAGCCTGTTCTAATTGCTCTGTCCTCATTGTGCGAGCTAGGCTGCTGGTGAGAGATACCAATTTTAACCGACTTCCCTTCTGTTTATAATTTTTTGTTAGATCTGTTTCATCTTTGTCTTATGCTCTTAGTTGAAAGTGATCTTAGAAAGCTGGACACTTTCCTCTTTGATTTGTTCTATTGTGAAGCTAACCGGTATAACTAAAATTGGTAGTTTTGATTTTGTAGCTAAGTTAGATAAACTTCTCTTTCTGCCCTACCCTACTCTCTCTGTTCCACCGTGAAATGATCTATTTTTATCTTTCTTTAAATTTGTCTTTTATTTAAATCTGCTAAAGCATAAAGAGCTAGATCAAAGAACTGATTGTAAATCTGATTATCCACAAAGATAACCAACTCCAAAAACATTACTGAACTGAAGTCCCGAGCCCGTTGTAAGGTAATAGATAGTCCACTTGAAACTATTCTAGAAGTGGAAAAGAGTGAATAGACATTCAACCCAACTCTGTAACTCACACCTTGGATATCCAGCTAGATCCTAAATTGAGTGAGATTTATCCCGTATAAGTGTTATCGGTATTTTATGCTCATTCTTCATAGGGTGTGTATAAAAGTCGAACCAACAACATCCAATATATATAAGTTCTTTATATTTTTTAAAGAAGACATCCAATAACCATAAATACATATGCTTATGTTAAACTGATTTTAGAACATCTAAGAAAGATAACAATATGCTTTACCACTAAATCCACTAAGTTATTATTCCAAATAACTTTGTTTAAGTTAACCATTCATACTTTTACATACTACATACTGTTTCTTTACTCAATAGTTCTTAGAAAAAGACATAAAACTTGATTAAAAGAGATCCCTATACAAAAATAACTTAAATTACTTATTAAAAATAATGACATTTCTAAGCCTTAGTTTTAAAATTGTCATAGCACTGGATAACCATGTTCTATCTCACTATACAAGGTCATATAAAAAAATATATTAACGGAAAAAAATACATACAAAAAGGCTTTCATATTTAAAAAAAAAAACTGTCTACAACTGTAAGACTACCATGAGAACCATTTAAACTTTATGATTTTCACCTCTCTACTGTGTCTATATTTATATATTAAATTTGTGGTAAACTACCTTTGGCTATTGAACAAATTAATTCTCTTACACACAACCATACTAGCATGCTAAAGGTAAAAACAAATACGCCTTGACTTCAATACACCCACTCTCAAAGCTCAATAAAACCAATGTACTCATTGACCAGGATAATGAAATTTAATATTCTAACACACTAAAACAAAAATTTTAAACAAGATTTACAATTGGGTAAAATTAAAGTTTTGGCCCATGTTTTAAGTTAACAAGGAGGCTAAGTGTTTTAAAAAAAAGCTACAGAATTGCTATTATAATAATGATTCTCTACAAACTATGACGACCACCATACCAACATTACTGCAGTTAAAGCTAGCAAAACCAAGAATCCTAATCAATGAAAACTTATGTCAAGACCAAGACCTGAAGTTTGGAACATCATGTATAATTCCTTTTTAAATATGATGGATTGAAATATAATGTAAGTTTTAAACACAATGATGGCTATACAAGTTTCACCATAAAACCGGTAGCAAATGTCTTAAAAACAATGAAATATACTTTCAAGCTATTAAATACAACCATACAAGGGTCTGTTAAAATATCTTATTGAACATTAGCCAAATAAAGAAAATTTCCCCATTCTTCCGTGAGTTTCTATCAACGCTTCCTATCCCAACATCGGAGGCATTGTTCTGCCTGGCTTCCACCACTCGGAGATAGAGATAGAAAATTGGGTAGTGTTTAAACTCAAGGAATCATCTTGGCCCTTATATTCTAAGTGCATACACACGCAACCATGCAGCAAGATGTTTCGTAACACCAATATGCAACTATGTTTCATAATTATTTCACACCAATAAGCATACATACACAACCATGTTTTATAATCCTTTCACACTAATATGCATACATACATAGCTATTTGTTAAAATCATGCATACATACACAACTATGTTTTATAATTCTTTCACACCATTAATATTGGTAAAAATCTTATCTATGGCAACTATGCAGAATAGTATTATATATATAGTAAAACCATTGATGTAACTATATCAAACGATAGTGATTCAGAATACACACAACATAGTTATTGTTTTTGTTTTAAAATTTAAGTTTCCCAATAGATTTTCCACAAATTGACTTAATTTATTTCTTCTACAGTATTATTTCCTAGAATTCCAATTTTATATTGATTTAAAAAGCTCAATCAAGAATTTCCAATGCAAACACAGCTATATTTATCCAGAATTCAATTTCCCCTTTATTATTGAACATAGTGGTAGTATCCATATAATAATGCAAACTGACATATCATTAGCAATTATCCTGACTTGTTCACACTGCAGCGACTTCGAAAGTCAATAAAATCCAAGCCAAGTAGAAGAGTCAAGCCAATATTCGAGCCTCATTCGTGTGTTCCTTCTTCTCCTTCCACTGTCTTATAGGAGAATTCCCATGATAGGAACGTGACACCTTTCAGCTCTCATGCCAGACACTCTCTTTTTACCTTGGCCAAGTGGAAAATACTTCCAACATCCGTATGGAGAGTTAGGTAATAATTTTTATTTATTTCATTATTTAATAATATTTATTTGTAATTCCGCATTAATCAATCCTCCCACCTTAATAATGTTATTGGGTGTATGTTTCCCTTGTGTCTATATATATTTTTGTATGAGACACACACTATATTTTTAAAATCAAACTATGCTTATTTCTAATATTTAAACATCTTCCAAATATCATATTCATACCCTATGCTATTATTTGATTTAAATATTATTATTATTATTATATTATATTATTTGTATATATATAAATATATTTTCTATATTTTATTATTATTTATTAATATTATTATTTTTAAATTCCTATATATGTTTTATTTAAATAAATATTTTTTTGAGCAATGTCACATAGAACAAGCACCATGCAGACAATACAATGGCAGACACATACGATATGTAGTTATATGAGTGCAATGAATGCATCAACAATCAAGATGATCTTTATATGTAAATTATTATGGAGGGCTTCCATGTATCCTCGGGCCAAGGTGCATGAGACACAACATCATATCCCACTCACCTGACGCTTCCCAATTCTATCTCCGCTAGGGGTGGATGTCTTCTTTCGCTTTCGCAAGTTCACCTACACCTACACCACAAAAATCATCGTAATATCAACTTCTTCTAAAAAAATGGTGGTTAAGTGGTAGGGTTGTTACATACTTCCCCTCTAAGAATTAACAAACTCCTTGTGTTAGCAAATATTACAAATGTAGGTTCCATCATATTTGACATAAGAGCGTATAACAATCATCTGATTATATATATCAAAACAATAAACACTAGTTTCATCCAGTATATCAAAACAAAATATCATGTCATATACAAGTATAGTAATTGTCTTTTTGCTTTTTCAATTTTCAAATAAATAAGGAAATTGATTTCTCATGACAACAACATCCTCCCAGGTAGCGTTTCTCTCAGAGTAATGGTCCCACTAGACCCTGCACTGCTCCACAATTATTTTTCTTAACTATTTGGTTTTGAAGCCCAAAATATTAACTAGTCGAACCTTAATGAGTTGTGGGTACGATGTCTACATGTGAGACACATCTAGGATATGAGATGGATCAGCTATATATTTACGAAGAAGGGACACATGAAAAACACTGTGGATTTTTGACAAGTTTGATGGCAATGCGCGTTGGTAGGCAACAGGGCTTATTTTGGTAATAATGTCAAAAGGATCGACATAGCTTGGGCTCAATTTGGTGGATTTTATAGAAATTTTGTTTGGTTTGACTCTAAGGAAAACTTTGTCACCAACAACAAATTCTTGGGGTACTCGCTTGAGGTCAGCATAACTCTTCTAACGATCAGTGACTTCATGAAGTTTCTGACAAATCCCTTTAAGTTGATTTTCCATTTGTTTTACACCTTTAGGACCAATCACTTCTCGATCATCCAGATTATTCCATGTTATTGGTGTCCTGCACCTATTCCCATATAGGGCCTCAAAAGGGGCCATGCCCAACATGGTATGATAACTATTCTTATAAGAAAATTCCACCAAGAAGAAATAATACTCCCATTTACCCTGGTGGTCAATGCAATACATGTGCAACATGTCGTCTAACACTTGATTGACCCACTCGGTCTGTCCATCCGTCTTAGGATGATAAGCAGTGCTGATATTGAATTTTTTTCCCCAAGCTCGGTGCAAAGCTTACCAAAACTTAGAGGTGAATCTCGAATCTCTATCCAAGTTGATTATTTTGGGAAAACCATGTAATATTACTATTTCATGAGCAAAATTTTGCACTATTGTTGTTGCACCATCCCGTATAATGCCTGGTACAAAATGTGCTACTTTGGTTAACTTATCCACCACTACCAATATTACATCATGCTAAAATCGAGTCTTAGGAAGACCCACAATGAAATCCATGGATATTACTTGCCATTTGTGTTCTGGTACTTCAAACAAGTACAACTTTCCACCCGGATGTTGATGCTCTGCTTTGACCTTTTGACATTCAAGGCATTTTGCAATAAATTGTACTACATATTTCTTCATTCCAGGCCAAAAATAGTATTTTTTCAAGTTTTCCCTCATCTTAATTACCCTTGGATGAGTAGAGTATGGTGCATAATGATCTTCCTATAGGATAGTTCTTTTAAGCCCTTCATCATTGGGCACTATTACTCTGCTACAAAAATACACTAGATTTTTCTTAAAACTATAGTCCCCATGTTGATTCATTTTATGCTCAATATTGTTTCGACATTGATTGCAGAACTCATCATTCTTCTGCATTTCCATGATCTGCTTTTTTAGTCCATATTGACATTTGGTAAGAGCTGTAATATGCCTTCTCCTACTAAGGGCATCTACCAATTTATTTTATTTTCCTTTGATATATTCAATACCAAAGTCATATTCAACCAAAAACTCCATCCATATTCATTGTTGGGTGTTTAATAGAGGTTGAGTAAATATATATCTCAAAATATGATGATCTATTTTTAGTTCAAAGGGCTTCCCTAATAGATAATGTCTCCAACTTTTAAGAGCATGAACACAAAATGCTAATTCTACATCATGCGTAGCATAGTTTATCTCATGTTTCTTGAGTTTTCTCAAGTCATATGCTACTACGACCTCATATTGCATCAAAACACCACCTAATCCTTCCAAAGAGGCATCCGTGCAAACTGTAAATGATTTATTTGGATCACGTATTTTTAATATAGGTGCAGTTGTCAATTTCTCCTTAAGAATTTTGAAGGCTTCCTCACATTGAGTTGTCCACCTAAATATATTTCCTTTCCTTTGCAGGTTGGTAATGGGAAATGCCATTTTAAAAAACCCCTGAACAAATCATCAATAATAACCAATCATTCCCATAAAACTTCTTACTTTAGATACATTGGTTGGAGCTGGCCAACCTATTATGGCTTCGATATTTTTAGGATCTATGGCTATCCCTTCAGCTGAGATAATGTGCCCTAAGTATTGAACTTGTGATGTGTAGAACTCACATTTGGATAACTTGCCATATAATTGGTTTTTACGAAGAACCTATAACACTATCCTCATGTGTTCATCATGTTCTTCTCTATTCTAGTAGTAAATCAAAATATCATCCAAGAATATTAGCACAAATTGATCTAAATTTTCCTGGAATACGCTGTTCATCAAATTCATATATATAGCTAGAGCATTGGTTAATCCAAATGGTAACACTGTGACCTCATAATGACCATATCATGTTCTAAAAGTAGTCTTATGGGTATCTTCTTCTCTGATTCTTAGCTGATGGTATCTTGACCTAAGGTCAATCTTAGAGAATATCGTGGCTCCCTTAAGCTGATCAAATAGCTCATCAATCTTGGCTAAAGGATACTTATTCTTGATAGTCATCTTGTTGAGCATCCTATAGTCAATGCATAACCTCAAGGAGCCATATTTCTTTTTTATAAATAGCACTGGTGCTCCCCATGGTGACACAATTGGTTTAATGTGTCCTTTTTCTAACAAATCTTGCAGTTGAGTCTTAAGCTTTTGTAACTCAAGAGGTGTCATAGGATAAGGAGTTTGGACTACTGGAGTTGCTCCTGGTATAATATCAATTGAAAATTCAAACTCCCTTTTTGGAGTTAGTCCAGGAAAATATTCAGGAAAGACATCTCTAAATTCATTTAGTACTGGATGCTGCTGAAATAGTGTGGATCTTGAGTCTGTTTCCTTATTTTTTTTTCATTTAACCACATACAACTTACATTCTTTTCTCCAAGATATTTTGACTTGCGTGGCAATTATTATATGGGGCTCAAAAGATGTTCGATTACAATGGATACAAATTTACCATTTAGCATCATCCGTATAATCCAACCACATTTCCTCAAATTTTAGTAGAGCCTTATGAGCTTTCAACCAATCTACTCCTAATACTATGTCAAATTCACGTAAAGGTGCTATATACAGGTGCTAGTTGATTTTTACCTAGGGTATATCTATTTGTAAACACCTAAAACACGTCATGTCGAGGGCGACTACTCATATGGACATGCTACAAAACCATATGGAGAATCTTGGATAGACTCCAAGATAGAGTAGTGATTCTAACCACTCAATTTAGGCATTTTGGCCTAAGCAGTCTGAACCATAGCCCAGACCTACGATATCTAGTCTAAACCATAGTTGACACTTGCGGTCTATAGTCTAGACCACAACTGTGACCTGTGATATTAACTGAAGTTCAGTTAGGCCTTCCATCTGAGCCAAATCAGTTGGAATGACCAAAAGATATAGGAGGCAATTGAAGGATGGAATATTCTAGAGGCTTCCATACCAACTATCCCAACCACCCTTCTTGGTCTTGGATTCTCCATGAAGCCACCCCTATCCCTAGGGGTATGCTATAAATACCCCCTCCAAATGGGGAGAAAAGGAGAGAGAGTTATTTGATCAAGAGAGCAGTGAAGCACTATCAAATTGCATACTGAATCTATGCATTTGAGAGCCCTTTTGCTAGTCACCTAAAGACCAATTAGCCATGGATGCCCTAGGTGCCTAGGAGATTCAAGAAACATAAATCCAAGAAAATGAAGGCCCTTCACAGCGATCTGACCACCAAATCTATCAGAGGACAACAAAGGTGACCCTTGAACATCAATTTGGATAAGGAGGTCAAGTCCACTACCCCTAATTCTGAGGACAAACCTATCAAAAGTTAAACTGTGACTGTCAGCTGCGGTTCATAGTGCAGACCGCCCACCATAGTTGCGGTTTGCAATAGGTGATTGATCACCTTACTTGCTTTTCTTTTGATCGCATAGATTAGTTATATTAGTATTTTCATAGGTTTAATTGCATTTTAGAGAAACTCTGACCGTAGGAATTAGTCATTTCATGCATTGTATTAAGTAGGATTATATTGGATCTTTTATGCACTTTATTGCTCCTAACTTGATATTTTATCCATGCATCATTTGCTTATTCATGTCCTTCATGTTGTAGTATAATTCTTGATCAAATTAGAATAGTTTAAAGTCTTTATTTATATTTTCTTGTTTTACTAGTTTAATGGCATTTACATACATATTTCCTTAAAGGGCCTCATCATGAGAGGCTATCAATATTTTTAATTGTGTGCTATTGTTTCTTGTTTGTAGGGAGACAGGTGCAAAAGGAGCTTATGTCATAATCCTTCCACATCACGAAGAAAGGGGTCAACTCCACCCTAAGGTAGTTTATGACTAATAAATAAAGCACTATAAGTGCGCCTGCCCTATTGAGGGCATTGGAAATTGTAATATCAGTATCATCTTTCAAGTGACCCTAAGAGGGTATTTTTGTAATCAAAGCTCATTCAAAGATTAATGCAAGAAACCTTACTTACATTGTTTGTGTTCAATTTATGTACTTGTGTGAATATTTATGTTTTCATGATGATATAGATCAATACAGTAGCTAGGTGCACGCTCCGTGATTAGGTCATATGGTGATCATGGTGGGACCCCATAATTTTAGCCCTGAGTTCTGACTTTTCTTGGCTTTTTCTTATCTCAGGTGCTAACCGCAGCTTTCAGCTATGGTTATTTTTTGGCCCATGGCTGTAACCTGCGGTCACTACTGTAGACTGCAGATTGAACCTGCGATTAACATAGGAAAAGGTAGACAGTAGGAAACTCAGTGGGCAGAAGATCAAGAGCTAAGGTAGGCCCCAATTTCACTATATGTTTTGAATTTTCTACTCTGTATTTTTCCAGAAAGCATTGAATTGTTGCAAAATAGGAACTTAAATAAAAAATTCAATGAACAAGTCTTAGTTTATTTTTGTTTTCCTTTCATTAGAAAGGCGTTGTTGGGAAAAACAGACCTTTGAGTGTAGTATGCCCCTAAATACAATGACCTTGATAGATATTGCGTGTCGTTTGCATGCTTGAGGCCTAATTAGTGGCCATGTCATTGTAATTGCATCATCAAAATATCATATAGGACATTAGCATGCATTCTTTCTAAATTTGAAACATTCCTTTCTTTTCATGCATATCATGTAGGAATGATCATTATGCTCTTTTATGCATTTGTCATTTTTGCAAACTAAAAGTAACCACACACACCACCTGGCACTTAAACACTAGTGAGTTGGGCTTCATCTCCAACCACTAGTAGGGTTCAAGGACGGTGGGCATAATTTCCATCTGTTGGCCCAAATCCCACGTACCTTGTGTTACTAGACCATATCGGGTCTAAGATCCTTTCGTACCCTAAAAAATTTGCATATACTCCTCTTCGAAGGGTATGATGTTGATTAAGGGAAAATGGGTGAGGAAATAGGAGGACCTGTGCCCCCTGACCGTGTGTGGGCTTCACTTCCACACATTATAGGTTGGTTTATGTGACTTGGGTTTCATTGCCAAGTTGTTGAGTTGTGGGTATATAGGTGAAAGCCAATTTAACTGAGTATAAAATCCAACAATCTTTCAAAACATGTGAGAGTTTCTAACACTGATACAACACATCTAAAAACAACATCAAACAGTTGAGGGCTCACAATAAAAATTTAAAAGGAGATAATCATCATTTGTATACCTTGTTTGCATAATAAAACACATCTAGACATTAGGTACACAAATAGTGAACACACGGGGTGATCGACAAAGGTATAGGACCAACACCCATGATCAACCCCCAACTTGTTCACAACAACATGTATCAAGTCCTCATACACATGAGCAAACCAAATGATGTTCAGTGAGCATTAGAGGTGACAAATCGACACAGGGAGATCCCATTGAGTAGACCCCCAATAGAGGAGCTTTAGTACACTACTCTAGGCACAAGACTGAGCACGAAGCTTCTTAGCATGAGGATGCTTTACTCCAAAGCCATTATCAAGACTACACTGCACGTGCATCCATGGGATCATCCAAGGAATATGTTGTGTAGGGGACCAAGTTGGTTCCCATAAGTACTAGGTCCACAAGAGGTTCTAACCCTCCATAGTCAGAGTATAGATAGACCAGAGATCCGCCCATTCAGGGGTAAGAGGACAGGCTCACTTTCGAGCATAGGTCTAGCCATACTCTAGTGCATGGCCCACCATGCAAGATCACCATTGATATATCAAAGGTGGAAGCTAATGGAACACCATCGCATGAGCGGTGGAGGTATAGACAGTTAGATGGTCTAGGTAGTGTTATTGAGTAGCTAGGATACAAGCCTATAGCTTCATCCACTCGTGCTCTGAGTGAGTGTAGTGGCAGTTGTATCAAGATCACTAGAGAGCATGGAGAGGCTTCTAAGTGCCCTCATGTCACGCATCCACCATCAACACATTTTTTTGATGGGTACAGAACCCATAAGGTAGCTCACACAGAGCGTACACACCAAAGGCCTCCCATGACCGACCAGATCGATAGATCACATAGAATGGTATCTGAGCAAAGACATCAACTCCTCCAAGATAAATTGGAGGATGCTCACCTAGAGAGGCAACATATTGAAGATGAAAATATTCAAGCGCAAAGGCTCCTACAACAAATATTATATGAGCAGTGCATGCACAAGGAGCATATTCTAGCTCAAAAGGAGTGCATAGAGCAGGAGGATCGGTTAGCTAGGGTTGGCCTATACCATCCCAAGGAGCATAGAGAGCATGTGCATAGAAGGGTTGTGTCCCTAGTCGATATGCATGAGGAGTGCAAAGATGCTCGTACTCATGTCAGTACCAAACAGAGAGAGCGACTGTCATCACTCAATGATCTTAGATAGAGGCAACATGAGCATCTAGATGTAGATGGATATGATCAAGAGTATCTTGAGAGTTACCGAGTTGAGGAGGAGGAAGAGCCACATCCTCCACCTCCCCCGAAGAAGACATTACCTCCTAGACCATCTCCATGTCAGCTTAGAGAGGAGGACTTTTTGTCTTCTGAGGCGTACAAGGTTTTGGCCGATAAGGTCAAAGAAATAGAGAGGCAAGGTGCGACTATTCAAAATATGACACTGAGGAACATACACAATGAACCTCTAGACCCCTTGGTGCCTACGCCTCCATATCCTAAGCATTTTGATATGCCTAGGTTAGAAAAATTCAAGGGTGATGAGGATGCCCAAGAGCATGTTACGAGTTTTTTGGATGCTTGTTTCTAGATAGAGAGTCATGATGCCTTGTTGTTGTGCACCTTCATTACAACACTCTCTGGTCCAGCCTAAGAGTGGTTAAACCAACTGAAGAAACATAATATTACTAGTTTTGAGCAGTTAGTTGATGCATTTCTTGAACGCTATTCATTTGGTGTCAAGAAATAGGCCAACATTTTCAATTTTGCTGATCCATCGTTGCATATTATCACGTGTGTTAACCACATGCATTTCAAAAGGGTCTTGATCGAAATTGGTTCCTCGATCAATATAATTATGACCAAGGCATTGAGCCATCTCAAGTTACCCAAATCACACTTTGTGCCTACCACCTTTAAATTGAGAGCGTTTAACGATGCACTATGCTCGATGGTTGGTATAATTATTATACCTATTTAGGTGGGACTTAAGACCATCTCTATGATGTGTCACATGATAGAAGGTGCCATGCAGTACAACATTCTGTTCGAAAGGCCTTGGATTCATGAAATGCGTTGCGTCCCCTCTATCCTACATCAATGCATGAAGTACATTCACAAGGGACAGGTTCACGTAGTATCCTTGAACGAAGAACCATTCAAGTTTGTGAACCTAGAAAATTTGCATTGGGGTTTTGTACTCCTATAGACGCACTTGGATATCAGGCCTGATTCACCGTTTAAGATTCCAAGAGGTAAATCAGTAGCCCATGCTCAACCATCGATATCTGTGTCATGGGGATCTGAGCATACAACTACAACTTATCTACAATCAACTGCATTGATAATACATCAGCAAGACGAGAAGCTAAAGGTGAAATTGGGCAAGAAAGTAGAAGATCATATGCCCAGACTAGTCTTCAATAAGATTCCCACTCCCATGGATGTGGAAGAACCTCAAGACAAATCCAAGAAGGCACCTTAGCCTACTTTTCTTGCATCTTCAATAGGGTCATCTACACCATAGGTGACTGTTCATCTGGCTAGCATAGGGTTAGGCGAGTATCTTGTGTAAAATGTTACTTTTAGACCTATATTGAAGACTGCACAAGAGATGGGCCAACCACGCGCCCATCGATTTCTTATTGGATCTGTAGTGCCGTTGGGTGAGCCACCCAACCAAAAAAAATTTGTCTACGTAGGGCTAGATCAAGTGTCCACCAGAATATCCATAGATGAGGATGATGATGAGCCATTTACTATGAATGTGCACTATCTGTCCAACTCAGAATATGCCATACATATTTTCGAGTCGTATCATTGGTATGGACATGACCTTGGTATTTTTGAACAAGGACATAGGATTCCGCTCGAACCTCATTATTAGTTAGCTACTGATAGGTTCGAGTTAGGGTTATATGTATAGGATCATGATGATTTGCTTACTACATCCTTAGATCATATGTACCTGAGTCTGGGGGATGATGTGGATTTTAATCCATATCACACTAATCCTTCCAACTGTTGGAGGACTCGCCAGATGATATAATTTGTTACCATAGGGCCACCCGATTCATATCATGATGGGCCCTTAGAGGACAACCCCAGAGGCAACTAGGGTAACCAAATTCGTAGTGCTACCGATGACACTGGTATGTAGGGGCATAACCCCACTAATGTAGGTGACCTCAAGTTAGGAGATCTTTATGATGATGATGGAGAGGAGTCTGCATCTGAAATGAGTGGACCTAGCTATGATGTAGATGACGAGTCCTTAAATTATGATCAATCTAAGGAGGAAATTGAGCTGACCTTTCTAGATTCGATGTTTATACGCCATCTGCTGCCTATGGAACAAGTGGAAGAGATGAATGAGCGTTTCATAGTCGATAGTGATTATAAAGATGAAATAGAGGAGGCATATTTAAGGCCTCGCCTAGCTAATATCCCACTATTCATAGACACAATAGAGTGGTCCATCTATGGTAGTGACCATAGTGATGTAGATGAGAGGACCCATTCCAGGCTCGTGTATCCATAATATCTATTGCCTAGGGAATCAACATTATGGAGGAAGTCCCTCCCAACACTGAGCGCTCTAAGGAAGAAGCAGTGCCAGTTTACATGGTAGTATCATATATATGACAGTTTTATTAGATTTATCTGGATAGTGATGATAATGATCACATAATCAGATACATGGAGCCACATCTTGCAAGTCACCCCTTAGAAGAGGGGGGAAGTGATAGATTGTATTTGTATAGTGATGATGAGGATTCTTTGGAGATGGCCAATTTAGGACTTCATCGCCTATGTAATAGACCTCCACCTCGAGGTCCCCCACATATTACAGCTGTAGGTTTGCGTCAGGATATTAATATCCATCATAGCCTAAGGAAAAGAAGAGAGCTCGAAGAGAGGTATCAAGAACTCTTTCCCCATCCGCCTACGTATGCGGAGCTCCTTGAGCCAAGAGATTCCATTTTGCAACTAGTGCACCGAGAGGATCTAGTTATATGGGCATGAAGAGAATTTACGAAAACATATTCTAGAAATAATGCAGAAATAATAACTAAGGAAATAATGACACCATTCAATGCACATATAACACACAAGATTTACCCTGGTTCACCCAATTTGGTCTAGTCCAGCAAACAAGAGTCTATCCTCCTTGATATATTATTCTTTCTCTTATCCCTAAAACGGGACATTACAATAATTATATAAGGAAACTCATACAACCCTAAACCACCAAGTGGTATTAGGGTATAGTGGATACAACACCATGGGCTAAACCACCCACACCCACTAATCACCCACCAACCATGGGAATCCCAGGGGTCGCTCCAAAAGTAGTGATAAAAGTAGGTGAAAAGTAGCGATAAAAGTAGGTGAAAATTTCGACGTTGACTGCGCCGAGATGTATCACTTTCACCGTATCCGAGGGCGTTCCCCTATGCACCCCAAGCCATCACCTATTATGTAATCACCTTTACCATAGTCGGGGGTCCTTGGGGGCATCCAGCCCCCTCGGACCCCCCCTACCCGTCATCTTTTGCGCTGTAGTGCCTGTCGTACAATTATTTTTCGGCAAAGAATGAGACACATCCAACATTATCCCACTTGTTGAATACTTTTCCAAACCCATTTCAATTGAACAGAATCTAAACTTTTCAGTGCTTACAACCTTGGTTAAAGCATCTGCAACATTTTCCTTGGTGTCTACCTTTTCTAGCAACACTTTCCTCTGTTCAAGCATGTCCCTACAAAAATGGAACTTTGTATCAATGTGCTTCGTTCTTGAATGGTAAGCAGGGTTCTTTGCAAAAAATATGGCACTCTGACTGTCATAGTTTATCTTCACAGCTCCTTGAAAGAACCCAATTTCAGCACATAGTCTTTGCAGCCATACAACTTCCTTACTTGCATCAGTGGCTGCCATATACCCAGCTTCAGTAGTTGAAAGAGCAACAATAGTTTGCCTCTTGCTCATCCAAATAATGGCCCCTCCAAACAAATTGAATACATAAGCACTAGTAGATCTTCTCCTGTCCAGATCTCCAGCCCAATCTGCATCAACAAACCCTTTTATATCCAATTGTCTATTTTCTTTACCTGTACCCTCATAGCAGATTGTAAAATCAGAGGTGCCACGCAAATATCTGAACACCCTTTTCACAACAGTCCAATGCTCTTTACCAGGTTTAGACATATATCTACTCAAGACTCCCACTACATGGGCAATGTCTGCTCTAGTACAAACCATGGCATACATTAAACTACCTATAGCATTTGCATAAGGAATATGTGACATTTCCTCTACCTCTTCTTCTGTTTTTGGACATTGTTCAACAGACAATTTTTCACCTAAAGAAATAGGTACCTTCACCGGTTTGCAATCCTGCATATTGAACCTTTTCAACACTGTCTCAACATACTTTTTTTGATCCAGCCACAAATTTCTGTTAGAGTGATCTCTTTTTATTTGCATACCCAATATAAAATTTGTAGGGCCAAGATCCTTCATGTCAAACTGCGATGCCAACTGAGACTTTACTTCCCTGACCAGTTTCTTGCTATTTCCAATTAGTAACATGTCATCAACATAAAGAACTATAATGAAAATTACATTACCAATTTTCTTTGAATACACACGATGATCAGCATTGCTACGAACAAAACCAATTCCTAAAACATAAGTATCAAATTTTTGGTACCACATTCTAGGTGATTGTTTCAGTCCATACAATGATTTCTTTAACTTACATACCGAGATCCTCCTTTCCCTGCAACGAGTGAAACCTTCAGGTCGACTCATATAGATTTCTTCCTCCAAATCTCCATGAAGGAATGTAGTTTTCACATCCATCTGTTCTATTTCAAGATCAAATGCAGCAGCCACAACTAACATAAATCTAATTGATGTTAGCTTTGCAACGGGAGAAAAAACTTCACCGTAATCAATTTCTTCAACCTGGGAAAAACCTTTAACAACCAAGTGAGATTTATATTTCTCCACTTTACCTTCAGCATTCTGCTTCTTCTTAAAGATCCACTTGCAACCTATTGCTTTCCTACAACTTGGTAATTTCACTAAATCCCATGTTCTGTTCTTTTTCAGAGACATCATTTCCTCATCCATGGTATCTTCCCAACGGTTTGCCTCTCCAAAATTAATAGCTTCTCTAACTGTTCTCGGATCTTCATCAGTAACAGATAGTACAAAAGAAGTAGGAAAAGCAGATGGACTATACCTTTCAAGTTGCTTCCTTTCCCGTGTTGATCTCCTTACCACTGGTGTATGAACCTCTTCTTCATCCTCTTCCGGATCCTCACTCGTATGCTCCTCTTCCATATCCTCATCTCGTATGCTCCTATTCCAGGATCCTCTACTATCTCGATAGTTTTCCATGAGATCAAATTGGACCTTTCCGGGTTCCTTTTCCGTAACTACCTTCCCGGAATCACCGATCATCTCCCTAAACACCACATCTCTACTATACACTCGTACTTTTAGTTTTTGGATTCCAAAGCTTATATCCTTTAACACCATCTTTATAACCAATAAAGATACATTTAACAGCATTATTATCTAGCTTACTTCTTTTCTCCTTTGGAATATGCATGTATGCATCACGACCAAAAACTCGAGATGTGAAATAGAAGGTTTCTTACCAAATAGAGCTTCAAATGGATTTTGATCTGGCAATGCTGATGTAGGTGACCGATTTTGTAAGTAGCATGCTGCACTCACTGCTTCTGCCCAGAATTCCTATGCCAAACCTGCACCACTGAGCATACTTCTAGCCTTCTCCATCAGTGATCTGTTCAACCTCTAGCCTTCTAGCCTTCTTGCAAATCCATTCTGTTGAGGTGTATATCGAGTAGTCTTCTGTCTTGCAATACCACATTGCTTACAAAATTTCTCAAATATATTAGAACAATATTCCCCTCCATTATCAGACCTCAACACCTTAATTCTTTTATCAGTTTGATTCTCAACAAGTGCTTTAAATTCATTAAATTTTTCAAACACTTCATATTTGCTCTTAAGAAAGTAAATCCATGCATATCTTGAAAAATCATCAACAAAGGAAGCATAATACCATGATTTTCCAAGAGACGTCATAGGAACAGGACCAAAAATATCACAGTGGATCAAATCTAGTACCCCACTAGATCTTGTGGCACCAAATGGAAAACTAACCCGATTATGTTTACCATAAATACAATGTTCACAGAACTCGAAAGACATTGAGTAATTAGGGATACCATGAACCATACCTTTTGTGTACAGGGTACGCAATCCATTTTCTCCAATATGTCCCATCCTTTGATGCCAGAGTTTTGAGCTTTTATCAGAATCAACCTCAAGAATAGTTGAGCTATTGCACTCATTTGTCATAGTGCTTCCCAATAGCTTATACAATATTCCAATCTGAACTCCCCTTGCCAACACCATTGATCCATGAACCATTTTGCATGAATCCTTGCCAAAAATGACATTCACTACTGCATCGGCCATTTTGCTTATCGAAATCAAATTTCTAGCAAGTCCCGGAATATGCATCACACCTGGTAGGGTCTTAACCCTACCATCCTGTAGCAAAATTTTCACTCTTCCATGACCCATGATTTTGAGTGGTGAATCATCTCCCAATAGTACCTCCCATCTATCATATCTTTCATATTCACTAAACCACCCTCTATGAGGATTCATATGAAAAGAGGCACCAGTATCAATCAACCAATAATTTTTATCTGATCGTGTGGAGCACGATGAGCAGGATGCCAGATATACATCCCCTGCTTCATCAATGGATTTATTCATCTCTGTGGAAGTCGATTCATCAGAATTTTTTCCAGACTCATCTTTCTTTGATCTGCAATCCTTCTTCATATGACCAAGCTTGCTGCAATTCCAACATTTTCTCTCAAACTTCCCCCAAGACTTGGATCTACCTTTAGACTTAGACCTATCACCATATCTAGATTTGTCCTTCTCCTTGGAACACCCTCTCACTGTTAGGGCTTCCTTAGATGTGCCCTCCATGGATTTTCTCCTCATATCCTTAGATAATAGAGATGCCACTATATCTTCAAACTTCAATGTGGATGAAGTTGTACTACCAATTGCTACTACTAAGTTATCCCATGAATCTGGTAAAGAGCATAACAAAGTAATGCATTTATATTCCTCACTCAACTTAATTTCTATAGATGTTAGTTGACTTACCACTGTATTGAATGCATTCAGATGATCTGCAACCGAATCCCCATCATGCATCCTAATATTGTACAATTTATTTCTGAGGAATAATTTGTTCACTAGGGACTTCGATTGATACAAAGCCCCTAACCTCTCCCAGAGATTCTTTGCTGTAGCTTCTCCCGAAACATTGATGAGCATCAAATCTGCAAGACATAGTTGAATCAGACTCCTTGCTTTTCGATTCATCTTCTCCCAATCTTCATTAGAAGTACTCGTAGGTTTTGTTGTTTCTGAAATAGCAGCCCACTGATCTCTGTCCACGAGCATATCTTCCATCTTTAACTTCCATAGCTCAAAACTTTTGCCATAAAATTTCTCGATTTCTATCCTTGAATGATTTCCTGACATTTTTCCTTCAAACTCCTTCTGCGTAACTCCCACTCCAGAATAAGTTTCCTCTCACTCTTAGAAACCCTAGATCTTCTTCAAATGGATTTAAACCCTAGCAATAAAGGCGTCCCCCTATGGCTAATGGGTTGGCTCTGATACCAAATGAAGATAATTTACAGAAACATATTCTAGAAATAATGCAAAAATAATAACTAAGGAAATAATGACACCATTCAATGCACATATAACACACAAGATTTACCCTGGTTCACCCAATTTGGGCTAGTCCAGCAAACAAGAGTCTATCCTCCTCGTTATATTATTCTTTCTCTTATCCCTAAAATGGGACATTACAATAATTATATAAGGAAACTCATACAACCCTAAACCACCAAGTGGTATTAGGGTACCGTGGATACAACACCATGGGTTAAACCACCCACACCCACTAACCACCCACCAACCATGGGAATCCCGAGGGTCGCTCCAAAAGTAGCGATAAAAGTAGGTGAAAAGTAGCGATAAAAGTAGGTGAAAATTTTGACACCGGTTGCGCCGGGATGTATCACTTTCATCGTATCCGAGGGTGTCCCCCTATGCACCCCGAGCCATCACCTATTACGTAATCACCTTTACCATAGCCGAGGGTCCTTGGGTGCCTCCGGCCCCCTCGGACCCCCCCTACCCGTCGTCTTTTGCGTTGTAGTGCCTGTCGTACAATTCTTTTTCGGCAAAGAATGAGACACATCTAGTGCATCGAGAGGATATAGTTATATGGGCATCCCACAAAGAGAATATGTTTGTGCCCATACCATCCGAGCCAGATCTTGGCTACAAAAGCTATGCTTCGGATATGGAGTTTTGTCCATGTCATTCTAGAGATCAATTCCATTCCATCAGTATGGTATCTATTGATTTGACCACTCCACTCTGTAATCTAGTAGATCCGTCCAAACCGTTGCATCTAAACATGGATGCTATTGATTGGGATCATTTTTACTCACCTTTCCAACCTAAATATTTCTTCCCTAATGAATAAATGTTGCAAAAATTTCATTTTGCACCAAGCTGTGCTTATGATGTTTATCATGCTGAGGGTGCTTCCTACGAGGAACATGTGAACTCGACTGATGACATCCATATGATTTCTATGCCTCACCAGATTGAGGAGGGATCAAATATGTCAGTAGAGAAAATATTCGATGTGGATATCAATAAATATCCCACCAATCCAAATAAGGTTATATTTGGAGAGAGTCTCACTTTGGATGAGCATGATAGCATCATACCTCTACTGAAAGAGAGACCTGATCTCTTTACTTGGACTTACAAAGACATGCCGGGTCTAGATCTAAAATTGGTTACTCATAACCTTTTGCTAGATCTGTCAAAGAAGCCAGTCAAGCAAAAACTTAGAAAAATACATCCAACAATAGCCTTAATGGTGAAAGACAAGTTGCAAAAGCTGTTGGACGTAGAGTTTGTCATCTCCATCGACTATCCAAAATGGGTGTCCAATATGGTGCCCGTAGGAAAGCCATATGGAAGGGTCCGTATTTGTATGAATTTTAGAGATCTCAATAAGGCAACACCCAAAGATTCATTTTTGTTTCCAAATATTGATGCTCTGGTAGACGCTACTATAGGTCATGAAATGCTCTCCCTTATGGACGATTTTTTTGGATATAATCAAATTCGGATTAAACCCGAAGATCAACATAAAACCATGTTTATAACGCCATGGGGGATATTTTACTACAAATTTATGCCATTCAATTTTAAAAATGTTGGTGCGACATATCAGCAGGAAATGACATATCTTTCATGACTACATGCATGAAATCTTAGAATATTATATCGATGACTTACTAGCTAAGTCGTTGCTAAGAGCAAAGCATGCAGAGGTCTTAAGGAAGTTATTCGATTTCCTGATAGAGCATAATATCAGGTTGAATCCTAAGAAGTGCGTATTTGGCGTAACTTTAGGTAAACTCTTGGGATTCATCATTTCTAAACGAGGCATCGAAGTAGACCCAGTAAAGGTCAAGGCTATTCTAGAGATGCGTCCTCCCACTAATATCAAAGAACTAAGAAGCCTTCAGGGCAAAGTAGTGTCCATAAAGTGATTCATCGTTCAATTATCAGATAAATGTCAACCCATGAATCGACTGCTACACAAGGGGGTCCCATTTGATTAGGACGAGGACTACCAAGTAGTATTTTCTGAAATTAAGCAATACCTAGCAATGCCACTAGTCCTATATCCACCAAGGCCAGATGTGCCTTTTCTGCTATATATATCAACAACCAACTTTGCATTAGGGACCATGTTAGCCCAAAAGAACACGCAAGGCAAAGAGCAAGCCGTATATTACATCAATCACACCTTGGTGAGTTATGAGTCAGGATATGCATATGTTGAGAAGCTTTTTTTAGCAGTGGTGTTTGCTACCAAGAAATTATGGCGTTACATGCTAAGTCATACAACATATGTTATATTGAAACAAAATCCTTTGTAGTATATGATGAGAAAGACATATCATAACACACATACTGCAAAGTGGATCATGTTATTGACAAAATTCTATTTGCAATTCATCAGCCAAAAGTCCATCAAGGGACAAGTCATATCTGATCAACTGACTGAGGCACCACTGTATAACAGTAGGCCTCTAACCATTGAGCTTCCAGTTGATGCGGTCTTCATAATATCTGAAGCTCTCGAACCTAAAGAACCAGAGAATAATGCTGATATGACATTGTTCTTTGATAGTTCAAAGTGTGAGCAAGGGGATGGTGTAGGAATAGTGTTTTTCATGCCACAAGGAGCTCCAATGTCCTTGTCATTCAAGTTAGAATTTTCATGCACCAACAATAATGTTGAGTATGAAGCCCTACTTTTGGGCCTCCACACAACCATCGCCATGGGTATTAAAATATTGAACATTTTTGGTGATTCTTTGCTCATAGTTAACCAAGTTAAGGGGCTCTTTCAGTGTTGATGTCTCGTACTAAAAGCCTACAAAGATCTTGTTGCCACTTATCTAGCTAGATTTGAGTGGTATGACATCGAGGCAATCCCTAGTTTGTAAAATAAGTTTGAAGACACCATGGCATATTTGGGGTCCTTGATCCCTCAGAATATATCATTTTATTTTAGTACCATCCATGTTAGAATGCTCTCGCACCTAGCAGTGAAGCATGCAACCTTTGATAACAAATAGTCAGTAAACATAATTATCGTGGAACCAAGAACTGATTGGTTTCGTAGAGCAGAAGAATTTCTTAATAAGGAACCCTAGGAGTCATTGACTTCTCAGAGTCCTACAGTGAGTGGTTCTACCATTCACCATAAGGTTTTTTCCCAGTATACATTTACAAAGTTAAATACACAGCAGGAGCAAGTCATCTTAGTAGTCGAAGCTGAGGCTTGTCAAAGTTGGATGTTGTAAATCCAAGACTTCTTAAAACTTGGTATGATCCCAAAGGGATTGTCATGTGCCGTAAGATGCACATTCAAATAGAAAGTGACTAAGTATGTCTTGATAGGAGATATTTTGTATCGACATAGCTACAAAGGAGTTCTCCTTTGATGTCTTGAACCCCAAGAGTCATCTTGGGAAACTTTAGAAGATGGTATGTGCGGTGGCCATTTTAGTGGCATGGCTATCATCAAATACATCCTTCGCATGGGTTATTATTGGCCCACTATGGAGAATTATTGTAATGTGTATGTCAAGAAATGCGTTAAATGTCAACATCATGCTAATCTTATGCACTTGCCATCACATGCCTTACAACCCATTCAGGCGGCTTGGCCATTTGCTCATTGGGGACTAGATCTTATTGGCAAGATTTCTCTTCCATCGTTAGGTTGACATACATTAATTATCATGGCTACTGAGTATTTTACAAAGTGGGTGGAAGCCATTCCCATTACAAGGACCACTGAAGCTCGCATCGTAGAATTTATTCTCGAGCATATCATATGTCATTTTGGGATACCATCCAAAATAATTTTGGATAATGGAACTTCTTTTATGAACAAAACTATGTGGGATTTAACATCTAAATACCGCATTAAACACAATTTTGTAACTCCATACTATATGCAAGCAAACACGTAAGCTAAGGCCTCAAACAAGACTATGGTAGCCATATTGAAAAATAAAGTGCAAGAACACCACAAGGATTGGCATATACAGTTGCTACTTGCATTATGGGCTTACAGGACTAGCATTCGGAGGCCCATTGGGGCAATGCCGTTTTCACTAGTATATGGCACTGAGGCCATTATACCCTTAGAGTTGTAAATTCCAACACTACGCATTGCATTGAAAGAGTTCATCGATGATGACATCGCATGGCAAGCTTGCCTCGATCAATTGACATTGCTTAATGAACATCGTGTGAATGCCCTTAAGCATCTCCACATTTATAAAGAGCAATTAAAATGAGCTTACAATGTCAAAGTCCACCAGAGAGACTTTGAAGTTGGGGATCTTGTGCTGAAAGAGAACCAATAGAACTCAAATTTGTCGCCTGATATGTGAGACAAATTTGTGATTAGTTGGCTAGGGCCTTACATCATATTTGAAAGTATTAGTTTAGGTACCTATCGCCTAACATCACTAGAGGGTGTAAGATATTGAGCCTCTAAATATCATCCATCTTAAGGCATTCTATGCTTGAGAGTGTAGTAAAGGCACCAAAGGCATATGTAAGCTTTTTCGTCAACCCAAAAGCTCTGAGGGTTTTTTCCACAATCACTCAGTCATCCCAAAAGGCTTCGAGTTCTTGAATTGAGAAGCTTGGTCAAGTAAATGCACCAAAGACATCTGTAAGCCCTTTGGTCAACCCAAAAGCTTTGAGGGTTTTGTCTCAACCGCTCGGTCATCCCAAAATGCCCCAAGCTCTCTGTTGAGTAGCTTGGTCAAGTAAAATCTCCAAAGGCAGTTCCTTGCATTTTTACCATCCTTAAAAGCTCCAAGGACATGTACTCATTGTTTGGTCAATTATGAAAGCTCAAAAATGTATAAAAATTTGAAAATATATAAAAACCCATAAAAAAATTATAAAATCAATAAAATCCAAATTTTTTTTTGGTAAAGCTTAAAATCCAAAAATATTTTCTTTCGTAGTTTGTATTTTCATATATGCATTCACATCACAATATTGCATTTAGGAATTTGTCATCCGTTGCAGTCCACAGTAGAGTGTAATGCATCTATCAAAATTTTACAAATGATCACACGTTTGTGTGTCAATCATGCACCCTTGCATTTATCATAATTCATTGCATTCATACACGATACTTGTTGCAAAGAAATATGTATGTATATACCTATTGCGGAGAAAGCTTGCTTTGCTAGTATATACAAGGTCATTAGTTGGGATAGTGCTTCAACATATCATAATCCCGTCACTAAGCAAACCAATATAAAATTCAGCTAAGACAAGAGAGGATGAAAGCTGTGAAAGCAGTCTTAAGTATCTAGAGAGATGGGTTTCACGACATACTTATATTGCAAATAGTTGGTCTAGAAAGGTGTACTTTGGCAAAAGGACAAGAATTTTCGCTATAAATCCCAAAGTCACAAAGTTTAAATCCCATGTTACAAAGTACAAAAGTACAAATTTCAAGTTCAAAATGTAAGGTGACATAGTGAATCAAAAGCACTATAAAAATACCTTGCTCAAAGAAAACGGTAACACGTGGACTAATAGTGATTTTTATCACTACATATGAGCAAGTAAGAAGGGTGAGAACTTGAATCTCTAGATTGTCTACCTTTTGAAAGCCATAGAGTGATCCCCGATTACAGTAATGGGTTGGAAGAGTCCCGCCTGTAATCAGAGGGTTAGTTCTATTGGGTGATCCCCAAACGTAGCAATGGGTTGAAAGAGTCCTACTTGCATTTGGAGGGGTAGCCCTAATCAATTTGCAAGATGATCTAGCTCTAGATACCTAGGATTATCTAGTTGTATAAGTCTAATCAAATCTAAAATAAGGATGGTACGATCGTATGAGGGACCCTATCTCACCTATGGGTTGAAAGAGTCTCAACTGACATACAGGGTATGCTTATGATATATCTAAAAATACTCACATGCACACACAGGGATAATGAATAGTTGGGTCTGTCACAACAAAAGCCTTGTCCAATATAAGCCTTGTACAGTTAGGATGTGATTTTTGGAGAAGTCTACTCGGGTTTTTGAGTCTCAAGAAAAACCCCAAAAAGTTCTCCAATAGCAACAAGATACCAAATATCATTAGACTTCATAAATATGAGTCATTCATTCATTAGAATGCATGTTACAAAGCACAATCAAACATATAGGATAGATACCACATGAATATCAAAAATGATGTTTAGACGACCACTGACTATTTAGTGCAACAAAGAAGAAATATACAAAATGACATATTCATTCATTAGTATTATACCAATCCCTTTCACTGTATTTCATATATGGGTGATTAATTGATTAAGTTCTTGTAATGAGAATTATCAATTATTTTGCATGATTGTTATATATTCTGTGGTGTTATATTTTAAAAATTGATATACATAATTTACATTCATTCCTTATGTTTTAAGTGATTAAAGCATATAGGTTCATTTCCATTATATTATGATTATGTACATAATGCATTACCATACATTACACAGCATGCCATAAACTGCATAAAATAAACGCATTCCAACAAAGCAAAAATAAATATGCATTTAAAAATAAACATCGCATCCATATGCATACATCATATCTCGCACATCTAATCATCTAGATCACTGCATATCATCATCATAAAGTAAAATAGCTATCTAGTGCATGTCATCCATACATCGTATCATATAAACATAGCATTTACATAAGCCTTGCATCCATGTGCATCAAATAAACATAAAATAAAAAAAATAAATAAACATGTACACATAATGAGCCATAAAAGATCATATCATATATATATGTGTCCAAAAGAGTACATAGGGAGTACAAAATACCCGTAGAATACAACTGTGTAGGTCCTCGACCTTACACATAAAATGATATATAAAAAATGTAGTCAAAAACTGTTATAACTCAGATCTAGGTTGCTCCCCCCGTATTGGAGCTCTTGCTGCTTCCCTTAGCATTGTGCTCTGGAGCCTGCTCTCCTGGCTGACCTGGCACCTGTGGTGGATCCTACTATGGATCTTGCCTACCTCCAAATCCTAAAGCACCCAGAACACAAGAAAATGATAATTATAGTAGGCTAGTCCTATGACTGGAGGCCCTTGATGTCTATCCTGGATCTCTAGTCTTGGCCTGCGATCTCGCTGTGTGTGCTAAAGGACCTGTATGTCCTCTCAATCTTGTGAGTCTTATGATTCAAGCTTGCTATAGACTATCTAGTAGTCCTAGTCTAGGTCCTCTAAGACTCTGATGTGAAAGGATCCTCTAGAACCTATAGACCATGCATCTCAATGTAACCGACTAGCTGATCAACATGAGCAAGCTGGGCTACGTGCATCTCATTGGTACTCATGACCATACCATGCAGTCACTCTACCTCAGTCAACAGATCTTGTGTAGCTATTGTACCTACTACTGGTGCTGTAGGAGACCCCATAGTAGCCTAATGAGGTGGCATACCTCCCCTTGACACCTAAGAAATATCATGCTCTACCTCTGCTACAGTCCGTTGCACCTATGCTAACTCCAAGGCAGTCTACAATATCTACACTTGGGCCTCTACATCTATGGCCTGATTCATGAGATCCTATACCTGGTCCTATGAATCAATCAGGAATCACTACCTGTCAGCCACCTTCACCTCCAAAGTGGTGATGGTATTGTCTCTTTTGAGCTGCTATGTGTGAAACCACCCGAGCTAACTGTTGAGTGGTATTTTCACTCAATTGTGAAAGTACACTCTCCCTTAGGATTTGGGTTCCAAATCCCCTCTTGCAAAGAAGTTAAACAAACAACTTCTCCAAGGTCTCCCCTATATTAGCATTTGCATATGTGTAATGGTAATCTCAAATAAAGATATTCAATTTAAATGCTTGGAACACCTTAGTGATTGCAAGTAACTGTAAACAAGGGGCAATGTTGGTTTATTTTACCATGAAACTTTAGTGATTGTTCATTAAACCAGAATAAACAAATGTGAATCGGCCCAGCAATGAAAATTTCCATTTTCGGATTTTTTTAAAGATCTGCAATAAAACAACAACTTTGGTGAATTTTTTAAAATACTAAACAACTCCGAAAATGAAATTTCAAATTGCGTATTTGAAGTATGAAGTATAACCTACGCAATGGTTACATTATTTTTTTTGTATTTTGAAGCCTTTTTTTATATTTATTTTAATGTCTAAATATTAAAATAAAGTTAAAATTTCTTGAAGTAAAATGCAGAAAAAAATGAAAATGCATTCAGTATGATGCTATCCTATTTCGACAAAACCGAAGATATGAGGTTTTCATGCATGCAACCTAACCTATTGGACCTGCAAAACAAGCACAATCCGGATAAGCTAAGTGCTGGCTCCTAAGGATTTGAATGAGGTTTTCAGATTTAAGCATTCGCATGCAGCAACCAAGAAAATACTTGCATCAACTACATTTACAAGCCTAAAATCTGAAAAAGGGAAAATAGACATTTAATCTTGCATGCAAAAAATGACTCCTTTCTTGCCCATAAAATGCAAATTTTTGAACAATTCTGCATTAAAAATATGTCCTGTTACAATAGCAGAATCTCTGGTTTTCATCAAAACCAGCAAAAGGGGAAGAAAAACACTCCACAGTAGGCCCAGAACGGCTAATCACCCTCAACTCTGCAACCCTGCTCCCAAAATTTTTTGACCCCTGTGCCTGTCTTCATTTGTGCCTTTAAAATTTTTGCTACGACTCTCTGCTTCGCCTTCACGACGGTTCGTTTCATCTTCCGGATCGCATCGTTTCGTCTCCCGCTCATCATTATCTTTGACTTTCGCTTGGTCGTGAAATGTTTGGACTTATCTGCTAACTGTAACTGTCGATCTGAAGCATTATCATAACCCTTACACCTTTATGCCACGTGTTCCGTGCTTTTTTGCATGTTTCGTAACTGCCCCCTGTAAATCGTGACCAAAAATAGCATGTCGCGATATCGCGACATTTTTTTGCATGCAGCTTTGCTCTTCTACCTACATCGTGAAAATGAGACATGTCACGAAATCGTGACATTTTTTTGCCATACTTGTCCGCTCATGCAAAAATGAGACATGTCATGAAATCGTGACATTTTCCTATATGCAGCCTTGTTCGTCCTCATGCATCGCGAAAATGATACATGTCACGAAATCATGACATTTTTCTGTTATCGGGCCATGCAGGTGCAACCTGTCGTGAAATCGTGACGTTTTCTACTTCGGGCTATGCAAATGCAACCTGTCGTGAAATCATGACGTTTTTCTCTATCACTGGGTTTTGTTGCACTTAGCCGTGAAAACGTGACATGTCGCGATATCGTGACAACTTTTCATTCCATACCTGCTTTCTATCACGAAATCGTGATGCCTTTCTCTTCCTCATGAAATCGTGACTTTTCCAAACTTTAATAATTTATTTCATAAATCTACGCTTCTATTTCATTTCATATCGCAAAATCATGACCATTTTTCTCTTTCTCTTTTGGAGCCTGAAACGACATGTCGCGATATCGTGACACTTTTTCATTTTCGGTCGCGACGGAGCAACATGTCGCGATATCGCGACACTTTTTCATTTTCGCCGCGACGGAGCAACATGTCGCGATATCGCGACACTTTTTCATTTTCGGCCGCGACGGAGCAACATGTCGCGATATCGTGACACTTTTTCATTTTCGGGCCACGACGGAGCAACATGTCGCGATATCGTGACACTTTTTCATTTTTGTGAAATTTTGCTTTTTCCTTGATTTTTTAGCATTTGGGTCACTGAGGTCTTCTTTGAAAGCATGCAAAAAAGGTGGGTCCCCAATTTTGGGGTGTGTTGTGGATCAGCCACAACAAATGGCGACTCTACTGTCAAATGCTCCTGAGCATTTTGGTGAGAACCCAACCTGGAAGTATACAAACTCGAAAACAGGCATTAGCACATAAGAAATATAAACAAATACCAATAGATCAGAAATACATGAAACATCAGAATCATTAAGTATCAGCTCGATGTGTGCAATGTGTTTTCATTCCCTATCATTTGAACTTGATCAACATTCCATTGTCAGTTTTACTTATGATTTGTATGCAAGGCTATGAATGATTTGTGCAGGATTTGATGCATGATGAAGATGCTAGAGATGTAACAACCTGCTTTATAAATGCTCAAACCTTCTAATATCATGGACAAACATATTAAAGATGTCAAACCCTCTTAGGACCAAATATATGTCTACTAAATTAATTTACTAGATCCCAAAGTTGGTTATGTGTCACTACCATCTTGAACCCATGTGCAAGTGTAAGTGAAATCAGAACTTTGGGGAATAGGATTCCCAACCTAAGCGAGATGGGAATTTAACCCTATCCTTACTATTCTGATTTGGAGTTCATTACCTCATCTTGAACAAAATAATTTAACCTGTTATGGATGAAATGGTCAGGCTAGTCTATCCATATGAGCAATCAATGGTCTTGCTTTTAGGCAAGACATGTTGCCACGCATGAGCATACTTAACCCCATAATCCATGACTTGGCTTTCATTCATTCTTTTCTCTCTCTTTTTTCTTTGGACCTTTGGGATGACTACCCATCCTTGCTAGGGACATGTAGTACGATCCCTCCAATCCAATATTAAGATGAAATGGAAAATATTATCTTTTATCTCTTGGACCTTGGGGATGACTACCCATCCTTTGCAGAGGACACGTAGTACAATCCTTCCAATCCAAGATTGAGATGAAATGGAAAAAATTAGTTTTACTTTTATTGCTTGGACCTTTGGGATGACTACCCATCCTTTGTAGAGGACATGTAGTACGATCCTTCCAATCCAAGCCTTATGATGAAACGGGAAAAATGGAAGCTTTGGGGAATCGGATTCTCAACCTAAGCGAGATGAGAATTAAGTCCTATCCTTACTACTCCATGTAGGTCAAACCAGAGCTTTGGGGAGTTGGATCCTCAACCTAAGTTCGATGAGGATTTAACCCTATCCTTACTACTCTGGTTTTAGGCTTTAAGCTTTTATGGGAGTGGTAAAAACCACTTGTTTCAAGGATTATGTTGCATGATAGGACAAACATGAAATATTCTTTTCACCTCACCTTTTCATCCAAGTATGGTTTTGACCATTTTGCTCAAGATTCTTTTTAATGTGCATGGAATGTGCTTGGTTCAAGATAGCTTGGGCAGCAGTTCCCAACCTTAGGATCCTTTTAATATATGTTATGTAATAATCCTAAGAGGATTCAACACCTTCTCAATAATTGCCCATGGAATGAAAATGTAACTGAGATGACATGTATATGCAATGTGGAATATGACATGAGATATGAATGCACTACTTCTTTTGGAATATATCATCTATTTTACCATAATGTGCAAAACTGACAACTTCATGCATCACAAGATCCAAACGATAATATTTAAATGTTTGTGTTACTTGTGGAGCTTTCTACAACACAATTCCAATGTTTCATATTCTCCTGATTTTAGGCATAAGTTGACATCTCAAATTTTCTTTTTTTATTTTTATTTTTATCAAAACAAACTAAACATGTCAAATGAAATCAAACACACAACTTAAATCCTAATCCAAATAGCAATCCCAAAATGAAACTTGAAAACACAAACCCAAACCAAAACCAAAATCTATATACAATATAGTACAAGATGATGCCAAGCTTGGACTATTACTTTCCTGGATCCCAAACATGATTAGAACATTTCAAAAGACATATGTCACAATACACATGCCAAATGTTGTAGGAATCCAACAACAATAAGATCAAACCAAGCAATGCAACAAATTTCAACTTGCCATGCTCACCATACCAATTTGATTTAGTTCTATTACCAACATCATAGGTGAGATTCAAATCAAATTGATTAGACAATGGTTGGTATTCAATTTTATTTTGTCTATTCTTTAAAGTGCAAGTTTCATCATTCCATTCATGATTTAGAAGTAGGCTTTCCTTTTCAAATGTGAGATATTGCAAACAAGAGCCTATTTCTAAAAGTCTTGAATTCAAATTATTTTTCGAGATTTTAAAACCATCAAAATCAATCAAAGCTTGACAAACATCACCAAGATTTGACATTTCATCATCAATGACATTAGCATCCAAAGGGACATCATGTAACCCATCACTTAAAATTTTTGTGGCTACTACCAAAGGTAAAGATTTCACCTTGTCACCCATACTCAACCCATCATGATTAGAATTTATCACAACTTGATGAGTGTTAGTAGCTTTTTCTTTTTCTTCATTGTCTTCTTCATCATCCAACACCTGTTCAAAAACACCAAAGTTAGGCACCCAATCAAACATGCGTCCATATTTTTCAAAACAAGAGCCTAATTTTTCAAGATATGTGTCACGTGACACCTTTCCACGATCAATGGCTTGAGTTGCCTCAAAATCCATATTTTCATTAGGATCATCAATAGTATTAAACCCACACCACCTAGGTTTTGTAATTTCATCATTTTGAGATGGCATAGACATTGTAGAAACAATAGGTGGATCAAGATTTTCTATTTCTTGCCCCTCAAGGGGAACAAAAACAATTGATTCTCCTTCTTCATCCATGGTAGTAAAATCATTATCCTTCTCCAACCTTTGATGAGATTCCAACCCTTCTTCCAAAACATTCTCAGATTGTACAGGACTTGTAATATCCTCATGTGAAAGGGCAATTGTATCATCCTGCATATCAATAGGCACACAAATTTCATCGAAAGGTTTGGAGTGAGCATACTCTTCCCAAGAATCATAATGATCATCTTTCAAAATCAAATTGTGATGCTCAACTATTTCTTCATCATCTTTTAATTCATCAACATGTTTCTCATCAAATTTATCTTCACCTTCCTTAGATGGTTCAATTACTTCCAAAATTGGGTTATTGCTTGTATTCAAATTGATAAGGCTATCATAATCCACATGTGTAACCCATGATTCACGTTTAACATGATTTGGAAGGTGTGAATTTTCTAGGCCATTACTTTCAACAATGTCATCCAATGTGTCATCCGAAACAGATTCATCCTCATAGAATTCATCTTTTGGTGAGTCAAGGGTTTCCAATCTGTCACATGTTTCAATACTAGTTGGATCTAGTACCCCTCCCTTGCCTAAAATCATATTCTTATGAAAATCATTGAAATTGATTTTAGAAACATCTTTTGAATCAAGATGAGTATTTTGAAGTTGATTCATACTTAAGAAAGATGGTTGATCTTGCATAGTAGGTTGAGGATTTTGAAATTGATTGAAGCTTGGGAATGATTGTTGATTCTGAAATTGATTCACACTTGAACTTGGTTGAGGTGGATAAATCATTGGGTGGGTAAAGGAGGTATTAAATGATTGAAGATTATATGATCCAAAACCCACACCATAATTTTGACAACTCAATTGTTGCTCAATTGCCATTGCTTGAGTATAGGCTTGTGACAAAGATGTGATTTGAGGCATCCCTCGCAAATATGTGGAAATGAGTGGGTCAAGAGCATTTACATATATTTGGAGAGCCATTTCTTCTTGAAGAGCATAAAATGTCACTAATTGAGCATATAATCCAAAGAACCTTTCAGAAAATGACTTCACATTTTCACTTGGTCCTTTTTTAATAGTGAAAAACTGCTCATACATGCGGATTGGGTCAACTTGCTCTTTGTTGAATTGATTAAGAAATGCTGCCTCTAGCTGAGCCCAAGAAGTGATAGACCCTAAGGGCAGACTTGTAAACCAATCATATGCCACTTTGTCCAAGGTGTAAGGGAACATTTTACAAACCACATCATCATACCAAATTGTTAAGTGATTCACAACAAATTTGAATGCTTGAATGTGTTCTCCTATAGTATTTGTCCCGTTAGACAAAAATCGAGGAAGACATCTCTCAAAACCAACGGGCAAATAATGTTGAACTCCTGGTATGTTCAATGGGCTACCTGTCATCCACGGTGAAAACATAGCCATTAGTGAATCTTAAAGAATATAACTTTAATACCCAAAAAAATCTTTTTTTATTTATTTATTACTTTTTTTTTTTAAATCAAATCAAATCACATTATTCTTGTATGAACAATCAAAGCGTTAGGAAAGTGCATAGCAATTCATGTCCTCCTTTTAACAGTACAAGGTTGTATTGTTAAAAGAGGGCTAAAGATAATAACCAATAGGGCATGAAATATTCAAAATTTAAATCCCTATAGCATTTAAATCACACTGAAATAAACCTATTCGGGCCCTCCTTCTAGCGCCAAAATGTTGAGTGGTATTTTCACCCAATTGTGAAAGTACACTCTCCCTTAGGATTTGGGTTCCAAATCCCCTCTTGCAAAGAAGTTAAACAAACAACTTCTCCAAGGTCTCCCCTATATTAGCATTTGCATATGTGTAATGGTAATCTCAAATAAAGATATTCAATTTAAATGCTTGGAACACCTTAGTGATTGCAAGTAACTATAAACAAGGGGCAATGTTGGTTTATTTTACCATGAAACTTTAGTGATTGTTCATTAAACCAGAATAAACAAATGTGAATCGGCCCAGCAATGAAAATTTCCATTTTCGGATTTTTTTAAAGATCTGCAATAAAACAGCAACTTCGGTGAATTTTTTAAAACACTAAACAACTCCGAAAATGAAATTTCAAATTGCGTATTTGAAGTATGAAGTATAACCTACGCAATGGTTACATTATTTTTTTTGTATTTTGAAGCCTTTTTTTTATATTTATTTTAATGTCTAAATATTAAAATAAAGTTAAAATTTCTTGAAGTAAAATGCAGAAAAAAATGAAAATGCATTCAGTATGATGCTATCCTATTCCGACAAAACCGAAGATATGAGGTTTTCATGCATGCAACCTAACCTATTGGACCCGCAAAACAAGCACAATCCGGATAAGCTAAGTGCTGGCTCCTAAGGATTTGAATGAGGTTTTCAGATTTAAGCATTCGCATGCAAGCAACCAAGAAAATACTTGCATCAACTACATTTACAAGCCTAAAATCTGAAAAGGGAAAATAGACATTTAATCTTGCATGCAAAAAATGACTCCTTCTTTCTTGCCCATAAAATGCAAATTTCTGAACAATTCTGCATTAAAAATATGTCCTGTTACAATAGCAGAATCTCTGGTTTTTCTCAAAACCAGTAAAAGGGGAAGAAAAACACTCCACAGCAAGCCCAAAACGGCTAATCACCCTCAACTCTGCAACCCTGCTCCCAGCGGTTTCTGACCCCTATGCCTGTCTTTGTTTGTGCCTTTAAACATTCTTCTACGGCTCTTTGCTTCTCCTTCCATGACGCTTCGTTTCATCTTCCGGATTGCATCGTTTCGTACTCCCGCTCTCATTATCTTTGACTTTCGCTTGGTCGTTAAATGTTTAATCTTCTCTGCTAATCGTAACTGATCCGGCTTATCATAACCCTTACACTTTTATGCCACGTGTTCCACGCTTTTCTGCATGTTTCGTAACTGCCCCTTGTAAATCATGACCAAAAATAGCATGTCGCGATATCGCGATGTTTTTTGCATGCAGCTTTGCTCTTCTACCTGTATCGCGAAAATGAGACATGTCACGAAATCGCGACAATTTTTTGCCCGCAACCTTGTCAGCCTTCATGCACAGCGAAAATGAGACATGTCATGAAATCATGACATTTTCCTGTATGCAGCCTTGTTCGTCCTCATGCATCGTGAAAATGATACATGTCACGAAATCGTGACATTTTTCTGTTATCGGGCCATGTAGGTGCAACCTGTCGCGAAATCGCGACGTTTTTCTACTTCGGGCTATGCAAATGCAACCTGTCGCGAAATCGTGACGTTTTTCTCTATCGCTGGGTTTTGTTGCACTTAGCCGCAAAAACGCGACATGTCGTGATATCGTGACAACTTTTCATTTCGTACACTTTGGCTACTTTCTGTCGCGAAATCGTGATGCCTTTCTCTTCCATTCCATCTGATTTTTTCTATCATGAAATCATGACACTTTTTCATTTTGGGCTGTCTAGTTGCTTTCTATCGCGAAATCGCGACGCTTTTCTATTTTGTACCATCTGGCTGTTTTTTGTCACAAAATCATGACGCTTTTTCATTTTGGGTTGTCTAGCTGCTTTCTGTCGTGAAATCGCGATGCTTTTCTATTTCGGGTTTTCCAACTGCTTTCTGTCGTGAAATCACGACGCTTTTCTATTTCAGGCTGTCCAGCTACTTTCTGTTGTGAAATCATGATGATTTTCTATTTCGAGCTGTCTAGCTGCTTTCTATCGCGAAATCGTGACTCTTTTCTCTTATGTACCATCTGGCTGTTTGGAGCCACGAAAATGCGACATGTCACGATATTGCGACACTTTTTCATTTTCGGCCACGACGGAGCAACATGTCGCGATATCGCGACACTTTTTCATTTTCGGCCGCGACGGAGCAACATGTCGCGATATCGTGACACTTTTTCATTTTCGGCCGCGACGGAGCAACATGTCGTGATATCGCGACACTTTTTCATTTTTGGCCGCGACGGAGCAACATGTCGCGATATCGCGACACTTTTTCATTTTTGTGCAATTTTGCTTTTTTCTTGATTTTTAGCATCTGGGTCACTGAGGTCTTCTTTGAAAGCATGCAAAAAAGGTGGGTCCCCAATTTTGGGGTGTGTTGTGGATCAGCCACAACACTAACTCTACAAGTCAACCACCTAAGCCAACAACCATTCCTCTACACTATTAGGAGGGACCTCACCCTCCTTTGGAGTATCCTCCTTAGGGTCAATCTTAGGAATATCCTCAGTGATGACCTCTATGTCCAAATTGCCCTATATACGCTGGAATACCCTACACCTATCAGGATCTACCTCTACCTCTGTCTGAGCTGGATCTCAGCTTAGAGACCCTGTCCCATACCATCTGAATAAGGAACACCACCCATCATAGTCTGGAGTGGTCCCAGCTGTCTCAACCCATGAATCTTAGAAGTCGTTGGGTGCATATCCTAGTGGTGGAGGAACTATCAATGAGAGGTCCCTCTCTAGATCTAGGTGTCTGTACCTTAGTGGTATCTCTGGTATATCTTGCACCATGCTAAACTATCGTAGGACATGAGAAAAGAATTGATACTCTCTAACCTATGGCTTATGCCAGATAAGCCATCTGTATTGATGGGCCCATCATAGCCACTCGTCCACCTCAGGCCATGCAGGTCAATCTATGTAGGGGCACCAAACAACATCCCTCGACCCAAGTGATGTAAACCTAATGATGTAGTGCTCAATCTTCCCAGCATGAGCCCTACTATGGATACCCTCCTCAACACAAGGCCAACATGTAGCGTAACACTAATTTTTGGCATCTATGGTGGTGATGCGTAGTTTTAGATTTATAGGATGCTCAATCCAAATGTGCTACCACCCCTAGATTTGTAACAAAAGACTATAGTTGATGCCCTTATGGTTACGCTCTGTGATCTGGTATAGCTCCCTGTAGAGCTGGCATAATAGGGTGCTCCCCCAAGCTAATCATAGTGGCTCCTCTATAGAGCTCTGAAGAACTCTCCAAGCAGTGTCTAACATGTTCCAGGGAATCCTCATGCTTGAGGAGTCTGGAAGGACAATCTACATAATGAGATGCATGAAGAGGGCCTCTCTTATAGAAAAGACAACATAGCGATACCAGTCATTGATGTGCACTCCTCTATGGTCAACATCATCCTGTGCATCGATGCTATGGTCATAGAAGATGACATCAAAGACAACATCCTTTGTCATGGAGGCAGAAGAGACGATAGCCTCACCATCGATGGGGATATTTAATATCCTGTAGACATCCTCTAGAGTGATAGTCATCTCACCGGGAGGAATGTGGAATATGTTAGTCCGTGCATTCTAATGTCAAGTCAATGCAGTAAGATAGGCTTGATCTACCCTAATGGTGGGTAGATATATGATGTAACTAAACCTGATAGCTCAAAAACAAGCTCGATCGTCATCATATAAAGCCTCACAGAGAGTCTTCATAAGGTCAGGATTCCACACTCTAGAAGTTAAATTTTAAAAGAAAAAACATCATGTAAGCTAAATTTGGCTAAGAAGAGCTAAAGAAAATTAAAAATTTCTAATTAATCAACCTAGAGGTTAAAAAAAAAATAGCAATAGCAAATCACAGCTGAAACCCACGGTCTCCAATTTGCAAATTGGGAACCGTAGCTGAAACCTGCGGTCCCTAATTTGCCAACTGGGAACCGTAGCTACCAGTTGTGGTTTAGGAGTGGCACCCATTTTAGGTACCCTCCTAGACCACTAAGGCATAAAATTAAATCCTACAGCTAGCCTAAACTAGTGGGGTTCATTACCAACAGTTTAGTGAGGTTCATTTTCTGCATTACTTAATGTAGTTCATTTTACTAGTATTGAGTGTGTGGTCTCAGTTTCGAGTTACCTTGCCCACACCCTGGTCCCAGCTAGTATATGGCTGTTCAGGATCCACCATCAAGGTATATGAGTGTAATTGTGGTAGATTTTGGCAGCGTTTCAGATCGAGGAATGTTCTCTCTCTTAGAGCTCTCAAATTGCTAGTAGTTGCAAGAAAATAATGAAAATTTTCAAATGGGAATGCAATTTATAGGTCCTCCTAGTCTCCACGGACCGTAGCTGACACCTACGATTCTAACACTAGGGTTTTTTTCCTATAGGTCTGACCCACGGTTCCCAAAATTTGGAAATGTAAACTATAGACCGTACTTGCAGTCCACAGCTAGCAATAAATGCACTCAAAACCCACTGTGGGAAGGTCTAAAAAGATAAATTAATGACTCCCATTGGATAAAAATTCAAAATAAATGATCAAAATTGCAAATTTGGTGATGTTAAAAGCACCAGGATCAATCAAATAAATGCAAAATTAAACCAAAAAATCAAATAATGAAAAACCAAATGCACCTCGTATTCAGTGATTTATCCTATAAAATTGGTGGTTGTAGCGACTTGCGATCCATGCAATTCGGCAAGATGATTAAATAACCATAAGGACATTTGGGGAAAACTTGTCATTTCTTTTATGACATCTTTCAACAAATCATTGATAATATGATTCAACACAAGTCTAATTGCATTTGTATTATTTTGATTCCCTAAGACGACTATCATAGCTTGACTGCTCCATGGGATAGAGATGTGCAAATACTACTAAGAGTTGCAATCATAAGCTAAACCAAGCCTAGCCAAGGCATTAAAAGGCTTGAATCTAAAGTTTTTTAGGATCATTAATTATGGTCAAGCGATTTCATCACTTCATACATTGTCATTACCCTCATCGACTCATCGCTTGAGGGGGTAGTCATAATTTCATGTCATAATCAAAATCAACAGAAGATCTCGGAGATCATAGATCCCTTGATCTTGTCAAAATTGCGTTCGTTCTTATGAATCATTGCTAACAACTATCATAAGCTTACCCATTTACTTGGGGTAAATAGCAAATATGAAATTTTATTTGTAACTCTCATCCTTCGGTTATATAGGCCTAACTCCTATTGTAGCACCAAAGCTACCCAAACGTCTGATGGTGAGTGTAGACTTTTCAAATGTAAGCCTTTCCAAGTTGGAAGCAATGATTCCAGGATGCGCATCCTTTTGCTAGACTTGGGGCATCTAATGTTGATCAAAATAATGATCATCATAGAATCTTTGACATCATTTTAGGATGTATATTTTTGCTTAGCGTTGTTCGATCTCACAACACATCTCAAAAGGGGAATCTGTAGACACCTAAAATGCATCATGTCTAGGGCGACTACTCATATGGACATGCTACAAAACCATATGGAGGATTTTGGACAGACTCCAAGATAGAGCAATGGTTCTAACCACTCAATTTAGGCATTTTAGCCTAAGCAGTCTGAATCACAACCCAAACCTATGGTCTCCAGTCTAAACCATAGTTGACACCTGCGATCTATAGTCTGGACTGTAAATATGACTTGCAGTCTTAACTGAAGTTCAGTTAGGCTTTCCATCCGAGCCAAATCGGTTGGAATGACCAAAAGATCTAGAAGGAGGTAGTTGAAGGATGGAAGATTCCAGAGGCTTCCATCCCAACTATCCCAACCACCATTCTTGGTATTGGCTTCTCCATGAAGCCACCCCTAGCCCTAGGGGCATGCTATAAATACCCCCTCCAAATGGGGAGAAAATGAGAGAGAGTTAATTGATCAAGAGAGCAGCAAAGCCCTGTCAAATTGCATACTGAATCTATGCATTTGAGAGCCCCTTTGCTATTCACCTAAAGACTAATTAGCCATGGATGCCCTAGGTGCCTAGGATATTTAAGAAACACAAATATGGGAAAATGAAGGCTCTTCATAGTGATTTGACTGATAAATCTATCAAAGGACAACAAAGTCAATCCTTGAACATCAATTTGGATAAGGAGGTCAATCCGACTACCCCTAATTCTGAGGGTAAATCTATCAGAGGTAAAATCATGACTGTCATCCACAGTTCATAGTGCAGACCTCCCACCATAGCTGTAGTTTGCAATAGGTGACTGATCACCTTACTTGCTTTAATTTTGACCTCATAGATTAGTTATATTAGTCTTTTCATAGGTTTAATTTCATTTTAGAGAAACTCTGATAGTAGGAATTAGTCATTTTATGTATTGTATTAAGTAGGATTATATTGGATATTTTATGCACTTTATTTCTCCTAACTTGATATTTGATCCATGCATAATTTTCTTATTCATGTCCTTCATGTTGTAGTATAATTCTTGATCAAATTAGAATAGTTTAAAGTATTTCTTTATGTTTTCTTGTTTTACTAGTTTAATGACATTTACATACATATTTCCTTAAAGGGCCTCATCACGAGAGGCTATCAATATTTTTAATCATGTGCTATTGTTTCTTGTTCATAGGGAGACAGGTACAAGAGGAGCTTATGTCATAATCCTTCCACATCGTGAAGAAGGGGGTCAGCTCCACCCCAAGGTAGTTTGTGACTAATCAATAGAGCACTATAAGTGTGCCTACCCTATTGAGGGCATTGGCAATTGTAATATCAATATCATATTTCAAGTGACCCTAAGAGGATATTTTTGTAATCAAAGCTCATTCAAATATTAATACAATAAACCTTACGTATTTTGTTTTTGTTTAATTTATGTACTTGTGTGTATATTTATGCTTTCATGATGATATAGATCAATACAGTAGCTAGGTGCACGCTCCGTGATTAGGTCACTATTTGTGGGTCAAATAGATATTGTTCGACTAGGTAAGTTTATCCCGAACCATACTGGACCTACCATCCTTTTGTCATAATCCTAGTTTTAATAGGTATATCTCTCAAAATACTATTTGAATTGAAACTATTAGTAGCTCCACTATCAATTAGAATATGCACATCTCTTTTAGTTTTCCTTTAATTAGAAAAGGAGTAGCTTGCATTGAAATATTAAGGTTACCAATGGCAGAAAAATTTTTGTGTGGTGCTTCCTCAGTGGAAATTCTATGATTCGCTCTATTTGGGCATTGTCTGGCGAAATGGTCTAGTGCCCCACATGCATAACATGCATTTGGTCCATCCTTCTTCTATTTACCACTATCCTTAATTTTATTGCTACTTTTATCTAGTTCCTTGTTGCTATTTTTCCTCTCCTAAAAATTCCTTCATTCCGACTGCCCTTTGTATCCCTGATATTTTTCTTTACTTTTATTTTCATTTCTATTTCACCCTCCATATCTGAATCTCCTATACTGATATTTACCTCTATTCTGCTTAGGATACCTTCTATTTCTTGGGTTTTCTTTTTCAATTTGTTGATAGTAGGCTTTTTCCTCTTTTTGACTTGATTCCTCATAGCGGGTGGTATCATATGCAATTGATAGTGTTTGAGGTACTTTTATTCCCACCGATTAACTATACTTTGGGTGAAGTCCCATAACAAACTTATGTGCTTTGAAATTTTCCTACCCATCAAATTCTGTAGTGTATTTAAAGAGTTGCACAAACCTCTGGTAATATTCAATTACCATCATATTGCCTTGTCATAAATTGGTGAACTCCCATGTTTCTCAATATAGAATTGTTTAGTAAGAAAGCGGTTTTTGAATTCTCTTATAAATTATTCCCAAGGTATATTTGATGTTTTCTTCTGAGTAATTTTCTTGTACGTATTCCACAAATCTCTTACAACACCTTCTAAATGTGCTACTGCCCAAGTAGTTTTTGATTTAGAGCAAAGAGGTTGAATTGTAAAATACTCTTCGACTTCACTCAACCAATTAATGGTGATTTCGTTTATATCCACTTCCATCAAATTTAGAGATATCCAATTTCTTTATCTCCTTTTGTAATTCCTCACCCACCTTTCTCCTCAAGGAACCTTCCAAAAAATTAATTATATTCCTAGTCACCTTCTTCTGGGTTAAGTTTTCAATAACCTTCTTTTGTTGGGTGATCATTTCTTGTTTTTGGACCATTTTTTCCCATTGTTGATCCAAATGCTCACTCATTTGAGTTTTCTAAATTTCCATTTGCTCACGCTACTAGTTTAACTGATCTTGCATGAGTTGAATCATGCAAACTATGTTTTCATCACTCTGGGTGACTCTCATAGTCATATGATCTTTTTATTTTCTTACCACCTACCATGGTATCTCAGTAGCTTGCACCTGTTCAGAATCCTTTATGAGTCGTCTTGGTCCCTTTCTTGGAACCTCTACAATATCCTCTTGCAAACTTACACTAGTCCTCCACGAGTTACCTGCCATGTCTGGCATCAAAGACTTTTATCAAAATAGCTATGCTAGCCAAGGTTTCGCAAACCTAGGCTCTGATACCAACTATCACAACCCAAATATCACACACATTTTTTTTTATCTTAACCATTAAACTATTTGCTTTTTAACCCAAATCAATGTTAGCCAAGGTATAATTAATCCACAATTCAAGAATAAATACCACTGTAGCTGGTGTCTTAAGTGTTTGGGATAGGCCATCTTATCGTAAAAGCTTTCCTATTAAGATCTTAACTCCTTTCTCGATTTTTTCTAGATCTTGACGTGGGGGTTGTCCTTTCAGGACCCATACACCTTAAAGGATGGATGCTGTAATCCCCTACCTAAAGCACAACTATTATCAATACTTGATCACAGTGGTCCCCTAACTCATTTAATTTGGAGCTAATATTATTATGCCAGTGATATTCATTGATCCTCTACTAAGGTTTGACTAGAGTCCGCCATCACATGGCTTATGGACTAGGTATCCAAGATCCATCTCTGATTGATGGTAATGCTGCCCATACCATCTACCTCTGGATCCTCCAACAATATATTTAGCTCTCTAATCATGTCATTTGTTGTATTTTCCCCAACCGATGAGGACTAATGAACACCATTTTCACTAACTGACTGTCTTCCTAGAGCGACATCCCATACCGCTGCTCTTATCTCTCAACAGTTGGGCCACCATCCCTAATGGATGGGGATATGGATAGCTCAGTCACACATAAGTTGGCCCTATGACTTAATGTGGTTGGGTGTGAACTGTCCTTTCTTGATAAGTCTCGAAGCAAATTATACTCCATACCCTACTCAGTATTCAGACAAGCTCTTTAATTTGATATATAAGTTCTTTATATTTTCCAAAGAAGACATCCAATATATATAAGTTCTTTATATTTTTCAAAGAAGACATCCAATAACCATAAATAGATATGCTTATGTTAAACTGATTTTAGAACATCTAAGAAATATAACCATATTCTTTACCACTAAATCCACTAAGTTATTATTCCATAATAGCTTTGTTTAATTTAACCATTCATACTTTTACATACTACATACTATTCCTTTACTCAATGATTCTTAGAAAAAGATGTACAACTTGATTAAAAAATATCCCTATACAAAAACAACTTAACTTATTAAAAATAATGACATTTCTAAGCCTTAATTTTAAAATTGTCATAGTACTGGATAACCATGTTCTATCTCATTATACAAGGTCATATAAAAAATATATATTAATGGAAAAAAATTTAGATACAGAAAGGCTTTCATATTTAAAAAAAAAAACAAGGTTTCAAAAATAGATAGAGTTTTAGAAAATGATGAGGAAGCTAACTTCATCAAAAGGAATAAGGACTCAAGGAATTTTAGAGATATAAGGAAAGTTAGGCGCTACAAGTGTGGTGATCTTGGTCACTATGCATACAAGTCTCCACATGAAGAAATCAGTGATGATGAAAAATAGGGTCATAGAAGAAAAGAAGATGGAAAGCATAAGCATGACAAAGATGACAAATTCAAGAAAAACAGGTATGAGAAGAAGAAAATTTTTTGTAAGGCAAAGAAATCTTACTACATTGTAGAAGTAAGTGATAGCTCAGATCATAGTGATAGAGACAATTCAAATGATGAAAATGAAGAGAATTTATTCCTAGGAATAGAACGTGAAAGAGAACATTGTTTTGTGTGTGGTCAAAGAGATCACAGATCAAGATATTGCAATGGTTTCAGTGATAGTGAAGATGAGATGACACATAAAGGAAATAGACATGGTCAAATAAATCTTGAGAGTTTGTTTACTATAGAATATTATAATGATATTAGTGATAGTGAATATGAAGAAGGGTTTTTCTATGGAATAAGATAAGTAGAAGAAGAACATTCACTCCAAACAAAAGAAGTTAAACAAGAGGATAATGTCTTAGTTGATCTAAATGAAGACTTCAATGTTATCCATGAGAAACTACACGAGGTTAAGGAGAATCTAAAAGAATTGAGATGTTACCTACATGAGAATTTTGATCCATCACATGACATAAAAGGTCAAGATATATGTACTAATAAGGAAACATGTATTTTAAAGGCTATAGAGATGTATGCCAAGTTGCTACTTGACACAAATGAAGAGAAAGAAGAGGAAGATTCCAAAGCACCAAATGTCCCATATTTCATGTTTGGGGAATCACAGTCAAAAGGAAAGGAAGTTCTAAAATATGAAAGCAAAGAAGCACCTAAGATTTGTAAGGAAAGTTCCAAAGTTACTATGGATCCAAATATTCAGTTTGGTTCTTGTTTTGAGATAGGTGAATCAAGTTCAAAAGGAAAAGAAACTCTTGAAGAGAAAATCAAGGAAGAAATTAAGAAAGAAGATTTAGATGCTACAAAGAAGGTTCAAGGATGCAATGCACAATTTGAAGATGATCTAGGGATAATGGTCAATAAAAGGATGAGGAACCAAGGCATGAACAAAGGGCTTTTCAAGGACATTGCTTTTATTGTAATGGATTTGGACACAAGGCTATATATTGAAAAGCCTATGGATCAAAGAAGTTTGATTTTGCTAGAAGAAACTTCAAAGGAAGAAGGTATGATTTTTAGGGACATTGATTCTCATGTAATAGGATTGGTCATAAAGATTTTCAGTGAAAATGAAATGAGCAACATGGTTTTGGTTTTAGAGCTACACAATTCAGAATTCATGGTTATAATGGTCATGAAAACAAAACTACACAATACAGGATTCAGGAAAGGAATGGATATGGAAATTATTTTAAGAATTATTTAGGACATGGGCACCGACCAAAGGCTACAATATCAAGTGTTTTAATTGTAATAACTTTGGGCATATTGCAAGATGGTGTAGGATTTAATTCCAAACATATCCAAGGTAAGAAGGTCAAGCAGTTTCAAGACAAGAAGGTCAAACAGGTTCAAAAAAAAAGAACAAGGAACTCATCGAGAAAAGGATATCTGAAATATGTGGAAGGAAGTTGACAAAGGAAATGAATAATGTAATATGGGAGTAAACGTACTCCCACCCAAAAATTAATCACCTCAAGAGTTAAGGTGGTGAGGGGGCTAAGCTTAAGAGTCATATATTTTAGCCCCATAGGTGTCCCTTTTTCCATTGATATCAAAGGAGGAGATATTTGAGTAAGGGGGATATCATTGAGTTAGGGGGAGTAGCCTCCATATAAAGTATTGAGTCAGGGGGAGCAACTTTGATTCTTAGAGATGGTTCTTTCAATGTTTGTGGTGTTTGCATTAGAGGTGTTGCCATCAATGAAAAAGGGGGAGATTATTGGAAATTTGAGGTAATTTGAGGCATTTTATGTTGTCATTTATGTCACATAGATCATTGATGTCACATGGATCACATTTGGTTTTGGTGGAAAAAATATTTCATAAATAAGCATTTATGATATTTTGGAAAGCATGGCTATTTACAAGGTTTTTATGAAAACCAAGGTAGGCAAAATAAAAGGTTTTATTTAAAATCATGGTGGGCTTATGTGGAAAGGGCTTTTCTTAAAATCCAAGGTGGAATTTTGTTTCATTGAAAAAGGACCTTCGGTGATGAAGATATTAAAGTTTAAAGTTTAAGTTTAAATTAATGGAGGGTCGACCTATGTGCAATTAATGGAGGGTGGCATATATATATATATATATATATATATATATGTAAAGGTTTCAATTTATTTTGGAAATGGGGCATATTATATATCGTCGAAAAGATTATTTTGAGGGCTATTTGACTAAATTATTTAGAAGGATAAATAAGGTGTGTATAAAGAGATATGTCTAATTTTGCAAAGGGGTTCCAAAAGTGAAGTTTGCCTTGTTATTTTTTCAAGAGGATTAATTCTTTCATGAGGTGACAAGGTATGCAATATTGTGATTTATTTTATTTTATGGTAAAAGTGGTTTTGGGAGTGAAAATGTTACGAAATATTTTGATTTATTTTATTTTATGGTACAAGTGGTTTTAGGAGAGATAAAGAAGTTGTGCAATTAAAGGCCTTGGTGATGATTATTGAAAAATGGAGTAATATTGATTATTTTGTGATCTACTAACCCTTTTGAATATTGGCAAAAGAATTTTGTGATTGTGGCAGATTTACAAAGAGGTTTTTTTTTCATCTTCATAAAAGGTATGGGCACATTCTTCTATTGATTGTTTATTTTTGAAATATCATTGGAGGGAAAAGGATTGTTTGTGGTTTCATTTTCAAAAGTGGTTGGTTGAATGCTTCAAGGTTTTCTGAATTGAGAGTTGTGTCTAAACCTTGTTTGATAAGCATAGTTTTTTAAGCCCATTGGTTGTGAAAGAACTTGAGTTAGAAAAGAACATGAGTATCATTGTTATGTGAGATTTGTAATTGAGAATTGTTGGAAACATTTGAGTTGGTTGATACATACTTGGACTAGGTTGTGTGAGAAAGAGTTGTCCCTTATGGTGATTAGTTGAGATTGAATTTAGAACATATTGAGTCTATAAAAATTCTCTTTATGGTTCTATAAGACTTGGGTTGAGTTGAGTTGAATAAGCCTAGTCAAGTGATGTGTGAAGTGATTGTTCAAGTCCTATGAAACAAACTATTCCATTATTTTGATTTGAGTTGAAAGTGAGATTAGAACATATTGAGTCTCTAACAATTCTCTTTATGCTTCTATAATATTTGAGTTGAGTTGACTTGAGTTGAGTTGAGATTGATTTGAGTTGAGAGCATTGTGGATCATTGTTGTCATTCATTGAAGAGTACATTGCCATTCATTGTTGAGTTCATCTTTGAGCTTTGCCTTGATAGAGTTGTGGATGAGTTTTGAGTGCTACTTGAGCATGATTGGTTGAGTCTTTGAGAAGATCTTTGGGATAGAATTTTGGAGAGATTTGTGGCAGTTTATGTATGATTTTTGAGCCTTTGGGAAGGCCCTTGTGGACAGTTTTGGGACAGCTTTGTGGATAGCTTTATGGACAGATTTATGGATAGATTTGTGGATAGATTTGGGACAAGTTCTTGGTGAGCTTTTTGGACAGATTTTGGGCAAGTTCTTGGTGAGCTTGCTAGAGCAAATTTGGACAAGTTCTTAGTGAGCTTGTTGGAGCATATTTGGGCAAGTTCTTGGTGAGCTTGCTAGAGCATATTTGGGCAAGTTCTTGGTGAGCTTGCTAGAGCATATTTGGGCAAGTTCTTGGTGAGCTTGCTTGAGAATATTTTACAAGTTATGAGTGATATTATTAAGAAAGTTCTGTGTGAGCCTATTGAGTAGTTTCTTAGTGATCCTATTGACAAATCTTTGGAGGTGATAGAGTACAAATGGAAAAGTCTCAGTGGATAGAGATCCAACATCCAACACAGTTGAAGATATATCTGAGTGAGGAGTATTCAAGTGGAGAGAGGTCCACCAGTATGTGTAGTAGAGGGACAAAGTATTCTAGAATATCATATAGCCAAAGTAGAAATGGAAAGAGTTCTCTTGTGGAAGATATCCATGAACTTGAGATTAGGGGATCAACATCTCCTTTGGATAGAGATCCATAAACATTGTAATTGGGAGTTATTCCCAAAGATATTGATTGAGAAATTTTTAGTAAAATATTTTCTCTGTGGAGTAGCCCACATTGGGTGAACCACGTAAATTGTGGTGTCTCTATTGTGTATGGTTTTTGTGCATTGCTTTAATTACTACTATTGATACTGCTATCTTTACACAACATAATATTGAATTGGAAGATAAAGTAAAAAGTGGTCTTATATTATTCACCCCCCTCTCAGTATAAGCTTATGTTCTTCATGTGGATGACATCATAGCTCACTCAATTAAAGAAGAAGATCATATCGCTAATCTACGATGAGTATTTGATAGACTTAGAGAATACAAAATTTACCTAAATCCAAATAAATGCGTATTTGGAGTAAAATCTGGAAAATTGTTAGGATTTATCATTTCTATGCATGGCATAGAGATAGATCCCATAAAAATTAAGGCTATCATCGATATACCACCACCTAAAAATCTAATAGAATTAAGGAGTTTGCAAGGCAAACTTCAATCCATCTATCGGTTCATCGATAAATTGGTAGACAAAACTCAACCTTTTCTTAAGCTACTTAAGAAAAACACCCCTTTTCAATGGGATAATGAATTCCAAGAAGCATTCAAAGATCTTAAGCAATATCTCCTTACCCCTCCAGTACTCATTCCACCTAGACCAGAATGTCCTTTTATCTTATATATTTCTACTTCTGAGCTTGCATTAGGAGCAATGTTGGCTCAACTTGATGATGATAAGAAAGAACGAGCCACTTATTACATAAGTATAATGCTAATAAGTTATGAAACTCATTACACACCCATAGAGAATATTTGCTTGGTGGTCATATTTTCTACGCAAAAGCTATGCCATTATATGCTTAGCCAAAAGATATTTGTCATTGCTAAATCCGATCCATTAAGATATCTGATGAGTAGACCTTACTTATCGGGATGCACAACTAAATGGGTTCTTGCTCTAAGTGAGTTTGAAATCACATTTATTGGTAAAAAATCTATCAAAGGCCAAGTCATAGTCAATCAAATTGTTGCTGCTCCTCTTGAGTCTACTCATCCTTTAAACATCGAATTTCTTGATGAATGTCTTAATTTAGAAGAAGATCATTCTGAATCTTGGTCCTTATATTTTTATGGAGCTAGATGTATGAATGGTGTAGGTGTAGGCATCATATTAATATCTCCTCAAAAGCAACTTATTCCCTTATCATTCAAACTTCAATTTTCTTGCACAAATAATACTGTAGAATATGAAGCCCTAATCCTTGGGTTATGAGCAACTTTAGCTCTAAAAATTAAAATCTTATTAGTATTTGGAGATTCCCAACTCATGATAAATCAAATCAATAATGTGTATCAAACACGAGATGATAAAATTCATCCCTATAAGGATTATGTTTTAAAACTTATCTCTTTGTTTGAGAAAGTAACTCTTGAGGCTATCCCTCATACTAGCAACCGTATTGCAGATGCCATGGCTGCTGCCGCTTCTCTGTTACCTTTAGAATTGGATGATGAATATGCTACGATCATCATTCATCAACTTCAAGAGCCAACCTCATATAAATATTGTTTGGAACCTTTAGATGTGTTTTTAATCAATGAAATAACTCCAAATCCATGGTATACAAATATTTTTAACTTTCTTCAAAAGGGGACTTTTCTAGAAGGATTAGATAGAAACCAATGTAGGTTATTACATAAGCGAGTTGTTCACTTTGTGATTATTGGAAATACTTTATATAAAAGATCTTTTGAAGGTATTATTTTAAGATGCCTCAATTTAGATGAGTCTAAGAAGGTGCTAAGTGAAGTCCATGATGGATCTTGTGGAGGCCACTTTAGTGGAAGTGCTATTGCTAAAAACTCCTACGAATGGGGTAATTTTGGCCTTCCATGGAAAATGATACCAACGATTATGTGCACCATTGTGACAAGTGTCAAGGACATGCATACCTTGTTCATGCTCCTACTCAAGAACTTCAAGCCATATCCTCTCCTTGGCCCTTTTCCAAATGGGGCCTAGATATCATTGGAAAAATCAATCCCATCTCTTCAGATGGCCACAAATTCATCATTACAACAACTACATATTTTACAAAATGGGTAGAAGCTATGCCACTAGCTTCTTGCACAGGAACTCAAGTCTCTAAATTCATTTTTAATCAAATTATTTGTAGATTTGGGATCCCATCAATACTTATTTTTGATAATGGAACATGTTTCAAGAACAAATATATTAAGAAAATTTGTCAAAAATATAAGATCCAACATCGATGGTCCACTCCATATTATCCACAAGGAAATGGTCAAGCTAAAGCATCCAATAAAACTTTGATCAATATTTTAAAAATATTGGTTAATAAATCAGGCCATGATTGGCATACTCAATTATATCCCACCTTGTGGGCTTATCAAACCAGTGTTTGCACTCCTATAGGTGCTTCCCCTTTTGTCTTGGTTTACGGTGCTAAAGTCATCTTCCCATTCGAATTAGAAGTTCCTTCTTTAGCTCTTCTACTTCAAGATGTCGAAGTAGGAGATGAATATCGTGTTGGTAGACTAAGTCAGTTGGAACTTCTAGATGAAAAGTGCATTCATGCTCTAGAACATCTTCACGCTTATCAAGATAAACTCAAAATATCATATTCAAAGAAATTTCATAATCGATATTTTGAGATCGATGATCTAGTTCTTAAAGAAAATCATAAAAATACTAATGCTAGAAAAGACCTTAAAGGTAAATTTCAACCCAATTGGCTTGGACCATTCATCATCACTACAAAATTTGGATTTGGTGCATATCGCTTGGCTACTTTGGATGGAAAATATCTCAAAGAACCAATGAACATCATGCATCTAAAGAGATATTATGCATAAAAGCAAAAGTTCCATCATTGTATATAATTGTAAATAGCTTCTTCATATATTTTATCGTTCAGTTTGCAATTATCATATATTTTATTCATCAAATCACAAAACAATAAAAAACAAAAAAAAGAGAGAAAAACTTTCAAAAATATGTCAAATTGTTGTTAAGTCATCATTTTGCATCATTAATTGTTGTCTTTCAAAATTCAAGTTATATTTCATGTTCTTTCGGATAAACTCAAAAATTACCTTGAACCTCTCACCTAATTCACATTTCTACTAAATCTTGATTTTGTAATTTTGATTATAAATCTCTCTTGAACCAAAATCACTATTACTTCACTAAATAAAATTTTGAGTTTTGGGAACTGGTCCTGCTACTTTTTGAGCCAAGAACACATTTCACATCTTAAAATGATTTTTGCAAATTTGAAAGATGATACTACATAGTAGTCTTAGTTCCTTAAGCAAAAATTTTCCCTTGCTATCCTATTATGCACATGGTCTAGAATATTGATAATTGGAAAAAGGACAAGCTCCCCCTACCCAAATAAAATCCCTTGCTCCTTGTCTAATCTGAGCAAGTATCCCGAAAAAGAAAAAAAAAAAAAGAGAAAGAAAAAGTAGTTTTACTACAAAAGCAATAAAATCCCCTTGTTCACAAACAAAATGAACAAGAATCCCTACTCAAAGAAATCAAAAGAAAAGAAGGGGGTAATGAGCTTGAATCCCTAGAATTCCTTAGTCATTTGAAAGCCATGGGGTGATCCTCATTACAGGTTAGGTGGCATCAAGCTGGCTTGGCAATGGTGGTATCCTTACGCGTGGTGACATGTCTGTCACATTAGTGACCTTATTTTGTACAGACCAATGTATGCTTATGGATTAGCTAGATTTTTGTGACTTGACTTACATAGTAGTTCAGTACAATTGCATGCATAAAATCATGGTTAACAAATATTTCACTTGCACACACATTGGTTCATAAAAGTTGGCTTGTATCATTACCTTACTCAAAATTGGTAAATCAACTTCACAAGCACACACATTTGATCCTTGAGAGATTTTGTATCATTATGTGAATCAATATGGATAATGAACTCACACATCACACACTGGTTCTTGATAAATTTGACTTTATCCTTGAAATAATTTAAAATATTTCTTTGAAATTTTCTAGAAAACATTAGTTTTTGTAACCATTTGCATTAATCCCCACAAATCACTTCATTTTAGCAATTATAGTATATATTGTCTTCAAAATTTTCAACATGCAACATAATGATTTATTTTCAAATAAACCTTGCATTTTAAATCACACATAATTATCTTATCATGCATTTGCATTTTTGACTTCGCGATGATGGCATAATTCCTAGTAATAACTCTCACTTCAAAATTCACACTAGGAATTCTATGCCTAGCGCAAGTCATCCTTCCCAAAATTTTCATGCTTAATTTACTCTATATTTCTCACAAATACAATCTTTATCAACCTATTTTCCCAAAATCGATTCCTCTTAAAGGAATCACCATCCTTTTTCATCATCATAAGCCTCAAGGTTACTCTTGAGCCCAAAATATTTTTTGGTGTTAGCAATACAAAACTTCCTCACAACAAGATGCGCTTCATGACCTAGCGAGCATTGATCTCCATGAACGGTCATATAACAGCACAACATCCTTTTGAGGTTCATTGCTAATCCATCAATTGTATCACTTCACAAAAACATCTTTTGTCTTTCAAACACACTTTGCAAAACCATTCCTTTTTCAAGTTAAGCATGATAAAAAATATTCAAAAATCAAAGCATGATTACAAAAATTATGTAACACAACCATCATAAGAAAATGCAATAAATCATCCAATCAAATCATACAATGTCGCATAAACAAAAGGATCAATATATATATATATATATATATATATATATATATATATATATCCCAACATATAAGTACAAAATGAAGCCAACTGATATGCCACAATCTCCAAAATTGGCATACTCAATCACTAGGAGATATACCACAAAAACAATCTTAGTATATCACCCCTATACTCCCCTCAAGCCTCTAGAGCTCTAAGCATCATCGTCCCCACTAGGGGGTCGAGGTGGTCAAAACTGGGGGACCTCTGAGGCTATCCTAGATGCAGAGTGAGACACTGATCTCGAGCGGCTTGGAGCCATAAAATCCTTAGGCAGTGGAACTCTTTGACCCTTAGGCACTATTTGAAAGGACAATACCTATTAAAAGTTACTCATTAGACAATTTGAGAAGCCTCACTTCCTAATATGCTCCTCCCTAAATGAATCGACTTGGAAGGTGTCAAAATAGATACCCCTGGTCTAGCTCCCTGAGCCACCTGAGCACGTGCCTATGCAAGATCCATCTCCAAGGTCTGGGTCCTGATATTTTGAATCATAATATGCTCTCTCATACCTATATTATTTTCTTGTAGAGCTACCATTTCACTGCTCTCTTCTGTCTCTATGGCCAAGCCCTTCTAGGGTGAATCAGGTCTCACCTCTTATTGAGGAGAGGATTTCCTCTCCTCCTATACCCTCCTAGATCTCTTCTCTATTCTAGAAGCCCTATTTGGCCTATTCATCCTCTATATTTGATGCCCTCCCCTAGTGTGAGACCCCTATCTCCTAGGGGGTATTTGTGTCCTCTTTTGCTGGCCAACAAAACATCACTGTTGAACAACTAGCTCAACTACCTGATGAACTATGCCCCTTGGCCTAGTAATCGTGTGGGGAAAATGCTAGCATACCACTAAAAATATCTTGTAGTCACTCCAAAATCATCATCCTCTATCATGGCCACCACATTGTCATTTTCTAGAGGATCCATAAAGTGAGTCATGCTCTGAGCACCCCTCATTATTGTGGTGTCTTGTGTAACCCTTGAAAATGTGAAATCCCTAGTCTCAGGGATGTCCTGCTGTAACCCAAACTATAGAACTCGGTCTACATAGTGTAGCTCTACCTCACCTCACTTCATCCGAAGCCACATCACTCACATAATGTGAGACAACTCAAATCCATCCTCTCCTCACCTTGTAAGCCCTCTCCAAGGCCTCCATTGGATGCTATCCATAGTCAGCCCATCCATCAACCTCCTAACTGTATCAAGGCTAACCCACCTCAGGTGTCCTCTATGCAAGCACTAGTAAAACACTCTAGGACTCTTTGTAGCCACTCCTATTAGAAATATTCCTATAGGTCTACTTATTGCTATGTGATCCCAACACCATACCTATAAGAAAGAAGTAAGTACCAATGTTGCACCTCCTATGTATACAACCCTGAATAGAGTCATGTACAAGCGACATAAAATGTATGGACCCCATGCAAATAGCTGACTCTGATCTCTCATGTCAGCCATAACCTCTACCAAAATCTATGGTAGGTGGTGACCACTCTGATGGCACAATAACAATCCTACCACCACACCACTGAGAAGCACTGTAAATCAAGAGATCCCATTTGTCTAGCTGAGTCTCTCGATGCTAACTCCACCCTTATTGATCAAGAAGCTTGGATCTCCTGATAATCACTACATCACCTGACCTTGATTACTCAACACAATAATAAAAATACCCCTAATAGGCACCCTCAATATCCTCTATACATCCTCTAATATTGAGGCCATCTCCCCTATCGATAGCCAAAAGCATGAAGACCCTGGATACCACCGCTCGGTCAATACCATCAACAAACTCAAATCTGTCAGGATTTGTGGCATCTATGCCATGTGTCTCAAACTAGTAGCCTCTAGAGTGTTTATCTATGCATCTGTGAGTGTACTAAAATCCCCTTGGATACCATTGTATCTCCATTCTCTATTCTTCAAAACTTATCTCTGTCAAAAAAAATTAAATTAGCAATCAGTAGCCATAATCAGACTCTAAAAATGCAATATCAAACTATTTTTCCCAATATCGGACCTATTTTGACTATATTGAGTCACTTGATATCGCCAAAATTTGGTTGATATTATCAAAATCGGACCTATTTTAATGATATCAAAAAATACAATATCGTAAAAATCAAGTCGATATTGCTAAATCGACCCGATATCATCAACACGACTGCAAAACAGTCCAAAAATTACAAAAATTAAACCCTAAAAATAAAAAAATTCCTAAGTTAAAGAGGTTCACGATCCTTACCCATATCCTCCCTACCCTTGTTCACACCTCATCAGCTCGGTGAGTGACCTCGACCATTTTTTTTTCTCTAGAGCAAAGTTTTAGTAGCAGTAAAATGAAAATGAGTTAGGTTTTACCCTAATTTTTCATTTTATTCACTTTTACCCTAAATTTCAAAAATTTTGAGTTTTCCACCAAACATAGAATTTGGTGCAAAAACTCGAAGGGGGTATCATACCTAATGTAGTTTTACATATAAACTTGAACTCCAACAAATTCTGCAATAAATTCTTACTTTCTCGTAAAATGTGCCATCTTTTCTTTAACGCATTTTTTTCAAAAATGCGCTAAAGAGGGGGAAAAATGTAATAGGCTAAAATTGACCCATGTCAATTTACCCTAAGTTCAAAACATTAAAAAATTCATTAAAACCACTTTCCAACCTCCTACCTTGATTTTTGTGCCCGTATCAAGTTTGTTTTAAACTTCCTAACGATATCGGTTCTATTTGAATGATATCGATCGTCCGATATGATATCGGACCTTCTCGATATGAAATCGGCTCATCCGATTTCATCCAAAACCAAAAATTACCCAGAACAACAAAAAGATAAAAATTGTTGTAACCCCCTTTGTCCGTATCTAGCTAACGATATGGACATTACGGTATCGGGTCTACCGATATCATCCAAAATAAGGGAAAGCATAACTTCCCTTGTCCTCTAGCATAACCCCCCAAAAATTCCTCTGCCTATTTAATCCAGGCACCCTTCCTGGATCTCCCCTGACCCCTGGCCCTTTTCACTCCCTAATCCTATTGCACATTTGCCATTTCTTTGTTTGTTGTAGGTTTGAAGATCCAAAACTACGCATCGTCTTGTACGATATGTTATCAGTTGTTTGATTTTGTTAGAACTCGTTAGATATCATCTGTAGATCACTTGGGGGTATTTTTTGACCACTATTTGCATCTTTCTCACTTTACTTTACATTTAGAAAACTTTACATGTTGTTTATCATTTTATTCAAATATAGATTCTGTCATCATATCCTATTTTTATCAGTATAGTATTGTATTTGCATTTTTTTGCAATCATAGCATAGATTCATACTAAATTCATTCGAGTATTACAAATTATGCATCTTACCTAACTCAATTCATGTTTAATCAAATGCATGCTATGCTTTGAAATCGTATGTTGGCATCAATCTATGTAGTTGTAGGTTTCTAACTGTATCGGATCCCCGATACCATATCGGATTAGTCGATACTATATCAAATGTCCGATATCACCCTGCAACGTCTGATATCATCTGGATCAGGTATAAATACTTCAAATCAAACATTCAGGTTAGGTACACTTTTAATCTCTTTTAGTTGAGCATTGCATTATCTCTATTTTCCACATTCTGCTTTACATTGTCTTCATTTGAAACAAAATTGCATATAGTATCAATTAGTTGCATTTGGCCAAACTAGGTGAATGTGAGTGAATTAAAATGAACACATCAAACAACTCCCAACCTAGGCATGGAAACTACCATACAAATATTTCTTGGTGAACCCACCCAATTCATCGATAATCACCAAAGAGGGCACGATATCAAGTGCTTCTCCTCCGAGGTGTAGACCCATCATTTTCCCATTCCCCTTCGAGGTATGAATCCATTAGCTTGAGGGAAAGGAGTGCAAAAATTTTAGATCTACAATTACATGCATTAATTTTTGAATTTAAACATTGCTTTAATGGCATGTAGTTGAAAATCATAGTATGTTGTTTGATGCATTTTACTTTATGCTTGAAATAAAATGAACAATTCACACACCACGTTTCAAGTGTAAACATCAATTGCGTTGGGCTCTCACATCCAACCAATTGATCAAGACCAATGGTGGATGTCATTACCACTTGGTTGGCTTGCTTATTGAGAGTTTTTTGTTACCCATCCGTGGCCAAGGCCGATCCAAGAACCATCGAATCTATGGAAAATAGCACGCACTCCTCTTCGAGGGGTGTATCACTGCTCACGATGGATTGGGTGAGGATCGGTAGGACCTATGCTCCCTAATCAGATATGGGTTTCATCTCCATATCTTGGTGGGTATGATATCCTGGACTTCATTACTGGGTTTGTCGCTGCAAGTATATAGGTGAAATCCTTAAACAAATCAAGAGTATCATCAACAATTTTCAAACATGATAAGAGCAAATTGGATTTCCAACAAACCATAACACACAAGACAAGTTTTTAGGAAACACAAAGAAAATTTAAAAGAGATAATCATTTTGTATACTTTATCTATTTCTTAAAATTTACATATGAGATAAATTCATAAGGTTATGGTCACCACACGGGGCCGCACTCGGTCTACAACTGAGGTGGCAACCAATGCACCACAAAACACAAATAACACTAGAGTTGATCCACCTACACAAAATGTACTTGAACGACATTCAGGTAGCCTTAGAGGAGACAACTCTACACATAGGGGATCTCACCAAGAAACCCCAACTAGGAGACCCAATCCAAGATCTTCTCATGATCTAAACGAGGGTGTTTCAAGACCCCAATCATCACATGATGGTAATGGATAAAACCTACCCAATGAGGGGTAAAATAGAGGGGGTGCACCTAATCGCATACCCACAAGAGCTCCAAATCACTTTGAGCATGGAGTATATCTAATAGATCTTCATAGTATCGGTGTGAATGGTACACCTCTCGATCGACCATGGAGAACTCATCAGCTTGATCACCTAGAACAAGCTCCTAGAAGATCAACACATAGGGCCACTTCCACTACCCATTCTCATTTTGAGAGTGCATGTAGTGAAGATATAGTGTGACATACTTATGCCCAAGGTGAATGCTCCAAGCACCCATGTAGTACAAATGCCCCATCAACACATGCGAGCATAGAGCAAAGAGTTGAACATAATATCAATGCACCTTCAATAGATAGAGGAAAGAGGATAGCAAACTCTTCCACTAGAAATCACATTACTAAGACTCCTCACATGGAGTTACATAGCCAAAGACCTTATACAGTAGATCGATCAGATCAGATACATAGGCTTTACATAATTCAGAGAGAACAAATACTCCAAGATCAATTGGAGGATCTATGCAATGAGCATGAGCATTTAGAGAAAAAAAGATAAAAGCAAAAATAAAGGCTACTTCACCAACATTTGTATGAACATCACCTAAGAGAACAATGCATCCTTGATCAAAAGGAGTAAGAAGAGTGATCAAATAGATTAGCTCGAGTGGAATTACCTCCACATAGTGAGTATAAGTAGCAACATAATGAGAGACATGCTACATCGCACCCTGAGCTGCATACTAGACAAGTAGACAATCATACTCACCACACATCACAACATGCTTCTAGGCAACAATAGTGCCAAGCACCAAATCCACCTGAGCATGATCAATATGAAGAATCAGAGTGAGATGATCAGGAACAACAATATCCTGAACCATCATCTATAGACGTGGCCGATGAATACAATCAACCACCTCGATCCCAAAGGAACCTACCACCTCCTGCTCCCCAAAGATCTCTTTGAGAGGAAGAGATCATCTCTTCTCAAGCTTACAGAGTGCTTACCGAGAGGATCAAATCTCTCGAGAAACAAGGAATGGCTTATCAAAAGCCTACCTTAAGCAAGATCCACAACCAACCTCTTTGTCCTTCGATCTCGAGTCTAGCATATCCCAAACACTTTGAGATGCCCAAGCTAGATAAGTTTTGAGGTGATGATGATGCGCAAGAGCATGTAACAAGTTTTATGAATCTGTGCTTCCAATTACAAGATAATGATACCTTGTTGTTATGAACATTCATGATTACCCTTTCAAGCATAGCGCTTGAATGGTATAATCAATTACCAAGGCATAACATCACTAGCTTTGAATAATTAGTGAATGCTTTTCTTGAATGCTTCTCCTTTGGCATCAAGAAGAAAATAAATCTATCCAACTTGGCTAATTTATGATAATATGATGATGAGCCAGTGATGGATTATGGGAACAGATGGTGGAAGCTCATGGTAAAACTTCCATTCACCATCCCCACAAGTGAACTCACTCGAATGTTTACCAAAAGTTATGCCAAACATATATCATTGTTGCTTCAACTACAATAATACACAATATTCGAGGAGGCTTTAGCACAAGCCAAAGTGATTGAAGACATAAAAATCCAAGAAGGAGATTTGAAGCTCCGAATAAAAAAAGAATGGAATAACAAGAACACACACAATCAACCGCATCAGGCCAAGCCTGCATCGATCAATCAGGTTGTGTTGAATATTCCAAAAGTAGAGGGGTCACAATGACAATAGAATTATCAAGCTCAACCCCCTCTAATGCATTACAATAATCAATGCACTAAAAATTAGGGCAAAGACAAACAACGTCACCCACCTCACCAATTCATGCCATTGTTTGAATCTTTGGCATCCATATTTAATCAATTATGCAAGGCCAAGGCACTTCAACTACCAGAAGTCTAGTTATTAGACCCTAATCACCCTAAGCCAAAGGGATATAGGGAAGATCATTACTATCTTTATCATAGATAAAAAGGCCATGATATTGAAGTGTGCCATAGATTCAAACATATGGTACAAAACATGATAGATAGGGATCAACTACGAGTTGATAGCCCTTTAGCACCTGATAATCAGAACATGGGAATATTTAAATATCCTTTACCTAATCATGAACCTCCAAGGAATCATGCAGGCTAGGTCAACCAAGTGCAGATAGATCCTCCCATACAAGGATTTATCAGTATGGTCAATGTTGTCACAAGAAATAGGAGATACAACTAGCCAGAGCCACCTATGGCTCCCATATGTATCCCAAATGTACCTCAAAAAAGGCCAGCACAAAACCAACTACCAGACCCACCGACAAGACCGATGATCACCATCAGGAATAGACTCACTCAGAGTCTACAGATGACCCTCAACAAAATTATCCATATATGAGCTCATCCAATAGTCCCCTAGGCATAGGGAGACTTTAATGGAGATTCTAAGATCTATAGAGCTCTAGCCCCAAAATCCAGATGCTTTTACCAACTTTGTGGGGCATATACAATAGTGTCAAGAGCCAGTGATCAGATTCTATGATCATAAAATTAAGATAGTGTCAACTACCATAGCGGACCCATCGCTACATATTATCGCATGTGTTAACCACACACCTTTTAAGTGGGTATTGATTGATATAGGCTCATCAATCAATATTATCACAACCAAAGCCCTAGGACACCTAAACCTTCCTAAATCACACATAGTTGCCTCGACATTTACTCTACGAGCATTCAATGATGTGTTGTGCTCTATAGTAGGCACTATAGTTCTACCTATTCAGGTAGGGCTCAAAACCATTTTAGTAATGTGCCATGTTTTGGAAGGTGCCATGCAATACAATATCTTATTAGGGCATCCTTGGATTAGGGATATGTGATGTGTCCCCTCAATATTACATCAATGCATAAAATATGTGCATGAGGGACAAGTGCATGTAGTTCCATCAGATGAAGAGCCATTCAAGTACATAAATCAGGTTGATTTACCAAGAGATTTCATCCTCCCATCCACTCACCTGGACATACAACCCACATCACCAATCAGACATCCAGATGGGAAGTCAAAATCGATGTGAGAGGATCCCTCTACATCGACACCACCAACCACCCCTAGGTCAACCGTCGCTTCTAAAAAACCTTCAACATCATCCAAATCGAAGGACAATCAAAAGCTTAAGGTACCTTTAATAGAAGAAGAGCCTAGGGTTATCCCAAATATAGCAACCATAGAGATTCCAAATCCCATGGAGGAGGATGATTCACACAATATAGTAGAGGAGATGCCTCAACCCACATCACCTACATCATCAACTACATCATCTGCACCATAGGTGATAATTCATCTAGTTAATCTAGAATTAGTAGAGTATCTTATGCAAAATATGACTTTCATACCTATCATTGAGTCTGCACAAGACATGGGAAGACCTAGAGCTCCCCATTTTCCTATTGGGATGGTGGTACCACTAGGGGTGCCACCAAATCAAACCAACTTCATCTATGATGGCTTGGACCAAGTCGTAGATCATTCGCCTATTGAAGATTACGATGATGAACCTTTCACAACAAATGTTCATTATCTATCCAATCTTGAGTTTACCCTTAGATACTTTGAACGTTACCATTGGCATGGTCATAGATTAGGCTTATTCGAGTAGGGGTGTAGAACTCCATATCAACTACAGTATCAACTACCCATTGATAAGTTTGGTCTAGGATATTCCATTCATGGTCATGATGAATTGCTAGCCATATCCTTAGACCACCTAAGTCTAGGATTTGGGGAGGACATTGATTGGAATCCTTATGACCCCAATCCTTCATGTTCATGAAGAGGTGATAGGCCAGTGACTATGGTCACCATAGAACCACCCCTAGTGTATCATCCAAACATCTCTCTAGAAGAACTTAAATCAAAACCCATTTTTGAGGAGGATGAATCAGAATACAACTCTGAGGAGGATGAGAGTGAATACATATTTGATGATGATGAGTATGAATATGAGATCAAGATGGCCTACTTAGGACCTTGACACCTGCATCATCTTAACATTCCCTTGAGAGAAGTAGAGCCAATCAGGTGACCTATGAACATAGATGAAATCTATCACATGGTCTTCCCTAATCCTCCAAATTTAAGATAGTTGCTTCCCCTAAAATATCCCATTATCTTATCTATTCCTAGAGTAGATCTAAAGATCCCCATACCTCCTAAGCCACATCTAGAGCATGGGGGACAACCCAGAAGTAGTGAGTCTTATCCACGTGGTCCTAGAGATTTTATTCCATCCATAAACATGATCTCCATTGATCTAACCACTCCACTCCACAATCCATATAACCCTTCAAAACCATTGCACCTCAATCCTGAGGCCATTGATTTTGATCATACCAATTCACCCCTTGAGCCTGAGGATTTCTTCCCTAATAAAGAAATGTTACAACCATTCCATTTTGCACCAAGTTGTGCCCATGATGTTTATCATGTTGAGGTCAATCCTGATATGGTAGAACCTTTAAACCCAAATGATGACATCCATATGATCCCTACACCTCATCAACTTGAGGAGGGATCACATATATCAATAGAGGAAACTTTTAAAGTGGATATCAACACAGATCCCATGAATCCAAAGAAAGTTAAATTTAGAGAAATCTTATCTCCTGAGGAATGAGCCAGCCTCATACCTCTATTGAAAGAGAGACCTAATATCTTTTCTTGGACCTACAAAGATATGTTGGGTCTGGATCCAAAATTGGTTGTCCACAACCTTTCGTTGGACCCTACTAAAAATTTGATCAAGCAAAAACTTAGGAAAATGCATCCAACCATCACTTTGATGGTCAAAGATGAATTGCAAAAGCTTTTGGATGTAGAATTTATAATTCCCATCGACTATCCAGAATGGGTATCAAACATGGTACCCATAGGAAAACCTGATGGAAGAATTCACATCTGCATAGATTTTTGAGACCTCAACAAGGCAACACCCAAGGATTCATTTTCATTGCCAAATATCGATGCTCTTGTAGATGCAACTATAGGTCATGAGATGCTATCACTCATGGATGGTTTTTTTGGTTATAATCAGATTCAGATCAAACCTGAATATCAACATAAAACCACCTTTACCACTCCATGGGGGACATTTTGCTATAAGGTTATGCCATTTGGCCTTAAAAATATTGGTGCCACATATCAATAGGCTATGACATACATCTTCCATGACTATATGCATAAGATATTGGAAGACTACATTGATGACTTACTAGCCAAGTCATTACTATGTGAAGAGCATGTTGAGGTCCTTAGAAAGGTCTTCGATCACCTGATTGAGCATAACATCAGGTTGAATCCCAAGAAATGCATCTTTGGCATAACTTCAAGAAAACTCTTGGGATTCATCATTTCAAAATGAGGGATCAAAGTAGATCCAACAAAAGTAAAATCCATATTGGAAATGTGTCCCCCCACAAACATCAAGGAACTAAGAAGCCTACAGGGCAAAGTAGCATCCATAAAGTGCTTCATTGCATAGTTATCAGATAAATGTCGACCCATGAATCGACTACTACACAAGGGGGTCTCATTTAATTGGGATGAGGATTGCCAAAAATCTTTTGCTAAGATCAAGCAATACCTAGCATCACTACCAGTACTAGCTCTACCAAGACCAGATGTACCATTTCTATTGTATATATCCACCATAGACTTTGCACTAGGAACCATGTTAGCCTAGAAGAACAAGCAAGACAAAGAACAGGTGATATACTACATAAGTCGAACCCTAGTTAGCTACGAGCTAAGATATGCATACATCGAGAAACTATGTTTAGTAGTGGTTTTTGCAACTAAGAAGTTGCACCATTATATGCTAAGTCATACAATGTATGTTATATCAAAACAAAATCCTTTGTAGTATATGATGAGCAGAACATATCATAATACACGTACTACAAAGTGGATCATGTTATTGATAGAATTTGATCTAGAATTCATAAGCCAAAATTCAATCAAAGGATAGGTCATAGTTGATCAACTAGTAGAGGCACCTCTTTAAGATCATAAGCCTCTTATCATAGAACTACCTGATGATGCAATATTTGCATTATCAGAGTCACCCAAACCCAAAGAACCAGACAACAAAGTTGATATGACTTTATTCTTTGATGGTTCAAAATACGAGCAAGGGGGTGGTGCAGGGATCATGTTTTTCATACCACAAGGTGCTCCAATACCCTTGTCATTTAAACTTAACTTTCCTTGCACCAATAACAATGTTGAATATGAGGCCCTAATCTTGGGTCTCCAAACAATGCTCACCATGAAGATCAAAAAGCTAAATATCTTTGGTGACTCCCTTCTCATAGTAAACTAGGTTAAGGGAATCTATCAGTGTAGATGTCCTATCCTAAAAGCATATAAGGAACTTGTGGACACTTATTTAGCCCAACTAGAGTGGTATGACATCGAGGTAATCCCTCGTACATCAAATAGATTTATAGACACTATGGCATCTTTGGGATCCTTAATCCCTCAGAATCCATCTACTAACTTTACTACCATCCAAGTGAAGATGCTATCACAATCCATGATGCGATATGAGGCTCAAGACAATCATGAATCAGTCCACATGATTCATATAGAACCAAACCATGAATGGTTCTATAAAGCTAGAGACTTTCTTAAGAAGACATCCTAGGGGTCTTTGATCTCGTAGGGTCCTATAAAGAATGGTACTACCATTCACCATAAGGTTGTCTCCCAATATACATTCATACACAATGAGTTGCAATGGGAACACGTCATTCAGTCTATCAAAGCTATCACTTATCAGGATTGGCTCACCCAATTACATGATTACCTTAAGCTTGGAATAATCCTATAGGGATTATCGCATGCCACCAAAAGAGCATTCAAACAAAAAGTGACCAGATATGTCTTGTTAGGAGACATCTTGTATCATCGTAGCTATGATGGAATTCTCCTTCATTGTCTTGAGCCCCAAGAATCATCTTGGGTGATTTCATAAGCTCATGATGGTACATGTGGTGGCCATTTTAATGGCATGGCCATCATCAAGCGCATCCTTCAAATGGGTTATTATTGGCCCACCATGGAGAAGGATTACTACACGTATGTCAAGAAATGCATTAAATTCTAGTACCATGCTAATCTTATGCACCTACCATCATAGGCCTTACAACCCATCCAAGCGGCTTGGCCATTCTCTCAATGGGGTTTTGATCTAATTGGTAATATCTCTCCCCCATCATTGGGTTGACACATGTTTATCATAATGGCCATTGAGTATTTCACCAAGTGGGTGGAAGTGATCCCCTTAACTTCTATGACTGGAGCATGTATTATGGAGTTCATACTTCATAATATCATATGTCATTTTGGGATCCCATCCAAAATAATCTTGGATAATGGTACCTCATTTAAGAACAAATATGTGTGGGCTTTAACATCCAAATATAATATTCAGCACAACTTTGCCACACCTTATTATCCATAGGAAAATGGGCAAGTAGAGGCCTCCAACAATAATAGTAGCCATCTTGAAGAAAACTGTAAAAGAAAATCATAAGGATTGGCACATCCAATTACCTCTTGCATTATGGGCTTATCGAACTAGCATACGGACACCCACTAGGGCAACCTCATTTTTGCTAGTCTATGGCACTGAGGCCATCATGCCCTTGGAATTAGAAATTCCAATATTGTGCATCACATTGAAAGAGTTCATCGATGATGACACTGCATGACAAGCTCACCTTGATCAACTGACCCTTCTTGATGAACATCGAGTCAATGCTCTTGAGCATCTCCGTATTTATCAAGATCATCTAAAATGAGCTTACAATAACAAATTCCACCTAAGGGACTTTAAATTTGGGGATCTTGTGCTCAAAGAGAACCAACAGAACTCAAACCTACCACCGCATCTACGAGACAAATTTATGGCCAACTAGTTAGGTCCATTCATCATTTTAGAAAATATTGGACCTGGAACTTACCACCTAACATCGCTAGAAGGTGTTGAAGAGCCTGAACCTCTCAACATTCTTCACTTAAAGGTATTTCATACATAAAATATAAAATCAAAAAAATCATAAAACATCAAAATCCAAAAAAATTAGAAAGCAATAAAACACAAAAACAATTCAAAACATAAAAAATATTTACATTTTACATTTTGCATATGCATTCATTTAATTGCATTGCATTAGGCATTTTCATCCATTGCACTTACATTAGGATAGGTTGTGTTTACAATCTTACAAATGACACCACGTTTGTATGCTAATCATGCATCCACAAATCATCATCATTTATCATCCCTTATGAGTAATTGTGTTTTTCAACACAACCCCATCAGTTGCTATAAGGAATATACTAGGGTTTTTCAATCATTCAACCATACCTAGTGATATTTTCAGATTTTGTAGAAAGCTATCTTCACTTTTAGAAGATGAGGTCTAGTTTTGATAGTACCTTGCATATCTCAAAATCCTATCACATTTTAAACATTAACAATCCTAGTTTGAACAAGGAAGGATGACACTACAAAGTGGTCCTAGGTCACCTTAAGTGAAAGGTTTCCTTGCTCATCCTATCATGTGCATGGTGTAGAGTGTTGATTATTGGAAAAAGGACAAGCTCCCCCTACCCAAATAAATCCCTTTCTTTCATACAAAATAAGCAAATTCCCAAATCAAAGCAAAGCAAAATAAATAGTGATTTTCATCACTAAGCAAATCCCTTGCTCAAAAAGAAAATCAAAATGCAAAATAAATAGTGATTTTCATCACTAAGCATGAGCAAGTATCCCAAGAAATGAAAAGAAAAGAAGGGGGTGAAGAGCTTGAATCCCTAGAATATTCAGTATTCGACCACCATGGGGTGATCCTCATTACAACAATGGGTTGAATGAAACCCGCTTGGCAATGGGGTATCCTTATGCATGGTGATATGTCTATCACATTAGTGACCTTATTTTGTATAGACCAATGTCAGCTTATGGATGAGCTAGCTTTAGGTGGCTTGTATTACCTAGTAGTCTAATCCAACTGCATCCAAACTTAGGATCATGATGAACATATGGTGATCCTCATTACAGAAATGGGTTGAATGAAACCCGCCTAGAAATGAGGTAGTCTTATGCCTCATCTAATATATTCATTTGCACACATAAGGATAATGAATATCTTGGTCTTCTTAACAAAGCTTTTATCTTTCAAAAGTCTTGTGTAGTCATTATACATCTTTTGATTAATCAACTAGGGTGTTTGAGTCTCATGGAAAACCTCAAAAATCCCCTAATAGCAACAAATCATCTCATCAATCATACACAATTTTCCTTATGAACTTTTATTTATTAAGGGGTGTTCATAAAATAGGATAGATACTAGATGGATATCAACAATGATATTTAGATGGCCACTGACTATTTTGTGCATATATTTTAATTTACATAAGCTTATAAGGAAAACCCATACATCTCACATCATCTCATTTCACATATGGATGCTTAAATGATTAATTCTTATGATAAGAGTTACCATTTTCATTCATGATTTTCATACATTCTGTGGTGTCATCCAGTAGTTTGTTAAACACATATTAGATTCATTCCTTATATTTTAAGTGATTAAAGCATACAGGTTCATTTGCATTAGATCATCCTCATGTAATTAATGCATTACATACACATATATATCATATCATATCATATCACATAGATTAAATGCATAAACAATTGAAACAAATTTAAACATGCATTTAACATTCACTATTGCATCCATATAAGCATACATAATAGTGCATCTACACATCTAGATCATAGCATCTAATCATACATCTATCATCTAGCTAGTGCATGTCATCAATACATCACATACATATAGCATAATCAAATAATCATCTAAGCATTGCATCCATAACTACATCACATAAACAATAAAAGCAAAGATATAATACACATAATGAGCCATAAATAGAGTATCATATATATATATATTGTGTGTGTGTGTGTGTGTGTGTGTGTCAAAGTACATAGAGGTACAAAAATGCTCATAGGCTACAACTATGTAGGTCCTCAGACCTTACACTAAAAAATGATATAGACATCATGTCATATCAAACAAGGCCTACACCCCTTGAGTCACCTCCACCCTTAGCTCCATCTCTACGAGGCTATCTGGAGCTAGTACCTACCGATCTCTCAGATCGTGCACCTGACCTGTGATTGGGCCACACTGATGACTGCCCAGACTCACTTCATCTACTTCACTGAGAACCCCATACTATGGATCTAGCTGGCACAATGCCACCATGTATCCTAACCTCAGTCTCTAGAAGAGCAATGTGTGTTGCATCCATTGCATATCACCTTCCCTCCTCTACTAGGAGACCCTGTAGACACCTAATATCTGCATCCCCATCTAAGCCTACCAATCCCTGAGTAGCTGGAGTAGATGGTGTAACCTGAAGCAATAGGAGAAATCCCTAGCTGTGTCCTAAGAGCATCTCTCTCAATAGTCCTAGCATCTATCAAGGCATCCCTCACCATCAATTGTGCTCATAGGAGATCCCTCTCTTGCATAACCTACTCAATATGTGTTGTGGATAAGTCTACCTAAGCCTGTAGAGTGGTCCTCTCCTCTGCATACCCCTACCATTGCTATTATCCTGCATGCAACTAACTCTGCATAGTAGCGAGAGATGTATCTCACTCCATAACCTACCTTTGAGCCACTATCTAACTATGCTTATAAGTTGTGCACCTGAGCTCATAGCTAGGATACCTCATCATCTGGGGCATCCTCCTCACCCTCCTCATCATCATGAGGATCATCCACCTACCCTACAACTTATCCCCACTCATCCATCTTGTGATGCACTCATCACCCATCATCATTGCCTCCCTTTGTAGTCACCTCATCCCTAGCTCTGCCTAAGCTACTACCACCCTACCATAATTGAGTGGTCCACCAGGTATCATACTCTACAGTAGTCCTAAGATATGCTTCACCTGTGTCAACTATAGGAGCATCCACCTCCTAAATAAGCCCTATCACCTATGGTACTAGTAGTTGTATCTTTGCCTTTAGGTGGTAATAGAGGACTGGATCCTCTAGCACATCTTGTGCTATACCAAACTATCGAGTGACCCGAGAGTAATGAAAGTACTCCCTGTATGATCCCAAAAAGCATACACCTAATCTAGTAACAATTGAAAATCACATAAAGCACATACATAAATTGAAAAAAATGAAATAACCAAAAGAAAGGTGTATTTTATTAAAATTGAATCAATTCATGGTTACAAATTCATCCCTCTTAGGGATACACAATGTGATACAATGTTACAATCATAATAAATCCCTCAAAAGGGTAGATGTAATCTATAGGCCTTTCAAAATGACATGAACTACTCCAGGTCAAGTATGACCTTCTTCTCTCCTATGAAGAGGCATTTGTTGCCTTGAATGCATTGACAAAGGAGTCCTAAAAACCCTGCAATCAAGAAACAACAAGAAACACATTAGTAACAAAAGATGCCTCTCTTGATGAGGCTTTTAATCAAAATCTTGTATAAAAGATGCCATATGAAACATAAAATCAAGAAAGCATGAAAAGCATAGAAATATATCTTAAACTTGATAAATCTGCCATCTAGAATGTAAATGAAACTTAGATCTATTCATATAACATCCTAATTAAGTAATTAAAGCATGAAATGTATGAGAAATAGCTTCAATTATCCTAGTTACCAAATGATCTAAAATTAAATAAAAATATCTTAAATCATGATTCTATCCAGTTAATTGGCTCTAATAAAGCAATCCTAGGTTAGATTTATCTAATATAATATAGTGAAGAATAATCCTATGACTAAATCAAAGGGAAATGTAAATTAAATCCTGATTGTGGGTCTATAGCACAACTGGCACTGTTAGCCGTGGCTAAGCCAAAAATGTAATTGCTCTCCAAATTTAGCCTTGGATCTCTAATTCCCCTTGATGAATTGATGATAAAGGGTTGCCTCTATGTCCTATGATGGATTTGGTAGTTGATTTGCTTAGATTCATGCTTGAAGACCCTCAATTGGGTTTCTTGATTCTCCTAGGCTCCTAGGACCTTCATGGCTTCAAATGATTTTTGATCTCCAATTAGGTAGCAAAAGTGTTCCTCTCAATGTATGTGAGTATGCACTTCGACAAGGCTTCACCACTCATAATTAGAAAAAGATATCTCTCCCTTCCCTGATTTGGAGGGGGGTCTTATAGTTCTTAGGAAGGCCTTGTCTTGGCTTTATGAAGAAGACAAGATCAAGAAACTTTAGTTAGAGCAGTTGAATGGAAACTTCCAAAAGCTTCTATGGCCAAACCATTTGAAACTCGAATAACTTGGTCATTGTAATCGATTTTGGGTCGATTGAGATAAACCTAATTTGAAGGCTATCCATAGCTTTGAGGTACAATCAGACCTAGTAACCATGGATGTTAGCCATGACCAACACTAACTAGGACAAAATGCCTAAATTGAATGGTTAGAATCACTGATTCACCTTAGAATTTGTCCAAGATATTTCATATGGTCTATTAGCATGTCCCGTCTGAGTAGTCATCTCGACATGACACATTTTAGGTGTCTACAGATACCCATTTTGAGATGCGTAGTGAGATCGAATAAAATTGAGCAAAAATAAACCTCCTAAAATGATGTCATAAGTTGCATTATGATCATTAATATGATCAACATTAGATGCCAAAGGTCCTGTAAAAGGACATGCATCCTAGAATAATTACTTCCAACTAGATGGAAGGCTTAAATTGAAAGAACTTGTACTTATTCTGTCTCAATCGAGTAGCTTTTGTCTCTACTACAGGTTGTATAAACCTATAGATCTGAAAGGTGAAGAGCACAAACTCAACTATCATATTTGATTTTTGCCCCAACAAAGGGTAAGCTTATGATAGTCATTGACAATGATTCATAAGATGAACGCAATTTTTATAAGATCAAGGGATCTATGATCAAGGGATCCTCTATTTACTTTGATTATGATTATGATATTATAACTACCCCCTCAAGCAACAAGTCAATGAGGGTAATGAAAATTAGTAAAGTGATGAGTCACTTGACCATGATGATTGATCTAAATGATTTAAGGTTTAGCACTTGATACTTGGCTAGGCCTAATCAACTATGATTACAACTGTTAATAGTAATTGTATATCTCTATCCCGTAGAGCGGTCCAGCCATGAAGGCCTTCTTAGGGAATCAAGATGATAACAATTCCAATTAGGCATGTGTTGAATCATATTGTTCAATGATCTACTAAAAATTTCATAGAAGAATTGACATGATTGCTTCATTTCCATAGGGTGGTCCAGCCTCCAAGGCCTTCTTCGGGATTGAAATGAAGCATATCAATTCAGCGATGATGAATTTACCCCAAACGTCCTTATGGTAATTTACTCATATTTCTAGATTGCATGGAGCACCAGTCGCTACAACCACCAAGTGTATAGGGTAAATAACTAGATACGAGGTGCATTTGGCTTTTGAATTATCTATTTTTTTTGTTATTTTTAATATTTTTGAAAATTTTGGTTAGGTGGATATTTTTAATTTGGTATTTTGAAACTCCTCACAATGGGATTTTGGAGCATTTATTGTAGGTTGCTATCTATGCTTGTCATACATAGTTGACTTTGGTAAATTTCTTAACTGCGACTCAGACCCATGGGAAATAAACCCTAATTTAGGGACCGTGGTTGTCAGGCATGGTCACGACCAAATAGGAAATATAAAAGCATTTTGAGCAATTTTAATTTTCATTATTTCCAATGCCAATAGTGAATTTGAGAGATCTAAGAGGTAAAATTGAAACTTTGACACAAAATGGTACCAAAAACTTGACCTGATTACCCTCCAGACCGATGGCTAACTAGCCAAAGGCTTCCACCAGCAGAGGAGCCAACGCTACAAAGGTAACACATAAAACCGTAACAATTTATTAGCATTTACCAGTTTAAAATGAACTCATTAATTAATGAGCTAAATGAAAACATTAAACTACCCAGGTGTTGTAGGTGAGTTGCAAACGAGAGGGCAATCCTCCAAGGGAGGTCCCAGGTTCGAATCTCCACCCTATCAAAAAGCTGAATTGGGTACCCAAAATCCAATTGATAATGTTGGTGCGGGTAGGGCTGGGTGCCACCCTCGGGTGACTTTGATGGTGTAGAACCCCCTGTTAGTGGTCTCTTAGACCAAGGCGGCCCTGCAAGGGGTTTTTCACTAAAAAAAATAATGAAAACATTAAATTGTCGATAATGAACCTCACCCTAGTCTAGGATTTAGCATAGGTTAGAGTAGATGGGTGGGTTTAATTTTTTGGGGGGATTTTTGGGATGGCACGTGACCCTAAAAAGGTCACTGCACTTAGTCATGAGTGGCAGATGTTGTTAGCCATGGCTAAAATCAAATTCCAATGGTCATAAAATTGACCATTGGTATCGATCACGGGTCCCATCCACGGTTAGGCAACTTTAGAAAAATCTTTAATTTTTTCATTTTTTTTTAATTTTAACTAGTTTAATTGACTTTTTTGAATGTTTTAAAGTGCCTTTTCATTTTTTTTTGAATATTTTGAGTAATTTTTCAATGTTTCACTATTTTTGTGTTTTTAAAACTTTTGTGAATTTATTTCTCTTTTTTTAAGTCATTTTTAATGTTTTTATTGATTTTATTTATTTTTTTTATGCTTTCGACCAGACTCTTATTACGCAAGTGAGGGAATCTAGATCCTTCACAACCTACATAGTGCCCTCCTTTAGGTAGAGCGAGACTAGTTTATAATAGTGGGCTTTGACTATGTCCTTAGATTGCCTACCATTCAGGCCAAGGCCTATATGACTGCATTGGCCCGATATTGAGATGCACGGACAAACACCTTCCACCTATCGACAGGTGAGATGACTGTTACCTTGGAGGATGTCTATCACATTTTTAGACTTCCTCTAGATGGTGAGGCCATCACATCTTCATTGATGGAGGTGAAGGTTGCAATATTCACAAGGGTCTTTGGCACCCATAGCAATAAGGTGCAACTGCACTTAGACCATGAAGGGATCCACATTGAGCATTGGTACAGTGAGCAGGTCTTATCTCGATGGGTAGCTATTTTTATGCACCTGATCATCCAAATTGTGCTCCTTGAAACTTTAGGAGAGAGGTTCCCTTGGAACCTCCTAGATAGGACGTGCGATATCCTTGCCAACACTTCCCATCAGCCACTTATTTTATCCTGGGGGAGTACCTTACACAACTCTATAATGAGTTGTATCATATTACACAGTAGAGTCAAGTGGGCATTGGATGTAGCCTTCTACTATAGATCTGGGGTTGGTAGCACATCACCATAGAGCACCCCATAGGACTACCTCTAAATATTGTAGATATTACTACAGAGTAGTAGTTCTATGCAACATGCTGGCCTTGAGAGCAGGTCTCGCATAGGGGACCTGAGCTATTATATTGAGTAGTTTGCATGATTGTAGTCAAGCCAGGTTGAGTGGTGAACATACCTAGACTACCTTGGATGGGCAGAGGTTGATGACTACTTACAACAAACACACAGAGATAAATGGATACTTGGGCGTAATTTTGAGGTATGAGATTTCTTCTCCCGTGTCACTAGGTAGTTCGATATTCGATAGGACGTCCCAGTAGTACCTTCCATCTATCATTGTATCTATATAAAGATGGATCTCACATGGCCATAGGTTATTTCTCTAGGATAAAAGGATGACAACATATAGGATTCAAACCTAACTGACATAGGGATGCCAACTAACTATGATGCCTGGTGGACAACCAGGCTATGGTGGGGTGATGGCCCACTGGGTAGGCTAGCATATGGCATAGTAGAAGAGGATGAAGAGGGTGTAGAGGTCAATACTCATGGGCACCAAGTCTGTTAGAGGACTAAGGGTGGATGGGATGAGGTAGGAACCATAGAGGAGGATCCCCATGTAGAGGAGGGTGAGGAGGATGCAGAGCTAGACAATGAGGTTTTCTAGCTCAGGGCCTAGGTGGCTAGCCTACAGAATTAGGTGGAGACCTTTCAGAATCAGATCCTATAGAGAGATACGATTGTAGCCACTCTACATGTATAGCTTAGAGTTGCACAAAGTCAACTATCCTAGGGACAAGAGCAGTGGTGATATTACCAAGAGGAGAGGATCCTTCATCTAGCATATATTGATAGTGCCACTACATCTATAGAGAAGATCATGCTTGATAGAGATATAGCTTGGTATTAGAGGGACTTCACCATAGTAGAGAGGGACCTACTCAAGGAATTGAAGGGAGACCCCTCATATTCACATGCTCCTCTAGTGGCTCCAACTTCTCTAGTAGTACAAGGACTAGTAGGGACAAACCCGATGGTAGAGATCAGGAGATTGTAGGCTTTGGTGTAGAGACATGTCAACAAGTGATCATCAGATGCTACTTACATATATTGCTTGGTGGGAGAGATTGAGCTACTCAAGGATGAGGTTTTTGAGAGGACCATAGATCTAGTATCTTAGAGGACTCATACTCAGGAGATAGGGTGGTCTTCAGCTAGACCTAGCCATAGGATACATAGATCAAAGAGGTCGACTGGGACTAGCTCTAGGTAGACCCATAAGGAAGGTGGAGATGATGGTGGGGCCTCAAAAATTAGGGGTACATGCACTACTTAGTATAGATATGAGTCAGATGTTGTTGTACCATTTTGAAGTGTAAGTTCGAGGACCTACACAGTTGTATCTTGCGAGAACTTTGGACATATGTGGATGTACTTTTTTTTGGACACACACACACACACACACACACTATATATATATATGATATGGAATTTGAGACTCATTATATGTGTACTTTATTTGATTTATGTTTATGAGATGCATATGGATGCAATGCTTATATGTTATGATTATTTTATGCTATATGATGTGATGTATAGATGACATGCTAGATAGCTATGCGATATATGTGTAGATGGAATACTTATGATGGATGCATATGAATGCAATGTTTGATTTTTAAATGCATGTTTAATTTATTGTACTTTTATGCATTTAATTTATGATATGATATGGTAAATGTAATGTATGCAATGCATTATTTACATGATGATGGTCGAATGTAAATGAACCTGTATGCTTTAATCACTTAAAACATAAGGTATGAATGCAATATGAGCTAACAATCTAATAGATGACACCACAAAATGTATAATAATCATGAATGTAATTGATAAACCTTATCATAAGAATTTAATCAATTAATCACCCATATATGAGATGATGTAAATGATGTAATGTATCTCTTTGTAAGTTCTTGTGAATTAAAAGATAGACCCAACATAGTCAGTGGTCATCTAAATATCATTGCTGATATCCATATGGTATCTAACCTATGTTATGAACATCCCTTAATAAACAAAATCTCTTTAAAAGGATTTTGATGTTTGAATAATTGATGCAGTTTGTTGCTATTTGGGAATTTTTGAGGTATTCCATGAGACTCAAACACCCTAGTAAAATTCTCAAAAGTTGTATATTGTCTATACAGGAATTCTGAGTGACAAATGTTTCATTATGAAAGACACAACTATTTATTATACTTGTGTGTGTAAATGAATATATTTAGATAAAATATAAGCATACCCAATGCCAGGTAGGATTAATTCATCCCATTGATGTATTGGGGATCCTCAAATGCTCACCTCATCCTAGGTTTGGACTCAGTTGGACTAGACTACTAGGCAATACCAGACACCTAAAGCTAGCTCATTTTGCAAATTGCTTAGAACTACCCCTTCAATGATAGGCGGGATTCTTTCAGCCCATTGCTATTATTGAGGATCACCCTATGGCTTTGAGTAGTGAACATTCTAGGGATTCAAGCTCTCCTCCTTCTTTTCTTCACATTTATTGGGATACTTGCTCATATATAGTGATAAAAATCACTATTTATTTTTGTATTTTGTTTTTGTTTTTTTTTAGCAAGGGATTTGATTTTAAACTATGATAAACATTGTTTCTTTGTCTCTTTGAATTTGGGATTTTTCTCCTTTTTGTAAGCAAGGGATTTCTAGGTAGGGGAGAATCTTGTCCTTTTTCCAATGACCACCACTCTAGACCATTACGCCTCGCAAGATGAACAAGTAATAAAACATTTTGCCTAAGGTGACCAGGACCACTTCGTAATTTTCATCTTCCCTTATCCTAGTTAGGATTTTAAATATGTTGATTAGTGATAGGATTATGATATGATAAGTGCTATAAAAACTAGACCTCATCTACAAAATCAAAGCAAGATTTCTATAACCTTTGAGAAGACCACTAGGTATGGTTGAATGACCGAAAAACCTTAGTATATTCTTCATAGCAACAGGGAGGGTTGTGTTGAAAAACATATTCACTCACAAGGGTGATGGATAATGATAATGCATAGGTGCATGATTGAAATGCAAACATGGTGTCATTTGTAGGATTGCTAACACAATATATCCTAATACAAATGTGACAAATGGAAATGCCTAAATGCAATGCAATTAAATGAATGCATGTGCAAAATGAAAAGCAAAATGCAATTGTTTTTGAATTTTTAATATTTTACAATATTTTTAAATTTTATTGCTTTTTAATTTTTATGGATTTTTGAAATTTTGATTTGACCAAAGGGTTTATATTCCTTTGGAGCCTTTTATGGGGTGACCAAAGGGCTTACAAATGCCTTTGGAGCCTTTTGATGGTTTTAGGCATAGAACACTTTAAGATGAAGGATATTGAGAGGTTCAGGCTCTTCAAAACCTTCAAAAAATGTTAAGAGATATGTCCCAGGTCCAATATTCTCAGAGATGATATAAGGACCTAACCAGTTAGCCATAAATTTATCTCGTAATTTTGATGGAAGATTTGAGTTATGTTGGTTCTCTTTCAACACAATATCACCAACCTCAAAGTATCTTAGATGGACTTTGTTATTGTAAGCTCATTTTAAGTACTCCCAATAAACATGGAGATGCTTAGGGGCATTTACGTAATATTCATCAAGTAGCATTAATTGATTAAGGTGAGCTTGTCGTGTAGTGTCGTCATAAATGAACTCTTTCAATACGATGCACAACATTGGAATTTCTAACTCTAAGGGCATAATGGCCTCTATACCATATACTAGTGAAAATGGAGTTGCCCTAGTGGGTGTCCAAATTCTAGTCCTATACGTCCATAATGCAAGAGGTAGCTGGATGTGCCAATCCTTGTGGTTTTCTTGTACCATATTTTTCAAGATGGCTATCGCTATCTTATTTGAAGCCTTAGCTTACTCATTTGCTTGCGGATAATATGGAGTTGCAAAACTATGTTTGATCTTGTACTTGGATGTTAAATCCCTAAAAATTTTATTATTGAATGACGTTCCATTATATGAGATTATTTTGGATGGTATCCCAAAATGACTTATGATATTGGTGAGTATTAACTCTGTAATACATGCTCCAATTGTCATTGTTAACGGGATTGCTTTTATCCACTTTGTAAAGTACTCAGTAGCTGTAATAATGAATGTATGACATCCCAATGATGGAGGTAAGATATTTCCAATGAGATCCAATCCCCACTGAGAAAATGGCCAAGCCGCTTGAATGGGTTGTAAGGCCTATGATGGCAAGTGTGTAATATTAGCATGATGCTAATATTTAACACATTTATTGACATACACATTGAAATACTTCTCCATAGTAGGCCAATAATATCCCATGTGAAGGATGCACTTGACAATAGCCATGCTGCTGAAAGGGCCACCACATGTACCGTTGTGAGCTTGTGAAATTGCCCAAGTTGATTCTTGGAGCTCAAGATAATGAAGGAGAACTACATTGTAGCTTTGATGATATAAAATATCTTTGTCACTTTCTATTTAAATGTGCATTTTGTGGCATGCAAAAATCCTTAGGGTATTATACCAAGTTTTAGGAAGTCATGTATTTGTGACATCCAGTTCTGATAGACCTCAGCCTCAATTGATAAGACATCATGTTCCCCCTATGGTTTAACATTTACAAATGTAGACTGGGAAATAACCTTATGGTGAATGGTAGTACCATTCTTCGTAGGACCTTGCAATATCAGTGACCCCCAAGGCACCCTCTTGATAAAGTCTTTGGCTCTATAGAAACATTCATGGTTTGGTTCTATATGAATCGTGTTGATTGATTCTTTGTTATCCAAAGCCTCGTGCTGTATGATAGTGTGCAACAATATTTTTAGGTGGATGGTAGTAAAATAAGTATACATATTCTGAGGAATTAAGGATCCCAAAGATGCCATAGTGTCTAAAATTTTTTTTAATGAATGAGGGATTACCTCGATGTTGTACCACTCCAACTGAGCTAGATAAGTGTCAACAAGATCTTTGTAGGCCTTTAGGATAAGACATCTACATTGAAAGAGTCCCTTCACTTGGTTTATAATGAGAATGGAATTACCAAATATGTTTAACCTTTTTATCTTCATGGCGATAGCTATTTGGAGGCCCAATATTAGGGCTTCGTATTCAATATTATTGTTGGTGCAAGGAGAGTCTAACTTAAATGAAAAGGGCATGGGAGCACCTTGCGATGTGAACAACACTATTCCTGCACCACCCTCTTGTTCACACTTTGAACCATTGAAGAAAAAGGTCATATCAGCTTTGTTATCTAGTTATTCGGGTTCAAGAGACTCTGATAATGTGAAGACTACATCATCAGGAAGCTCAATGGTGAGAGGCCTACTATTTTCTAATGGTGCCTCTATTAGTTGATTAGCTATGACCTATTCCTTGATGGAATTTTGGCTAATGAATTCCAAGTCAAATTTTGTCAATAGCATGATCCACTTTGCAGTACGTGTATTATGATACATCTTGCTCATAATATACTACAAAGGATTTTGTTTTGATATGACATACATCGTATGACTTAACATATAATTCTACAATTTCTTTGTTGCAAATAGTACTACTAAACATAGCTTTTTCACATAGGCATATCCTAGCTCGTAACTCACCAAGGTTTGGCTAATGTAATATATGGCTTGCTCTTTGTCCTACACATTATTTTGGGTTAACATAGTCCCTAATGTAAATTCAGTAGCTAATATATATAGCAAGAACGATACGTCTGGTCTTGGTGGAGCTAGTACTGGCAGCATTGCTAGGTAGTGCTTAATCTCAGCAAAGGTAGTTTGAAAGTCCTCATACTAATTTAATAGGACCCCTTGTGTAGTAATTGATTCATGGATAGACATTTGTTCAATAATTGTGTGATAAATCACTTTATGAACACTAATTTTCCCTATAGGCTTCTTAATTCCTTGATGTTTGTGGGAGGACGCATTTCTAAAATGACCTTGACCTTTTTTGGGTCTACTTCGATCCTCATTTTGAAATGATGAATCCTAAGAGTTTTCCTAAAATCATGCCAAATACACACTTCTTAGGATTAAACCTAAAATTATGCTCTATCAGGCGATCAGAGACCTTTCTTAGGACCTCTACGTGCTCTTCACATAGCAATGACTTTGCCAATAAGTCATTGATGTAAATATTCCAAGATCTTATGTAGTCATGAAAGATGTATGTCATAGCCCATTGGTATGTAGCACCAAAATTCTTAAGGCCAAATGGCATAACCTTATAGCAAAATGCCACCCATGGTGTTGTGAACATAGTTTTATACTGGTCTTCGGGCTTAATCTGAATTTGGTTGTAACAAAAAAAAACCATCCATTAGGGAGAGCATTTCATGAGCCGCAGTTGCATCTACAAGAGCATCTATGTTTGGCAATGAAAATGAATCCTTTGGTGTTGCCCTATTGAGGTCTCTAAAATCTATATAGATACAGATCCTTCCATCAAGTTTTACTATAGGCATGACACCCATTTTGGATAGCTGATCAAAATGACAAAATCTACATCGAGTAGATTTTGTAATTCATATTTAACCATTAAGGCTACTGTTGGATGCATTTTCCTAAGTTTTAGCTTGACTAGATTTTTTGAGATATCTAGAGAAAGGTTATGAGTAACCAATTTTGGATCTAGACATGGCATGTCCTTATATGTCCAAGCAAAGATATCAGGTCTCTCTTTCAGTAAAGGGATGAGATTAGCATGCTCATTAGGAGATAAAATTTCTCCAAATTTAACCTTCTTAGGAATTGTGGGATCATTGCTGATATCCACTTCAAAGGTTTCCTCTACTGACATGTGGGATCCCTCCTCAAGCTGGTGAGGCGTAGGGATCAATTGGATGTCATATGCTGGGTTATAGGTTCCACATTGGAAGTATCCTCAACATGATAAAAATCATGTGCATAGCCTAGTAAAAAATGAAAATGTTACAACATTTATTTGTTGGGAAAGAAATATTCAGGCTCCAATGGTGAGTTAGTGTGATCCAAATAAATAGCATCTACATTAATATACAATGGTCTATATGGATCGACTAGATTGTGAAGTGGGGTGGTCAAATAAATGGAGATCATATTGATGGAATGGATTATATCTCTAGGACCACGTGCATGCAACTCTATAATTTTTAAACTCCCATTCCTAATATGGAGCTCTGGAGGAATGGGGATCTCTAGATCTAGTATATGGATAGACTAGAAAGCGATATCATTAGGCTCTAGGAGCTTCATGTATGTTGGTGGATCAGGAAACACCATATGATATATCTGATCCAGATTAGGTGATCACCCTATCAAGTGAGGATTGGGATATACTCTACGATACATCTCCTCTATATCAAAAGGCTCATGATGGTACCATGATTTTTGAGGTTCAAGGTAGGCCCTCTTCATCTCATATTCATCATCACTTTCATATATAAGCCCTTCACCACTACCTATTGGAATTAAATATTGTTCTAGATGAGGCCCCATGTAGGCTCTTTCTTCATAGCCATCATTATCAATGAGGGGCTCCTCATTCCTATTTATTGATTCCATGGGTAATAGATGATGCAAATTTAGAGGGCCCAGGTAAGATAATTAAGTTTCTTCCTCATATTGCTCATTTTTCAAGAACTCACCATCATCACTCTCATACACACAACTCAAACCCCCTCTCTTAGATATGGAATCTGGTTATCCTCATAAAAATGATCCTCTAACTTAGAATCTTCCACTATACTAGTGTTTTGAACTTGCATGTCTATGTCATTGGCTACCCCATGTAGTTTTTCATCCAAGTTATCTCTTAGTATGTGCTCTAAACCGGTCTTCAACAAGATGATCTCATGACATATCTCAGGCAGTTCTCTAGTGATGTAAGATACTAACCAATTATCACTTTGAAAGGAGGAGGGATTGGGGTGATAAGGATTGAAATATAATTTACCCACCAAACTAAGGTATAGGCAGTCTAAATATGCCATGAGGAGTTCATCCTATCCTCTAATATAATACCCTAACCTGAACCTATCAATTGACAACTAATATTGTGGTTCATATGGCCTCCTACGCCCCTGCTCGAATAATCCAATACCGTAACCATGCCAATGGTGATGCTCAAAATAATGTACGACATATTCCAATTTATAGAGATAATGAACATTCATAGTGAATGGTTCATAATCACTCCATGAAACATTTTCAACCTTGGCATCTTAAAATGTTCAGGATAGGCCAGGATAGATACTGACGGGCATAAAGGTTCATTATGAATCTTATTTAAGGTTGGATTTTGATAAGCCATTTCTTTCTTCTCGATAGATTTAACCTTTTTTGTCAAGGCCTTATAGGCCTATGAAGATAGGATATTATCTTCTCTAGATTGTATTTGAGGCACCTTTAGAGGCAAATTTATCTTTGGTTGAGGTGGAGGACTACGCTCATCGTCCACTTTGACTAGGGAGATTTTGAGATATTCTTGATCTAATTTATCTCCCACTTCTTCTTCATACTTCCTATTCCCACATTGTTCGATCATTAGATGCTAATCCCTATGTTGGACCGTATGACAAGTATGTGTGTCTATATGATTAGGGTGCAAATCAGGTTGTAAAATAGCTTGTTTGTTAATGCACTCTCTGTACTCACTATAGGGAGGTAAACTAGCATTGGCTAATCGATCCTCCCTCTTAGCATGCTCATTTTGATCAAGGATATGTTTCTCACACATGCACTATTTATATAAGCATTTTATTATGAACCTTTGCCTCTGAGTGTCCTCATTTTTGAGGCATTCCCACTCTGCATGAACATATTTCAATTGGTATTGGAAGATATAACGTCTCTACTCTAACACCAACTTATGATATCTATCTATGCGATCAGTCGTATGAGGAATCTGGTGTGTATGCTCTATTCGAGTAGCTTTGTAGGGGTGCCTCCAATAGAATGATTTGCTATGCTCTTACCCTTGTATGTGAATATGGAATTTAAATTTAGCTATTGCCTATACTTTGTGCTTGTATGGGTAGGGGTATGCATATCACGAGAACGCTTGGAGCATTTTCTAGGTTCCCTAATGGTCCTAATTGTACTTCCACTATGCACACTTATAGAATGAGAGGGTGCAGGTGAAGGTTTATAACCTTGTTGTCCTAAGACTCTATCCAAACCATCTAACTGTCTACTATGCCATGGCTCATGTGGTGGTGTACCATTTACTCCCACTTTAGACATGTCTATGGTGATCCTACAAGGTTTACTTCTATTGGGATTTTGTATGGGTCTATGATCAAAAGTGGCCCTCTCTATTTTCCCTTGAATGGGTGGATCTTGAGCCTATCTATACTTATATGGTGGAGGCCTTGAGCCTCCCTTAGATATAGGTTGAAGGGGTACCAACCTGGATCCCTCTATGACATACTCCTTAGTATATCTTGTGGATGCATGGGGAGTGCAATCACGATAAATACTACCATGTTTGGGACCCCCATGCTAGGAAGGCCCACACTTTGATCTATGTCTCAAGGAATGTCTGGTACCTCCTCTACCTGGGGTATTCTCAGTAGGATCCCCACGCTTAGAATTGTCCCTTACAATACTCATTGAACGATGTTCGAGAGGATTTTATGGTTGAGGGTTTGACGCTTGTTGTTGTGTATCATGTGGAGCTTGGGTGTTGACCTCAGATCTATGTTGAGATCAACCTCTCCGTGTAACCACCATAATGTGTATCCTATGTCTAGATTTAAATTTTATTAACACACAAAGAATACAATGATGATTATCTCTTTAAAGTTTTAATGTGCCCTAAAATGTTTGATGATTTTTCAATTTTGTTGTATTAGAAAGTAACTCTCATCATTTTTTTAGAATGTTGATGATATACTAAATTTTTTAATGGCTTTCACTTGTATACTCACAACTTGACAATCGAAAATGAAAGTCACGATCACGTAAACCCCTTGAAATGTGAATATGAAACCCACACTTGAGCAGGGAGCACAGGTCCTCCCGGTCCTCACCCAGTTCACCTGTGCATAGTTATACACCCATCCTAAGAGGAATGCATGATATTTTGCATAGGCTATTATGGTTATTGGATCTAGTATTGTTCTAGTAACAAGGATCGAGGGAGTTGTACCAAAGAATGGAAATAACTGCCATCGTTCTTTGAACCCTACTAGTGGTTGGATATGACTTCCAACTCACTAGAATTTAAAGTGTGTCATGGTGTGTGAGGTTACTTTTACTTTACATGAAAATAAAATGCATCAAACAACAATCAAATGATTTTCCTACATGCTTTGAAAAGGAACATTTAATTTTAAGAGAATGCACGACTATGCTAGATGATTTTTTAGAGAATGCAATTCTACCTATGAAGGAATGGCCACTAATTGGGCCTCATGCATGCAAAATCAAAACACAAAATGGCCTAGACCGCTGGAGACTAGGGTGGAATGCCATTAGAGATACACTATTCCTAGCAATGGCTAGTAGAAAAATACAAAGCATTTACAAATTTTCCATTTTACCTTTTGCTATGTTTTTTACTTAACCTATTTGTCTATTGCATTCTCAAAAATAAAACATAGAAAAAATAGAAAACATAAGAAAATGGGACCCACCTAAGATCCAATTTTGATGATGCTATATGTTGTCTACTACTATTCTATTTTTTGCTAACCACATCTATCAATCGTGATTGTAACTATTGCCCGTGGTTCAGAGGTACGATTACAACTATTAATTGTGGTTGTCAACTGTGGTTGAGACCTGCAATCAAAAAACATAGCAATTTAGACTTTAGATTGCTTAAATTATGGGGTTTTGCCATGATCACATTCTACATTATCGTAAAAATCATACACCTAATTTAGTAACAATTGAAAATCACATAAAGCACATACATAAATTGACAAAATTGAAATAACAAAATGAAAGGTGTCTTTTGTTAAAATTGAATCAATTCATGGTTACAAATTGTACCTCTTAGGGATACACAATGTGATACAATGTTACAATCATAAGAAATCCCTCACAAGGGTAGGTATAATCCATAGGCCTTTCAAAATGACACGAACTGCTTCAGGTCAAGTATGACCTTCTTCTCTCCTACGAAGAGGCACTTTTTTCCTTGAATGCATTGATGAAGGAGTCTTGAAAACCCTACGATCAAGAAATAACAAGAATCACATTAGTAACAAAATATGCCTCTCTTGATGAGGCTTTTAATCAAAATCTTGCATAAAATATGACATATGAAACATGAAATCAAGAAAGCATGAAAAGCATAGAAATTTATCTTAAACTTGATAAATCTACCATCTAGAATCTAAATGAAACTTAGATCTATTTATATAACATCCTAATTAATTAATTAAAACATGAAATGTATGATAAATAGCTTTAATTATCCTAGTTACCAAATGATCTAAAATTAAATAAAAATATCTTAAATCATGATTCTATCCAGTTAATTGGCTCTAAGAAAGCAATCCTAGGTTAGATTTATCTAATATAATATAGTGAAGTATAATCCTATGGCTAAATCAAAGGGAAATGGAAATTAAATCTTGACTATAGGTCTATAGCACAAATGGTACTGTTAGCCATGGCTGATAGCTGCAGTTGAGCCAAAAATGTAGTTGCTCTCCAAATTTGGTCTTGGATCTCCAATTTCCCTTGATGAATTGATGATCAAGGGTTGCATCGGTATCCTTCGATGGATTTGGTGGTTGATTTGCTTAGATTCATGCTTGAAGGCCCTCTATTGGGTTTCTTGATTCTCCTAGGCTCCTAGGACCTTCATGGCTTCAAATGCCATTTTGATCTCCAATTGGGCAACAAAAGTGTTCCTCTCAATGGATGTAAGTGAGTATGCACTTCAATAAGGCTTCACTGCTCATAGTTAGCAAATTATCTCTCTTCCTTCCCTTATTTGGAGGGGTGTCTTATAGCTCTTAGGAAGGCCTTGTCTTGGCTTCATGGAGAAGACAAGATCAAGAACCTTCTATTAGGGCAGTTGAATGGAAACTTCCAAAATATTATGCACCCAAACTGTTTGAAACTCAAATAACTTGGCAATTGTAACTAATTTTGGATTGGTTGAGATCAAACCTAATTTTAAGGCTAACCATAGCCCTGAGGTGTAGTCAGACCTATTAACCATTGGTGTCAATCATGGCCAAAATTGAATAGGCTAAAATTTCTAAATTGAATGGTTGGAACCATTGATTCACCTTGGAATTTGTCCAAGATATTTCATATGGTCTGTTAGCATATCCCATATGAGTAGTCACCTTGAGATGATGCATTTTAGGTGTCTACACTTGCTAATCCTCCTACGGTACCCTATGAGCCACCTATCTCACCTAACTCAAGCTAGGTATTTGCCATGTAGGATAGCCTAGGTAATGCCTCCATATAATCTGGCTAGATTTTAATCTAGTAAATGAATCAATGTAGGGATCTAGATCCCCAACATGAGAGTGGATCTAGGCGGTCTTTTAATATCATGGCCACCTAGTAGCATAGAATTGATCATTCGTTACTATAGTTGCTATAACTAATGGTAATATGCAAGGCCAGTCTATGCGGATGTGCTCCCATGCCTAGATCTGAAGTAGTAGGCTGCATCCCATTCGTACTCATTCCCATCGTGTAATATGATATAGCTCATTGTCGAGCTATGCTAGTAATGCACTCCCCCATCCCATAATCAAAGGCTACCATGGGGTACACTCTAGCAGAACCTACACCATGTTTAGGAGGTTCCAAGGAAACCTCACTCCCGATGTGTCTGGCAGTAGCACATTACAAATAATGTGCATCAATATAGCTAGGTGTTGTGAGAAGAAATTAGCCTTAAAATAGTGATCAACTAGCACTCCACCATGGTCTACTGTCTCCTAGTTCCTTAGCTGCTCTATCCAAAAAAACCTGAGTGAAGACTATATTCCTAGTTGTAGTTAGAGACGATATAATAGTTTATCCATCGATGGGGATCCTAAAGATATGGTAGACATCCTACAATATCACCATCATCTCTCTCATAGGGAGATGAAATGTGTTAGTCCTACTATCCCATCAGTGGGCTAGGGTTATCAGATAAGACTGGTCTAACATCACAATTGGAAACCTCACAATGTAGTTGAGGCCAATCATCCCAAACAATTCCCAGTCAACATCATCTAATAGAGGTCTCAACTCAAGAAGTATATTAGGTTCTCACCCCCGTGCTATCAGGGTCTAATGTACAAAAAATGAAATTCAAAGCACAATCATTCACTAATTGAAAAAAAATTAAATAATAAAAAAAAAAAATTCTTCTAAGGTTCTTAGCCTTTTACATCATCGATAGCTACCATACCCGCCATCGACATCATCAATTGCCACCACCAACGGTTAATTTTTTGACCTTTGGGATTTGAATCCAACCACACACAATGATGGTGGCATCTAATTTCCAAATTGTAAACTTCCCTCATCGATAGCAGCTACATGATTGACCCCACACGAGGTTATTTCTTGCCTAACAATGCACACAAATTAAAATTACCCTCAACCTAATCTAAATCTACATCTTAAACTAAGGGGTGGGGTTAATAACTTGTAATTTAATGAGATTCCTTAATACATTAATTAGTGAGGTTGATTTTAATTCTCAAATCATGAGATGATATAGAGAGTCTACATTAGGAGCTCTGGCTCTGCCACTAGTGGATGCTTCTGGTTGATTTGCCATTTGGATCTAGGTTTGTTTTTGTAGCATTTTGTGTCAATTTGTCTCTTATATCCATCAAAGCTCACTATTCTACCAAGACAGTTGGAAATAATGAATTTATAAGAACCCTAATTTTCTTTTTATATTTTTCAAATTCCCACCATTTCTCACTTTGACAATGACTATAGACTAGCCCAACCCCACCCATCGACGTTGATAGTGGCTACGAGATTTTCAAATTATTGTCACTAATTTTTATAGCGGTCGAGAAAAAATAATGCATGCACTTAATTAATCACCATAAGGAATTTTATATTGGACATGAATGCATATCTACCAGTCCATAATCATCAAAATTCATAAAATTAACAAAACAATCAAATAATCCAAATTTTTAAGTATGCCTAGTACAAAGTTATTTACCCTATACACTTGGTCATTGTAGCAACTTGCACTCCATGCAATCCTATAAGATGAGTAAATTACCATAAGGCCATTTGAACCAAATTATGCATGGTCAAATTAAAATGTTTTTACTTCAATCCCCAAGAAGACCATTGTGGTCGGACTGCTCCATAGGAACGACGTATTCATTTCATTTCTTCTATAAAATTTCATCAAATCATCGAACAAAATGATTCATGATATGCTTAAATTGAATTGCTATCATCTTGATTTCCTAAGAAGGCCATTACGACCAAATTGCTCCACATGATAGAGATGTACAATTACTATTAATGGTTAAAATCGTAGTTGTCATAGGATCTTCCCTACAACAAAATTAATCATCTTTAACTATCCAAATCATTCAACTTGGTCAAGCAACTCATTTTTTTCATCACTTTCCATTTTCATCATCGATTTGTCACTTGAGAATATAGTCATAATAAAAAAATTCATAATCAAAATCAACAATTGAACACTTAATCATGTGAATTGCATTCATCTTATGAATCATTGCTAACAACTATCACAAGCTTACCCTTTTGTTGGGGAAAAAGCAAAAATACTGAGCTAAATATTTGGCAATTTGATCCAATGGTCATTGTTGTTTGAACAATCTGAACCGATCATTTTTAGATCACGTCCAAAGCTTTAATCAATTTAAGCCACCATTATGTTGGAGGTAATTATTCCAATATGCATGCCCTTTCCATGATTGGGGAATCTCACGTTGACTAGATCAATGAACATAAATCAACCTATAATATGTCTTTAGGTTGTCTATTTTTTCTCAGTGTTGCATTTACCACAATGCATCTCAAAAAGGGGCATTTGTAGACACCTAAAACACATCATATTTAGGATGTTACTCATATGGACACCTTTGTAGGCCATATGACTAATATTGGATCTTTCCAAGATCCAATAGTGGTTCTAATCACTAATTTAGGATAGCCTAGTCCTATGCAGCCATATCCATTTATGTGATCAACGATGACCTCCATCACCATCGATGATCAGAGCGACTACGGGCTAGTTGTGCCTGTCGATAGTGGCTATGGGCTATTTACCCATAGTTGTACCTGTCAGTAGCAGACGAGTCTATAAAAAACTTGGGATTACTTAATCTGAGTACAATCTATTGAGCATAATGATTTCTTGAATGGTTAAGCATATTGAAGCTTCTGTAAGTCTCACCTCAATTACCCAAGCATAATTGAATATTGTTCTTGGCTTCTTGGAGAATCTAGAGCAAGGATTTTGGGAGTCTACTTAAGGCCCCAAATTTACATGCAAACCTTAGAGAAATTGATGTGCAAATGCCATAGCAAAGCTCTACCATATTGAAGAGAGAATCAAAATCCCTCTAAGGTATAGTGAAGCCCTATCAAATTGCACAATGACACCTGCCTTTGCATCAATTAAGACTACCATAGTTTAAATATCAACCCCTACTGTTCAAGTACCAAATTGCTATAGATTGAAGCAAATACCATCACAAAACCATGTTCTAAGACACAAGCAACCTTTGAGCATCAATTATACAATAGAATTTATTAGCATTAAACCCGATATTCAGTGAACATAACCCCTTTCTCATGGCTACTACTTTCAACAGCGGCCCATAGGCTTTGCTATCAACATCGATAACAACTAACAGAGTTGGCTGCTTTGAGCATCAAAAACTATAGGATGATGAATATTTTCTTTTGCCTTAGCCATTAGATTATATTTACAATATTTCAATTTGATTTCCTAACCTATATTAATTGCTTTATTTCTAGTTTTATGCATTATTTATGCTTTATTTCCATTATTTCATGCATCTTCATGTTTCTTTATGCATTTCCTTCATATTTTGCAATAATCATGAAATGGCCTCATCTTGAGAGGTTGCACCTTTGCTATTGATTGCTTTGTATGTTTCCTTGTGTGCAGGTTCAAGCTTTATTAGGAGCATCTCACCTTCAAGATCATCTTCAATAGCATCACAAAGAGGAGGTTATAGGAATAATCCCTCCTATAATCAAATTGTGGGGATTCTAAGAATCTATTGGAGACACCTATCACATGAGTGATTTTATTGTAATATGTATCAAAATATTAATCCCTAAGAGGGATATATTGTAACCTTGTTGTAAAGAATATTTGACAAATATAAATAAATATGGGTACATTTCTTTTATCTTTCTCTCTTTGCATTGGATTACATGATAAATCTTGTTCATTTTGATTACATATTGCTTTAGCTATTAGATTTTTAGCATCTTTCATAAGGTTTTTTTACATTTTTGGAAAATAGTTAAGTAGGAGTTATAAGGAATAAATTAAAGTTTTAATTTATTTTTTTGAAAAGTGTGGAGTGATAAGGATTTCTACATTAATTAGTTTGTTTGGTTATTTTAAGCATTTGAAGTTTTTTTTTTATTATACTAGAGGAATTGGTAACTCGTTATAATTTTCTACACCTCTTTGTGGGTTCGAATATCACTCCTTGTTGTCACTATAATCTCTAGTTGCATTGGGTAAACATTTTACATAACCGACTATATTGACATAACATGCTCACTAGTACTATGGGGCCCGAGGGATTGGAACCTTGGTCTCCGCGCTCCTACAAAATCATTTTGACCATTGAATGAAGCCTTCAGACCCTAAGTTTTTGAAGTTATTTTTGATAGAAGATTTAATTCTTTAAGCATTTTCAATTTTTGAGAAAAATTTAAATTGAAAAATATATTTAAAAGATTTTTAAATTTTGCAAATTCAATTTTGGAGCTAAAAAGTTTTCAACATCAAAGGATTAAAAATATAAATTTGTAAATTTCATATTGTTATTTCTTAGCTAGGGACTTATAAAGTTTACTACTCCATAGGAATCAAATTTCTAATTTGAATTATTTAAACCTAGGAGATATAAGGATTACTACTTCAAAGGAAATAAATCATTGAATTGATTCATACTATGGATGAAATTATTAGAAATGCATTCAATGAAGATAGTGAAAAAATAGTGAACAAGTTAAAGCTTTATTTTCAAAATTTGATATATGATCTTGATAAAAAACAAGATCACTAAATACTCTTGAGAACTCAAAATTAGATCTTGTTACTATTAAATTCCACTCTAGTACTTCATTCAAAATAGATTTTATCACAAAATCTACAACTACATAGAATGCCATAGATTATAAAATTTTGCATTATAAGGAAAATAAAGAAATAGTAGTCTTGGTTGTGCATAAATGGTTATGTTATTTTCTTAAAAATATAATATAACTTTAAGCACTAAAAAGGAAGCATAAAATGAAGAAAAGAAAAAATTTCTAGTTGGAGTGTAGTTATTGTAATAGAATTGATCATGAAAAGACTAATTGTTGGAATCTTCATCCATGTAAATACTGTGGAAAAATATCTCATTCTCCAACATTTTTTTGGTACAAAAAAAAATACTATGAAATATTTGAAAGGGAGCTATTGTTAAGATTAGGCGATATTTTTCAAAAACTTATTTCTAAAGCATCTTCTAAAAATAGAGCAAAGTGTTCAATTTCTAAAATATAGGAAGGGAAATTTTTTTATAATAGAATATTTACAAAACAAGAAAAAGAAAAATAGATAAATTATGGTCCAAAATTATATTGTATAGTGATCAAGAATGAGCCATATGTATTAATTATTGAAGCATAAGTTCAAGCTCATGAAACTAATTCAAACGAAGAAGCTCAAATAGTTCATGAGCTAGATCATGAAGATTCAAAGCCTGAAGAGTCAAATAATGAGTATGAACTCAAAGAAGCTAAAGATGAGTCTCAAGCAGAGGTTTGTGAACAATGCAAGGTCACTTGAAGATTGAATATAAATATGAAGACTAAAGTCTTTAATAACCAAATAATGTAATACATGGAGGTGTTGAGATATAATACATTATTTGGTACATGCTAATGTAACCCCATGGTACATTTGTAAATAATAGATTTGGGTTGAGTCAATACTTTAGGGCATGATTTATATTTCCCATTTTATGTAAGTGTGAATATACAAGAAATGCACAAGTGTCATGTAAATATGTAATGTGTAGGAAATACACAAGTGCCATGTAAGTTAGAGTGCAAGTGTAGGTTGAGTAAATATGCAAAAATGTCTTAGAATAGGAGTGCATGTAGAAGTGTAAGAGTCATGTAAAGGTGTGCAAATATTATAGAGTCAAGTGTTCATCAAGTATGCAAGTGGCAAGTTGATAAGCCAAGAGTCATGAGACTTGGCATATGGAGAGCAATAGTCAAGTATGTGAAGAGTCACATTACTATTGCTATATTATGGATGCAATGCTCCATAGGCAAGTAATTCATGTAATTCAAGTAATTCATGTAAAACATGTAATTCAAGCAAGTCAAGTAATTCAAGTTGTAATAGAAAGAGGAGCAATAAATCTTGTATGCATTTTGAGAAATCAATATTGTAAGTTGTTCATGCATAGTACATGAATGATTCAGGATATTTACATTCATATTTTAGCATATAAATGAATGTTATTTGATTTATTATATAAGTCTTGATATACATATTAATTTTCTCATATTATTCTAGTCTTCAGATTATTATCTTGACCTTATTATTATGGCTATTTTATATTTTATCCTATGGAATATTGTTAGATAACCTATGATATTTTGTGGTAGAAAGGCTTAAAATTCCAACACATATTTGGGGCTTATACACTACTTTTGGGGGATTTAGATTGATTAGATATATTATAGAATCACCATTTAATATCCCAAGTATTCTTTAAATCTTCTTTAGCACTTCAAGATGGATTATTGCAAGTCCACTAATTTTTCTTTCACTTTAGATCTAAAAATTTGGGCTAATTATATCACTCCTTTGGTGGTTGAGACTTTGTATCAGTCTCTTATAGATGATATTTTCTATCTCACATACACAATATTCAATATATCTTTTCCTATTAGCTATTATTCTAGGTACATGCAAAGACCCTAATAGATCCATTGGAGCATGACTAAGAGTATTCTTAGGTACATATAATGGAATTATTAGATGAGAATTCATTACTTATGTAGGCCTAAAATTTTTGCACTCCTTTCCTCTAGGCTAATGGATTTGTGCCTCAGAGGGGAATGGAAAATAGTAGAGCTACACCTCGAAAGAGAGGCACTTAGTTGTACCTTCTTATGGTGATTTTTTGACGAATTAAGGGTTCACCAGGAAACTTTTAACGGTAGTTTCCATACCTAGGCTTGGAAGATGTTTGATGCGTTCTTTTTATAAATATTTCTCATACACCTAAGTTTGGCCTTTATGCAACTAAACTATCTATATGCGATTTTGATTTAATGAAGACAACAAACAGTGAATACAGAATGAAATACAATGCATAAGATTGGAATTATAAGAAATTATAAGCCTTATCTGAGCCGGATGTTCGATGAAGATTTTGAGGGTTGTAGCAGAACAAAATTGCCTCTGTTTCGATAGAATCACCTCTGTTCTAGACAGAATCACCTATGTTCAGACAGAATCACCTTCGATTTAACAAAATCGCAGGCGATTATGTCGCAATCCTGCAACAAAATAATTGTGACAGAGGATAAAAAATAATGTTTCTTGCAAATTATAACAGTTTCTCGTACTCCAAGTCACATATATATTTTAATTTCTATATGCAAATGGATATGAAATGACATGAGAATACTATGATGACAATTCAACCTAATATACTATGGATTTATGCGATTATGATCCTGACTTCATGATGCAATTAACTGGAATGATGGTGAACACCAAGATGCAATATCTAAATCTGAATAATAAATTAAATGGACATGATGCAATGCATAGACAAACAGAAGATTGGAAAATAAATGCAAACAATGATTTGAATCCTTGCCCCTTGCTGATCTGAAGACAAGATCGCCTACCTTCTAACGAAATCGCCTTTGACTTATGTCGAAATCGCCTAGCATTTTTTATCGATCGTCAGGCGATTATGATGGTATCTGGGTGATTATAACTGAGACCTGCAATAACAAAATTAAACAATAGGGGTGCTAGGAAATGAAATTCTATGGCAAATTGATGCGAGGGATTCTTAAGAGAATTTTAGCAGCAATGTCAAGAGATCTGAATTCAACTTGCCATCCAGTTAGTCAATCAATCAGGAGGAAAAAGGGAAAAGGGCCTAGATTAAATAGGCCAAGGAGGGGTTTGAGGAAGTTGGGAGGTTAGGCTAAACATGGAGGAGGTTTTGATCCCTCCTATGTTTGCCACCTTCAATCTATTCGCCAACAACCCTGATCCGAACGGTGGCTAAACTAGGTAAGAGGTTTTAAAACAGATTTTATCTTTTAGCAAATTTGTTAAAATTCTATTTGGGACAAAATCGCCTGGCGATTCTATCGATCGTCGGGCGATTTTGTTGATTGATGGGCGATTTTGCCCAACGGTCAAGAATTTTTGGTTTGTTGGAGCAAAAAATGAGGAAGACGATGTCAAAATTGGACATATTATATACCGTTGGAAAGCTCTTTTTGAGCCCTATCCAATGGTATAAAATTTGATAAGAATTGAGATGATTTGATAGGGTAAAAATTCTCTTGAATATGACCTTACTTTTCTAGGAGAAAAACTAAGGAAAATGAGTCAATTTTTCATGTCTACATTTTGCCCCCTCTTTGACGTATTTATGAACAATAAATGCATCAAAGAAAAGTGTAGACACTTGAGTAGAAATGATTATGATTTGACATGGGAAAAAATGGAGTAGATGGTTTAGAATGAATAGTTTATGTGAAATTGATGTCTTAGAAAAAAATAATTACTAATTTACTGACTAGGATGCCCCCTCGAGTTTTTACACCAAATTTTATGTTTGGTGGAAAACTCGAATTTGATCTTCTTTGTTTTATGTGACTTTGTGTGATTTATTGGATGATTTATTACATTTGCTTATGATGGTTGTGTTACATAATTTCTTGTAATCATGCTTTGATTTTTGAACATTTTGATCATGCTTAACATAAAAGGAAAATGATTTTGTAAAGTGTGTTTTGAGAAAGATGATTTTGTGTGATGATAGATTTGAGGGATTAGCAATGAACCTCGAAGGATGTTGTGCTGATATGTGACTGTTGGTGGAGTTCAAAGCTCGCGAAGTCACGAAGCGAATCCTGTTATGAGGAAGTTTTGTATTGCTAATACCAAAATATTGTGTGCTTAAGAATAATCTTAAGGCTTTATGATGAGAAAGAAATGTTTGATGTTGTTTTGGGACAAGATGTTTGATAGATTCTAGCAATAAACCTCAAAGGATGTTGTGTTGTTATGAGATTGTTGGTGGAGTTCAAAGCTCGCTAAGTCTCGAAGCTAATCCTGTTTGTGAGGAATGTTTTTGATATTGCTAAGAATGGTTGTATGCTTAAGAATAATCTTAAGGCTTTTGTGGTAATAGGAATATGTGTGATGTTTGTTTGATAATAATGTATGTGGTAAATGTTTGTGAAATATATTGAGCAAAGCATGAAAAATTTGAAGGATGATTTACGCTAAGCATAGAATTCCTAAGTGTGAAATTATATGAAATAATTACTTAGGAATTATACCATCATCACGAAAATCAAAATGAAATGCATGATGATATGAAATTATTTGTTCTTTTTAAAATGCAAAGTAATGTAAGATAAATCATTGTGTCACATGTTTCAAAAATATTATGTAATTTTTTATGAAAATATATGGACTAATTTTGGGCATGAAAAATTAGAAAGATGGTTTGCGCTAGGTATAGAATTCCTAGTGTGAAAATTGAGAAGAATAATTCCTAGGAATTATACCATCATCGTGAAGTCATGAATGCTATGTATGATAAGTGATTTTGAACTACATGTTATTTTTGCAATAAGTTGTTTTTGAGATTTTTTGAAATTTTGGAAATATCTATGTAATGTGTTAATATGAAAGTAATGATAAACTAATGTTGTCCGACAAATTTCAAAGAAATATTTTAACTTATTTCTAAGACAAATTCAAATTTATCAAGAACCTAGTGTGTGATAAGTGAGTTCATTATCCATCTTGATTTGACACAATGATACAAAATCTCTCAAGGATCAAATGTGTGTGCTTTGTAATGTTCATTTACCAATTTTGAGTAAGGTAGTGATGCAAGCAAACTTGAATGAACCAATGTGTGTGCAAGTGAAGGGTTCATTAACCATGATTTTTGTGCATGAAACCGTACCAGACTACTATGTAAGTCAAGTCATCAAAAGCTAGCTAATCCACAAGCGGACATAGGTCTATACAAAATAAGGTCGCTAATGTGACAGACATGTCGCCACATGAAAAGGAATTACCCAATGTCAAGCAAGTTGGGCACAAATCACCTGTTATGGGGTTTACCTCATGATTTTTGAATAACTGAGAATTCCAAGGATTCAAGCTCATTCACCCTTCTTTTCTTCACTTTCAAGGGGTAGGGATTTTGTTCATTTTGTTTTGAACAAGGGGATTTTATTGCTTTTCTTTTTCTCTTTTCGTTCTCTTTTTTATTTTTTTTCTTTTTTTTCTTTTGATTTTTGACTTTTGCTTTTCTTTGATTTTTCTTTTGGGATACTTGCTCGGATTGGTTGTAGAGCAAGGGATTTTTATTCGGGCAGGGGTGAGCTTGTCCTTTTGCCAATTCTCAAAAATTCTAGACCATGCGCATGATAGGATAGCAGGGGAAACTTTTCGCTCAAGAGACTAAGACTACTATGTAGTATCATTTTTCGAATTTGCAACAAATCATTTTAATGTGTAAAAGTGTACTTGGTTCAAGAAGTAGCAAGATCATTTCCCAAAACTCAAAATATTATTTAGTGAAATAGTGATCTTCGATACAAGAGAGATTTATAATCATAGTGATAAAATCAAAATAATTAATTTGTGAAATTAAGTGTATGGTTCAAGATAACTTCTGAATTAATCCGAAATAAAGGAAAATATAGCTTCAAAATTTTGAAATACAACAATTAATAACAATGCAGAATGATTTGAAATAATTTTGAGATTTTGATACTTTTTGATTTTTTTAGTTGTTTTATTTGATTTTTATTTTTATTTTTTGATTTTTTACTTTTAATGATGGAATTGGTGGTATATACAAGATGATCTATATACATTATACAAGGTTATTTGAGTATAGCATGTCTAAGGTGGCTTCAAAATCAAAGGAGGTTTTGAAGGATAATTTGGTTGTGGTGTATGTGAAGTTGTTTGGTTGATAGTTGAGATTGTTGTGATGAAGAATGAGATGTAGATGAAGAAAAGTGATGGATAGAAGATGACAATGATAAAGAGGAAAATAATAGAGAACTTGATGTGATAATAATAATGAAAGAGAGAATGAAGAACAAAAGGTGATGAATAAAAGGTAGCGATAACAAAAGCTTTGTTATAATGTAGAACAATGTAGCAAAAGATTTGACTTTTATGTGTAAAATTGATCATGTTACAAAACAAAATGTCAGAAGGATAAGAAGGTTCTTCATTCTTATCACTATCTTCCAAGTCTTGATAAGATGGAGGGAGCATATGTGAAAGATATGCATGGGTGTTATTTGGTAAACAAGGATGATCGGGTATGGATGAAGAAAAGTGATTTATAGGAGGTAATTGTGACAATGGAGAATGTATAGAACTTGATGTTTCAACTATTAAAGATTCTTCAAATGGTGTTGGGTCACCATGTATGGTAACAATTTTATTTGCAAGTTTAAACTTCAAACATTGATGAAGAATGGAAGGGACAACCCTCATCGTATGAATCCAAGGACTTCGAGAAGTAGGTTGTAAGGTGAAGGGCAAGATGCTACATAAAACAAAGTATCCAGGATCTTGGGTCCACTCTTAAGGGGAAGAATTATAGTGCCTCGAGCTTCTTGAATTTCATTGTTAAAATATTTTATAATAACATTTGATTCATTGAGATCTTCTTCCTTTAATCCGAGTTTTTGGAATAATTGATAAGTGCATAAATTAAGAGAGGAGCCATTATCTACCATGATAGTTTTAATAGATGTTTCTTTAATAAATCCTGTAATGTAAAGAGAGGAGTCTTCTTGTGGAGTAGAGGAAGGAATCTCCTCATCATAGAATGAAATATGGTTAACCTCAAGAGGGCTTACACCATTAATTGTGTTCTTAGGGGAAAGATCATGAGGAACAAATTGTTGGCTAAGTATCTTGAACAAAGTTTCCCTATGAACATGAGAACTTTGTAATACTTCTAAAAGGGATATCTTTGCTTGAGGATTAATCACTTGTTGTTGGCTATCAAAGTGGATTTCAGATTGAGATTTTGATGCTAAATATGGGCTTTCTATGCTTACATTCCATTTTGGATCATTCTCTAGAGCCAAAGATAGTTTTGAAGGTTGGTCAAATGAGGAATCCATCTCTTGAATATCAAATTGAGTTGATTGAACTTGAGGTTGCTCATTTGTAGTTTCTATTACAATATTAGTGATATCATCATGATGGGACATATTAAGATGCAATATTTGATTGGTTTCCTATTGTTGATAATTGAATAGGGGTTCTTGGGAGATCCCCATGTCTTGATTGATTATGGGTATTTGTTGTGTAGGAGTTTGATTGTTTATTGGAGATTTATAATCAGTTGTAGATTGTAATTCCTTTATAGTGAAAAGACCCTCATCAATCAAATCTTGAATTGCACATCTTAAATTTCTACATTTTTGTGTCATATGTCCATCCACTCTATGATATTCACAATGTAGCTCAGGTTTATACCAATATGTTGTGGTATCAAGTTGTCTTATGGGAGGTAACTCAATCCTATTTGTATCAAGTAAATGCTTGAGAATTATATCCATTGGTTGATTGAGCTTAGTAAATTTACGTGGTGAAGGTTTTCAAGAGGCTTTTGATAATTGCCTTAGGAATTCAGCCATAAAAGGACTTAATGGTTTATTACCTCTTTTTTCTTTATTATGGGTAGAATGATGATAGGAATATTGTGAAGTATGATGTGAGTGCATGGTAGGATTGGAAGAAGAAGTATTTTCTTGTTGAAATGGATGTGTTGTGTTGAAAGAAGAATGTTGAAATGGTGGAGAAGGATTGTATGTGGATCGATAGGCATAATATGGATATGTGGGAGAAAATATAATATCATTATGAAGAGGATTGGAAAAGGGATTGTCTTGTTGGGGTAAGGATGAAAAATGAGAAAAGTGTGATAAAGGTGATGTTGAATATGGATGAGGTTGGTCATAATCAACAAATGTATTTGGCAGAATTTTCCCAACATTACTGATGGGCTCATATTGATTTGAGTTAAGACTCATGGTTTCTTTAGTACTTCTAAAAGTAATATTTGGTATCTAAAATTTAGAATTGAATCTAAAACATACAAATTTGAAATGATGATTTTTTTGTTGTTTTTCTTGTATATATATTTTATATTTTTTGATGTTTTTTGAAATCAGAAAATATGCCTATGTATTCACGTCGGGTTCACCAAAGAATGTAGGCCTAAAATTTTTGCACTCCTTTCCTCTAGGCTAATGGATCCATGCCTCAGAGGGGAATGGAAAATAGTAGAGCTACACCTCGAAAGAGAGGCACTTAGTTGTACCTTCTTATGGTGATTTTTCGACGAATTAAGGGTTCACCAGGAAACTTTTAACGATAGTTTCCATACCTAGGCTTGGAAGATGTTTGATGCGTTCTTTTTATAAATATTTCTCATACACCTAAGTTTGGCCTTTATGCAACTAAACTATCTATATGCGATTTTGATTTAATGAAGACAGCAAATAATGAATACATAATGAAATACAATGCATAAGATTGGAATTATAAGAAATTATAAGCCTTATCTGAGCCGGATGTTCGATGAAGATTCTGAGGGTTGTAGCAGAACAAAATCACCTCTGTTTCGATAGAATCACCTCTGTTCTAGATAGAATCACCTGTGTTCAGACAGAATCACCTCCGATTTAACAAAATCGTAGGCGATTATGTCGCAATCCTGCAGCAAAATAGTTGACAAAAAACAGAGTGTTTCTTGCAAATTATAACAGTTTCTCGTACTCCAAGTCATAGATATATTTTAATTTCTATATGCAAATGGATATGAAATGACATGAGAATACTATGATGACAATTCAACCTAATATACTATGGATTTATGCGATTATGATCCTGACTTCATGATGCAATTAACTGGAATGATGGTGAACACCAAGATGCAATATCTAAATATGAATAATAAATTAAATGGACATGATGCAATGCATAGACAAACAAAATATTGGAAAATAAATGCAAACAATGATTTGAATCCTTGCCCCTAGCTGATCTGAAGATAGGATCGTCTGCCTATCTAACGAAATCGCCTATTGAATCGACAAAATCGCCTATCATTTCTATCGATCGCCAGGCGATTATGATGGTATTTCAGGTGATTATAACTGAGACCTGCAATAACAAAATTAGACAATAGGGGTGCTAGGAAATGGAATTCTATGGCAAATTGATGCGAGGGATTCTTAAGAGAATTTTAGCAGCAATGTCAAGAGATCTGAATTCAACTTGCCAGTCTAGTCAATCAATCATCCAGGAGGAAAAAGGGAAAAGGGCCTAGATTAAATAGGCCAAGGAGGGGTTTGAGGAAGTTGGGAGGTTAGGCTAAACATGGAGGAGGTTTTGATCCCTCCTATGTTTGCCACCTTCAATCTGTTCGCCAACAACCCTGATCCGAACGACGGCTAAACCAGGTAAGAGGTTTTAAAATGGATTTTATCTTTTAGCAAATTTGTTAAAATTCTATTTGGGACAAAATCGCTTGGCGATTCTGTCGATCGTCAGGCGATTTTGTTGATTGATGGGTGATTTTGCCCAATGGTCAAGAATTTTTAGTTTGTTGGAGCAAAAAATGAGGAAGATGATGTCAAAATTGGACATATTATATACCATTGGAAAGCTCTTTTTGAGCCCTATCCAATGGTATAAAATTTTATAAGAATTGAGATGATTTGATAGGGTAAAAATTCTCTTGAATATGACCTTACTTTTCTAGGAGAAAAACTAAGGAAAATGAGTCAATTTTTCATGTCTACAACTTATATAGTTTTCCTTTAATTCTAATAGAATTTCTAGATGCTAATTGGGCCAATAATTTGGATGAGTGATGGTCCACCATAGGATTTATGTTCTATTTTCGATCTAATCCCAATTTTTGGTGTTCAAATGCCAATCCACCATATCTCAATATTCTATAGAAGCTAAATATTATGTTTTCAATAAGGTAGCTAAAAATATTTTTTGGATGCTTAGATTTTTGAGGATATTGTCATTCCTTATATTTTTATAGTCACTCTTTGATGTGATAATCATATCACCATACAAATTTTCTATAATCTAATATTTCATTAAAAAACCAAGCACATAGAGATTCAAATGGACTTCATGATATGACTTTATTCATGTAGGATGCTTAATATAGTTTTTTACCTTGATTAAAATAGAAGCGGATATCCTAACTAGGTTCATGCCTAGGATTAGTAGGATCTACTCACATCAATTTCCTAATGAATGCAAATGAGATATGTTTAATAGTCTCATCATATGCATCTCATCATGTATCCCTAACTCAAGATACAATAAGTAGTCCAGATAGAGATAAGCATGTAAACGTAGGAATATGTGAAGTTAAATAAGATACAAGTAAGTAATAGTAGGTATTTGAAAGGAAATATAAAGCTAATATAAAATTAGACATAATAGTTTAAATATGCATTATATTCATTGGCTCTTTAAGTATTTTCCATCAAACATGGTGAGGTGGTACACACTTGGATCATACTTGGTGGTTATGATGTATAGACCTAGCCAACTAGGTTCAAATTTTCCTTTGAGCTAAAATTTGACATTGGTGTTCTTTTTATTATCTTTTAGGATAAGATAACCAACTTTGAAGGAATGAGATTGTACCTTCTTGCTATAGGTATGTTTAAGCCTTTATTGGTAGACCAATAGGTTCTCTAAGTCATGGATCCACTTTTTGTGAAGTAATTCCAACTAGATAAGATGGGTGAGATATTATTCATTGCAACATATGATTCCTAAAACAAAATGTATGTGTAATGAAGAGACCTATAGATCAAAAGGGATGAGTAGTTATCTAAAGAAACCAAAGCATAAGGAATTGCACTAGTGGGAGTTCTAACACTTGTGTGATAGGACCACAAAACATGATATAGCTAGAGATGCCAATATATATCAATTTTACTAATGAACTTATTGAGGATCTTGGAAAGAGTCTCATTACTATTCTTAGCTTAGTTATTACCTTGAGGATAGTAAAACATTTACCATGTTTTTGGATCTTTTATTTAGCACAAAATTTATAGACATATGTATTCTTGAAGGTCATTCCATTGTCAAATATTAACATGAAAGGGATGTCATAATAGTTAAGGATAAACTTATAAAGTTTGAATCTAGTATTTAGTGAAGTACTTAGCCATTATGATAATGAGTAGGTGTCCATCATATGACATTAGGTTGATATTCCAAATTATGTCTAAGCCCTAAATGGAAAAAGGCCAAGGAGAAGTGAAGGATTGGAGAGCTTGGAAAGTAACATGGATAAGGTTGTCATACTTCTTACAGTTATCACACTTATGAAATAATAATAAAATTAATTTTCTATGGAGGGCTAAAAATAACCCATCTATAGAACTTTCTTGGTGATGTGACACTATTGAAGTGATCATTGCATGACCCATCATATGCCTCTTTGATGACTGTTTAGGCTTTAACTAATTTTAAGAATCTAAGAAAAATAGCATCATAGGTATGGTAGTATAATATATTTCCAATTATGACATACCTACAAAATCATTGCTTGGGGTTCTTGCACTCATTGTTGTTCAAATCATCAGTGAAAGTTTCATCATTATAAAAAATAAGATATCCTTATACCAAGGATCAATAAAGGGAGACACTTCTAAAAAGAATAATCTTAGAGGAAGCTGGCTAGACTCTAATATTGAAGGTTCCCTAATTTTTCAAATGATGATAATAGCCTATTTGACATATAAATCTAAGGGGATAAGGGATGCATCTGAGGCCATAACATGGACATGGAAGTTATCAGACCTAGGGATAACTTCAATGGCTATCAAAATTAACAATTAAATTCGTGATGATGTATTTGCATGATTTAAAATTTTTATCTTTAGTTTAATAAACATCATTGAATTGGTTAACTACTACTTGAGAATATTTGGAGATAGAGAGGTTTCTAACTTGGAGGTTTAATATTTATCATTGCCCTAGGATAAGGGATTTGTACTTAAAGGGTGTTGTTAGTATAGAAAAACATAATATTAAAGGGTCAAGGGATAATTTTACTCTAAGGAGTGACCAAAATGAATCCTACCCTCACTCATTTGATATATCAAGTGCCATAGAAGTATAGGATCCAATATTTAAGTTGATATACTTCTAAGCTAAAGACTAAATAATTAGGAAAGTCTATTTCTAAGATATGGCTAGATTCTAAAGTTTTAGCTACTAATTGGTCAACATTATCAAAAAAATTTAGAAACTTTTGGCTGATAAACTTTAAGATAAAATTCATTGAGCATAGTGACCTAGTTAGAAATTTATCTTGAGAGGTGAGGCTTAGACATGAGATGTCATGAGAGATAAACTCTTGCAATGATAAAAAAAAAAAAAAAATGATAAGTGCATGTAATAAATGTTATGACAAAATTTATATAGAGTTATCTTTAGCACCATTGATGTTTTCACCTAAATTATGGTTCTTTTGCTTTTTTTGTTTATGTAAAACTAGTAAGCAATAACACCATCTAACTTACAATCTGATAGTGATTTCACTTCAAAAAGTATGAAAACAAGATTAAATACACATATTAGATGCTTTGATGATTATAAATATGAAGGCCTCTATCTTAGGAGTAAAAATACTCCATCACATGAAAGAAAAATAGATCTTAAATGCTTAAAATTTAGACTAATAATTGATAAAATGAGATATTAAACTGGATGTAAATGAGATATGCAATATTAGATTATATACACCAATATTAAATCTTATAACTGCAAAATAAAAGTAGTATCAAAATCAAATAAGGGGAAATAACACAACCAAATATTCTAATATTGTTTCTCTTATTTGTGGAACCTTGTTGGAAGCTTACTAGAAGATTGCTAGTTTACTTGTAGACACTTGAGAGCTTGATATTCGAGGCTTGGATGCTTTATTATTGGAGACTAAATTTATTGAGTGGTTGGATGTTTGTATTATTGATACTTATAATAACAAGAGATTGAATGCTTGCAATGATGAGAGATTGAATGATTACAATATGGCCTTAACAAATTTGTGGTAATATTTTGACATAACCTTTCCATGCATTAATATGAATTCCTATGAATCTATATATATTTTGATAGAATTTTGTTGATATGAAATATAATTTGAAATGGTCACCCTAAATGCTAGTTTTTTATAAATTCATGGCTTCTTGTTAGCTTTTGATGTAGTATGCAATGGAAGATATCAATCACAAGATGCAAAATAATATGAAAGAAAGTAAATCTGTGAGATGACTAAAATATGCTATAAATAGAAATGATGAAAATGAATACAATGTAGCTATGGATAAAATGGACACTCCATGAACAAAGCTATTGGACTACATTGCACCCATCATCAATATATGATGATCTACACAACACTATGCTACTACCTACGAATATGCTCTAAGATTCTATATTCTTCTTGTTACAATGAGACCCTTTTTATACAAGAAGATAGGTTCCTGTTATTCTTACAATGGCACTGAGAGGGGGGGTGAATCAGTGTAGAATTTTAAACTTAAATTCACAGCTCTTAAAACTGAAATAATGAAACCTTAAAAATAGATAAAGAAAGTATCACAAGAGAACATCACACAACACAAGATTTAACAAGGTTCACCAATGTGGCTACTCCTCAAAAATGACTGCTTGGACTACCATCCAAATCCAGCCTTTGCAAAGAACCAACTTTACAATTAATTTACTAGCACCAACTGGAAGGAGCACCAACCCCTGATTTATCTACACCAATAGAAAGGAGCACCAACCCATGATTTACCAGCACCAACTGGAAGGAGCACCAACCCATGATTTACCAGCACCAACTAGAAGGAGCACAAACCCCTGATTTACCAGCACCAACTAGAAGGAGCACCAACCCCTGATTTACCAGCACCAACTGGAAGGAGCACCAAACCCGAATGCCAAGCACCAAACTGGACTTCAAATTGAATCTATGGGTTTAACAGTGAGATACCTTCACTTTTATAAGACCCTGACTGGTCTACTTCACCTTTGCATTCTTTGCGCACTCTGATCGCTCTGTGTAATCACTTCACACACTTTGTTTTGTTACAGTCAAAATTCATGATCATCTTCTCCCTTTTGTGCACTCTACTCTCTCTATGCAATCACTTTGCACACTGCTTCGTTACAGTCAAACTTCATGATCGTCTTCTCCCTTTTGCACACTCTACTCTCTCTGCGCACTCACAGATGCACTTAGGATAATTCAACATGACTCTTCACTCACTTTGTGCACTTTGCCATCATCTCATCGCTTCTGCACTTTCTATGCTCTTACGACCACATTTCACACTTTAACACGCATTCAATGACACATTCAACACCCTTCAAATCTCCAAAAAGCCCTCCTTTTATAACAAAATTCTTGTGATGAAAAATCTTGATCTTAGTCGATTGTAAACCCTAATCTTAGTCGATTTTCATGACAACTGTAAACCCTAATATTAGTCGGCTGTCATCGGTCTTAGTCGGCTTCAAATCATGAAGATATTCGATAATTCCACCACTCAAAGATTTCATTCGATAACAGTACCTGTAGCCACCACACTGACTTTTTGTTCACTCTTCATATTTTAGCTGCATGAATTCATTCTATATCTGCCCCTGTAAATGCTATAGAGATGTCGATCCACTGTCATGCTTCTCATTTTAGTTGGGTTCTCCTTCTTGATTTGCGCATTTATGACCTATCACGAAATCATGACATTTCTGTCTTTGTAGCTTCTTTTGTTATTGTAGCCGTGAAAATACATGTAGCGATATCGTGACACTTTTGCCTCCGTACGCTTTCTTTTAGCTGTGACCCACGATAATGCAACATGTAGCGATATCATGACACTTTCGCCTCTGTACGCTTTCTCTTAGCTTTGGCCCGTGATAATACAACATGTAGCGATATCGCGACACTTTTGCCTTCGTACGCTTTCTCTTAGCTTTGGCCCACGATAATACATGTAGCGATATCGTGACACTTTTGCCTCCATACACTTTCTCTTAGCTTTGGCCCATGATAATACAACATGTAGCGATATCGTGACACTTTTGCCTCTGTACGCTTTCTCTTAGCTTTGGCCCGTGATAATACAACATGTAGCGATATCGCGACACTTTTTCTCCTTGCGCTTTTTCTTTCCTTTGGCCCGCAAAAATACATGTCACGATATCGCGACACTTTTGCTCCTTGCGCTTTTTCTTTTCTTCGGGTCGTGAAAACCCGACATGTCGCGATATCACGACACTTTTTCTTTCGAACTCTCTCTCCTACAATATGTCACGAAATCGTAATAGTTTTTCCTACTTTTTCTCTCTCTTTCAACATGTCACAAAATCATGACAATTTTTCCTCTTTTTCTCTCTCTTCCAACATGTCGCAATATCATGACACTTTTCTTACTTGTTTTTTTCCTTGATATTTTGCATATGGGCCACTTCGGTCTTCTTGGAAAATCAATGTGCATACTCTGAGTAACCTTTGAACTCCTGTCTTCTACATCTAAATAACTTTTGAACTTCCTATCCACTGCATCAATAGATCTAACTGACTATGTTGACAATAATGACAATACTGTTGCTGCACCTTGCTCAATAATCTCCCCCTTTGGAATTGTTGGCAACACATGTGCAATTTCCTATAAATCTTCTCCCCCTTTGACAATAATACCAAAGGGCTACTGCAAACTCCACCTGAGTCCATGCACAACATTCTTAGGCACAATTTATTACACTTAGCACAAATCATGACCACTCCACCTAAGAATGTGATCCCGATAGCTAGTCAATTCTTGGGAAACGTGACCACTCCAAAATCTATTGTTGGAATAAAAATCCAACTTAAACTCACTTTTTGCAACTTTATCCTACGTATAACATGTTGTTGCTGCAATATATTCTCCCTCTGCTGTGGATGAGGAAACTGACTCTTATTTCTTACTGTGCCACTCGACCAATCTGTCTCCAAGATAGAATGCACCTCCACTGGTACTATTTTTGTCATCTACACATCATGCCCAATCTGCATCTTTTGGATATCATAACTCATACTCCATAGTACCCTTGTGATATTATATAAGACTTTGTCTCTTTGTTGCACTAACTGGTGGACCTCTCTCCACTTGAAGAATCCTCACTCAGATCTATCTTCAACTATGTTGGCTATTGGATCTCTATCCATTGAGACTTTGTCCTCTGTATTCTGTCACCTCCAAATATCTATCAATGGGCTCACTAAGAACCTGCTTAATAAGCTCACATAGAACTTGTCCAATGTTAAATAACAAGCTTATAAAAAACCAGTCCAAATTTGCTCTAGAAATCTGTCCCAACACTGTCCTCAAAACTGTAATATTACTGCCAACTCTATGCAAGCATCAAACACTGTACCTCAACACCAATCAAATTCCTTTTTACATTTTCAACTTGGTCTATGTTTTCTATAGTCACCGTTGGTCACACTTTACTTTCAACTGTTCAAACCAGGAGACAATATTTTGTTAAACACTTTACGGCCAACTATGGTGCACCTTACTCAAACTCATACTTCTGGACCTTAGATAGGTATGATTCACAAAGCAAAGTTGCTCATCATGATGAGCTAAACATGAATCAATGACCAGAATTCAATATTTTTCACCACAACATCATAATGGATCTAACAATCTTCACATCAATGTTTAGTTCGAATACACACTGCTTTTATCGAAAAACATATATGTGGCTAAGGCAACATTCTTTCACTAACCAAATTATCTAAACTGTGATAATCCTTAACTTTGGACAGTGGCAGTAAGAACCATCACCAGTACAATAATGACATATAGCAATACAACTCTCAATTTAATTATCACCCTTCATGACACTTCCTCAAGCAACTACATGAACTGGAAACACACTTCGACAACTATACGACAACTTCCCTGACTACTTGCCTTTCATCCTCAGGTAATCAAAAAAATACATAGGAGCATTAAAATGAAATTTCAAGATTTCTCCCCCTAAGGATGTGCTACCTAGATTTTCTTAGTGCAATAGCGGAGTAGTCTCCTTCAGACTAAGGAGACACAATTTCCTTTCTTCTATATTTCTCTAGACTTTCTTGAACTCAGGCTTGGATTTTTCAACTACATCCTTGTTTTGCACATTTTTGTGAACTCGAACATTTCTCTTGTGTGGTTGTCTCTTGTGCATCCTTGATGAATGATTATTTTCCTTTCTTTTATGTACATGATTTATTCCCTGTCTGTGTTGCATTATTTGTGTCTGATGAAATATATTGTTCTACCTTAGATTAGATACAAAAATTCTTGGACAAAACCTTGCTATGTGCCCATGACCATTACATTGAAAACATTGTACATAGTGTTCACTCAGAAACATAGATGTATTTCTACCAGCATAACTCTTTAATTTATTATTCAATCCACAATAAATTGCCTTATGACCATACTAGTTGCATCTGAAACAATAGCCATTAAAAGTATTATTATGAATAGAGTGAGAGTGATAGAACCTTTTTTGTTGTGGTTGCTTTCGTTGTAGATCTCCTTTGATATTTTCTTTCTTTTGAATATTTAGCTTCAAACTTTTCTTGCTTTGATCCTTCAACAGTGAACTTATTCTTCTCTATAGAGTTGGAAGATGAAGGTTGTTCAGCTTCATATCCAAGACCACGCTTATCTGTGGAGCTTCTTTGTTGGCTTATCATTTTATCTAACAACTCTGTGCTCTTTTCAAATTTGAGATTTGTATTGGCATCTTCTAGTTGTTTCTTCAATAAAACAATCTCTTCCTCTTTTTTGCAACAACCAATCTCTTTCTCATTGATCTGTGACCTGAGAGTTTCTTCAATCCTTTTGAATTATTCTACCTGTGCTTTCAAACTGGTTATTATTTCATTTGCATCCTCAAGATTTCTTGAGATTTCCTTATTCCTTTATCTTTATATCTTCAATTCATCCAGAGCTACAATTAGTTCCTCTCCATGTTTGTTGCATACATCATCTTTATCATCCAGGCATGACTTCAAGGCTTCTATTTTCTTGGCTTTCTAAATTTGTAAGAGGAGATCTTCAATATTATCCCCATATTCTTCCAACTTCTTGGATAGTCTTATATTCAACTCTTTACATGTAGCGATCAACTCACCTTCATCACATACTTCAGAGTTCACTCCTTCCTTTTTTTATTTTACTTCTTCAAATGCCATGAAAAGAGCTTCACCTGTTTCCTCTTTAGAATCCTCACCGGAGCTATCTTTTGATGAACTGGCATTCCTGGAGATGAAACTTTTCTTCTTGAAGTTGCCTTTTCTGAAATTCATTTTCTTCTTCTAGTCACTTCTTTCTTGGTGCGATCCTTCATCATCTTTGTTCTTCTCATTAAGTGGACATTTAGTCACAAAGTGCCCAACGCTTCCACAGTTGAAACATTTACACGGTAGCTTTCCTCTGTATTTTCCTTTTCCCCTTTCTATTTTTCTAACAAAGTTTGCTTCCATTTCATCTAATGTCTCTTCTTCCTCGGACTCTTGTTTTGCATTTTTATTTTTAAGGGCTTTAAAAGCCGCTTCTCTATCTGTGGGTTTAGATCTTCCTATCCTCATATCATATGCAATCAAAGAACCATACATCTCATCTATACTAAAATAGTTTAGATTTTTAGCTTCTTCTATCGCTGAGACTTTAGAATCAAACCTTTGAGGAAGAGATCTTAATACCCTTTTTACAATGGTAGTCTCCAATATCCTTGCCAAGCCCTTTGATTGCATTAATGATTCCATAAACTATTGAATCCCAAACGTCGTATCCCAAAGCACAAAGATATGTCTGCATCCTGATTTTCCAAAACACGTAATTAGATCTGTCAAACAATGGTGCTTTGTTTGATGAGAATCCTTCACCACCTGCCATTGTGTTACTTCTAAGATCACCCTAGCTGGTTAAGCTTGTACAAGGACTTGGCTCTGATACCAATTGTTATTCTTACAATGGCACTGAGAGGGGGGGTGAATCAATGTAGACTCTTAAACTTAAATTCATAGCTCTTAAAACTAAAATAATGAAACCTTAAAAATAGATAAAGCAATTATCATAAGAGAACATCACACAACACAAGATTTAACGAGGTTCACCAATGTGGCTACTCCTAAAAAATGACTGCTTGGACTACCATCCAAATCTAGCCTTTGCAAAGCACCAACTTTATAATTAATTTACCAGCACCAACTGGAAGGAGCACCAACCCCTAATTTATCTGCACCAACAGAAAGGAGCACCAACCTCTGATTTACCAGCACCAAGTGGAAGGAGCACCAACCCCTGATTTACCAGCACCAACTGGAAGGAGCACCAACCCCTGATTTACCAACACCAACTAGAAGGAGCACCAACCCCTGATTTACTATCACCAACTAGAAGGAGCACCAACCCCTAATGCCAAGCACCAACCTAGACTTCAAATTGAATCTATGGGTTTAACAGTGAGATACCTTCGCTTTTACAAGATCCTGACCGGTCTACTTCACCTTTGCATTCTCTACGCACTCTACTCGCTCTGTGCAATCACTTCGCACACTTTGCTTTGTTACAGTCAAACTTCACAATCATCCTCCCTTTTGCACACTCTTCTCTCTCTATGCAATCACTTCGCACACTCTGCTTCATTACATTTGAACTTCATGATCATCTTCTCCCTTTTGTGCACTCTGCTCTCTCTACGCACTCACAGACGCACTTAGGATAATTCGACATGACTCTTCACTCACTTTGTGCATTTTGCCATCATCTCGCCACTTCTATGCTTTATGTGCTCTTACGGCCATATTTCACACTTTGACACGCATTCAATGACACATTCAACACCCTTCAAATCTCCAAAAAACCCTCCTTTTATAACAAAATTCTTGTGATGAAAAACCCTGATCTTAGTCGGTTGTAAACCCTAATATTAGCCAATTTTCATGACAATTGTAAACCCTAATCTTAGTTGGCTATCATCGGTTCTAGTCGGCTTCAACTCATGAAGATATTCGATAATTCCACCGCTCAAAGATTTCATTTGGTAATAGTCCCTGTAACCGCTGCATTGACTTTTGTTCACTCTTCATATTTTAGCTACATGAATTCATTCTATATCTACCCCTGTAAATGCTATAGAGATGTTAGTCCACTATCATGCTTCTCATTTCAATCGCGTTCTCCTTCTTGATTTGCGTATTTACGACCTGTCATGAAATCATGACATTTCTATCTCTGTAGCTTCTTTTGTTACTATAGCCACGAAAATACAACATGTAGTGATATCGTGACACTTTCACCTTCATACGCTTTCTTTTAGCTTTGACCCATGATAATGCAACATGTAGCGATATTGCAACACTTTCGCCTTTGTACGCTTTCTCATAGCTTTGGCTCGTGATAATACAACATGTAGCGATATCACGACATTTTTGCCTCTGTACGCTTTCTCTTAGCTTTGGCCCGTGATAATACATGTAGCAATATCACGACACTTTTGCCTCCGTACGCTTTCTCTTAGCTTTTGCCCACGATAATACAACATGTAGCGATATCGCGACACTTTTGCCTCCGTACGCTTTCTCTTAGCTTTGGCCCTCGATAATACATGTAGCGATATCGCGACACTTTTTCTCCTTGCACTTTTTCTTTCTTTTGTCCCATGAAAATACATGTCACGATATCGCGACACTTTTGCTCCTTGTGCTTTTTCTTTGCTTCGGGTCGCAAAAACCTGATATGTCACGATATCGTGACACTTTTTCTTTCGGACTCTCTCTCCTGCAATATGTCTCAAAATTGTGATAGTTTTTCCTGCTTTTTCTCTCTCTTCCAACATGTCACGAAATCGTGATAGTTTTTCTTGCCTGCTGTATATGTCGCGATATCGTGACACTTTTCTTACTTATATTTTTCCTTGATCTTTTGCATATGGGCCACTTCGGTCTTCTTGGAAAATCAATGTGCATACTCTGAGTAACCTTTGAACTCCTGTCTTCTGCATCTAAATAACTTTTGAACTTCCTGTCTACTGCATCAAAAGATCTAACTGACTATGTTGACAACAATGACAATACTGTTGCTGCACCTTGCTCAATAGTTCCTTGGTCAACACTCTACCTAGCTATGCAAAGGACACCTTGCACATATACAACTTGCACATTGACATGTGCATTTATTACATTGCATGAAGTAACTAGATAACTCCCCCTAAAGTAATTTAATATCCTAAGTATGTACCTAGGAAGGTACATTTACATGACCCAAATGATGTAATATAATCTATTTATAAAAGCCACCTGTATTACATTATTTGGATATTGAAGAGTTTAGTATTCAATTTGGATATTCTTCTATTGAATGATCTTTGGCTTGTTTAGCTTCATCATCCTTATCTTCTATCCAACCGCATTTTCTTTTCTCTTTGCAAGTATCTTTATTTGGTTCTGATTGTTGATGATTGAGTAGAGCATGGTGAAATTGTCCTCTCATATTCTTAATTTTTATTCTTATATGCTCACCTTTATGGTGTACTAGTTCTTTATTTTCTCCAACCTATTCCTCTACAAATATGTTAGCATCATTTTAAAAACCACGATCTTGTGAGATTTTCATTGAGTCTAGGATATATGTATTTCCATGGATTGATCCCATTGCTTTTATTTCACCTTGATTCATGATGAGACATGTATTGATTCCATCCATATATTCAAAGTTGATCATATAGTTGTTTTCTACTAGCTTTCTTACTAAAATGAGATTGAATGTTAATCTAGGAATATAGAATACTTCTTGTAGCAAAAGATTTGGAAATGATTTTCTACATATTACACATCCATATCCATGTATAGGATAAATTTAGGTATCTACAATTATTAGTCTGTAGCCTTTAACAACTTCAAGGTAGTCAAACCATTGTAAATTTACATTCATATGATGACTAGCTCCTGAGTCAATGTACCACATGTTTTCGTGTTTTATAGACTAGTTCCTGTTGGAGAAAATTTTACATTCATTGTATAACATTCCTTTTCCAATTTGAAGAAGTAGAATTGAATAAATGAGATAGGATTTTCTTTGTAGTCTACTTTATGGCTCCCTATATTAGGATATATATGATCCCTAATTGAAGAATATAAGCTTGATTTGATAAAACCTTTATTAACCCTTAGGTTTGTAGGCTTCTTTATGTCTCCCTAGTGATGAAAGTATATACACCTAATGGAATTTTAGGTTTGTAGGCTTTTTTAATGCTTCCCTTGACCTATTTGATTGAGAGTTCTTACACTTCTCTTTACTACTTATGAATGCTCCCGAATGCTATGTTCTCCCTGGTACAAGGCACCTTTAATAGGTGGTCAATATTTTGATGATTGACAAGTGCCACAATGGTTTCATTCAATGCTCCAAGGATGCATTGGACACTTAGTGGAGTCACCAACTCTATTCTAACACCTGTTACAAGTGTCACCTTTGCTTGGAATATTTTTATTCCCTCTTTGTGCATTGTCCAAGTGGCTTCTTTGCTTCAACGTATGTGAGGCCTCTTACTATAATTCTTCTAGATGAAAGTAACTCCTCTTCCATATGGAAAATGTGTTCCAAAATCAATGTTGTAACATCTCCTTTCAAATGTGTAAAATTCAATGTTCCTTTGTGGGTGTTTTAGGGTTCTTTTGGAGAATGATAAGTGGCACCTTCTTTTATTTGCATGCTCTTGTATTATAAATACCTTCTTGCAAGCCCTTCAACATATTTTTCTATATTTTTATTTGTTGTACTTCATTGGTGCTGAGATGTTTCTAAGAAAGCAATGCTTATGGTGGAGATTTGGAGGAGCTTTGTGTCTCTTGAATGGAGTTCTAATGGCAACACTTTGGTGGAGACTTATTGATGCTCCAATTATGGTATTTAATGCTCCTGTATTGGATGTATGATTCCAATTTGTTTGTTTTAATTTATCTTGCTTATATATTTTTGGATTTGTCTCCTTTAGTGAGTAGTGTGACACCTTTCTTGTGCTTTACAGGTTACCTATTATGGTTGTCCAAACAGTGCATGATGTGATCCCTTTTGAGAGGCTTCTTTATGCTTGGATTGTGCTAGTATTTGGCTGCACTATTCTTGAGAATAATGTGCTTTTGAGGCACCTTAAAATCTTCCCTCTTCCTACTTAGAATGTATTAGAGAATTGAAATACCATGTAACAATATTTGTATATAAAAACCTTTTTATTGCACCCTTTCTTGCACTCTTTTTGTAGGTATGATTTTCTAGTTTTGTGGTATATTTTTGAATGAAATGTAAGGTTTTTGAGGATGTCTCTTTTATTAGACACCTTCCCATTTTGCTTGGTTATTTTACATATGAAATCAAGCTTGTAACCACTTGAAAGAAGCTCCCTTTTTTTGGTATGTTTCAACACTATTTCTTTGTAACAAAAACCTTATTAAATTTGAGACTCACTTGAAGAACACACGCTTATACTGAGAGGGGGGTGAATAGTATAATACCGAAATTTACTTTTCTTTCCAAAAAATATTATCCATTATTATCAATGGCAATATCAAAAACAGTAATAAAATCAATACATAAATCATCACACATAAGAGAGACACCAAATTAAAATGGTTCACCCAATGTGGGCTACTCCATAGAGAAAATATTTTTACTAAAATTTTCTCAAAAAATCTCTTTGGTAATCACTTCCCTATTACAATGTTTATGGACCTCTATCCAAAGGAGACACCAATCCCCTATGCTATGATTTGTGGATCTCTCTCCATAAGAGAACTCTTTCCCCTTTTATTTGGTTCATGGAACTTGATCGAGGATAACTCTTTCTCCTCAACTAGTTTGTGGATATCTCTCCATAGAATAAATCTATCTTCCTAGTTGGTTCATGGATCACACTCCATAGGATAACTCTTTCCCCTTTATCTGGTTCATGGAACTCTATCCATAGGAGAACTCTTTCCCCTCCACTCTATCTGATGATCTTCTTGAAGACTTCTAACCCCACTACTCTGGCTTGTGGATCTCTTTCCATAGAAGACCTCTATTATAACTATCCAAGATAATGGATCTATATACACTATATACTATTATCCTTTGCTTTGTCACCTCCAAAGCTTACTCTTAGCTTTGTCTCAAATATGCACCAAACTCTATCCCAAGTCTAGCACAAATCTACTCTAATTGTGCTCACAAATTTGCACTAACCTTTGTCTCAAATATATCCTCAATCCTTAACACAAACCTTAGTTCAATCACCAATAAAATTTGCTTATATCTACCCCAAGCCTTAACACAAAGCTTGAACAAATCAATTATCAATCCTACTCTCAATGTTGTTCCAAGTATTAACAATAATTGCTCAAATATGCCTTCAATATTTCAAAAAAGCTTGCTCAAATATGATATCAAGCCTTCACAAATACTTTTTCAAATATACTCTAGCATATGCTCAAACCTGTTCTAAGACATGCTCAAAAAAGCTCACAAAATATGCTCAATAAATCTCAAAATATTGCACACAATGCTATCAAATGCTTTGTCTAATATTCAAAGTAATTCCTTTAACTTGAAGTCGTTTAGACATATTCTATCCAAAATTATTTTAACCTTTGGAACATATAGAGAATGATGTACTCTATCAAAAATAAATATGTTATATTCAATCATAAAGTCTATCACTTCCACATGTCTTACTTTTATTGTTCTTTTAAATATAGGTTCAATCTAGCACATGACACCTATCTTTATGATCTACACTCTTGCATTCACAAATCTGATTTCTAATGTTTGCACATTCACTCAAAACCAATGCTCAAGAAGTTTCACTCAATCATTCAACCATGAAGCACACAAAACTTGCTCATATATTTCCAACAATGCTTATCAAACAATCCTTTTCACTCCACCTTGTATTTCACAACATTCATTCCAATAATCACTTTAAACAAAATATGATGTGCCCATACCTCTCATTTTATTTGATGAAGAATTATCCTCAAGACCTATCTTATAACCATCCACCTTTCTATGTGCCACTTTCAAGGTTAGTTATCAAAATGCTCTCTTAATGAACTCTCTTCTCAAAAGATATTTTACCATACAGAAATATCAAATCACTTTTACACCTTATTTATCCTAACTTTGTATTAATGCATTTCCAAAAATAAATAAAAAATTCACTTTAATTTTTATCTCAATGCATTAAAAAAACAAGTCACCTTATTTTCTACTTCAAAAAGGAATCAATTTATACCTCCTTTTAATGCAAAAATTAAATTAATTTGAAACACCTTATAACTCCCTAGCACATACCTTAGCCACCTTAGACCTAAGGGCACAATTATTTTTTAACAAAAATTAATCCTCCTTTTGTTGTTGCTTACCACCTAGCACCGAGAGTCAAACCTGCATTGCCTAATGGTCTCGTGTCTTAGCCTTGGTAAGGCTACCACGTGGGCTAGCCAAGACACATGACTAAACAATACACGTTTCCATAGATATTTATTGTCGATAATAAAACAAAATCCATGCATCGTCTTTCAAAAACTCCTCCACATGAATCAAACATAGGACCTATCCCTTTCTACACACTGTGCAAGCCTTACTTTCCAGCTCATCTGCCACCTCATATGAGTTGGGATACACTCCTTCTTCCCTTTGACCAACTACTACCCTGCGTAATACACAAGCATTATCTTCTCCTTTCTACCACGTCGCATGAGCTATGCAATGGTTCGAAGGCACATCGAATCACACTCTCTCAACTTAGGCTAAAAATTTAGCCTTATTTATATATTTCCCTTCCTTTATATTCGATGTCGGTGCTCATGCAATTTAATTTTTGGCACTTCAAAATTAATATTATTTTTATTAATATTTAACTTTAGGTTAAATATTAATTAATTAATTTTTTAACCTTATGGTTAAATTTTATTTATTAAATTTTATACTTAACACTTTGATAAACCATTTGGTCAATGTATTATCCAATTTTTTTTTAGAGGCCCTGATGGCCAAAATATTATAATATTATCCTTTTTCACTTGCCTTCTTGCACATAGCCTAAAACTTGAGTCTTCAAGTCTCCTTCACACCTCTTATTTATTACCTTAGAACCCATGGTCCTAAGTGCTTCAAAGATAACCTTACCTTGCTTTCATAGCACATTAATTATAGGACATCAAAACATTTTGACATTAATTCCATAAACAAACCTCTTGACATCAATGACAACAAAACATGCTCAAATTTCCAACAATATCTCTCTTTGTCATTGATGGCAACACCCTTGTTTTTAACCAATCCTTTTTCCTTTTTCCAAATTTTCTTACCCTAAAAAATTTCTCCCCCTAACTGAATGCTCTCCTCCTTACTCAAATCTCTCCCCTTTTGACATTAATGACAAAGGGACTCCTTTGGGACTAAAGATAAGAATATTAGCTCAATCCCCTCCCCACCTCATCTCCTTGAGGTGATTAATTTTGGGGTGGGAGTATCTCTACTCCCAACATACAATGCTCTTTTTATTTGTCCACCTTCCTTCTCAATATATCCTTTTGATTCGTTTAAATGTCCTTGTTCTTGCTTATATTTGAAAATTATATTCTACATCACTTGGCCTTATGACCAACATTATTGTACTTATAACACTTAATATTATGATTCCTAGAAGGTGAAAATATATTGAATTTCCTCCTAGTTAAGCCATACCCATTCCTATCATGAACCTTGCAATGAATTTATTTATGACCAAAATGATTACAAGAGTAGAAATACCCTTGAAAGAGATGTCCATTTTTGAAATTTCTCTTGGTGGAACCATATTCCCTCTTTTCATGTGTCCAACTATAGCACCCTAAAATTGGCGCAGTTAAACCTTAGTAAAAAGATAAAAATTTGAATTTTAACCCCAAACCGCCCGTTAACCGCTTGTTACCCGCTTTCCTTATTTTTTGTGCCATTTTTAGGATTTGTTTTGACCGTTGGACGATATCATCGACGATCAGAAAAAATCATCCCAGATCTGACGAATTCATCTGGAATAGAACGTCCAGACAATTTCGTCCCAAAACCAAATTTTCATAATTAGCTTCTGTTTCAACAGCTTCTCTAACTTGGGTAGAAAGCGTGTCTGCACAGTTAGAGTCTCCCCCGTTGGAGATCTCCCAAATTGGGATGATCTCCAACCTCCTAACCTCTCCCTAATCCTATATAAAATGGGATTTTCTTAGTTTATCCCCTTGAACCCCCTAGCTGACTGATTTCCCTACAAATTTAGTTCCTTATGCATTAGAGCATCCTCGCACCATCGTTTGCATTCTGTATTTCATGTTTTCTTGCAAGAATTTTACTGTTTTTTAGTCGAAGCAAGCTCGGATCGTCGCAGGTGATTCTAGACGATTTCATACGATCCTATCACGGATCGATGATGATCTCGTACGATTGGAGGTGATCTCGACTGTAGTCCAGATTGGGGGCAATCAAAGCCCGAAGTTTGCATTTTCTTATCTTTTATCTTCATTTTCTTTCTGCGTTAACTTGGTTTATTCTATTCTTGCATCCTGGAGTTCACCTCATTTAGCATAGATGCATGCTAAAGTTAAAATAAATTATTAAAGTAATGCATTTTCTTTTAACTGCTATCTGGATCTATCATTTAGGCAAATTTATTGTCATTTCTATCATTTCCCTTTACTTTTGTAGTTGCATCTTTGGTTTTTGGTATCTATTTTTGTGATTGTAGGTTTTTGATGAATTCATCTAATGAATTCGTCAGATCGACGATGATCTCATCTGATCTCAGATGACCGACTGAGATCTGAGATGATTCTGTGCAATTCCAGATGATTACGTACGATTTGAGATGATTTGGACTTCTACAAACCTCAGAATCTTCATCAGACATCCGGAATCAGGTATATTCTATCCTATTTAGCATATTCTCTATGTTTAGCATTTATTCATGTTTTTTGTATTCATATAAATCAGCATTGGCATATAGAATAGTTTAGATTCATCTTGGCCAAACCTAGGAATTGAATGATCAAAGCACAAAATGAACACATCAAACCTACTATCAACCTAGGTGTGGAAACTGCCACTCAAAAGTTTCTTGGTGAACCCACCATCCATCAAAAATTCACCCTTATACCCCTCCCCGAGAGGCGGGACCTTCAAAGGGCCTCTCAGTCCGAGGTATTGTCCCATCCTTCTCGCATCCCCATTTCGGGTGCGGATCCTATAGCCTGAAGGTAAGGATGCAAAAAATTTGGAGCGATACATTTTGGTGAACCCGACGTGAAAACTAAAAACCTTTTGAAAACAAAAAAAAGAACAAAACATAAATGCATTTAGAATCATCAGACAAAAAAGTAAGATTGCATATCATATTTAGATGGTAGATTATAATAAAATACGAGTTGTCACCATTAATGTTGAGAATCAATTAGCAGCTATAGAGATTACTTATTTGCTTAGAGTATCTCAAACATATAGAGTCCCACCTTTATGGGATGAACTTAATAGGAGATTGAATCTCATTTCATCTAGATCAACCGAACTTAGGCAAATCAAGAGGTTTGTCCTAGATAGAATCCTGGATCTCGATCAAGTGACTTTGTATCATGAGCTTCATAGAGCTTGCCATAGGTGGTTAGCAGATAAAAGAGCCCTTGTGTCTTCTGAATTGTACACCTTTGAGGAATACCTCGACAATGCAGTTGTAGTACATAAATTTCTATCTCGTATAGAGGATCAAGAGGTCGTCCTTATGGATAGAAAGAGATGGAATAGAGTTCCTAGAGCTATGTTATATCGAGAGTATTGCCATGAGCTCTATTTTTACAAGTCAGAGTCAGAAGTAGATAACATCACCATAGCACACTTTGTCAAATTCTTGAAAAACCATTTCCAATTTGAAGAGGAGCATTTCATGACTCTTGATGAACTTGATCCCATCAATGACATCTATAAACTATTTATAGAAAACTAAGCCATTATTTTATTATTATTATTTCTTGCATTTAGTATGTTGTTTGTTCTCTTTATAATATTATCATAAAAACAAAAACAAAACAAAATAATAACAAAAATCAAAACATTTTCTTTTAAGTATTATAGTAGGTATATAATTAAAATATATACCTCCCAAATTTGTTGCAAATATATTAATATATATTTGCTAAAATCTAAATTTAAGCATAATGACTAGACTTAGGAATGGAAAACAGACTGAAGTAGAAGAAGATTGGTTAGGAAAACCAATAAATAAACCAGATGTCCTTCCTGAAGACCCAATTCAGGAAGAAGGAACCCTAGACCAACAAGAAGAAGAATTTGCTGAAGGAAATGAACAAAGAGAAATTGTTAGAGAGGAAGGATCCTCATCTCCTAAAATGTCTCCGGAAGGAGCTATTACTTTTGAGAATATGGAACATTTCTGGAAGTTCCTCAATACTAATATTGGCGCTCTTAATAGAGTAGTCCATATGGACAAGGATCAAATTAGTGACACTCAAGCAACCCTAGAAGACATATATCACACATGCACTAATCCCTTGTCCTTCGTTGATCAAGAAAGTGATCAAGTTGGACCATCCAATTTGGATATGGCCACTATAATCTAGAACATGCAACAACAACAAGTTACCCAACCATCTAGAGTGCCTGTTACCAAGCCTAGGGTTATTCCCACACAAAAGAAACCATCATTCACTGCTCTATTTTGCCAAGTTATTGATCAACATACCTCAAATCAACAAAAGCCTAAAGCAAAACCAAACACCAATTTCCAACAATCTGGGATACAACATAATGCTACAACAAATCTTCTTCATAATACTCTTCCTACCAACCATTTGCATAACAACAATATAGCATCTAATCCTTACGTCATGCCATCCTACGCTCACAAATCCCATACTCATATACCACCAAACCAATATGGTGGACAAACTGGTAATCTGGAAGCCATGGTGAAACAGTTAGTCTCCCGCATGGACCAGATAGATCCCTACCATCCCTCGTACAATTATCGAGAGATGTGTAGTCAGCCTCTAGATCCTATAGTTGTAGCACAACCATATCCTAAACACTTTCCTATGCCTGTCCTACCTATATACAAAGGAACTGAAGATCCCATAGAGCATCTTCGTATGTTTAGGATAGCGTGTCATGATATATCACATGATGATTTGTTATTACTAAAAATGTTCCCAAAAAGTTTAGGAGGAATGGCATTAGAGTGGTATTATCAACTACCCACTCATTCTTTGAGGAATTTCGAAGAGACAACCGAGTCTTTTGTGCATCAATTTAGTGCCTACATTGAAAGGCATGTAACCATTAAAGATTTGTACAACCTAAAACAAGACAAAGATGAATGTTTTGCTGATTTCCTAGCTCGATGGAGACAGTTGATAGGAAAATTGCACTTTGTGTTACCTTATCGAGAAATGCTGGATATTTTTATCAATAATTTACAAGAACAACTATCCTATGAGTTATCAACTACTACCTTGACCACCTTCGATCAAGCTATAGATTTAGCTCGAAGAGTGGAAGATGCTCTCATTAGGAGAGGTCAGCTTAAAAAGAAAGATGATGAGAAAACATCCAGAAATCAATATAAAAATAAACAAGTTGTGGGTGATGGAGTCACTGATAGTAGAAATATCGCTACTGTTAATGCTGCAAAAACAATAGAGAAATTTATACTAAAACCTCCTGATAAACCACCCCAAGAATTTACTAGGTTAAATCAACCTTTATCAACCATTCTCCCACAATTATTAGAATGAGGTTTGATCCAATTACCAAATATCCGGGAACCTGATCCAACTATACCCGAATACAGAGCTGATTTACATTGTGATTTCCATAGAGGACCTGGACACGCTACCAAATCTTGTAAAATATTAAAACATAAAATACAAGATTTAATTGATAACAATGAGATGGAGGTGCAAGCCTTTCAACCTAAACAAAATCCTCCTAATAATGCTCAAAAGAACATCCCCCAAATTCAGAATCAGAATGCCAATCAATCATTGGACATATTTCAACATCCTTTACCAAAGCATGGTAAAGAGGTGGCTAATCAAATTGAGCATCATAATGTTCCCCCTCCTACCCGATATGTAGGGACTATTAGTGGACATTTACCTACTCATGATCCATAAATATTTGACACAACTTTATCCATGGTTACGACCAGACCTCTATATAATATTTGGACACATGATCTTAGTGATACAAAATACGAGACTGAAAGTGACATGGAAATCACCTCAAATCAATCGAATAGTTCTGAAGATGAATCAGATGCTATTCAACCTATCACAAATTCTATGGTTCTAGAAGAACCATTTCCTAGAAGAGTCACTACTAGACCATCTTCTCACCAATTACTTTCTAATGAACAAGCCATAAACGCTAGACCAAGACCCATTCATCATCCACAAAATAATATTGTAGGTACCATCGGAGCTATTACTCGACAACAGGCTCAAAATTCTCAACAAGATCAGACTCAGAACGATGGATCAGCTCCATTTGTTTTGAAAATTCCTAATAAAGGGAATCATGCCCCTAATGTTCAACCTAAACCTCCTTATAATATTAATGAACAATTATCAAATACTACAGCTAGAATTTCCCTTTTGGACCTTTTAAGATCTTCTCCTACCCATAGGGATGAATTAATGCTCACATTAAGCCAAATGATGGTACCACAAAATATTCAACCTGAAGCCATGTCCAATACTATCATAACTCGAGAAGTCGATTGTATTGACTTTCGGGATAGAGATATACCACAACATAGTTTACATAAGGATAACCCCTTATATATTACTACCCTAATTGGAGATGTAGCAGTTAAATGAGTCTTGATTGATAATGGTTCATCTTTAAACATTTGCACTTTTGACTTCTACCAAAGATTTGGGTTTAGAAGTGACGAAATGAAAAGAACTGATATGATCATAAAAGCCTTCAATGACGAAACACAAGAAACATGTGGAGTTATTACTATCCCATTGCAAGTTGGTCCAAGAACCTTAGACACGACCGTGTTTATTGTACATTGCCCTGCATCGTACAATATACTCTTGGGTCACCCTTGGATCAACGCGATGCGAGCTGTTCCCTCAACTTTACATCAGTGTGTTAAATTTGAATTTAAGAATCAGTTGGTTACCATTCATGGTGATCCTAGACCCTTTGATATGTGTGCTTTGGCAAAACCTGTTGGAGTTCAATTTTGCCCTGCTTTGTCATCCACACATCCTAATTCTAATCATCCACCTAAACGTGTGAAACACACACTCATAACATCATCTAATTTTTCCCCACCAACTACACCTCTACATATAGTTCAACCATCTTTCGAACAAACCACATTAGGACCTCAAAAAGATCCTAAACCCACAACCAATGCTTCTTGTTTTACTCCTATAACTTCCATACCTATAGATCCATCCATAGACATCTCTACAACATCTACACCTACCAGAGGCATGTTTTTCGCATCCAAAAACATAGGAAATGATCCTTCTACCTCTTACGCTCTTACTGATGAGCTCTTACCTGATTTATCTAAAATTCTTGTATCAGAAAAAACAAACGTTGCTATGCAAGATTCCCTTATTTTAAATAAATTGCCACCCTCTCCTCGTACCTTGGGCCTCCCACAACCTATGGGAAGTATTTACCAAGTTGGGAGTTGTGCTTTTATTTATAAGGGATATGACTGGGGAAGAATACCTAGAAACATCAAGACTCATTATGATGGGTATGCTCGATGTTATTTTGCTAATGAGTATGTTAAAGCTAAGCCTATAATGCTTAAATTGGGATATAAAGGGAAAGGTTTGGGACCTTTCTAGAATGGTATGAAAGAACCTTTTGAGGTAGAACCTTGGCTTGCCCGATGTGGTGTGGGCCTATTTTCTAGTAAAGGTCAGCCCTTCCCATTTGAGGATGATGACCATCTCATATGTTACCAAGATTATTTGGATAAACGTGATGCTTTGCATTTAAGGAATAATCCATTTACATGTAATATGTTATCCATAGCTTACCCTGAGATGATTGCTGAATCCGACGATGAGTTGGAGGGGGATATCTTCCATGATGTCTCCATTGAAGAATTGTTACATAACGAATTTTATTTCGATGGCTCTATACCTAGTATAGCCCAGCTTGAGGCCACGACTCCTCAAGATGAATTATCCAAGCTAACCTTGGAAGAATTACAAGAATTAGGCGTTTCACCCACCCCATCTAATTTTGAGAGAGATCTACATATGGAAGTTGAAAACGTTATAAAAATTAACATTGGAACCGAAGATAACCCTCACATAATCAACATTGGATCAGAATTGAGTCAAGAAAAACAAGATAAATACATTGCATTCCTTAAAGAATATGAAGACATTTTTGCTTGGACATATGAAGATATGCCAGGATTAGACCCTTATGTAGTTATGCATCACCTAGTAGTCCATCCGGATGCTAAACCTGTTAAACAGAAACTTAGAAAAATGCATCCTAAAGTGGCCTTACTAGTCAAAGGAGAATTAGAAAAACTCTTGAAGGTTATTTTTATACAAGCCATTGATTATGTTGAATGGATCTCGAATGTAGTTCCAGTGACTAAGAAAGAAGCTACCAAAGTTAGGGTTTGCACAGACTTTAGAGATATTAATGTTGCATGCCCTAAAGACGATTTTCCTCTTCCCAACATGGATCAGATCATTGATTTTATTGCTAGGAGCGGAATGATATCCCTAATGGATGGATTCTCTGGTTATAATCAGATCAGGATAGCTCCTGAAGATAAGGCTAAAACAACCTTTATTACCCCTTGGGGAACCTTTTGTTGGAAAGTGATGCCATTCGGTTTAAAGAATGCAGGTGCAACATATCAACGAGCCATGACTTATATCTTTCACGATATGATGCATGATATTCTACATGATTATGTAGATGATATTATAGCTCGTTCCATCAAAGAAGATGATCATTTAGATGACTTGAGAAAAGTATTTGATTGGTTAAGGGAATATCTTATCCGACTAAATCCAACCAAATGTATATTCGGAGTTAAGTCCGGTAAATTATTGGGGGTCATAGTTTCTTTACGTGGCATTGAAATTGACCCTCTCAAGATCATGGCTATCACTGATATGCCCACACCCACAAATATATCTGAATTACGAAGTCTACAAGGTAAGCTTCAAGCTATTCGTCGCTTCATTGATAAGTTGGCAGACAAAACCGGACCCTTTCTTAAGCTTCTTAAGAAAGATGTCTCTTTTCATTGGGATGACGAATGTCAGGAAGCATTTGAACTCCTCAAACAATATCTCCTTAAACCATCGGTGCTTTCACCACCCAGATCTGATCATCCATTTATCTTGTACATTTTTGCTTCAGATTTTGCCTTAGGAGCTATGTTAGCTCAACTTGACGATGAGAAGAAAGAACGTGCTAATTATTACATTAGCAGAACCTTAATCAGTTATGAAACTCGCTATATAGTATTAGAGAAGTTATGTCTCACAGTCATATTTTCTACACAGAAACTATGCCATTATATGCTCAGTCAAAAAATGTATGTTATTGCTAAATTCGATCCTTTACGATATCTCATGAGTCGACCGTACTTATCTGGTCACATAGCAAAGTGGGTTCTCATGCTAAGCGAGTTTGAACTCATTTTTATAGGACAAAAGTTTGTTAAAGGTCAAATCATAGCAGATCAATTAGTTGCTGCACCCTTAGAGTCTACCCATCCCCTCATCATTGAGTTTCTTGATGAATGCCTTAAACTAGAGGTAGACCATCCAGAGCAATGGTCCCTATACTTTGACGGAGCCCGATGCATGAGTGGGGCTAGTGCAAGTATTATTTTAATATCTCCACAGAAACATCTTATACCTCTGTCCTTTAAATTAACATTTGCTTGCACTAATAACACTGCTGAATATGAGGCTCTAATCCTAGGATTACGAGCTGCCTTGGAACTAAAAATTAAAAATCTATTAGTTTTTGATGATTCTCAACTTGTCATTAATCAAATCAATGATGTTTATCAGACCAGAGATGATAAATTACGTCCATATAAAACATATGTCTTACAATTATTATCTTTATTTGATCAAGTTACCTTGGAAGCTATTCCTCGAACTAGCAACCGTGCGGCTGACGCTATGGCTACAGCTGCATCTCTTTTGCCCTTGGAGTTAGATGATGAATATGCTACCATAATTATTCATCGACTCCAAGAACCCGCTTCAAATAAATCATGCTTAGAACCTTTGGATGTGTTTCTAATCAACGAAACTACTCCTGAACCATGGTACACTAATATATTTAATTTTCTTCAAAATGGGACCTTTCCTCAAGGTTCTAATAGCAACCAGCGTCGGTTATTACGTAGACGAGCAAGTCGCTTCGTAATTATTGGTAATACCTTGTATAGGAGATCTTTTGAAGGCATCCTACTGAGATGTTTGAATCTAGAAGAATCTAGATCAGCTTTGAGTGAAGCCCACAATGGATCTTGTGGGGGGCATTTTAGTGGTAGCGCCATTGCTAAGAAACTCCTTAGGATAGGATATTTTTGGCCTACCATGGAAAATGATGCACATGATTATGTGTGCCATTGCGACAAGTGCCAGAAACACGTTGACCTTGTCCATGCGCCTGCACAAGAACTACAGGCTATTTCATCTCCTTGGCCCTTTTCAAAATGGGGCTTAGACATCATTGGAAAAATCAACCCTGTGTCATCTGATGGACACAAATTCATCATAACCACCACTGAGTATTTCACGAAATGGGTTGAAGCTATGCCCTTAGCTTCTTGCATTGGAACCCAAGTTTCCAAGTTTATTTTTAATCAAATTATTTGTAGGTTTGGAATTCCTGCAAATCTCATCTCAGATAATGGAACTTGTTTCAAAAATAAAGATGTCAAGAAATTATGTCAAAAATATAAAATTCAACATCGTTGGTCCACTCCCTATTATCCTCAGGGTAATGGCCAATAAGAAGCATCTAATAAAACATTAATCAAAATCCTCAAAATACTGGTCAATAAATCTGGTCGAGATTGGCACATCCAACTATATCCTGCTTTGTGGGCTTATCGAACTAGCGTTCGCACCCCCATAGGTACTTCACCTTTTGTTTTGGTTTATGGCACTGAAGCTATTTTTCCCTTTGAATTAGAAGTTCCTTCTTTGGCTCTACTACTTCAAGATACTGAAGTAGGAGATGAATATCATGCTAGAATATTTAGTCAGCTGGAACTCCTAGATGAAAAGTGCATCAATGCTTTGGAGCATCTTCGTGCCTACCAAAACAAGCTCAAGAGAGCATACCTCAAGAAAGTTCATCATCGATCCTTTGAGATCGGTGACCTTGTCTTAAAAGAAAATCAAAAAAATACTAATGCAACTAAATACCTTAAAGGTAAATTTGAGCCCAACTGGCTTGGACCGTATATCATCACTGCTAAATTTGGATCGGGAGCATACCAATTAGCTACCTTAGATGGTAAATATCTTAAAGAACCTATGAACATTATGCATCTTAAGCGTTATTATGCATAACATTTGGTCATTTCATCATTTGTATATATTGTATTTTGCATATTGTTTCATTTTAGTCATTTATATAAAAATTTCAAAAACAATCACATTGTGTATCTTCTCAATTCATCAATCAAAATCAAAATATAAAAACTTTAAAACCATCAAAATCTTCAAAAAACATCTTTTAATTTTTGTACCTGTCAATTCTTGAAGTATTGCAGTTATATTTTCAATTATTTTGGATAAATTAGCATTTATTTGGAATCCCGCACTTTCACACTCACATGCATAAATATCTTGATTTTATTTGGTATGATTATTAATCTCTCTTATATCAAAGTCCACAGTTGAATTAAATAAAGTTTTGAGCATAGAAGAACTGATCTTGTTATTTCCTTGAACCAAGTACATCTCTTCACATTAAAATGATTTCATTGCAAATTCGATATGATGCTACATAGTAGAAGTGGTTTCTTGAGCGAAAAGTTTCCCCTGCTATCCTATCATGCACATGGTCTAGAATCTTTGAGAATTGACAAAAGGACAAGCTCACCCCTACCCAGAATAAAAATCCCTTGCTCTACAACCAATCCGAGCAAGTATCCCTAGTATAGGAAGAAAAAGAAAAGTCAAAGAAAAAGAGAAAAAGAAAAATATTATTTTGTATCATCGCAGCAATATTTCAGCATTGTCTCAGTTCCAAGCAAAAATACAAAAAAAAAAAAAGAGAAAAAGAGAAAAGAAGCAAACAAAAAAGCAAAAGCCAAAAAGCAATAAAATCCTTTTCCCTACCCCTTGAAAAGAAAAGAAGGGTGAATGAGCTTGAATCCCTAGAATTCTCAATTATTCAAAAACTGTGAGGTAAGCCCCATAACAAGTGGTTTGTGCCCAACCCGCTTGGCCTTGGGTAATTCCTAGCATGGTGATATGTCTGTCACATTAGCGACCTTCTTTTGTACAGACCTATGTCGGCTTATGGATCAGCTAGCTCTTGATAACCCGACTTACATAGTAGTCTGGTATGGTTACATGCATATAAATCATGGTCAATGAACCCTTATTTGGTTAAGTCAAATTACTTGTATCAAATTTTCTTGCTCAAAATTGGTGAATGAACAATACAATTGCACACACATTTGTATTTGAGAGATTTTGTATCATTATGATAAATCAAGATCGGTAATGAACTCACATTTGCACATGAGGGTTCCTTATAAATCTACATTTTTGTCTTTGAGATAATTCAAAATATCTCTGCAATTCTTTTCGAATCATTTCATCTTCTTATTTAAGAACATTTGCTTAGCATAAAAACAATTAAATATATGTTTTTCCAAACAAACAAAAATTTTCTTTCACATCTTCAAAAAACCTCGCAAATAAAGTCATGTTTATTTTCTGTTTATCTCAAAACCAAAAAATCAATCATGCAATAAAACTAAAATATCAAATTCTTTTTTGGATTTCGCGATGATGGTATAAGTCTATACCCATAATTCTATGCCTAGCGCAAACCATTGTTCTCATTTTATTTCCCATTTCATTTTTAATTCATAAAAACATATGACTTACATCATTATGTTACACAATTGAGCTTTAAAACGAACGAACACTTTTTCTATTTCATGTCATTATGTCAAACATTCAATTTTGCAATGATGGTATAGTTCCTAGGGACTTATTCAAAAAATTTATCACACTTAGGAATTTATGCCTAGCAAAAAAATCATATTTCTTTAATATGTCATGCATAATATTTTTTTATGAAAATCTGAAAACAAATCATCACCATCATCATTTTCATCATCACAACACAAAGTCTTAAGACAGTCTCTTAAGCACTCTTTTACTTTTAACAATATTTCTATCTTGGGATTAGCTTGATGACCTAGTGAGCGGCGACTCCATGAAATGGTCTATAATAGCGACAATGTCCTTTGAAATTATTGTTAAAAGTCCCTTTTATTTTTCATCAAATCACACCACAAAACAACCAATTTATGCACATCAGATTATTTCATTTACAATTTTATGGCATGACATAACATTATAATTTATTTCCAATGACATAATTACATGAATCAACAATTCAAAACTTAAAGCATCATAATACAACATATACACAAGTCATATCATCAAAAAAACAATATATATATATATATATATATATATATATATAAAATATATATATATATATCAATCAATTATGTACATCATCTGGATTGGTATGCCATAATCAATACCTTGGCATACTCAATCCCATCAAAAAGTAATAATAATACAATCAATATGCACTCTATAGCAGCTAGCCTTGAGAAGCCCTCGAGCTCTCAACCTCATCTCCTCCCTCGCCCTGACATGGAGGAGGTGGTCCCATAGAGGTCCGGGCTGTGTCCCGGGTCCTCGCCATCGATCGTGAGGATGTCCTCGATGATCCCATCATGATCGGCTCTACAATGGGGGCTAGCAATGGTATCCTCTATCCCTCTAGGACCACATGATAGTATAACCCCTGGTAGAATGCGGTCTGAGCAATAGACCATGCCAGATCTCGAGTGCTCGCCCCTCCACTTTGAGCCCTGAGCCATGTAGCCTCATCCTGTAGTGTCTACACCTACACTCGGAGGTGGGCAACCTCAGCCTGGAGAGCCATCGTCTCGTTGCTCTCCCCCACCTTGACACCCTTGCCCTTATCGAGAGATGGTGGTCTCTCCCCCTGCTGAGAAGGGAATATCTCCTCCCTCCTCCCTATCTGTTGTGGCCTCTATGGAGCCTGTGCCATCCTCTGGCATCTCTCCTATGGAGACCGTCACTGCTCTCTCTTGTCGTGACCCTGCACTACCTCAATAGCAGCTTGAAACCACCTCCCCATCCGTCGCACCATGGTGTGCACCGAACCCTATGCCCTCGTCATTCGAGGAGGGTGGATGCCTACATACCAGGCATCATATCCATTAGCAACCCCAACATCGTCACCATCCACTAGCTGGATGGGGGCATCATCCGTGTCCTGACTCTAGAACCACTGCATGTCTGGAGCCCCACTCAGTGTAGTACTATCCTAGATAGTTCGGGAGTACTCGTAATCCCTGAGAGAAGGGATCCCCTACTGTAGACTAAACTACCACAAAACTCGGTCATAGCGGTGGAGCTCTACCTCTCCCTGCTCCATCCTCAGCCAGCAGACTCGCCTGATGCGAGCCAGCTCCTGCCCATCCTCGGCCCACCCTGGGTGCTCTCGCCATGGCCTCCAGGTAATCTGGTCTGGGATGATGTCATCTAGCAACCTCCGTGACATCGACAGATCTATCCGCCACTGTGACCCCCTTTGTAGCCACCAATAGAAAACTCGGGGTCTCTCTCGATCAACCCCTATCAGTGGGAGCCCTACCGGCCTCCGCACCACAATGTGCTCCTAGCACCAAACCTATAGTAGTGATGTCATGACCAGAAATTGGCCTCCCTTGTATACGACCCCATGTAAGATCCTATACAAGTGGCATAGCACAAAAATGCCCCATGCATATCTATACCCGTGGTCTCTCATGTCACATACCACATCTGAGAGGAGCCATGGTAGCCTACACCCACTCTGGTGGCACAACAGTAAGCCACCTACTATCCCGACCAAAACCCGAGTCATCCTAGATGCCCCAGGCATCTGCCTTAGAGACTCGATGTTCACTCCGCCCTTCTCCAGGGTGAAGCTTGGGTCTCTGCTCAGCCTCATCATTGCTTGGCCCTGATTGGCCATAGGAGTCATTAGGTATCCCTGTATGGGGATCCTCAAGATCCTCCATACGTCCTCTAGTGTGGGAGCCATCTCCCCTATCGGTAACCAAAAGTAGGATGAACCTGGATACCACCTCTCTGCTAGGGCTGTCAGTAGCCCCATGTCCATCGGTACTTGTGGCATCTTTGCCACATGATGCAAACCGACCTATGTTATTCGGTCATGCTCTGCCTGATCGAGCGTGGCTATGTCATCTCTCAGCCCCCCGTATTTCCACTCTTGACTCTTTAGTAATCCCTTCTGCAAAAAAAACAATAAAATAATAAAATTCATTAATAAAACAATCATTAAAATCAAATTAAATACATTTTAATCAAGCTTAATTTTTAAAAAATGATGATATCGTCCACCATTGGATGATATCGTCCCAAATTGGGCAAAATCATCCTTTGTAGGATGAAATCATCTCTGATTTCTCAACTTGGGGATCACCCCTTGTTGGATGGGATCGCCCCTAGTTCGCTAATTTTGCCCTCCAATGAAGTCGACGATCTAGGGACGATTTCGATGAAATTAGGACGATTTCATCCCAACATCATCAATGGCCTAAAAACGGTCGCGATGCCCCAAAACAATCAAAATTTAAAACAAAAAATTGTACAAAACAAATTCAAACATAATTCACTAGGATTAGATCCTTACCCGTAGCCCGCGTCGGACCTCTGTCGATCGGTGCGTTGTCTCAACCATTTTTTTCTGTAGAGCTCTAAAACAGTAAAAATGAACAGTAAAAATGAATTAGGGTTTTACCCTATTTTCTTAATTTTATTTAAAACCAACAACATTTATATATATATATATATATATATATATATATTAATTTTGCTTTTTCGTGCTTTTACCTCAAACGTTCGATTTGGGTAAAAACACGGAGGGGGCACCATAGTCAGCAGTCATACGATTCGACCTAGAATCATCGTCTAGAAAATTGAGTAAATTTTTGCTTTCTCGTAAAACGGGAAAAACTCGTCTTTAACGCATTTTCTTTGGAAAATTCGCTAAAGAGGGGGCAAAATGTATCACCCTAAAATTGGTGCAGTTAAACCTTAGTAAAAAGATAAAAATTTGAATTTTAACCCCAAACCGCTCGTTAACCACCCGTTACCCGCTTTCCTTGTTTTTTGCACCATTTTTAGGATTTGTTTTGACCATTGGACGATATCGTCGTAGATCATATGAAATCATCCTAGATCTGACGAATTCGTCTGGAACAGAACGTCCAGACGATTTCGTCCCAAAACCAAATTTTCATAATTAGCTTCTATTTCAATAGCTTCTCTAACTTGGGTAGAAAGCGTGTCTACGCAGTTAGAGTCTCCCCCGTTGGAGATCTCCCAAATTGGGATGATCTCCAACCTCCTAACCTCTCCCTAATCCTATATAAACTGGGACTTTCTCAGTTTATCCCCCTGAACCCCTTAGCTGACTGATTTCCCTACAAATTTAGTTCCTTATGCATTAGAGCATCCTCGCACCATCGTTTGCATTCTGTATTTCATGTTTTATTGTAGGAATTTTACTGTTTTTCAGTCGGAGAAAGCTCGGATCGTCGTAGGCAATTCCATACGATTTTGGATGATCCTATCGCAGATCGGTGACGATCTCGTACTATTGGAGGTGATCGTGACTGTAGTCCATATTGGGGGAAATCAGAGCCCGAAGTTTGCATTTTCTTATCTTTTATCTTCATTTTCTTTCTGCATTAACTTGGTTTATTCTATTCTTGCATCTTGGAGTTCACCTCATTTAGCATAGATGCATGATAAAGTCAAAATAAATTATTAAAGTAATGCATTTTCTTTTAATTGCTATCTGGATCTATCATTTAGGAAAATTTATTGTCATTTCTATCATTTCCCTTTACTTTTGTAGTTGCATCTTTGGTTTTTGGTATCTATTTTTGTGACTGTAGGTTTCTGATGAATTTGTCAGATCGACGACGATCTTTTCTGATCTTAGATGATTGACTGAGATCTAAGATGATTTTGTGCAATTCTAGATGATTACGTATGATTTGAGATGATTTGGACTTCTACAAACCTTAGAATCTTCATCAAAAATTTGAAATCAGGTATATTTTGTCCTATTTAGCATATTATTTGTGTTTAGCCTTTATTCATGTTTTATGTATTCATATAAATCAGCATTGGAATATAGAATAGTTTAGATTCATCTTAGCCAAACCTAGGAATTGAATGATCAAAGCACAAAATGAACACATCAAACCTGCTATCAACCTAGGTGTGGAAACTGCCACTCAAAAGTTTCCTGGTGAACCCACCATCCATCAAAAATTCACCCTTATACCACTCCCCCGAGAGGCAGGACCTTCAAAGGGCCTCTCAGTCCGAGGTATTGTCCCATCCTTCTCGCATCCCCCTTCCGTGCGTGGATCCTATAGCCTGAAGGTAAGGATGCAAAAAATTTGGAGCGATACATTCCACCAACACTACATAGCCTTGTGACCAAACCTATTACATGAGAAGCAACTTCCTTTAAAGAAATATTGCCTTGGACCCATTGGTATCTTAGTTCTTTATTCCTTGTGATGTTATTTATTCCTTATTTGTGTATTGTTTCCTCTCTTGGTGAATTTTTTATTTTTCAAATTATTCTCATAATTTTCAATTTCTTATTCACTCTCTTCTAAAGATTCTTTTTTGGAGCTTGAGCTTGACTCCTCTTCTTGCTTCCCTTGTCCTTCTTCAAAACCATGTCCTATTCTATTTGATGAAGATATTTGTTCATTAATAATGTTATCCAAGGTTTTTGAGATTTTCCCAAACCTGTGTAGCTTATATTTAAACTATTTCACTTCCTTAGTGAACCAACCTCATGCTCTAATATTTCACATTATAAGACTTTTGCCTCTAAATTTTATTTAAATATCCTTATAGTAGCTATTGAGTTTGTCAGATCTTGTATAAGCTTTCCTTTTTCTTCATAACATTATTGAAATTGAACCTTGAGTCTCGAATTCTACTTTCTAACCTTTCTCAATTCCTTAAGAGCAAAAATAAGCTCAGCTTCTAGATCAACTACTCTTTATTTATTTTCTAATTCTTTCTCTACTTCTTTATATTCAAGAGCATATTCATACTTTTTAGATTTATCTTCAATAGAAGTGCTTCCTTCCTCCTCTATTGCCAAAAAGAGAATTTCTTCTTCTTCACTATTTGAGGATCTTCCATCACTATCACTTGAAACCTTGCCTATTTTGTCCACATAGAAACTCTTCTTATACCTTTGGAAAAACTTCTTTCCATGCTTGCTTTGTCCATCCCTATTTTTCTTCTCATACCTGGATTTTCTTTCTTCCTCTCGCTTATGATATTTTTTATCTTCATTGCTACTACTTTAAGCTTATGTATAGTTAGATGCATAGTGACTATATTTACCACAATTGAAACACTTTATTGTTTTCATACCTTTGTGCTTTCTTGAGTCCTTCTTGTTCCTTTTGTCGTAGTTAGCTTCCTCATCATTGGTTGACTCATCACTTGAATATGGTTTCTTATCCTTTGCTTTCTTTGTTTCTTTGAATGCTACCTCTTTCTTCGGGATATGACCCTTTACTAATATCATCTCATAAGCTATGAGAGTTCCATATAACTCATCCAAAGTCAGTTTTTTAAGATATATTATTTCTTCTATGGCTGAAACCTTTCCATCATACCTCATAGTAAGTGACCTTAAAACCATTTGAAAAACATTGAATTCGTCAACTTTAAAACCAAGTTCTCACATGGATTTAACAACCTCATTCACACAAAGTAAGTATGCAAAAATGTCTTCCTCATATTTCATATTTAGGTCTTCAAATTTTTTCTTGTGATTTTGCAATTTTACCATTTTGACCTTTTTATCTCCCTCATATGCTTGCTTCAACTTTTCCCATATCTCTTTTGCTAATGTGCAATGCATAAATTTTACAAATTTTTCTTCACATAATCTACCCAAGATTGTATTCATCGCATTTTAATTATATATGTGTAAGAGCTTACCATATTTATCTATGAGGGTACTAGCTATAGGTGTGAACCCATCCTCAATTTCCTGCCATGTCTCATATCCTTGTGTCATCAAGTAAGTCCTCATTCTTACACTACAAAAGGTATAATTATTCCCATCAAACAATGGTATCTTATTTGCTGAAGATCCACTCTGATATGCCATCTGTATTTCTATACACTCTTCCTTCAATCTATTAAACTATTTTGAAGAAACCTGCTTGGATACCAATTGAATAACATAGAATTATACTAAAAGTGGGGGTGAACAGGTTACCCCTGCCTCCTTTACCTGAAAGTGGCATCCCTTTTGGGATGTTTTCCACAAATAAAAAAAAAAACTGGGGGTGAACAGTATAATATCAACTTTTATTTTTTTTTGCAAACAATATTATCCAATATTATCAATGAAAATATCAATAGCAGTAATCAAATCAATGCACAAATCATCACACACAATAGAGACACCAAATTAACATGGTTCACCCAATGTGGGCTACTCCATGGAGAAAATAATTCTACTATAATTTTCTTAACAAATATATTTGGGAATCACTTCCCTATTACAATGTTTATGGACCTTTATCCAAAGGATACACCAATCCCCTATGCTATGATTTGTGTATCTCTCTCCATAGGATAACTCTTTCCCCTTTTCTCTATTTTATGGAACTTGATCGAGGATATATCTTTCTCCTCAACTAGTTCATGGATATCTCTCCACATAATAACTCTATATTCCTAGTTGATTCATGGATCACACTCCATAGGAGAACTCTTTCTTCTTGCTCTAGTTCATGGAACTCTATCCATAGGAGAAATATTTTCCCTCCGCTTTGGCTGGTGATGTTCTTGAAGACTTCTGCCCCCATTGCTCTGGCTTGTGGATATCTCTCCATAGAATACCTCTATCCTCACTACCATTGTTAATGGATTTCTATCCACTGGAGATTGTTGTCCTCTATTATGTCACCTCTAAAGCTTACTCTTAGCTCTGTCTCAAATCTACACCAAAATCTATGCCAAGTCTAGCATAAATTTTCTTTAACTCTGCTCACAAATCTACTCACAAATATCTAATAACCTTTATCTCAAATATATCCTCAAGCCTTAACATAAAGCTTTATTCAATAACCAATCAAATTTGCTTAGATCTACCCCAATCCTTAACACAAATCTTGAACAAATCAACAATCAATCATGCTCTCAATATTGTTCCAAGTCTTAACAAGACTTTCTCAAATCTACCTGCAATATTTCACAAAAAATCTCTCAACTCTACTCTCAAGCCTTCACATAGACATGCTCAAATATGCTCTAGCATATGTGTAGCACCCTAAAATTGGCGCAGTAAAATTGGAATAATTACATTCACCTTAGTAAATAATTTTAAATTCAAATTTAACCTCCCAAACCGCCCGTTAACCATCGAGAAACCCGTTTCCCCTTTTTTCGTGCCATTTTTAGAGGTTGTTTTGACCGTTGGACGATATCGTCGCCGATCAGACGATATCGCCCCAGATTTGACGATTTCGTCTGGACTAGAACGTCCAGACGATTTTGTCGCAAAACTAAATTTGCATAGTTGGAATCCGTTCCAACGGGTCTCCAATCCGGGCAGAAGCGTGTCTGCGCCGTTGGGACCCTCCCCCGTTGGAGATCTCCCAAATTGGGAAGATCTCCAACCTCCCAACAACTCTCCCTAAGCCTATTTAAACTCTAAGATTTTCCCTCCCCAACCCCTGGCTGAATTTTATCTGCAAGTTGAATCCCTCTGCACTAAAACACCTTAATCTTATTTTTGCACTAGTCCTATAGCAGTTTTATGCAGGTACACCACTGATTTTCAACCGGAGCCAGCACCCATCGCCGTCGACGAACCTGTCAAGATCGGAGGCGATCTTGTCAAATTCGAGACGATTTCTGTATCGATGCGAGACGATCTCGATTGCAGTCCACATCGAGGCAATCGGTGCACTGGAGTTTGCTTTCCTTAACTTTGCCTCAGTTATTTTGTTTTACAAATTAGATAATCTATTTAGTTTTTATCCTATTTTGCATCCGGAGTTCACCCATCTAGTCTAGATTGCATGTTAAGCTCACAATCTGCCATTAAAGTACAACAATTTACTTTTATTTCTATTTTTAAACTTTGTTCAGTATTCAGTTTATTATTTGGCATATTTTGCCTCTGTTTGCACAATAGGAGTTCTTGCATTTTGCATCTATTCTCTGTTTTGCAGGTTTCTGACGAATTCGTCTGACGAATTCGTCAGATCTCAGACGATCTCGTCTGATTGCAGGTGATTCTGTAGAATTCTAGATGATCCAGACTGCATCAACCACCAGAATCTTCTTCAGACATCCGGATCAGGTATTCCCCATTTTCCTCCTGTAAATTCTCTGTTTTCTGCTTTCAAAATCTGTTTTCTGTATTCATTGAAAGTTGCATTTTCATATAGATTAAGTTAGATTCATTCGGCCAAACCTAGGATGAATGCTTAAAGGATAAAACGAACTCATCTAAACACATTCCAAAACCTAGGCGTGGAAACTGCCACCAAATGTTTCCTGGTGAACCCACCATCCGTCAAAAAATCACCAAAACACACCTCCCTTGAGAGGCGGGACCTTCGTAAAGTCCTCTCGTCCGAGGTACCGCACCATCCTTTTCCCATCCTCCTTCCGGGCGCGGATCCAATAGCCTGAAGGTAGGGATGCAAAAAATTTGGAGCGATACATTTTGGTGAACCCGACGTGAATGCATCATAACCTTTTGAAAACCAAAAACAAAAACAAACAAAAAATTAGAACAACTAAAACTTAGATGCATTTTAAAACATTTAAGGTTCAAAATCATGTTTAGATGGTAGCTCCTAAAAAGAGGTTAGCAGTTACTATAAACGTAGAAAACCAATTGGCGGCTATAGAAGTTAATTCTGTCCTTAATATCCCTGAAACAAGTAGAAATCAATCCTTGTGGAACGAACTTGATAGGAGACTTAGGCTTATTTCATCTAGGTCCACACAACTTAAGCAAATTAAGAGGCTAGTCTTGGATAGAATCCTGGATCCTCACCAATTAGTTTTCTATCATGAACTTCAGAGAGCTTGCCGTAGATGGTTAGCTTATAGGAAAGCCCTTGTATCTTCAAAAGTCTTAGCTTCCGAGGAATATCTCAATGACAGAATTGTGGTACTCCCATTTTTAGATCATATAGGTTCCTTAGAAACCGATCTTATGATTAGAAGAAGATGGAACAAAATTCCTAGAGCTATGTGGTATCGTGAATATTGTCGTGAGAATTATTATTATAAACCAGAATCTGAAATACATGGTATTTTCATAGCCCTTTTCATCAAATTCTTAAAAGAAAACTTTCAATTTGAAGAAGAACATTTCATGACTCCTGAACAACTTGAACCTATTAATGATATTCATAAGTTATTCATAGAAGATTAGTTCATTTACTTTCAGTTTTATTATTATTGCGTGCATTTATTGTTTCATTTGTTGTCTTTATTATATTGTTTCAAAGAAAAACTAAAAAAAGAAAAAAATCAAAAACAACATAGTAAAAACTTAAACATTTTATTTCAAATATTGCATTAGGTATATATAAATATATACCTTTTAATTTGTTGCTAATATAATATATATATATATATATATATATATATATATATATATATATATATATTTGCTGAAATCAAAACTTAGCACCATGACTAGACTTAGGAATGGTAAAGAAACTTTAGGGGAAGGAGAAGATTGGTTGCAAGATACAACTGAAAACCCAAATGTCCTTCTTGGAGATACAAATCCGGAAGGAGAAACTCTAGGTCAATCAGATGAAGACTTAGGTGAAGATAAGGAACAAGAAGGAAATGTTAAAGAGAATGAATCCTCATCCCCTAGAATAGCTCCCAATGGAGCCATCGCTTTTGACAACGCAGAACATTTTCAAAAATTTCTCAATCAGAATATCGACATCCTTAATGTAGCAGTCCGTATTGATAGAGGGGAAGTTAGTGACGCTCAAGCAGCTATAGAACGGGTGCTTGATATACACACTAATCCTTTATCTTTTGTTGATCAAGAGAGTGATAAGGGTGGACCATCCAATACGGATATGGTCACTATAGCCCAAGCCATGTCAAAACAACAGGTTACCCAACCTCCTAAGGAACCTGTTACTCAACCTAAAACCACTCCTGCACAAAAGAAAATTCCCTTCACTACTTTGTTCCGCCAAACTATTGAGCAAAATGCTTTAAATAAACAGAAATCTAAAACAAAGCCAAATACAAATTTTCAACAATATGGAACACAACATAATCCAACTTCAAAATTCCTCCATAACATTTTTCCTACTAATGTTTTACACAATAGTAACATGGCATCTAATCTACATGTTCCTCCATCCTATGCTCATAAAACTCATGTCAATGCCCTACCGAATCAATATGGGGGGCAAACTAGTAATCTGGAAGCTATGGTGAAACAATTGGCTTCACGTATGGACCGAGATAGATCCCTACCGTCCCTCGTACAATTATCGAGAGATTTGTAGCCAACCATTGGATCCCATAGTGGTAGCTCAACCATACCCTAAACATTTTCCCATGCCCGTCCTGCCTATATATAAAGGAACCGAAGATCCCATAGAACATCTTCGCATGTTTAGGATAGCATGTCACGACATTTCGCATGACGACTTGCTATTACTAAAAATGTTCCCCAAAAGTTTAGGTGGAATGGCATTAGAGTGGTACTATCAATTGCCCACTCACTCCTTAAGAAACTTTGAAGAAAGCAAGTTGAATCATTTGTTCATCAATTTAGTGCCTACATCGAGAGACATGTAACTATTAAAGACCTATACAATTTAAAACAAGATAAAGATGAATGTTTTGCTGATTTCTTGGCTAGATGGAGACAATTGACAGGAAAACTACACTTTGTGCTACCCTATAGGGAAATGCTAGACATTTTCATCAATAATTTACAAGAACAACTTTCTTATGAGCTATCAACAGCTACTTTAACTACCTTCGATCAAGCTATAGACTTAGCTCGAAGAGTAGAAGATGCCCTCATTAGGAGAGGCCAACTTAGGAAGAAGGATGATGAGAAAACATCTAGAAATCAATATAAAAACAAACAGGTTGTTGGTGATGGAGTCACTGACAGCAGAAATGTTGCTAATGTCAATGCAACAAAGACAACAGAAAAATTCATATTGAAACCTCTTGATAAGCCTCCTCGAGAATTCACTAGATTAAACCAACCCTTGTCAACCATTTTACCTCAACTGCTTGAAAGAGGTTTAATCCAATTGCCAGCCATCCGGGAACCCGACCCAAGTATACCCGGATATAGAGCTGATTTGCACTGTGACTTTCATAGAGGACCTGGACATTCTACCAACGCTTGTAAGAGATTGAAACATAAAATACAAGATTTGATTGACAATAATGAAATGGAAGTGCAAGCCTTCCAACCTAGACAAAACCCTCCTAATAATGCCCAAAATACTGTTCCCCAAAATCAAAATCAGAATGCCAATCAAACTTTAGACATATTTCAACACCCTTTACCAAGACATGGTAAAGAGGTAGCCAATCAAATCGAACATCATAATGTTCCCCCTCCTACTCGATATGTAGGAACCATTAGCGGACAATTACCTGTTCAGGATTCTCAAAAATTTGACACAACCTTATCCCTGGTTACAACCAGGCCCTTACATAATTTTCAAACTTCTGATTCTAGTGATATAGAATCAGATAGTGAAAGTGAAGTAGACACTATTCAATCGAATAGTTCTGAAAATGAATCAGATCCTATTCAACCTGTCACAGATGCTAATGTTCCAGAAGAACCATTTCCTAGAAGAGTCACTACTCGACCTTCTTCTAATGTAGTCCTTCCCTATGAACAAGCCATAAATTCTCAACCGAGACCGTTTCAACGTCGTCACTATAACATTGTAGGTACCATCGGAGTCGTTACTCGACAACAAGCTCAAAACTCCCAACAAGAACCAAACCAGAACGATGGATCAGCTCCATTCATTTTGAAAAACCCAAATAAAGGGAATCATGCTCCTATTGTTCAACCTAAACCCCCTTACGACATTAATGAACAATTGTCTAATACCACGGCCAGAATTTCCCTCTTGGATTTATTAAGATCCTCTCCCACACATAGGGATGAGTTGATGCTTACATTGAGCCAAATGATGGTACCTCAAAACATTCAACCTGAAGCTATGGCCAATACTATCATCACTCGAGAGATTGATTGTATTGACTTTCGGGATAAAGATATCCCACAACACAGTTTACACAAGGATAATCCCTTGTACATTACTTCTCTAATTGGAGATGTAGCTGTCAAACGAGTCCTGATTGATAATGGCTCATCTCTAAACATTTGCACCTTTGACTTCTACCAACGATTTGGTTTTAGAAGTGATGAAATGAAGAAAACTGATATGATTATCAAAGCTTTTAATGACGAAACACAAGAAACGTGTGGAGTCATTACCCTCCCATTACAAGTTGGTCCTAGAACCCTAGAAACAACCGTGTTTATTGTACATTGCCCAGCATCGTACAATATACTTTTGGGTCGCCCTTGGATTAACGCCATGCGAGCAGTCCCGTCAACTTTACACCAATGTGTGAAATTTGAGTTTAAAAATCAGTTGGTCACTATTCATGGTGACCCTAGACCTTTTGATATGTGTGCTTTGGCAGAACCCGTTGGAGTGCAATTTTGCCCTGCTCTGTCATCCACACATTCTAGTTCTTCTTTTTCATCTAAAACTGTGAAACATAAACCCATAACTTCATCTATTCCTCCTCCATTAACTTCATCTTCCTATATAGACCAACAACCTTCTAAACAAATTTTAGAATCTCAAAAGGATCTCAAATCTACAACTAATCCTTCAACTATTATTCCTATAAATTCAAAACCTTTAGACACATCCCTCATACCTTCCACATCTCAAGACATAAGCAATAAACCTTCTACATCTTATGCCCTTTATGATGAACTTTTACCAGATTTATCTACAACCTTAATATCAGAAAAAATGAACGCTTTCATGCAAGATTCAAACCTTTTAAATAATTTGCCGCCCTCTCCTCGTACTTTGGGCCTCCCACAACCTTTGGGAAGTACTTACCAAGTCGGGAGTTGTGCCTTCATTTATAAAGGATATGACTGGGGAAGAATCCCTCGGAATATCAAAACTCATCATGAGGGATACGCTCGCTGTTATTTTACCAATGATTATGTTAAAGCTAAACCCATGATGCTTAAAATGGGATATAAAGGGAAAGGCTTAGGACCTTTCCAAAATGGCATGAAAGAGCCTTTCGAGGTAGAACCGTGGCCTGCCCGCTGTGGTGTGGGCCTATTTCCTAGTAAGGGACAACCCTTTCCTTTTGAGGATGATGCTCATCTCATATGCTATCAAGATTATTTGGATAGGCATGTTGATTTGCCTTGTAAAAATCAGTCATTTTCATGCAACATGCTATCCATAGCCTACCCTGAAATGATTGTTGACCCCGATGAAGAATTGGAAGGAGATATCTTCCATGATGTCTCTGTTGAAGAGATGTTGCACAATGGATTTTATTTTGATGGTTCTATACCAACCATAGCTCAGCTTGAGACCACTAATCCTCAAGATGACTTATCTAAATTAACTTTACAAGAATTACAAGAGTTGGGCGTTTCACCCGCCCCACCTAATTTTGAAAGAGATCTACACATGGAGGTAGAAAATGTCATTAAAATTAATATTGGAACTGAGGACAATCCTCACATAATCAATATTGGAGCAGAACTAAGTCAAGACAAACAAGAACAATACATTGCATTCCTTAAAGAGTACGAAGATGTCTTCGCTTGGACATATGAAGATATGCCAGGTCTAGACCCTTCCGTAGTCATGCATCATCTAGTGGTCCATCCGGATGCTAAACCGATTAAACAAAAACTCGAGAAAAATGCATCCCAAAGTGGCTCTGCTAGTCAAAGGGGAATTAGAAAAACTCCTGAATGTTATCTTCATACAAGCTATTGATTATGCTGAATGGATCTCAAATGTAGTTCCAGTCACTAAGAAAGAAGCTACCAAAGTTAGGGTTTGCACCGATTTTAGAGATATTAACGCTGCATGCCCTAAAGATGACTTTCCTCTTCCAAATATGGATCAAATCATTGACTTTACTGCCGAAAGTGGGATGATGTCCTTAATGGATGGATTCTCCGGTTATAATCAGATTAGGATAGCTCCTGAAGACCAGGCTAAAACAGCCTTTATTACCCCCTGGGGTACCTTTTGTTGGAAAGTGATGCCATTTGGCTTAAAGAACGCCGGTGCAACTTATCAACGGGCTATGACCTACATTTTTCATGATATGATGCATGATATCTTACATGATTATGTAGATGATATTATAGCTCGCTCTCTTATTGAAAATAATCATTTAGATGATTTAAGAAAAGTTTTTAATCGATTACGAGAATATCTCATTCGATTAAATCCAGAAAAATGCATATTCGGAGTTAAATCCGGAAAACTATTAGGGGTTTTAGTTTCTTTACGTGGTATCAAAATTGACCCTCTCAAAATTGCGGCTATCACAGATATGCCCGCCCCCACTAATATATCTGAACTACGAAGTTTACAAGGTAAACTTCAAGCTATCCGTCGCTTCATTGATAAGCTGGCGGACAAAACTGGTCCCTTTCTCAAACTTCTTAAGAAGGACGTCCCCTTTAATTGGGACACAGAATGTAGAGAAGCTTTTGAACTTCTCAAACAATACCTCCTTAACCCTCCGGTGCTTTCACCGCCTAAATCTGATCGCCCATTTCTTCTATATATTTCTGCTTCAGATTCTGCCTTAGGAGCTATGTTAGCTCAACTTGATGATGAAAAGCGAGAACGTGCTAATTATTACATTAGCCAAACTTTCGTCGATTATGAAACCCGCTATACAGCGTTAGAGAAGTTATGTCTAGCAGTCGTGTTTGCTACGCAAAAATTACGACATTACATGCTTAGCCAAAAAATGTATGTCATTGCCAAATATGATCCTTTAAGATATCTCATGAGTCGACCTTATTTATCGGGTCGCACAACCAAGTGGGTTCTTGCTCTAAGCGAGTTTGATCTCACATTCATAGGACAGAAGTCTGTTAAGGGTCAAATCATAGCAGATCAATTAGCTGCTGCACCCTTAGAGTCTACTCATCCTCTCATCATCGAGTTTCCTGATGAATGCCTTCAATTAGAGGCAGACCATCCTGAACAATGGTCCTTATACTTTGATGGAGCCCGATGTATGAGTGGGGCTGGTGAGGGTATTATTTTAATATCTCCGCAAAAACATCTTATTCCTCTGTCCTTCAAACTGACCTTTGCTTGCACCAACAATACTGCTGAGTATGAAGCTCTAATCCTTGGATTACGAGTCGCTTTAGCGCTAAAAATTAAAAACCTCTTAGTTTTTGGGGATTCCCAATTGGTTATAAACCAAATTAATGAAGTTTATCAGACCAGAGATGATAAAATTCGCCCATATAAGGCCTATGTTTTACAACTAATGTCCTTGTTTGATCAAGTTACTTTGGAAGCCATTCCTCGAACTAGCAACCGTGCAGCTGACGCCATGGCCGTCGCTGCATCTCTCTTGCCCTTGGAGTTAGACGACGAATATGCGACTATCATCATTCGTCGACTCCAGGAACCCGCTTCAAATAAGTCATGCTTAGAGCCTTTGGATGTGTTTTTAATCAATGAAACTACTCCTGAACCTTGGTATACAGACATATTGGATTTTCTCCAAAATGGGACGTTCCCTGCTAATTCTAATAGAAACCAGCGTCGGTTATTACGTCGACGAGCAAGTCGATTTGTAATAATTGGCAATACTTTATATAGGAGATCTTTTGAAGGTATCCTATTAAGATGTTTAAATTTAGATGAGTCTAAATCAGCCTTGAGTGAAGCCCACGATGGATCTTGTGGAGGACACTTTAGTGGTAGTGTCATTGCTAAAAAGCTCCTTCGGATAGGATACTTTTGGCCTACCATGGAAACGGATGCACATGAGTATGTGCGCCATTGCGACAAGTGTCAAAAACATGCTGACCTTGTCCATGCGCCTGCACAAGAGCTGCAGGCTATTTCGTCTCCTTGGCCCTTTTCTAAATGGGGCTTGGATATTATTGGTAAAATCAATCCTGTGTCTTCTGATGGACACAAGTTCATCATAATCGCCATTGAGTATTTCACGAAGTGGGTTGAAGCTATGCCTTTAGCTTCTTGCATTGGTTCACAGGTCTCTAAATTCATTTTTAATCAAATCATTTGCAGGTTCGGAATTCCTGCCAATCTCATCTCTGATAATGGAACTCCTTTTAAAAATAAAGATGTTAAAAAATTATGCCAAAAATACAAGATTCAACATCGCTGGTCCACTCCCTATTATCCTCAGGGTAATGGTCAAGCAGAAGCATCTAACAAAACTTTAATCAAAATCCTCAAACGATTGGTCAATAAAACTGGTCGTGACTGGCATATTCAGTTATATCCAACCTTGTGGGCTTATCGAACTAGTGTTCGAACCCCCACGGGCACTTCACCATTTGTTTTGGTATATGGTGCAGAAGCAGTTTTCCCATTTGAATTGGAAGTTCCTTCTTTGGCTCTGCTACTTCAAGATACCGAAGTAGGAGATGAATATCGTCTTGGCAGACTCAATCACTGGAACTCTTAGATGAAAAATGCATCAATGCTTTGGAGCATCTCCGTGCATACCAAAACAAGCTTAAAAGAGCATATGCTAAGAAAGTTCGTCACCGATCCTTTGAGATTGGCGACCTTGTTTTAAAAGAGAATAAAAAAAATACAAATGCAACCAAAGAACTTAAAGGTAAATTTGAGCCCAACTGGCTCGGACCATACATCATTACTGCAAAATTTGAATCAGGAGCATATAAATTATCTACCTTAGATGGTAAAGAACTTAAAGAACCCATGAATATTTTACATCTCAAACGTTACTATGCATAAATTTGGTCATTTCATCCATGTATATATTTGTTCAAAGTTACTCTCTTATATTTCTTTCAATTTATAAAAAAATTCAAAAACATCAAAAACATTTATAATCATCCAAAACTCTTCAAAAAACTATCTATTGCATTTATTTAAAGCACCAGTTAAGTTCCTTTTGCTCAAAAACAAAAATCTAAATAAAAATCTAAAAACAGCTATATGCTTGACTCTTTCGAAACCAAAACAATATACAGAAGAAAGAGAGAGTCAACATTCTCCCAACTTCTAAAAAATAATTTGTATATATTTTCTTACAATTATTGCAGTTATATGTTTCAACTTATTTTGGATACAATTAGCATTTATTTGGCATCCCTCACTTGCACACTCACAAAAAAATAAATATCTTGCTTTTATCTGGCATGATTACTAATCTCTCTTATATCAAAGTTCACAAAATTCAAATTAAATAAAGTTTGAGCATAGAGAATTGATCTTGTTATTTACTTAAACCAAGCACATCTTTTCACAATAAAATGATTATATTTGTAATTTCCATGTTTTGCTACATAGTAGAACTGATTTCTTGGGTGAAAAGTTTCCCCTGCTATCCTATCATGCACATGGTCTAGAATCTTTGAGAATTGGCAAAAGGACAAGCTCACCCCTACCCAGAATAAAAATCCCTTGCTCTACAGCTAATCCGAGCAAGTATCCCTAGCAAAAAAAAAAAAAAAGAAAAGAAAAGTTCAAGAAAGAAAAAAAAAGAGAAAAGAAAAATGTTATTTCAGCAATGTTCCAAGCATTATCAAGCAAAAGAAATACAAACAGAAAAATAAGCAAAGTTCAAAAGAAAGCAAGAAAGCAATAAAATCCCTTTCCCTACCCTTTGAAAAGAAAAGAAGGGTTGATGAGCTTGAATCCCTGGAATTCTCAATTATTCGAAAACCGTGAGGTAAGCCCCATAACAGGTGGTTTGTGCCCAACCTGCTTGGCCTTGGGTAACTCCTAGCGTGGCGATATGTCTGTCACATTAGCGACCTTCTTTTGTATAGACCTATGTCTGCTTATGGATTAGCTAGCTCTTGATAATCCAACCTACATAGTAGTCTAATATGGTTATATGCATCTACATCATGGTTAATGAACACTTATTTGGTTTCTTCAAATCACTTGTATCATAGTATCTTGCTCAAACCTGGTAAATGAACAATACAATTGCACACACATTTGTATTTGAGAGATTTTGTCTATCATTATGATAAATCAAGATTGGAAATGAATTCACATATGCACATAGGATTCCTTATAAATCTAATTTTTGTCTTCAAAATACTTTGAAATATTATTTTTGCAACTTGTTTGGAATAATCAAGTACAATTATTTTTTAAAAAGACAACTATATAATAGCAAAATCACAAATTTCTTTCAAAACATATCATATATATCATATCGACTTTCGCGACGATGGTATAGTTTCAAAACCAAAATTGAAATTATATGCCTAGCGCAAGTCCTCATTTTCATATTTTTTGTTCATCAAAAATCAACCATGCAATAAAACTATTTTCTTTGATTTTCGCGATGATGGTATAAGTCTATACCTACATATTCTATGCCTAGCGCAAGCCATTGTAACAATTGTTATTCCCATTTATCAAAAATCACAAAAACCATATGACTTCATTATGTTACACAAATTATGCTTTTCAAAATCAAACCCCTTTTCATTATTTCATATCATTATGTCAACCTTTAACTTTGCAATGACGGTATAATTCCTAAGGAATTATTCAACAATTTTATCACACTTAGGAATTTATGCCTAGCAAAAATCATTTTTTACAAATATTTCATGCATAATATTTTTATGGAAATCTGAAAACAAACCATCATCATCATCATCATTTGCATCATCACAACAAAGTCTTAAGACAGTCTCTTAAGCACTCTTTCACTTTTCACAATATTTCTATAAATGGGATTAGCTTGACGACCGAGTGAGCAGCGACTCCATGAAATGGTCTATAATAGCGACAATGTCCTTTGAAATTATTGTTAAAAGTCCCCTTTTCTTTTATCAAATCATTGCATCACAAACAAACAATTTGTTACATCAGATTATTTCATCAATATTACAGACATGACATCAAAAGGTATAAATTCTTTTCCAACGACATAATTACAAGCATTATCAAAATCAATCAATCAAAGCATCATCAATATACTCATAACATAAGTCATATGACCAAAAATATCTCATCTATATATATATCTCAAAAATATATATGTACATCATCTCAGCTAGATTGGTATGCCACAATCCATATCTTGGCATACTCAATCAAGTGTCCTCCGAGCAGTGTCTCGAGAGCCCCTAGAGCTCTCAGCCTCATCTCCTCCCCCGCCCTGCGGAGGACGAGGTGGCCCCATCGCAGTATGTGTGGTACCGCGAGTCCTCGTCATCGATCGGGATGAGCTCCTCGACGACCCTGTCCTGATCGGATCTGCAATAGCAGCCGACAGCTGTACCCTCTGGCCCTCGGGCACCATCTAAAAATAGATCCCCTGGTAGAATGCGGTCTGAGCAACCGACCGCATCAGCTCCTGAGTGCTCGCCCCTCCGCCCCATGCCCTGAGGCGTGCAATCTCATCTCTGAGCTGTGTCACCTCAGCTCGATGTCGTGCAACCTCGTCCTGTAGAGTCTGCACCTATGACTGGAGACGGATATTCTCCGTCCGGAGAGTCATCGTCTCGCTGCTCTCTCCTGTGTCAACGCCCTTGCCCTTATCGGGCGATGGTGGTCTCTCTCTCTGTGGAGATGGGGGTCTCTCCTCCCTCCTCTCCCGCTGTCGTGGCCGCTCCTGTGCCCGTGGCCTCCTCTGCTCTCTCCCACCGTGACCCTGGGCTGCCTCTATCGTCGCCTGGCGTCGCCTCCCTATCCGACGCATGACCACGTGGATCGGACCCTGAGCCCTCGTCATCCGAGGAGGGCGGATTCCTGCGTACCAGGCATCGTAGCCATCGGCTACCCCTGCGTCGTCTCCATCCACTGGCTGGATGGGGGCATCGTCTGCGTCCTGACTCCAGAATCGCTGCATGTCTGGAGCCTCGCTAACCGTGGTGTTATCCCGGACGGTCCAGGAAAACTCATAATCCCTGAGAGATGGGATCCCCTATTGTAGACCGAACTATCACAAAACTCGGTCGTAGCGGTGGAGCTCCACCTCTCCCCTCTCCATCCTCAGCCAGCAGACTCGCCTGATGCGAGCCAGCTCCTGTCCGTCCTCTGCCCACCCTGGATGCTGCCTCCACGGCCTCCAGGTGATCTGGTCTGGGACCAAATCATCCAGTAGTCTCCGGGACATCGGAAGGTCTATCCACCGCTGTGATCCTCTCCGGAGCCACCAGTAGAAGACTCGGGGCCTCTCCCCGTCTATCCCTGTCAGTGGAAGCCCTATCGGCCTCCGCATCGCAATGTGCTCCCAGCACCAAACCTGTAGTAGCGATGTCATCACCAGACATCGTCCGCCCTTGTACACGACCCCGTAAAGGATCTTGTACAGCCGGCATAGTACAAAGCTGCCCCATGAGAACCTGTAGCCGTGGTCCCGCATGTCGCAGATCACATCTACGAGCATCCACGGCACCCTGCACCCGCTCTGGTGGCACAGCAGAAGTCCACCAACTACCCCAGATAGTACCCGTGTGAGTCTAGATGCCCCAGGCATCTGGCGTAGTGCCTCGATATTAACTTCGCCCTTCTCCAGGGCGAAGCTCGGGTCACCACACAGCCGTCCCATCGCGTGGCCCTGATTGGCCGTCGGTGTGATCATCCGTCCTTGTATGGGGATTCTCAAAATCCTCCATACATCCTCCAGTGTGGGAGTCATCTCCCCTGTCGGTAACCAAAAATAGGAAGACCCCGGATACCATCTCTCTGCTAGGGCTGTCAGTAGCCCCATGTCTGTGGAAACCTGCGGCATCTCTGCCACATGCTGCAATCCGGCCTGTGCCAGCAGATCCCGCTCTGCCTGGGTGAGAGCGGCCAAGTCGTCTCTCAATCCATCGTACTTCCACTCTCTGCTTTTTAGTAATCCTCTCTGCAAACATAAACAACAAAACAACAAACAATAATTAATCAATAAATTCCAGTAATTAATAATGCAACTTAAAGTTCAATTTCATGTAATTGATGATATCGCCCACTATTGGACGATATCGTCCCAAATTTGAGCACGATCGTCTCCGATTTCGCAGTTTGAAATCGTCTCTAATTTGACGAAATCGTCCCCCTTTCGACGATTTCGCCCTCGGGCAAAATTGCCAAAATTGAGACGATTTCGTCGAAATCGGGACGATTTCGTCCCGACGACGTCGACGGCCAAAAACGGCCGCGATGCTCCAAATTCACTTAAAAATTCATCTAGAAAGCATGTAAAAGCAACTTAAATCAATTCTAGATCAGTTTAGACCCTTACCCGTAGACCGCGTCGGACCTCTGCAGATCTGTGCGCTGTCTCAACCATTTTTTGCTCCGAGCTCTAAAACAATAAAATGAACAGTAACAATGAATTAGGGTTTTACCCTATTTTTCTTAATTTTATTCAACAATAATTTTTTTGCTTTTTCGCGTTTTTACCTCAAACGTTCGATTTGGGTAAAAACACGGAGGGGGCACCATAGTAAGTTGTCGTACGATTCGACCAAGAATCGTCGCCTAAAAATGGGAATAATTTTTGCTTTCTCGTAGATCGAGAAGAACTCATCTTTAACGCATTTTCTTCGGAAAATTCGCTAAAGAGGGGGCAAAATGTAGCACCCTAAAATTGGCGCAGTAAAATTGGAATAATTACATTCACCTTAGTAAATAATTTTAAATTCAAATTTAACCTCCCAAACCGCCCGTTAACCGTCGAGAAACCCGTTTCCCCTTTTTCCGTGCCATTTTTAGAGGTTGTTTTGACCGTTGGACGATATCGTCGCCGATCAGACGATATCGCCCCAGATTTGACGATTTCGTCTGGACTAGAACGTCCAGACGATTTTGTCGCAAAACTAAATTTGCATAGTTGGAATCCGTTCCAACGGGTCTCCAATCCGGGCAGAAGCGTGTACTGCGCCGTTGGGACCCTCCCCGTTGGAGATCTCCCAAATTGGGATGATCTCCAACCTCCCAACAACTCTCCCTATGCCTATTTAAACTCTAGGACATTCCCTCCCCAACCCCTGGCTGAATTTTATCTGCAAGTTGAATCCCTCTGCACTAAAACACCTTAATCTTATTTTCGCACTAGTCCTATAGCAGTTTTATGCAGGTACACCATTGATTTTCAACCGGAGCCAGCACCCATCGCCCCCGACGAACCTGTCAAGATCAGAGGCGATCCTATCAAATTCGAGACGATTTCGTACTGATGCGAGACGATCTCGACTGTAGTCCACATCGAGGCAATCAGTGCCTAGAGTTTGCTTTCCTTAACTTTGCCTCAGTTATTTTGTTTTACAAATTAGATAATCTATTTAGTTTTTATCCTATTTTGCATCTGGAGTTCACCCATCTAGTCTAGATTGCATGTTAAGCTCACAATCTGCCATTAAAGTACAGCAATTTACTTTTATTTCTATTTTTAAACTTTGTTCAGTATTCAGTTTATTATTTGGCATATTTTGCCTCTGTTTGCACAGTAGGAGTTCTTGCATTTTGCATCTATTCTCTGTTTTGCAGGTTTCGACGAATTCGTCTGACGAATTCGTCAGATCTCAGACGATCTCGTCTGATTGCAAGCGATTCTGTAGAATTCCGGATGATCCAGATCGCATCAACCGCCGAATCTTCTTCAGACATCCGGATCAGGTATTCCCCATTTTCCTCCTGTAAATTCTCTATTTTTTGCTTTCAAAATCTGTTTTATGTATTCATTGAAAGTTGCATTTTCATATAGATTAAGTTAGATTCATTCGGCCAAACCTAGGATGAATGCTTAAAGGATAAAACGAACTCATCTAAACACATTCCAAAACCTAGGCGTGGAAACGCCGCCAAATGTTTCCTGGTGAACCCACCATCCGTCGAAAAATCACCAAAACACACCTCCCTTGAGAGGCGGGACCTTCGTAAAGTCCTCTCGTCCGAGGTACCGCACCATCCTTTTCCCATCCTCCTTTCGGGCACGGATCCAATAGCCTGAAGGTAGGGATGCAAAAAATTTGGAGCGATACAATATGCTTAAACCTATTCTAACACATGCTCAAAAAAACTCATAAAATATGCTCAATCAATCTCAAAATCTTGTACACAATGCTATCAAATGCTTTTTCTAATCTTCAAAGTAATTCCTTTAACTTGAAGTAGTTTAGACATATTCTATCCAAAATTATTTTAACCTTTGGAACATATAGAGAATGATGTACTCTATCAAAACTCAATATATTCTACTCAATAATTAAGTCTGTCAATTCTATATGTCTTACTTTTATTTCTCTTTTAAAGATAGATTCAATCTAGCACATGACACCTATCTTTTTGATCTACACTCTTGCTTTCACAAATCTGATTTCTAATGTTTGCACATTCACTCAAAACCAATGCTCAAGAAGTTTCACTCAATCATTCAACCATGAAGCACACAAAACTTGTTCATATATTTCCAACAATGCTTCTCAAACAATCCTTTTGACTAAACCTTGTATTTCACAACATGCATTCCAATAATCAATTTAAAAAAAAAAAAATGATGTGCCCATACCTCTCATTTGCTTTGTTGAAGAGTTGTCCTTAAGACCTGTATTATAACCATCCACCTTTCTATGTGCCACTTTAAAGGTTAGTTATCAATGCTCTCTTAGTGAACTCTCTTCTCAAAAGATATTTTACCATACAGAAATATCAAATCACTTTTACACATTATTTCTTCTAACTTTGTATTAATGCATTTCCCAAAATAAATAAAAACTTAACTTTAGTTTTTATCTCAATGCATTAACAAAACAAGTAACCTTAATTTCTACTTCAAAAAAGAATCACCTTATACCTCCTTTTAATTCAAAAATAAAATAATTTGAAACACCTTATAACACCCTAGCACATACCTTAGCCACCTTAGACCTTAGGGCACAATTATGTTTTAACAAAAATTAATCTCCCTTTTGTTGTCGCTTGCCACCTACCATCGAGAGTCAAACTCGTGCTACTTTTTGTCCCCCCACCTTAGCCTTGGCAAAGCTATCACATGGGCTAGCCAAGACACATGACTAAACAACACACATTTCTCTCCTTGATATCTACCATCGGTGATAAACAAAATCCATGCATCGTATTTCAAAAACTCCACATGAATTGAACGTAGGACCTCTCCCTTACTACGCACTACGTAAGCCTTGCTTGCTAGCTTGGCTTCCAGCATGGATGAGTGGGTACACACCCCTTATTCCCTTTGAACAACTACTACCTCGTGTAACGTGTAAGCATTATCTTCTCCTTTCTACCATGTTGCATGAGTTATGCAATGGTTCAGAGGTACATCGAATCACACTCTCTCAACTTAGGCAAAAAAATTAGCCTTATTTATATATTTCCTTTCCTTTATATACGATGTCGGCACTCATGTAATTTAATTTTGGGACTTTTAAATTAATATTATTTTTATTAATATTTAAATTTAGGTTAAATATTAATTAATTATTTATTTAACCTTATGGCTAAATTTAATTAATTAAATAATATACTTAACACTTTGATAAACACTTTGGTTAATACATTATCCAATCTCCTTTTTGAGAGGCCCTAATGGCAAAAATATTATAGTATTGTCCTTTTTCATTTGTCTTCTTACACATAGCCTGAAACTTGAGTCTTCAAATATCCTTCATTCCTCTTATTTATTACCTTAGAACCCATGGCCCTAAGTTCTTCAGATAAAACCTTGCTTTTCTTTTATAGCACATTAATTATAGGACATCAAAATATTTTGACATTAATTCCATGAACAAACCTCTTGACATCAATGAAAACAAAACATGCTCAAATTTCCAACATCACCAAGTCTCGATTTGAGGCTTCCTTTGTTGATATTTGATGGCTACTTTCTTCTCCAAAACGTGGAGGATTCAAGGCTGATTTAGTGGCTTCTCTTGGCCACTAAATGTTGCAGATTTTTGTGCACTAATAGTGTCTTTAGACACTTTGAGAAAATCTGATTTTGTACCCTTCTCAAAAATACAAAGGCTAATATTTTGAGAGTAATAGAGTAGTGCAAATACACTTAATAATATTTTACTTTTAATGCATAAATTTTTTTCACCTTATCACTCCAATCAACTCTCAAAATAACTTATCAATGCACTTAATCAATTTACTGCAACTAATCAAGAATAATCTAAAATGAACCTTCAAGAATTATTCTACAATTTACTACAAGCAGTGTTGTAGGACTTAGTCTTCTTTTATTTTTCCAAAGTAAATGATAGGTAGTTGATAGATAGTTGTAGTTATGAGGTCTAATCAACTCCTAATTAATGTGCAAATGAACCTTAAAAAGAACTTTCCTTTTTTCACTTTTTGAATACTATAATGCAATATTTTTTTTTCTTTTGCAACTTTCAATCTAAATAAGGTGCCTTAATAAATATGATAGATGATCCAATTTTAATCAATGAATATGATTGCACCCAAGTTGCATACCTTTTGAAATCTTTTGTAGATGATGTAGCTTTTGTAGATGAAGCACCAAGTTGTTGTCTTGTGTAGGATCTCACAACTTCTTTGTAGGCTATCTTAGGCTACTCCTTCTTTCACCAAAATATGGTCTCAAACTTTCTTTTATGAGCCTAGGGTTTGGTGATTTGATCCTTCTTGCAATATTCTCCTTTTTCTATAGATTTGGAGAAGTCTTATCTCTGGAACAATGCCTTCTTGCTATGAGAGGTAATCTTCAAATCCTTGGATTTGGTAGGCTTCTTCTATCTTCAAGTCTTCTTGTCGAATTATGACTTCAAGTAGGATCTTCTTCTCAAGATTCTGAATATATTGATGTATTTTGTATCAGCTCCATAGCTTTGGCACTCTTTGCAAAATTATTCTTCTTTTGGAATTGTTGTCGGATGGCAATAATTGTCCCAAATCTTTCACTATCTTATGTAGTGAATTTCTCCAATGAGTTCTCCTTTGATTATTTCTTCAGTAAGGCTCTATAATACTTTTACTAGATGATCATTGAGGCCTCCCTAAGGTCTTTGATTTTACAGCTTCTTCTGGTGTTCCTTGAGACATTTTCTTCAACCTTATGCTCTTGGAAGTGTCAGTGGTGAGATCTTATTTTGGATCTCTAATTTTGCTACTTCTAAATTTGAGGAATATCCTAGTCCTTATTCTTTCAAGATTGGAAGTTCTTCAATGAGATCTTATCCTGATACATTTACCTTCAATTTTGCTTCAGGTGCTGAATTGATTTTGAAGAAGATACTCTTCCTAAATTTCTTGTAGGAATTTTCCCAACTCATCGAATATCCTTTCCCTACAACATAGTTATAGTACTATAATTTTAATTTGCTTCTAAATTAGATACTCTCTTCTAGAGTCTTCTTTAGGATCAAGGCTTTTGTAGCCTTTTTTCTAGTATTAAGGCATCTATGGCCTTTTCTTCAGTATAAAGGCTTTTGTGGTATTTTCTTCAATATCAAGGCTTATGTGGCCTTTTCTCTTGGATCAAGGCTTCTATGGCCTTTTCTTCTAGAACAAGGATTCTATGGCCTTTTCTTCTAGATCAAGGATTATATGGAATTTTCTTCTAGAATAAGGCTCTTGTGGCCTTTTTTCTAGATCAAGGCTTCTATGGCATTTTATTCTTTTGTGAAGTTCTCAATCTAGCAATGGAGATATCCAGTATCCTAACTTCGCCATGACTCTTCTCCGAAAGTCTTCTTCCATAAAATTTTTTTCTTGCACAAGGAACTAATATCTGCACTATGAAGACACACCGACCTTTGGGAAAAAAAGTTGAAGTTTCCTATATTTATATTGTAGGAGGTGTCCCAATCATCTGAGAATTAATTTTTTGCAACAAAAGAAACTTTGGGCAATAGTTAACAAATTCTAAATACCCTGAATGATCTTCACTAGTTGATTTGTCAATCTAGTGGATTGAATGTTGAGTCCTAGCCTTCACGAGTTTTTTCTATAATTCTATGGAAAGACTCTAGTTTAATTTAATATCAATATTTTTTGAACTGATATTTATTTCAGTCCTCACTTTTGGCTCTCCCTAATTCTACCACCTAGACTCTTCTGAGAGTTTTTTATAGTGGTTGGTCTAGTAGTGCGTCAAGTTGATAAAAAAATTAGGCTCAATGATAATGGTGGTTTTCCTATAGATCTACTATGGCTAGATATATTGTGGCTCTGATACCACTATTAGATTTTGATGTAGTATGCAATGGAAGATAACAATCACAAGATGCAAAATAATATGAAAGAAAATAAATCTACGAGATGACTAAAATATGCTATAAATAGAAATGACAAAAATGAATACAATGTAGCTATGAAGAAAATGGAGACTCCATGAACAAAGCTACTTGACTACATTGCACCCATCACCTATATATGGTGATCTATACAATACTATGCTACTACCTATGAATATGCTTTGAGCTTCTATATTATGCTTGTTACAATGAGGCCCTTTTTATATAGGAAGATAGGTTCCTTGGCCAACACTCTACCTATATATGCAATGGAAACCTTGCACATATACAAATTGCATATTGTCACTTTTGCATTTATTAAATTGCATGAAGTAACTAGATAGATTCCCCTTAAAGTGATATATTATACTAAGTATGTACCTAGGAAGGTACATTTACATGATCCAAATTATGTAAAACAATATATTTCTAACACTTATTGGGAAAATAACCACAATGAAGTTGATAGAATTGGAGATTGTAAGAGTTAAAATGGAATCAAGATGCCATTAATGAAGGAAGATTGAAAATCCTAAATATTGGATTTTGGATTTCTATTGGGGGTTGCATATTCGATATTAGAAATTTGATCCATTAATAGTGTGTGGCATGGAAGGTATTAGTAGTCAAAATTCTTGGTTTTAGTGCATGATAGTTTAAAAAATTTGCAAAAATTTTGATGTGGTGCTTTCATTGACATGACCATTGGAGATCAAATTTGAATAAGAAATGTTAAAAGATCAAATTTAAAAAAAGTGCTACTCATTATGCAAAAGCACTAGTAGTACTTCTACTCATGTACCAACACTTATAGTTTGAAGCAATAAATGCTTAAAATTAAGCACAAGGAAGATTGATACAAACTGATGAATTGGTTGAAAAATTTGAAGACTAGACATGCACTCAATATTTGATGTCTATAATAGCTAACCCATCAAAAATAATTTACCCCAAATTTTCCACAAGATCTTCCTTCTACATCAAATATACAACCAAATCTCTAGGAGAATCAACTTTAATGTAGCCTATATGCAAGTTCAATGTAGGCTTATAGGTATTCTATATGTAATCATATAGAAATATTATTCATAAGCCTATGAACATATTTATGTAAACCCAAGGGTAATTTTGATAAGTTTACCCAAATTTTAGTTAAACCACTTCTATGATTAACCTTGAATTAAGGTTTTAATACATTTAATATATTGTGATTTATCCTTCAAATTAGGTTATTTCAATTTGATATTAGCATTTAATTGTGGATTAGGTATCAATATAAATACCTCCAATGATAGATCAATTATATTACTTATGATATATGATCATGGGCGTGTCTACAAGATTCCACCCCATATTCCTTTATTATGACTATCTTCTCTATTTCATCTAATTGCTCTACACCAAGACTTACCTCAAATCTTATCAAAAAGCTATTACAAAAGCTTGTTTAACTCTATCCTTAAGCTTTCACAAAAACTTACTCAATTCAGTCCTTAAGTCACCTCTAGGACTTACTCAAATCTATCCACAAGCTTTCAAAAAATCTTATTCAAATCACTGTAAAACTTTCATACAAGACTCAACTTTATCTCTTTCAGAAAACCTCTTCAATCACACAAACAAGTTTCACTCAGAATCTTGTTCAACCATAGAAACATATAGATAATGATCAAAGACTCAATATGTTTCACACTCACAATATTTTATACTCAAAAAAATAATATTCCACTTTCAAACTCTCTTTCAAATCAATTCAAAAATAAAGTATAATTTGTTTCACAAAATTTGAACTATCACTCCAAAGCTTTCAATCAATAATGCTCAACCAACTTCACTCAAACATTCACTCAATGAAACACAACTTGCTTACAAACCCTAACCAAGTGTTTCACTATACTTCCAACACCTCACACTATGGAACTCAAACCTTGATTTAAGATAATTCCAATGTCACATAACAATGATACTCATGTTCTTTCACAAACCCTAGCTCAAGATAGTTCTCAATATCACATAACAATGATACTCATATTCTTTTACAAATCCTATCTGAAGATAGTTTTCAATCTCGCATAACAATGATACTCACGATCTTTCAACATCCACAAATCATGCACATGAAAACTCACTCAAATATTTCCAAAAATGCTTATCAAACAATCATTTTGACTCCACCTTTGCATTTCACAATATTCAATCCAATAATAATTCACTCATAAGGAATATGTGCCCATAAATTTTGTTTTTATGGAGATATGTATTCAAAACTTGTCTTAATCACAACCAAATCCTCTTTGCCAATTTCAAGGTTAGATAGCAACAACCTATCTAAAAATCTCCACACAAATATTCTCCTCTAAAATTATTTCACCATACAAAAATATCAAGTCTCAAATACACCTTATAATCTCCAAAATCTCAAAATAACATTCAACACATAAAAAATCAAGTTCTTTTATTGACACGTTATAAAATCCAAGCTTCTCAAAAATAACATTCAACATAAAAATCTAGTTCCTTTACTATCACCTTATAAACTCCAACCTTTTCAAAATAAAATCCAACATATAAACATCAAATTATTTTATTAAACCTTTATTTATTTTTCTAGGCAACAAAAATATAAAATAATTTTTAACTCCCTATGCATTCCACTATGCAAAAATATCACATGGTCTTTATAAAAATAGCACCTCCAAAACTTTGGTAAATTTAAATAATAATCAAAAGCACTTACCTTAGTATTTGGCCCACGTCTCAAAAATATTGCACACATCTTGGCTATGCACAAACTCGAACCGGCGACCAACTATCGTTGTAGTGCCTTAGCTTAAAGCTAGAATACCATTAGGCTACATGCCCACACGTTAACCTTAATTCACACACTCTATTATGCCTCTGTAGAATTTGGTGAACAAATAAAACATCTTCCTCCTTCACAAAAATTAGTTGCATGGGGATTCAAAACCATGACCTCTATTGTGCGAGCACCTTAGCAAGCCTTTGGACACCAGTTATGCTACCCAGTGCTATGGAACTTCCTAGCTGTGTCACTTGTACTTCAACCACCGTCTACCTCTTAAAAATTTAAAATCATGAATTCTCTCTTCTCACTTAGAAAAGTAGTGCATGAAATATTACTTAGAGCATAGCCTTCGAATTGCATATTATTTAGGGAAGAAAATGAAAATTATTTCCCATTCTTATATGCTTTGTCCTTTTCCCTTACAGGTCAGCCCAATCCGAAGTCATTTTTCGAATTTAAATTTAAATATTAAATTTTGAAAACTTTGGTACCCATTATTTATTTAAATTAAAATTTTAACCATAGGTTAAAATATTTTAATTTAAATAAATTAAATTAAATCCTTTGCAAACTGCTCAATGGGTCTTTTCAAGGATAGATTATTTTTTAATGATTCCTTGGACCTTGTTTTCTTCACCTCATCCTTTTGCTCGAAATATTATAATATTATTATTTCTTTTTAAACCTGCTTCTCCTTCCTTGGGTCTTCAATATTTTAGGCCTATTTAGGCATATAATATTTAACATTAATATTATATCCTATTTATTTTAACCACTTCCTTGCATTTTGGAAAAACAACTTGACAACATTAACGACGATGAAACTTGACTCCAAACATTTTGACATCAATGACAACAAAAATTGCTCAAATTTTCAATATTACTTTCCATAAAATAAAATGGAAATGAAGTCTTATATTTTTATAGATTACTTGTAGATACTTTATGATTTTCTTCTTTCTCAATAGGCTTTGCTAGTTTGGTTATGTTTGATTTTGTGACGATGCACTATGTAGCTTGGGGTCTTCCCATAGTTTAGCATAGCTTTAATTTCTTATATTTTGTGGTCTTTTATTGTATGCATTTGTTGGGAAAATTTTGAATTTTTGGCCTTGTCTTAGTGGGCCTTTATCCCCTCTGTTTGAGTGTTGGCTTTCAAACTAGTGTAAATCTAGATTCGAGTCACTTGTTGCCTCGTATAGAGTTTTGTATGTTGGTTGTTGCTCTGTTGGGTTTGTACTGATTCATGCCTTTATTAGAGAACTTGTATCTTTTACCTAATGCTTATTTGGCCTTTTGTGTTGATGTCTAATAAATAGAATGATTTGGTAGTGCTCCTCTCCTAGTTTACTACTAAACATTTGTAGAGATGTTAGCACCCTCGGTTAATGTGGAACATGGAGGCTCTACAAGTCTTTGAGTGCTGCTTGCTATCAAATATTGGTTGTATTTTGAACTATATTTTTGTGGTCCTTTTTATGTGTGTAACCATTGGGTTGATTTTATTTTTATTGGGAACCACATTAGATGTTATAAAATGGAAATGGGTGTTTATCCTTTCAATAATTAACATAGATGTTATAAAAAGGAAATGGATATTTTTCCTTTCAATAATTAATTTAGATGTTATAAAAGGGAAATGGATGTTTTTTTCCTTTCAATGATTAAATTAGATGTTCTAAAAAGGAAATTGATGTTTTTCCTTTCAATAATTAACTTAGATGTTATAAAAGGAAAATGGATGTTTTTCTTTTCAATAGTTAACTTAGAAGTAAATAAAAGAAATGAGTTAGTTTGTATTTATTCATTCTTTTAGTGATATACATTGATACAAGGGTTTAAATTTATAATGGTCTAGATGTTACATAGTATCTTGTATACTTTAAAGAAAGAGTTATGTTTTATTTTCTTGGATAGCAAAAGTTAGAGAACCTTGTTTGTATCTTTTGGTTAAATGATAAAGTTGGGATGTGTTACTTTGGAAGAGACTTGTTTTGAAAAATAATTCTAATGATTTCTCGAGACTTGAGTAGGTGAGGGGATCATTAGAAAGAGATAAGTATGGGATTATCTCCTTGGATATTTTAAAATGCTTTGTTGCATGATTTGTTGTATATTATATAGAGCATAATTTTTGCATTGCATTAAGAGCTATCCTGATATCTTATTTTTTTCTAAAATTCTAGGAAGATTGTTCTCATGAAGAAGATCGTGAGGAAAGGATGGTATAGAGGAATTTTGGGTGGACTTGCTCTAATATTCTTGGGAAGGAAATGTTGCTATGAAAATGTAAAGTTTAAGATGTAAAACTTAGTTTAATTATATTCCCTTATTAATAAGGCTTGGAGCCTATTTGTAAAAGAGATGCTTGAATTTTGTGCAATGATTGAGTAAAGAAATGAGACAAGTATTGATTTCTTTAAATAAAGTTATTATTTTGAAATCAGTGGAAAATTATTTCTAGCTTAGATGAATGTTGTATGATTTTGTTAGAAAATATTTTGATGATATCTTTACTCATGCTTGAAATCTAGATTGAAGTTTCCTTGTGCTAGCTTCACGTGATAGTATGAGCTATTTTATTTTAAATTCAACATGGTGTTATGGGCTATGCACTTGAATTTTTGTTATTACACTTTATGAAATATTAGAGAGAGATGTTAATTATTGTTTTATTATGAATCTTGGGAGGGTATTCTTTGGTTTGGAACTAGACCTTTGCTATTAGGACCCTAAAGTTGAAATGAACCCAATCTTGGGAGGAGTCATGAGAATGCAATAACCACATGGATGTAAGTTCTAGGAGTTGCAAGAATGTAATAGCTAAAAACTCACATATATGAAAGGATATGTGAGTATGCAATAGCCAGACTCTTATTATTGATACACCTTGAATGGTGAGGATCATGTGGTTCCACACTATGTAATTAATGGAAATAATTGTGAGTTAGTTGTGGTGGTAGTATAAACAATAGGGTTTAGGTAGCCATGTTCATTATTAGTGAGTGGTAATGATATTAGTTAGCCCATGAAGGTGTTGTAACTAAGAACTAAGGATTTTTTCTAGAATAAAATTCATAGATGGAATTATGGTAAGGTTAGGGAATAGGCATCCCCCTTGTGTTATGCATATTGGCAAATCATGTTTAATTCATGAATATTAGGATTTTCAAAATTTAAATTTGAAAAATATGGGGACCCTTGACTGAGTCCCATGTAGATTCTAGTAGTGTAGTATTCCTGATGGGGAGATAGTTTAGAATCTATGGAAATGATTCCCAAGATCTCAAACCCCAACTTGTAAAAATTGTACAACTTGTATGATCTTCATTGTACACTAGTTCCACTTGCCAAAATAGCTTGTACGGTCATAAAATTGTATATTTGTATGATACAAATTGTACAACCCTACACCTAGTATGATCTAGTACACAACCAAATAATTAGAACAAGTTTTGTAAGTCAGATCGATCAGTTTTGTAATCGATTTCCTTAAACTAGCATTATTTCCTTATTGGGTAGAATTGGATTGCGGCATTAATTACCAAATCGATTAAAATGATAGTTTGTACAATTTTGTAGAAACCCTTGTATAGTTTGTATGAAATCTTGGTGCAACTATCTTCTAGATTTATCACTTGATATAACCAATTCTTCCAAAATAGATTTGGGTAAGGTTGTAAGCATCAATTACTCCAATGTTATAACATGCAAACCCTAATTGACTAACAATAAATTATATTCACCATGGATGATTACAAAATTGTAAAACATAAAAATACGATTGTAACTCATCTTATAATCCACTTCATGCTTCACACTGAGTCTATAGGTTAACTAGGATCATTCATAATGCAATTTCATCCATATACATGCCAAGTTATGTACTAAACATTAACTACACAACCTGCAACAATCAAAATATATGGAAGAATTCACAAGGAAAAGGAATTGATGAAAATGACTGTTATATTCAGATTACCAGTAGTATTTCATCTCTCATTACAATCTCAACAATGCACAAAAATTCTACTCCACAATCCATACTCCATGAATTATATATTGATATTGCAACAATAAAAAATTAATGAACATCAATGAACAATCATGAACCATAATGAACATAAAAAAATGAATAAGGGAGGCTATATAATGCATTCCTAGACCATTCTAAAGCATTTTTTGAAGCATCACATCATTTACAACTACCATTCCCAACATATTTTGAAAATTATTATTTTTACAAGGTTTATTAAGGTCTAATTCAATTTTTATCAAATTAACCCCAAATACACATTCCAACTTCATTTCATTTCATTTCACATCATACATGTGCAACCTTGTACATTTTTCTCTCTACTTGTACAATTTGACACTTGTACACTTTAATCAAAATTGAGCAAATTTCAACAAAATTGTGCAAATACCTGGATTACTTTTTTTTCTTTTGGGAGGTGGATTTGCTACCTACATCTACCCTCTCCTTTTATTTAGGTAGTCTCCTCACCATATCAGTCTGCTTTGTCTTATTTGAGGTCTATTTGTGGTAATCAACAAGCAAAATTTTCAAGGCGGTACGCTCATCCTTCAAGCAAGTTATGTACTGACTAACTTCCAAGGCTTTCAACCCGTACTCATTGGCCTTATATTTTGCAATAGTCAACAGTGCTCCAAAATCCTTCTCACACTTAGATGCTCCCTTGAATAGCTTTTATATCAATGTGTCTTTCATTCGGTCTGCTATGGCTAACTCCTCATTCCTTTTAGTAATAACCTTCAGATGCTGATGAAGGTCAACTTTAGTTGCTGCCATAGTCTCATACTTAGCCTTCAGCATAGTCTTGTGATCTAGTATAATTTCATTATAGAATGTGGCATACTTTCCTATCTCTTAAAATTTATGATTATTTTCCTATATTTGTTCCTCTGAAGTCTTCAACTAATTATCCTGGTTAGCCAACTATTCATTTTGTGCTGCTAGTTGAGCTTCCAACTGCTTTGTATGCTCTTCTACATGTTGGATCACAAGTTATTTTTCTATTTCTTATGAATAGAGCTACTCTTCATAAGCCTGCTTCATGCTTGATAACTCTATTTCCACTTTCTTTATTCTTTTCTCAACCATGGTTTTGTTTCATGTTAGTTCTTTCTTCATCACAACCATATCTTTTCAAGTAGCTTCTGCCTCCTCTCATTGTGTTTCTTTAGTCTGGTAAACCTGTTCAAGACCCAAGATGAGTCACTCAATCCTATATATTAGGAAATTAAATTTCTTCATGGTGAAGGCCAACTCCCAAGGTACTCTTAAAAATTCTATACCCATTGTATTCAATGGACATGTCTGACAACTCATCCTATCCAAATACACTTATGGAGTTGTATGGTAATTGGTCTTTACTCCTTACAATAAATCCTTTCTATCAAGCATCATGGTTACATACCCTCATGGTAATAACCATGGATGTTGTGAATGGATGTGTACTATCTGCCTCTTGTGATCCTCATTGCACACCCATTCCACAATATTTTATAATTCAGTGAAGGTTTGCTCCCTCCATTGTTTCAATTACTCAATACCACTAATTGTATCGCTCCAAATTTTTTGCATCCTTACCCTCAGGCTATAGGATCCACGCCCGAAAGGGGGATGCGAGAAGGATGGGACAATACCTCGGACTGAGAGGCCCTTTGAAGGTCCCGCCTCTCGGGGGAGGAGTATAAGGGTGAATTTTTGATGGATGGTGGGTTCACCAAGAAACTTTTGAGTGGCAGTTTCCATGCCTAGGTTGGGAATGGGTTTGATGTGTTCATTTTATACTCAATCATTCAGCTCCTAGGTTTGGCCAAAATGAATCTAAACTATTCTATATGCCAATAATGATTTAAATGGATACAAAAAATAGAAATGGTTGCTAAACACAGAGAATAGGCAAATTAGGACAGATCATACCGATTCCGGATGTCTGATGAGGATTCAGAGTTTTGTAGCAGTCCAGATCGCCTCAGTTCATACGTAATCATCTGAGATCAGACAGGATCGTCTGATATCTGATGAATTCGTCAGAAACCTGCAATCACAGAAATAGATACAAAATACCCAAGATGCAACTACAGAAGCGAAGGGAAATGATAGAAATAACTATAAATTTGTCTGAATGACAGATCCAAATAGTAATTAGAGAGGACAAGCATCAACTTCACAATCTATTTTGATTTTATCATGCATTTATACTAGATGAGGTGAACTCCAAGATGCATAAACATAATAACCTAAGATAATGCAGAATTATAATGGAAAAATGCAGAAAAATTAAGAAGATGCAAACTCTGGACTCGGATTGCCCCCAATCTGGACTACAGTCAGGATCGCCTCCAATCGTACGCGATCGTCTGTGCTCCTCGACAAAATCGTCCGTAATCGTCCGAGATCGTTTGCGACGATCCGAGCTATCTTCGACTGAAAAATAGTAGAGTTCCTGCAAGAAAATGCGAAATACAACATACAGACAGTAGTACGAGGATGCTCTAGTGAATAAGGATCTGAATCAGTCAGCTAAGGGGTTCAGGGGAATCAGAATCAGGGGGAGTCAGGGGGATAAACTAGAAAAATCCTAGTTTATATAGGATTAGGGGGAGGCTAGGAGGTTGGGGATCATCCCAATCGGGAGATCTCCAACAGGGAAATCTCCAACCGTGCAGACGCGCTTCTGCCCAAGTTAGAGAGGTTGTTGAAACATAAGCTAATTATGAAATTTTGGTTTTGGGACAAAATCGTCTGGACGTTCTGTCCATGACGATTTCGTCAGATCTGGGACGATCTCGTCTAATCTGCGACGATATCGTCCAACGGTCAAAACAAATCCTAAAAATGGCATGGAAAATGAGGAAACGGGTAACAGGCAGTTTTGGAGCGGTTTTGGGGTTAAAATTCAAATTTTTATCTTTTATCTTTTACTAAGGTTTTAACCGTGCCAATTTTAGGGTGCTACATTTTGCCCCCTCTTTAGCGAATTTTTTGAAGAAAATGCGTTAAAGACGAGTTTTTCCCGTTTTACGAGAAAGCAAAAATGTACTCAATTTTTTAGACGACGATTCTTGGTCGAATCGTACAAATGCTGACTATGGTGCCCCCTCCGTGTTTTTACCCAAATCGAACGTTTGAGGTAAAAACGCGGAAAGGCAAAAAAATTAAAATGTTGATTTTTTAAATAAAATTAAGAAAATAGGGTAAAACCCTAATTCATTTTTACTGTTCATCTTTACTGTTCCAGAGCTCTGCAAAGAGAAACAATGGTGGAGACAGCGCACAGAGCGACAGAGGTCCGACGCGGGCTACGGGTAAGGATCTAATCCTAGTAGATTAGGTTTGATTTTGCTTTGTGCAATTTGTGGATTTAAATTTTGATTATTTGGGGCATCGCGGCCGTTTTTAGGCCGTCGACGACGTCCGGACGAAATCGTCCCTATTTCGTCGAAATCGTCTCTAAATCGTCGATTTCGTCTGAGGGCGAAATCGGTGAACTAGGGGCGATCTCGTTCAACAAGGGACGATCCCCAAGTTGCAAAATCAGAGACGATTTAGTCCTAACAAAGGATGATTTTGCCCAATTTGGGATGATATCATCCGATGGTGGATGATAGCATCTTTAACTTGATTTTAAAATGTGCTTAATTTGATTTTAATGATTGGTAATTAATAAATTTTGTTGTTATTATTTGTTTTGTAGAGGGGATTACTAAAGAGCCGAGAATGGAAATACGATGGACTAAGAGACGACATAGCCGCGCTTGACCAGGCAGAGCGTGACCGACTAGGACAGGTCGGGCTACAACATGTGGCAGAGATGCCACAAGTACCGACTGACATGGGGCTACTGACAACCCTAGCAGAGAGATGGTATCCAGGGTCATCCTATTTTTGGCTACCGACAGGGGAGATGGCTCCCACACTAGAGGACGTATGGAGGATCATGAGGATCCCCATACAAGGATGGCTCATGATGCCTACGGCCAATCAGGGCCAGGCGATGATGAGGCTGACTGGAGACCCGAGCTTCACCCTGGAGAAGGGCGGGGTGAACATCGAGTCTCTACGATAGATGCCTGGGGCATCTAGGCTGACTCAAGTTTTGGCAGGGGTGGTAGGTGGCTTACTATTGTGCCACCAGAGCGGGTGTAGGCTACCATGGCTCCTCTCAGATGTAGTTTGTGACATGAGAGACCATGGGTACAGGTTTGCATGGGGCAGCTTTGTACTCTGCCGCTTGTATAGGATCCTGCATGGGGTCGTATACAAGGGAGGTCGATGTCTGGTCTTGACATCGCTGCTACAGGTTTGGTGCTGGGAGCACATTGCGATGCGGAGGCCGGTAGGGCTCCCACTGATAGGGGTTGACCGGGAGAGACCCCGGGTTTACTATTGGTGGCTACAGAGAGGGTCACAATGGTGGATAGATCTATCGATGTCTCGGAGGTTGCTGGACGACCTCATCCTAGAACAGATCACCTAGAGGCCATGGCGAGAGCACCCCGGGTGGGCAGAGGATGGGCAGGAGCTGGCTCGCATCAGGTGAGTCTTGGCTGAGGATGGAGCGGGGAGAGGTAGAGCTCCACCGCTACGATCGGGTACTATGGTAGTTCGGTCTACAGCAGGGGATCCCTTCTCTCAGGGATTACGAGTACTCCCAGACTATTCGAGATAGTACTACACTGAGCGGGGCTCCAGACATGCAACGATTCTAGAGTCAAGACGTGGACGATGCCCCCATCCAGCCAGTGGATGGTGATGATGCTGGGGTTGTAGATGGCTATGATGCCTGGTACATAGGCATCCACCCTCCTCGGATGATGAGGGCATAAGGTCCGGTGCACGCGGTTGTGCGACGGATGGGGAGGCGATGCAGGCTGCCATTGAGGTAGCATGGGGTCACGATAGGAGAGAGCAATGTGGTCCCCATAGGAGAGACGCCAATGGATGGGTCAGGCTCCATAGAGGCCATAGGAGATAGAGCGGAGGGAGGAGAGATTCCCTTCATAGCAGGGGGAGAGACCACCATCGCCTGATAAGGGCAAGGGTGTTGAGGTAGGGGAGAGCAGTGAGATGATGGCTCTCTGGGCTGAGGTTGCCCACCTTCGAGCTCAGGTGCAGACACTATAGGATGAGGCTACATGGCTTCGAGCTTGGGGTGGAGGAGCGAGCACTCAGGATCTGGCATGGTCTATTGTGTAGACTACATCGATTCTACCAAGGGTTGTACTATCAGGCGGTCCTAGAGGGACAGAGGATACTATTGCCAACCCCCATTATAGAGCCGATCATGATGGGATCATCGAGGACATCCTCACGATCGATGATGAGGACCCGAGATACGGCCCGGACCTCTATGGGACCACCTCCTCCACGTCAGGGTGGGGGAGGAGATGAGGCTGAGAGCTCGAGGGCTTCTCGAGGCTAGCTACTGCAGAGTGCAGATTATATTATTATTACTTTTGAGGGGATTGAGTATGCCAGAGTATGGATTGTGGCATACCAATCCAGATGATGTATATAATTCATTGATATATATATATATATATATATATATATATATTTTTGATGATATGACTTGTGTATATGTTGTATTATGATGCTTGAATTGTTGATTCATGTAATTATGTCATTGGAAATAAATTATAATGTTATGTCATGCCATAAAATTTGTAAATGAAATAATTTGATGTGCATAAATTGGTTGTTTTGGTGTGATTTGATGAAAAATAAAAGAGACTTCTAACAATAATTTCAAAGGACATTGTCGTTGTTATAGACCGTTTCATGGAGTCGCCGCTCGCTAGGTCGTCAAGCTAATCCTAGTATAGAAATATTGCTAAAAGTAAAAGAGTGCTTAAGAGACTGTCTTAAGACTTGGTGTTGTGATGATGAAAATGATGATGGTGATGATTTGTTTTCAGATTTTTCACAAAATTATGCATGAAATATGTTTAAAAGTGATTTTTGCTAGGCATAAATTCCTAAGTGTGATAAATTTTTGAATAATTCCTTAGAAATTATACCATGGTTGCAAGATGGAATGTTTGACATAATGACATGAATAAGTGTTCGTTCGTTTTGAAGCACAATTGTGTAACATAATGATGTAAGCCATATGTGTTTTTTAAAATGGATGGGAAAATAAAATTAGAACAATGGTTTGCGCTAGGCATAGAATTTATAGGTATAGACTTATACCATCATCGCGAAATCCAAAGATAAAATAGATATTTTAGTTTTATTGCATGATTGATTTTTTGATTTTTGATTTTTGATAAACAGAAAATAATAATATGATGAACATGTTGTTTGAAATCGTTTTGCAATTTTGTGACACAATGTATATAATTGTTTTTATACAAAACAAAATTCTGAAATAAGAGGATAAAATTGTTCCGAAAAGAATTACAGAAATATTTTAAATTATCTCAAAAACAAATGTAGGTTTATAAGGGATCCTCATGTGCAAATGTGAGTTCATTACCGATCTTGATTTATCATAATGATACAAAATCTCTCAAATACAAATGTGTGTGCAATTGTATTGTTCATTCACCAATTTTGAGCAAGATAATTTGATACAAGCAATTTGCCTTAACCAAATGAATGTTCGTTAACCATGATTTATATGCATATAACCGTACCAGACTACTGTGCAAGTTAGGTTATCAAGAGCTAGCTAATCCATAAGCCGACATAGGTCTGTACAAAAGAAGGTCGCTAATGTGACAGACATATCACCACGCTAGGAATTACCCAAGGCCAAGCGGGTTGGGCACAAACCACCTGTTATGGGGCTTACCTCATAGTTTTCGAATAATTGAGAATTCCAGGGATTCAAGCTCATTCACCCTTCTTTTCTTTTCAAGGGGTAGGGAAAGGATTTTATTGCATTTTGCTTTTGCTTTTCTCTTTTGCTCTTTTTATTTGTTTGTATTTTTGCTTGATATTTGAGATAATGCTGAAACATTGTTGTGATGATACAAAATAACATTTTTCTTTTTCTCTTTTTCTTGAACTTTTCTTTTTCTTCCTATGCTAGGGATACTTGCTCGGATTAGCTGTAGAGCAAGGGATTTTTATTCTGGGTAGGGGTGAGCTTGTCCTTTTGTCAATTCTCAAAGATTCTAGACCATGTGCATGATAGGATAGCAGGGGAAACTTTTCGCTCAAGAAACCACGTCTACTATGTAGCATCATATTGAATTTGCAATGAAATCATTTTAATGTGAAAAGATATACTTGGTTCAAGTAAATAACAAGATCAGTTCTCTATGCTCAAAACTTTATTTAATGCCAATGTGGACTTTGATATAAGAGAGATTAATAATCATACCAAATAAAATCAAGATATTTATTCATGTGAGTGTGAAAGTGTGGGATTCCAAATAAATGCTCATTTATCCAAAATAATTGAAAATATAACTGCAAACTCCAAGAATTGACAGGTATTAAATAAAAGATGTTTTTGAAGATTTTGATGATTTTGATGTTTTTATATTTTGATTTTAATTGATGAATTGAGAAGATACACAATGTGATTATTTTTTGAAATTTTATTATTATTATATTAATTTTTTGATGATGGAATTGGTGGTATATACAAGATGATCTATATACACTATACAAGGTTATTTGAGTATAGCATGTCTAAGGTTGCTTCAAAATCAAAGGAGGTTTTGAAGGATAATTTGGTTGTGGTGAAGGTAAGAACAAAAGGTGATGAATAAAAGGTAGTGATAACAAAAGCTTTGTTATAATGTAGAATAATGTAGCAAAAGATTTTACTTTTATATGTGTAAAATTGATCATGTTACAAAATAAAATGTCAGAAGGATAAGAAGGTTCTTCATTCTTATCACTATCTTCCAAGTCTTGATAATATGGAGGGAGCATATGTGAAAGATATGCATGGGTGTTATTTGGTAAACAAGGATGATCATATATGGATGAAGAAAAGTGATGGATAGAAGATAATTGTGACAATAGAGAATGTATAGAACTTGATGTTTCAACCGTTAAATATTCTTCAAATGGTGTTGGGTCATTATGTATGGTAACAATTTTACTTGCAAGTTCAAACTTTAAACATTGGTGAAGAGTGGAAGGGACAACCCTCATCGTATGAATCCAAGGACTTCTGAGAAGTAGGTTGTAAGGTGAAGGGCAATATGCTACATAAAACAAAGTATCCAGGATCTTGGATCCAATATTAAGGGGAAGAATTATAGTACCTTGAGCTTCTTGAATTTCATTGTTAAAATATTTTATAATAACATTTGATTCATTAAGATCTTCTTCCTTTAATTTGAGTTTTTGGAATAATTGATAAGTGCATAAATTAAGAGAGGAGCCATTATCTACCATGATAGTTTTAACAGGTGTTTCTTTACTAGATCCTGTAATGTAAAGATAGGAGTCTTCTTGTGGAGTAGAGGAAGGAATCTCCTCATCATAGAATGAAATATGGTTAACCTCAAGAGGGCTTACACCATTAATTATGTTCTTAGGGAAAATATCATGAGGAACAAATTGTTGGCTAGGTATCTTGAACAAAGTTTCCTTATGAGAACTTTGTAATACTTCTAAAAGGGATATCTTTGCTTGAGGATTAATCACTTGTTGTTGGCTATCAAAGTGGATTTCAGATTGAGATTTTGATTCTAAAGATGAGCTTTCTATGCTTACATTCCATTTTGGATCATTCTCTAGAGCCAAAGATAGTTTTGAAGGTTGGTCAAATGAGGAATCCATCTCTTGAATATCAGATTGAGTTGATTGAACTTGAGGTTGCTCATTTGTAGTTTCTGTTACAATATTAGTAATATCATCATGATGGGACACATTAACATGCAATATTTGATTGGTTTCCTGTTGTTGATAATTGAATAGGGGTTCTTGGGAGATCCCCATGTCTTGATTGATTATTGGTATTTGTTGTGTAGGAGTTTGATAGTTTACTGGAGATTTATAATCAGTTGTAGATTGTAATTCCTTTATATTAAAAAGACCCTCATCAATCAAATCTTGAATTGCACATCTTAAATCTTTACAATTTTGTGTCATATGTCCATCTACTCTATGATATTCACAATGTAGCTCAGGTTTAAACCAATCTGATGTGGTATCAAGTTGTCTTATGGAAGGGAGTTCAATCTTATTTGTATCAAGTAAATGCTTGAGAATTATATCCATTGGTTGATTGAGCTTTGTAAATGTACGTGATGAAGGTTTTCGAGAGGTTTTTGATAAGTGCCTTAGGAGTTCAGTCATAAAAGGACCTAATGGTTTTTTACCTCTCTTTTCTTTATTATGGGTAGAATGATGATAGGAAGATTGTGAAGTATGATGTGAGTGCATGGTAGGATTGGAAGAATAAGTATTTTCTTGTTGAAATGGATGTGTTGTATTGAAAGAAGAATATTGAAAGGGTGGAGGAGGATTGTATGTGGATTGATAGACATAATATGGATATATGGGAGAATAGATAATATCGTTATGAAGAGGATTGGAAAAGGGATTGTCCTGTTGGGGTAATGATGAAAAATGAGAAAAGTGTGATGGAGGTGATGTTGAATAGGGATGAGGTTGGTCATAATCAACAAATGTATTTGGCTGAATTCTTCCAACATTACTGATGGGCTCATATTGATTTGAGTAAAAACTCATGGTTTCTTTAGTACTTCTAAAAGTAATATTTAGTATCTACTATTTAGAATTGAATCTAAAACATACAAACTTGAAATGATGATTTTGTTTGTTTTTATTTTTCTTGTATACATACATATATATATATATATATTTTTTTATATTTTTGAATCAGAAATATGCCTATGTTATTCACGTCGGGTTCACCAAAATGTATCGCTCCAAATTTTTCGCATCCTTACCCTCAAGCTATAGGATCCGCGCCAGAAGGGGGATGCGAGAAGGATGGGACAATACCTCGGACTGAGAGGCCCTTTGAAGGTCCCGCCTCTTGGGGGAGGAGTATAAGGGTGAATTTTTGATGGATGGTGGGTTCACCAGGAAACTTTTGAGTGGCAGTTTCCATGCCTAGGTTGGGAATGGGTTTGATGTGTTCATTTTATACTCAATCATTCAGCTCCTAGGTTTGGCCAAAATGAATCTAAACTATTCTATATGCCAATAATGATTTAAATGGATACAAAAAATAGAAATGGTTGCTAAACACAGAGAATAGGCAAATTAGGATAGATCATACCTGATTTCGGATGTCTGATGAGGATTCTGAGTTTTGTAGCAGTCCAGATCGCCTCAGTTCATACGTAATCATCTGAGATCAGACAGGATCGTCTGATATCTGATGAATTCATCAGACGAATTCGTCAGAAACCTGCAATCACAGAAATAGATACAAAATACCCAAGATGCAACTACAGAAGCGAAGGGAAATGATAGAAATAACTATAAATTTGTCTGAATGACAGATCCAAATAGTAATTAGAGAGGACAAGCATCAACTTCACAATCTATTTTGATTTTATCATGCATTTATACTAGATGAGGTGAACTCCAAGATGCATAAACATAATAACCTAAGATAATGCAGAATTATAATGGAAAAATGCAGAAAAATTAAGAAGATGCAAACTCTGGACTCGGATTGCCCCCAATCTGGACTACAGTCAGGATCGCCTCCAATCGTACGCGATCGTCTGCGCTCCTCGACAAAATCGTCCGTAATCGTCCGAGATCGTTTGCGACGATCCGAGCTATCTTCGACTAAAAAATAGTAGAGTTCCTGCAAGAAAATGCGAAATGCAGCATACAGATAGTAGTACGAGGATGCTCTAGTGAATAAGGATCTGAATCAGTCAGCTAAGGGGTTCAGGGGAATCAGAATCAGGGGGAGTCAGGGGGATAAACTAGAAAAATCCTAGTTTATATAGGATTAGGGGGAGGCTAGGAGGTTGGGGATCATCCCAATCTGGGAGATCTCCAACAGGGAAATCTCCAACTATGCAGACGCGCTTCTGCCCAAGTTGGAGAGGCTGTTGAAACAGAAGCTAATTATGAAAATTTGGTTTTGGGACAAAATCGTCTAGACGTTCTGTCCATGACGATTTCGTCAGATCTAGGATGATCTCGTCTAATCTGCGATGATATCGTCCAACGGTCAAAACAAATCCTAAAAATGGCATGAAAAATGAGGAAACGGGTAACAAGCGATTTTGGAGCGTTTTGGGGTTAAAATTCAAATTTTTATCTTTTATCTTTTACTAAGGTTTTAACCGTGCCAATTTTAGGGTGCTACACTAATACAAAACTACAATATGGCACTAAAAAATATCTCACTAGCCTATCAAAAGAAGTGTTACACCTACTCATCGACATTTTCACCCACATTCTCCACTTTATCAAAGTGAGGTAATTCCACTAGGAAGCTTATACAAAGCTCCTCAATGTTATATTGTGGTGGGGTCTGTCCTTCTTCTCTTTGTTTATGAGAACTTCCTTTGACTTATTTCATCATGGTGGTTATTGTTCCCTCTGGTGGTAGATTGTTTGCTACCACCTTACTCATCTCTTCATTTTCTAGTGATTGTATCTCCTCGGTATTAATGACTTATTTTTAAAATTGATGCTCTTCCATCGATACTTGGACTTCCTCCTACAACTTAGGTAAGTCCTCTTGTTTTTGGGCTATCAACCCTTCATCTTGCAAGTTCAGGTTCACTCCCATTTGAGTTGCAACTATCTGGTCTTGAGAAGGCTCTTCCTGTGGTACTTGTACATTTTTCTACACTCATTTGCTATGATCGCCTCTTATCACAATTTTTATTTTTTGTCTCCTTAGGTGATTCGAATAGCACCTCCAACATAACCTTTGCTTTTACAACTGATGGTACTATTATCATTTTGGTCAAGTATTTGGATGAATCCAAAAGTCCAAAATCAGAGGTTCTGGAGTAATTTTAGGGATCCCATTATTTTTCCCATTCCTTCTAGACCTGGTATATTCAAATTTAGCATATATATCCCCTCCGAGTTAGAGTACCCTTCCTCTGGTTCTAACTCGAGTTGTACTTTTTGTACCAACTTCACCTATTTCTCCCTTTGTCATCATGTTTAAATATGTACAAGGCTAGATTGTTGCTCTACTTTTTCCTCTACAAAAGACCTAGACTACTCCCACAACTTGTGGAATTGGACCTACTATTCTAAGGTTGGTTCCAACTATCACATTCTATTTCTCTTTATATGGACATCTTCATTAGATGCAATCTCAGACTCATCCTGCATCACTAGTTTTGGTTTCTTTGCACTCTTCTTAGCCTTCTTTTTATCTAGAGTGGCTTTTGGTAAAGTTATAGTATTTATCCATTATAGTATGGTAGGCTGATCATCTACTATTTCCCTCAGTTGGGTCCTACTAGGGAAATGAATTCCCGGTCCTAAAAATACATCTAATAATAGTGCAATGGAATGAAAGGTCATGGTAAACATATTTCTTCTCACTATCAATGATTGTTGCATCTATTATTGCAAGAATTCTCCCCAATCGTACTTCATGCCCTTGTAAATACCTTCCACATATTGTGCCATATAGATTGGTATCTTTGAAGTTCACAATTCTCCAAACAATCAAGCCATAAAAACATTCATCATGGAAGCCAACTCATCCATATTTAACTAAATTTGTTTAATCCCATGAGTACTAGTACCCAAAATCTTGGCTACTACAAGTGACTTCACCAATGTGAGTGTCATGATCAACTTGTGCATCTCAATGGGATCAACTATTCTTTTCACAACTGGATATGCTTTCATGGGCAATTCAAATTTCCATAAAAATGCTTCTATCGTGAACTCCACCTTAACATATTGGTTACCTACTCATATGATCATGTGATTCTCAACTGGTTCATACAACTAGAGAATCTACAACAAGTATTCATTGAAAAATACCTTGTCTTGTAGTGGAATCTGCACTAAAATACTCACTCTAGTCTTATTTAGTGCCTCCTTCAATGGATGTTTATTGTCAGCATTCACCCACCACTTTCTACAAAATTCTCCTGTTGGCTACCCAAAAGTGACATCCTTGATGTCCACTTGCTCCTCCTCTATTTCACTAGGCATGTCCTATTATTCTAGGGTATTTTATCGGTGAACTTTACTATGGAGTTCTCTTTTGGATGCTCAAGGTGGTTCCATTTCTTCCCTCCTATATTGCAACAGTTATATTCCTTTACCACCATGCTAGGTATTTTGACCCCTCCATGACCTTCCTCCTCTCCCTCTCCAAGGATAGTTACCACACATTTTGGGTGACTAGAATCATCATCCTTGGTCTTGAATGGGGTAAAATGGGAGAGATTTCTTAGATCATGATTCTCTCTAGTGTAGTGGTCCTAGTGATATGTCAGCTCTAGATACCACAATATGATCAAAATGAGCTTGAGATTCCTATTGTGAGCTCATATTTCTACCATCACTGAGTGAAACCCTTGTTTGCACACCTTTTCCTTGATTTGGCAATTCATGATAATACTGCACAAAATAATTACAAAATTCAGTACAACCACCTCCAAAATGTACAAAAACTATCAATATCATACAAGGCCTCAACCAAGTCATACATGTATGCTTTCAAATTGTACAATCCCATCCAGATCATACAACTCCAGTTAGATTTGTTCAATCGCACCCAATTTTGTACACTTGTATCAAATCGCACAACTAGCACTTAAAATATTACAATAATAATATAGAATCATACCATTTGATGTCAAATCATACAGGGGTGCCTCCCTTTTATACAACCTTGCTAGGGTCTATACCACTACAAAACAAATTGTACAAAAGCCTTCAAAACTACACAAAATGGATCATCGAAAGCCTATAATCCACACAATATGTCTAAAAATCATACCATGGCTATTCCAAATCATACATACAACCTTAGAAATCATCACTTGATAAAAACCCTCACTTTTCTTTTCCAAGTGTGAAATTTGTGAAACCCATTTGCCATAATCCTTGCAATTTTGGGTAAAACATGCAATTTATTCTTCCTTTAGCACAATCTTCTTCCAAATGGATTTTTCCCATAGTATGGCAGCATTATACGACCATCTCTTCAAAAAATTTCACACATGCAGATTTAAAAAATAATTTCCATGCTTTTTATGGTGAATTCTTGCTCTAGTGTTTGCTTATTTTTCTTTCCATGTAAATTTTCCTTCTCTATTCCTAGAAAATCAAACCTAGATTCACTATATATTAAGGGTTTATTGGGTGCTTCCTTTCCTCAAATCCTCACTCGTACCACTGATTATTGTTACTTGCAACTTATTTAAAAAAACTTATTTTCTCTGGAGTAAAACCCTAATTGTGGTAGTTTTTTCTCCCAATGGGTTGATTTTATGAAAACAAAATTTTTGTGGTACACAATTAAAATGGGTCATGAAATCATCAAGTAATTTTGTGAATTTCCATTGCTCATATAGAAATTTTCTTTACCTGCACCCTTTTTGTCTTCAACCCTCTGAAATTTCAATGTTGCCTTGTACAATTTTTGATTTGGAAAGGAAATTTATGCATGGTGTTTACTTTATATATATTTTCAAACCCTGATGTCTTAATTCCTAAATTCGACCACCTTAGCTCCTATGCATGTTGATGATTGACAACTTATTGCCTTGGTGCATGCAATTTTGTCTTTTTCCTTATTTTGTCATTTTCATGCCTCTTTTATTTCTTTTTCTTTTGTTTTTCTTTTATTTTCTTAGAGGGGGCCATTGTTACCGATTTTTAACCACCCTCCATCTTAATTACATCTCAAAGGATTTCCACAATTAAGAAATTTTCTATTTTTTTTCAATAACTATTTTGATGCTTATCATCATGGGAATTGTACAGTGACATTCACTTGTACAATGCCATCTGTTGACTCATTTGTTGGTTTACCAACTTCTACATTGTGGTTTATCACATCATTAGGTGCCAATTGACCTTCTATTCAATCTCCTTATCTTTGTTTACTGTGTGTATAGTTTAGAATCATGTAACTATAGTGTGCAGGAATCTCTATTTGCAATACTTCTTCTCATCATTTTATTGATTGACCATGATGTAGGGTTGTACTCACTAATTCACTATCATTGGAGTGACTTATATGCCTATCTCCTTGAATCAATTCAGCTTATAAGATTTATGAATGAGTTCTTTGTAGTCCTTGACTCATTTCATCAATAAAGCATACTCTTCCTCTACCAACAAGACCTCTTCCTTGCCTAGGTCTTCTCTGACCACATCCTCTTGATACAAAACCTCTATGAAAATTCCATGGGACTTCCCTTTCCTAGCCCCATCCTATTTTTATTTCAACTCTTCTAGGTCTAGGTTGGTTTAGTGGAGGTCATCCCCATGATTATCTTCCTCTTAGGTTGGATACGGTCCCTCTCAACCAGGGGATGCCTTGCAAGTTCCTAGTTTAATTCAGATAGGCTGATGGTGTATCCCTCGACCATATAGGAGTAGGGGATCAAATCCTTCCTCATCCTATACCTCCTCTAGGTGGAAAATATCCTCTATTCCTACTAGTATTTAATGGATGTACTCCCCCTCCATGGTATTACTATTGTCTTAGGGGTTCTTACTAGTTTCTTACTAGGGTTATATCCACCAATTATATATTGGCCAAGTGACCTTTATTTCCTTGTGTTATAGGTGATAATTTTTGTAGTGCTCTCACTCTTCGATCCACATGTAATAGTTGATGTGTCCATCACCTTTTCTCCCAATTTTGTTGTGGAGACATGCTTTATAGAGTCTTCCTATATGGTTGTGAGAAATTGAACTTAGAAATAGAATCGTTATGATCATCATATCTCTATTTAGACCAATTTACTAGCAAGGACATTAATCTTTGGAGTCTTCATACTTCTCACCTTGGTTGCCTCAATTGATGATAAGCAATCGTGTAGGTATCTAGGTCATGCCACACATGAGGTATCAGTAGTTCTAAGAAGTCATTATAACCACTATCAAGACTTTCTTCTCTTACTAGCCAAAGCAACCCCCCATTACTAGATTCATTTGAATCCTTGTAAATACTACCTTATGGTCTAGGTGGTGGAATATCTTCTTCAATGTCTTGCCAATCTATATCATCATCTTCTTCTACTATTTGGGCATCCCATGAGGTGCTCTCTATGAGTTTTACCCTTTACTCATACTAGCACCATCATGTCGTGAACTACTCACTTATGATGTCATATCATGTTCTTTTCCCTTTATTTTTCCTTCCTGTGATCTCACTACTCTTTATTCCTCCATAATTTGCATTTTATCATCCAAGTCTTGGATAGTTAATTCTTGGAGTCTTGTAGTGTGACATTGCAATATTTTATACTCCTCTTGAAACTGTTGGATTTAGTGTCACATCCTCTATTGTAATCATCCTATCTGAGCCAATGGAGAGAGTTTAGTGAGTTCTTCTTCCATGGTGTCACCTCCTATCTATTCTAGAGCTTCTGTATCAAATTTATTTATCCTATTCACATATCAAACCATTAGTCTCATTCTTATTCGGTATTCTAATGGTTGGGTTAACTCACTATATTCCAAATATAGATACACCATCTCTTGGTTCTTTGGATTCCTTCCTTATCTTGGACAAATCCCTCTTTTATGATCTTGCTCAAGCCTTCCTATCCCATTTGCAAACCTTATATGGACTTGTGTTCTCCTTCTCTTATCGAGTTAAGGTACCAATTCTTCTTGTTCGATAATTGGTCCTATCTCCTCCCCTTATATGAATAGGATTGTGAGTTCCAGTTCAAGGTCCTCTCATGGTGGGCCTTGAATTTTATTTTTCTTGTTATTGCACTAGGCTTTTTGCATTTTTTCAACTTCTTCTATAGTGATAAATATACACTATACTTTGAAGGGTTTTAACTTTGAACCATTTACAGTATTTAGAATTTCCATCCCATTCAAGTTCTACAATTTTATTGCACCATTGTTCCTTACTTCCACAACTTGGAAGGAACCAAACCATAAGGTTTTTAACTTACCTGGCTTGATTTCTCATTTTATATTAAAATTTAGAACTAAGTCACCTTGCTTGAGTTCTAATTTTCTAAGATGTTTGTCATGCCATAAATTTATTCTATTATAGACCACTTCGATCACCCATTGTGCCATAAATATTCTCTCATCTAGCTTATTCAATATTATTAGTCATTATTACATACTCTCTTGGTGCCCTAAGTGATGCTCCATATCTATTTGTAGCTTTGGCACCAATAATTCAACTAGCACTACTACCTCCTGACCATACATTAGCTAAAATGGTGTATGGTCTATTGTTGGATTAAAGGTAGTTCAATAAACCCAAAGAACAGATGGTAACCTTTCCTCCCAATCTACTCCCTCTATTCCATAGGTTTTGTATAATGTTGATACTAATACCTTGTTAGTCACTTTTTCCTGCCCATTAGCTCTTGGGTAATATGGAATAAACAAAGAGTGTCAAATTCAAAATTCAATCATCAATGTTTTGATGATCTTGTTCACAAAGTGACCTCCATGATCACTTGTTATTTTTAGTGGGATGTTGAATCTTGTAATTACTTGCTCATACAAGAATCATGTTGTACTTTTTATCGAGTTATTTGATAGTGTTTGTGCTTCGACCCATTTTGTTAGGTATTATGTGGCTACCATGATATACAGATACTTCCTCCTATGAGTTTTTCTTAGTGGTCCCACAAAGTCCAATCTCCACCTCTCAAATATATTTTGGGTTATGATGGGTGTAATGGCATAAAATTTATTCACACTATATTTCTCACTTTCTGGAAAGTATCACATGCTTTCATGTGTTACTTTGCATCATTATACACTGTAGGCCATCATAGTCCTACTAAGAGTAATTTTTGAGTAGTGGCATCAGATCCCATGTGTCCACCTGCTAATCCTTCATGAGATTCATTTAGAGTGACTTTAATTTATTCATTCATTACACATCTTCTCAATATACCATCAATTTCTAATTTGTATAGCAACCTCACTATCAAATGAAATGGTACTAACTTTATGATCACCTTCTTTTTATTTGTTGCCATCAACTCTTGTAGCAACTCCCATATGGATAGGTACTATCTAATCAACTTGTAGCATGATGGCACAACATTAGTCATGAACAACTGGGCATCAAGGAATTCATCTGGGATTCTTGCACCTGTAGGTTCTCTTGATTGTATCTGAGATAGCTAATTTGCAATTAAATGCTTCTTGCCAGGTCACACCACTACTCATAATGCAAATTCATGTAAGGTGATGAGCCACCTACTGACTCATCCTTGTATAACTGGCTTATTGATCAAGCACAACAAGGCTTGGTGGTTCACGTAGAAGGCAAAAAGGTTTACAAATAGGTAATGCCTAAATTTCTACACTGCATATACCATCCCTAGTTCTTATTTTTTAATTGTACTATAGTTTCTCTTTGCCCTTGAAACTAGGTAGCTTGCAAAAAATATAGGTTGATCCAACATAAAATTTCCTTCCTATGCCAATGTACATCCAAATTTAAAGTTCAATATATCAATATGAACATGGAATTATTTATCCCAATTTAGGAACACCAAAATGGGACTATTGACCAGCTTAGCCTTTAACTCCTCAAAGGTTCCTTGGTACTCCTCCATCCATTTGAAAGGAATATTATTCTCGATTAAAGAATCTAATAGGTAGGACATGTGCACATAATTCTTGATAAACATTTGATATATCCTATGGATCCAAAGAAAAATTTCAAATATTTCACATCATATGGCTCTTCCATGTGTAGTATGACAGATTTTATCAGGATTGGCCTTCAACCCTTTGTTGCACACTATATGTTCCAATAGTTTCCCATACAGTACCATTAGAAAAAACTTTGCTAGATTTAGGGAGATTTATGCATTTCCACACCTACTCATTCACTCACTAAGACCAGGTAAATTATATTTGATATTTTCATAGATGGACCAATCATCTAGGAATGCCTTAAAATTTCCTATGGCTAGTTGATCAAAGATGTACAAAATAACATGCTAAAATGTAGCATGGGTGTTACACAACCTAAATGGAATTAAATTATATGCATATATTCCATACTCCATGATGAATATGGTCTTTATTTTATCCTCAATGATTCTTATTTGGTTATACCCAAAAAAACCCATCCAGGAATGAATAAATTTCATGTCATGTGACCTCTTCAAGAATATATTCTATGAAGGGAATAGGGAAGGGATCCTTAATAGTTACTACATTTAGACTCCTAAAGTCTATGCATATTTATATTTTATCCACTTTCTTCTTCAAGGTAACCATAATAGGTGAAACCCATTCACTGGTAATGACTCTAAAAATGATGCCTGCCTCCAACATCTTTTCAATTTTTGTGTTTACCAATGCTGCATACTTAGGATTCATCCTATATGGTCCTCTTCTAATTGGTTGTGCCCTAGGAATTAGAATAATCTTGTGGAAATACAAATCACATGGTACCCCATTTAGATCCCTATATGTCCATGCAAATACATCCTTGTATTCCAAGAATATCTTAAAGGCTTCAACTTTCAGTATTGGGTCCCAATTATTGCCACAGTGGATCATCCTAGGTTCTGCTTCTATTCCCAGGTTTACATCCACCATTAAAGGTCCTTCATACTTAATATTTGTAGGATCCATTACTAAATTTTCTAAATTTGTAGGATGCATTGGTCTTGCATCAATTTTAGCATCTCCTACTATGTATTCTTCAAAACTATTAGGAAATGACCATTTCTCCTCCTCTTCTTTCTAAGGTTTTGAGATGACCTTTGTCTCATATTATTTTTATGTGGTATCCTCTGTATTAATACAGAGGTAGGTTTCTACAACCCTAACATAGTTGACTATGTTAGGTTCCAATTGAATTAATTATTTTCACTATTTAGACTAGGGTTGATTTATTTGATTAATCATCTATCTTTTTATAAATTCTCATCTGTGTTATTTGCATCGAGCCTTTATGATGAGGGAGTGCCCACCTTAAGTGGCCAAGCATTAATTTGAATTATCCAATTGTTTATCTATGCATCTGCTTGTTGGTTTGAATGTATATATATCAGTTTGGTTATTGATTTATTGATTAAAAAAGAGAAATCATAGGAGTTTCTTTCCAAGTGGTATCAGATTTAGGCAAGCGGGTGGGGAGGCATCCCATATGATTCAAGCAAGCTACACAACATTAAATATAGTTTTTAAGCACCTGTTACAACCGAAGAAATTAGTAAATTCACCATCAAGACAAAACAAATAGGGAAAATCATGCTAACATGCCCATAATTCCCATTCTACACTATCAAAGTGTTGTCCACATCGCACTCAAACGCTAGGATTTTTACACAATGATTTACACAACGATTAATAATTTTTTTGGGTCTTAGTCGAAGCTACACATCGAGTAAATAGATATCATACATTGTGAAGACTTATCATTTATCCTATTTAGTCCAAGCAAATCATGCCCTAGGAGGAGGCAATCAGATGCCCATATGATTCAAGGCACCAAGTTTGATAAAATCCATGTGAAAAATTGCAAAAGATGTCTTTGCATACCCATGCACATCCACATGAGTTCTAGCAAATCAGAGCATAAGAAAAATCCAATTATCATCGCATAACCTAAGGTTTGGAATATTTTATAAATATTTTATTTTTTTTTGTCGTCGTGACATATATCCCACATTGGAAGTGCACAGGGCGAAGTGTGATTTATAAGGTAGAAAGGGCAAGAAGTAAAGTATGATTTTGGTTACATGCCCAACCTCCCTCATGCTCATGTAGCTTTGTCCACATGTCCTTGCGTCTTAGTTAGTGTGTCATATTTTGGGTTCTCTCCATTGTTGTTATGTGTCTCGTCTTGGGTCATTTCTTCCCTTGTGTCATTCTCCCTACCTAGTCCTACGTTTGAGGTCGTGTAGTGTTAGTTGTGGACAATTGTCCTATGTTTGAGTTGTGGTTAGTTGTCCTATTTTTGAGGTCATGTAGTGTCAGTTTTGGTCAGTTGTCCTACGTTTGAGGTTATGTAGTGTTAGTTGTGGTCAGTTGTCCTACGTTCAAGGTCATATAGTTGTCCACTACCTAGTCTTACATTATGCATCATCATCGTGTGTTCTACATCATCGTCATGTAAAGTCCAGTCGTGTCCTCTCGATATTGTTGGTTGTCATCATCGTCGTATAATAGTGTTGAGTGTCTATCTCCACATTGTCAAGTAATTGAAACCTAAATTTGTCCAAAGTTGTTGTCAAGTAATTGAAACCCAAAGTCATCCAAAATTTGCAAAAATTATCCAAAGTTGCAAAAGTTGTTGTAAAGGAGGTGAGCCAAAGAAAAAAAATTCACGTCGTAGTTGAAGCGATAGTTGAAAGTGAAAAACAAACAATTTTTTGTAGAAATTTGAAGCTTAACGGCTCCTAATCAGGATATTTTGAAAAATGCATGAGAAAAATTTGGATCAAAGGATATGATGGATGATTAACAAGCTCAAAAAATTCCAACAATAATGCCAAAAGAGCTCATCGAAGCCTAGGTACAAAAAATTCTCCTTATCCATCCAAAATTGGTATTTTTAATCCAAGTCCATCGAAGCCTAGGTACAAAAAATTCTCCTTATCCATCCAAAATTGGTATTTTTAATCCAAGTCATCTAGTGGTCAGCCCAATGGCATCCAATTCTTCTCCAGATTTAGCACAAGAAAACATCACCCAAGTAGACAGTAATCATCCATTGCTCAATGATTAGTTGATAAAATATTTAATAGTAAATATTCAGATGATGACTGCAAGTTTTAGTGAATCTCAAAAACCACCCCAATCAAATCCTTCTAGCTCTATCACTGGAGAACGAATGTCTACAATGATGACTACACATACCATAGAGGTAAAAATAGTCGATCCTTGAATCACAATGGTCACCAAAATATTGAGGATAGGGGTAATGAATAAAATATGGAGCAACAAAGAGGGTTTAACAGACCCTATAAAAATAACAACCAAAGATAGAGAAGTAACGAGGAACAAGATAAAAATAATTTTCACTCCCAACCAAGAGGTCCAATGGGATTCAACCATCCATGCATTGATATGCCTACATTTGAAGGCCAGGATCCATGCAGGTGGATTGTAAAAATGGATGGCATATTAGAATTTTATAAATTTCTAGAAAAGGACAAAGTCCCTTTTACAACAACCAAATTTGGCACTGAAGCTTATCAATGGTTTACATGGTATAAACGTGAGGAGCCTCAAGATGCATTATATTGGGATACTTTCAAAACAACCATTCTTCACAGATTCAAAAAAGGTCCCACGAGTTCATACATAGTACAATTGTTGTCGCTCAAGAAAATAGGACCATTAGGGGCCTATATTTCCAAATTCACTAGTATGCTTTCCTATGTAGAAGACCTACCATAGGACGTGGTAGTAGCAACTTTTTGAAATGGATTAAAAGCACATGTTAAAGTTGAGGTAGACCTACAAAATGCATCCAATTTGGATGAGTGTATAAGGATTGCTGACTTAGAAAAAATAAAGGTGCACATAGGATCATCTACATGACATGATTCATACGGTCAACCTCCATTTTGTAACAACTCCTTCTGCAGAAATGATAAACCATCATGATACTTCTGTTACAAATACTAAACTCATCATCAAAAATATCTAGCATGCACACCACGATAAAATTTTCAGATTGAATATGCCAACGAGAAAGAAGAAGAAATAAAGGAGTACAATGCACCTGAGGACCTCCCAGTTGAGGGTCAAAATGAACACAGCAAAGTTGTCACTGAGGAGGATACCATGACTATTTTAGTATATGCTCTTATGGGGTTATCTTATCACCATACAATCAAGGTGACAGGTTTTATTCAAAAATAGAGGGTGATAGTACTAATTTATTTTGGAAGTATTCACAACTTCATTGATGCAAGACTTGCAAGGACACTGGGTCTACACATCAACTCTTCTAGTCAATATCAATTTCAAGTTAGAACGACAAGTAGAGAATTTTCTCAATGTCTCAATAAGAAATCTTCAATTTTACTACAAATGGGTACGTATGCTTGGGAAGGTCCTCTTTTTGTTATGGAATTAGGAAATTCAAAAGTTATTTTAGGTGTTGCATGGATGGAACAATTAGAAACCACCATGGATTTTAATCACAAACATCACTTTGTGGAATGGAAATCCAATGGGAGGACCATCAGTCTTCAAGGACTACCCACACCTCCATCAAAATTTGTAAGTTCATATAGCATGGAAAAGTTATTAAGAAAAGAGGGTGGGGGATTCATAGCCCAAATAAATTGCATTGAAAAATTAGAACAAGCTATGCCAGAAATCAAAGAGGAAGATCTCCAAAACATTGTGTCTAACTATGAGGAGGATTTTCAAGAACCCACTGGCCTACCTCCCAAAAGATCTCATGACCATGCCATACATCTAGTGCCTGGTAGTCTTCCACCCAATGGTCATCCTTATAGATATCCCCAACCCCCCCAAAAAAAATTGAGAATATTCTCCAATAGCTATTAGACCAGGGTGTCATCCGTCATAGTACTAGTCCTTATTCCTCACCTGTCGTCTTAGCTCATTGAAAAGACAATTCTTGGCGTATGTGTCTAGATTTTCATCCTCTCAATAAAATCACAATAAAAGATAAGTTTCCTATTCCTGTCATTGATGATTTACTATATGAGCTACATGGTGCCAAATTCTTCACCAAATTGGACTTATGCTCAGGGTTCCACCAAATCCGAGTTAAGGATGAGGGTATTCCCAAAATAGCCTTTCAAACTCATGAAGGTCATTATGAATTTTTGGTCATGCCTTTTGGTATCACTAATGCACCATATACATTCCAAAGTCTCATGAACCAAGTGTTTCGTCCATTCCTATGAAAATTTGTTCTAGTCTTCTTTGATGACATACTCATCTATAGAAAATCATGGAAAGGTCATTTAGTACATGTGGACAGTGTAGACACCAAAATCCAGCCACTTGCAAGTCATCTATACCTTCCTGTCAGCCACATGTCAATCATTCATCCTTCCCACCATTATTTGGCACAAATCCACACTTTCCTACCATTATTTGGCCCAATTTCACCTTTCCCGCCATTTTTCATCCCCAAATTTATTTAAATTAATATTTATATATATATATTAATATTTTAATATATTTTAATATATATATATAAATATAGTTTAAGTGATTTAATCTAAGCCGTCCATCTTTCATTTAATCTCATCCGTCCATCCTTATTAATCCGTTTCACAACCTAGATTTATTCTCTACCCTTGGATCCACTTTAATCTTAGCCACACGTTCAAAGTGTCGTTAAAACCCTAAAGTGTGCCCTAAGAGTAGATTATAAATAGAGCCACCTTGATGGCTCAAAGGCTATCTTCTACTCCTATCTTGGCTATCTTTGCTATCTTTGCTATCTTTTGGACCTATCTATTCTATTTCATCTATCTCTTCAGCCATCCATTGCCGCCCCTTTTCACCGCATCCATCGCCTCATCCGTCACCAACTTCGCCGCCATCTCTTCTGCAGTACTCTGCAAAATTCCCCATTCTTGTCACAAGTGCCCACGAGCGTTTACCCGTAGCCACAGACTCAGACCGACATCTGAAACCTTGATCCAGAAGCACGCGGGCGTTCAACGAGTGCACCAGGGCACCTTCTGCAGCCGATTTGATAGCCACATTACTTCCAGATGCCGCCTGGTCTAGCCGCGTTAACAGAGAACAGGTATAAATTAGTTTAAAGCAAGTAACTTTTTTTATTTTATTAATCTGTTGTTGAACTCCTGCATTCTATTTTTCTAGGGTTTTAAATTGTTTCTGAGGGCTCACATAGTGGAGCCCTCTCATTAATTTCTAACTCCTTGATAGTGTTAATGTGTGCAGGATTTTAATGGTAGATCTGGTGTGTTGATAGCAGCTGTTTAAGTTGGAGTGGTCCGAGCTACAGGATACAATGAAGCCCACTCATTCTGTTGGGATTAAGGATACGTCTTTGAAAATGCCACCACTTTATGCCAGCTAGGGTTTCGGAGAACCCTAGCACAAACTGTAATTTTTGTATCACGAAAAGGGTTACAGGCCCTGTTGTACTCAAAAGGAGTTTTTAAACTCCACTGATTAATAAAAATTGTTTGTTTTGTGCAACTTTCCTGTATTCCATTATTGTGGTTTATTTTTGTTTGGCGTTGTATCTTTAATCTACAGACAGAGTTCTCCATATCCTACGCAAAGAATTTTTTTTTGTCAAAATATCTAAATGCTCCTTTGGTGTTCAATAGGTGGATTACCTTAGTCATATAGTATCTCACAAAGGTGTTAATGTAGATCCCAATAATATTAAGGAAATACAAGATTGGCCCCTACCTAAAACCATCAAAAAACTTTGTGGTTTTTTGGGTCTCACAGGCTATTACCGCAAATTTATGCATGAATATGGTAAAATTACGGGTCCTCTCATGGATATCAGCAAGAAGGATGCTTTTCAATGGTTAGTAGTAGCTACTAAATCTTTTAAGGCTCTCAAGGAGGCCATGTGTACGACTCTAGTTTTTGCCACTCCAGATTTTCAAAAACCATTTGTCATTGAATGCGATGCCTCAGGAATAGGTATCAGTGCAGTACTAATGCAAGAGGGTCATCCCTTGGCATTTGAAAGTAAATAACTGTCAGGGAAAAATTTGGGTAAATCCAACTATGAAAAATAAATGTTGGCTATTTTACATGCAGTGGAAAAATGGAGGCATTACTTAATCAATAACCGTTTTATTATTAAAACCGATCACAACAGTCTCAAGCATTTTTTAGAACAAAGGTTTTCTTATCCCAAACAAAATAAGTGGTTGACTAAATTATTGGGATATGATTTTGTGATTGAATATAAGAAAGGTAAATAAAATGTGGTTGTGGATGCATTATCTAGAAAATACGAAGATGAAGTAGTTATTAATGCCATTTCAGAGTCATGTTCATAGCGGGTGTCTTAGTTACAATAAGAATGGTTGTCCAACAATGAAACAACTCAAATAATTCAAGAATTATCTATGGGTTCTTCTAAGTACCCTCTTTTCACATATTATGGCCAAATATTACGTAAGAAGAATCGTATTTACATCCCTCATAATTCACCAATCAAAGTATAGATTCCCTAAGAGGCACATGCTTCTCCTTTAGCAGAACATTTAGGGTTTTTGAAAACCTACATGCAGGTTAAACAATCCTTTTGTTGGAAAGGATTAAAGACAGAGGTTAAACAATGGGTAGCTAAATGTGAAGTGTGCCAACACAATAAGGGAGAAACAGTCAAATAACCAAGATTACTTCAACCATTACCTATTCCAGATCACCATTGGGAACATATTTCTATGGATTTTATTGAAGGTCTTCCTAATTTGAAAGGAAAAACATTAATTTTCATGGTAGTTGATCGCATTTCCAAATATGCTCATTTTCAAGCTTTACAACATCCATTTTCAGCAAGCAAAGTGGCCAAGGTATTTATGGATTCAATTTTTAAATTACATGGAATGCCCAAAAATATTGTAAGTGATCATGATCCCATATTTACCAGCAATTTTTGGAGATAATTGTTTTGACTTAGTGGTACCAAATTAAATATGTATTTTGCATACCATCCACAAACAAATGGTCAAATAGAGGTAGTTAACAAATGTTTGGGTACCTACCTAAGATGTTTTGTTTAGGATAAACAATATCAATGGAGGTAATGGTTGTCACTGGCGAAATGGTGGTACAATACTTCTTATTATTCTTCCACTAAGATGTCTCCTTTTTAAGCATTATATGGAAGAAAGCCACCAATAATTGTCGATTATGTACCAGGATCTTCCAAAGTGGCTCAAGTCGATGATTGGTTACAGAAGTGACAAGCAATGCTCACTATCTTGAAAGATAATTTGGTCCAAGCACATAATCATATGAAGCAACAACAGGACAAGCAACATTTAGAATAAATATTCAATATTGGTGATATGGTATTCCTACCTATTCAACCCTATAAGCAGCTATCATTGAAGCTCAAATATAGTAAGAAGTCACCATGATTCTATGGTCCTTATTAAATTGTGCGTTGCATTGGCAAGGTAGCATATCAACTAGAGTTACCCCAATACTCTTGCTTACACCCAGTATTTCATGTCTCCTATCTCAAAAATGTGATTGACTAGAAGGTACACTCTTAGTTAGAATTACCAATGATGGATGAAGAAGGGTGTATCCATCTACAACTAGAAGAAGTGCTACGAACCAGATCACACAGACTCAGATCTCATCACATCCAAGAATTTCTCATCAAGTGGCAGGAGTTAACTGAAGAAGATGCAACCTGGGAATATAAAAGTATTTTCTAGTCATTTCCAGCTTTGAGGACAAAGCTTTTCAAGGAGTGGATTCATGCTACAACCCTAACATAGTCGACTATGTTAGGTTCCAATTGAATTAATTATTTTCACTATTTAGACTAGGGTTGATTTATTTGATTAATCATCTAACTTTTTATAAATTCTCATCTGTGCTATTCGCATCGAGCCTTTAATATGAGGGAGTGCTCACCTTAAGTTACCAAGCATTAATCTGAATTATCTAATTGTTTACTTGTGCATCTGCTTATTGTTTTGAATGTATATATATCAGTTTTATTATTGATTTATTGATTAGAAAAAGAGAACTCACAGGAGTTCCTTTCCATAAGTGGGCTTAAAAACCTCATACTCCTCTATTTTCTAGTGATTAGTCCACTATTAGATCGAGATTCATATTAATTACAGTCTTCTAAGTACAACATACCTTCTTCAATTGGTTCGTAAACTTCATCACCAGAAGAACTGCATAACACATCGGTTGTGGCCATATCCTCACTAATCCTCTGGTTATTTAAATTGATCATATATTTATGTTGTCCTTTCTTAAAAGTGATCTGATATTTTCTCTATTTGTAATTAACGTTGGCTATTATTAGCCATCCTCTCCCCAAAAAAGCTTTTTATGTTGGCTTTTACATTGTAATCACAATGAAATCCAAGACAAAATCTTGGTCAACTATTTTGACTTGTTGTGTAGTTAAGATACCTGTTGTCTCTATTCCATACTGGTCAACACCATATAGCTAGAAGCTAGGTGCCCATAAGGATGGAGTGCCAAGTTCTTGCCAAGTCTTCTTAGGTAGCATGTTAACGCTAGATCCTCCATCTACTATGACTTGCATTAATTTGTGCTCTAATATTTCTATATGGACCAATGCAGGTTTATTTCCAACATCGATCATCAATATGGTTGGGTCCATAAAATAATTCTTTTTTTCATCTTCTTTTATTGGCTAGCTTTCTACTGCCATCATATTATGATGTTTTAAATCTTCCACCATCACTTTATGCAATGATGGGATAGCTTCTAGCAAGCTTGCCATATTAATTTCAATAGTTTTACTTAAAACTTGTACTACCAGATTTTGCACAACCACTATTTCTTCTAATGGTTTATTTAACTCTTATTCTTCTGTTATTCTCAATTATTTTGCCTTCTTTGCTTCTTTGTCAAGTACCTTCTTTACCCCTTTCTAGCACTTATTTTCTTTGGCTGGTTTTGGGTACTTGTCTTTCCTAGCTTGATTCCTTGTTATGACTAGTACTTCTTCAGTCTCTTCACTAACTGGAGGTACCTCTATGTACACAAATTTCACATTATACAGGTTACTAAAACTCACCTACTTTGGAAAAATTTCTTCCTTGTGGTTACCTAGACCACACCATCTATGCATGTGTGTAGCATTTGTTTGTTATATCTCCTATTTCTAGGGTAAAGGATAGTTCTTCACAAATTACCCCCATTATTGGCAATTACAACATTGTATGATTGGTATCCCCTTCAAATCATACTGCAAGCAATTTTATCCTCCTTTTTGGTTGCCTTGATATTGTCTTCCTCCTCTATGGTTATTCCTATAACCACCATTGGTGTCTTTCTGGCCACTCACTTAAGGTTTCGGTTTCTCCTCCTGATCTTGGATAGAGAGAACATATGGATGCACCTTTGAATTAAATGGGCATTGTATCACTGCATGTTCAATCACATTGCAAATGTGGTATTAGTCATTACAAGGACAAGTCACGATCGTGTAACCTTTAGTATTGCAATCTGTACACCATATGCCCTTCCTATCTTGCTTAACTTTACGTTTCACTTATTTAATTATTTTGTCAAATTTATTTTGGAATGACTACACTGTCTATTGGATTGTATCATCCTCATTGATCTCTGAATAATTTCATCTTACATGTGTTATCATCCTCGTGATTGTTTGTTTGGCCTTAATCTCAAAATTCTTTGCATATTTTAGGGTCTCCTCATATGTAGCTGATGGTACTACCTTCACCTTATTCTTGTATATGGATAGTAACCAATCTACAAACCATTGTTTTACTAGCACATCCACCAAAGGCATTTGCATCTTGTCCACCAACTGCTTTAGTCAATGGTTGTATGAATTTACATCCTTATCATATTTCTTCTTAGTAGCACAAAGTTCAATGATGATATCTCCATCATCCTTCAAGGGATGAAAGTCCTCAATGAATTCATCTTTCATTGTAATCCATGCTTGTAATTTTGGTGTATTTTGCCTTTATATGTACCAATATATGGTCAATCCTTGTAATGTCATAGGAAATAGTCATAACCATTCATTTAGTTAATCTATGTCATTTTCTCTCCATATGGTTATACATGTCTAAATGTGTCTTGTCGAGTCTTCCTTGCCTTCGCCCATAAATAAGGGCATTCAGGAGACCTTGGCTATTGATATTTGAATTGGGTGATGTGGCATAGGCTACATACCTAATAAAAACCAACCTTTACCCTTTGATAATGATGATAATATTATGACTTATACTAAATACTTATATCATCAAAAATTAGAGCAGTGTGATGAGGATGAAGGTCCCTCTTATTCTTCTAACATCTTGTTTTGTAATATTATAGATTCTATGTACTTTTATGGAATTTTTTCTTCGAAAGGGAACCCTACTTTGATATCCTATAGAGATCTTGTGAAATTAGGTATTGCTCCTCCTTTTATTAAGAAAAGTGGCTTTGTTTGAGAGTATGTGGATTTTCGTGTGAAGAGTGTTGGAGACGAACCTTTTAAGGAGCTTCTTTATGATTCTAATAATAAAGAAGATCCACCATCTAGTAATTTCTTTAATGGATAAATCCCAAGTATGCCTATTCTTTTTATCAAGATAGGAGGCACAATTAAAATGTGTGTCGACTATCGTTCTACCTGCTTGCATTAACAAAATAAAATTAATCATTAATTAGGCATGCATTTACATTATCATTCCATTGCATCCACTTTATTTCTCATATTGCATGATTGCCTATCATATTCTGCATAATTTTCTTGACATTCTATCCCACTTGCATTTTGCTTGTCATAATTGCATTGTTGTTTGCTCATGACTACTTGTTCATATATATTTTTGGGGATTTTATGACAATGGCATGTGATGATACCTAGTTAGGTTGTAGCTCACATGCATTACACTTTCACTAGGTTTTTGATGCCTAGCAATGTTCCCAACCCAGGGTTTGTCTTCCTTATTTCATTTTCTCTTTGTTTTACCTTCTCTTATTTTGCTTTTCACTCACATGTCTTCCTTGACCTTGAAGTTTTTTCAAATGACTATAATTCTCCACTAGGTCAAGGAGCATGTTTTTCTTTGGTATATCATTGTTCTCTTGTTGCTTCGGTTTTTTTTTACCTTTTTCTAGATAAGGATATAAAATCATCTATTTTTCCTTGCCTTATTCACTTCATTGCACACACACATTTTATTTTATCTTTGCCTTATTCCTCTATTTCTTCTAACACTTGCACACACTACCATACTTCTTTGCTTAGCTTTCTTTGTTCACTCACGAATTGCACACATCATTTATCTTACATAACACACCCTGCATGGGATAGCTTCATGACCACATGCGAGGGGCAACCTTCATCTCAATAATTTTCAAGCATACATCCTAGTGGGTGTCTCTTGACCATCTATCCATATTAGAGAGCATTTAACCCATAGAGGGTCATGCTCCATCATTTGTTCATCTTAGCAAGTACTACACCCATAACAGGTTTAGCACCGTCTGTCCATATTCATGTTTGATTTTGTTTGTTTGATCACATTTATCTAGTATGATATATGCTAACTCAAGAATCATGTTTCAAGCCTCTTTTTGCTTCTATTGGCCTTTGGTTTTTCTTCTTCTTCTTCTTCTTCTTCTTATTCTTTCTTTCTTTATTTCTTTTCTTCTTCTATTTTTGAAATTGCACCTCGTATTTTTGAGCCACAATTTTAATCTATAGCATTATCATGATCTGAAGTTATGGGATGTGATTTCATTTATATTTGTTTTTATACCTTTTTGGTTTCTCTTTTTTTTACTTATTCCTTTCTTTCTATGTTTCTCTTGATTTTGTGTCTCCTCATTTTTTGCATCTGCCTTATTTCCACCTCATTTAGTTTTGCATTAAGTTAGATTAGTGCATTCATTATTAGTTCATATTATATTCATTTGCATGCATCATCATCATAAAAACATAAAACCATAATAAATATAAAACAATAGGTCCTCTTGGTTGGTGTACCATATTACACTAAATAAAAGTAGTATAATATTACTCGATTCAAAAGAAAGATACATAGGTCCTCCTGGTTGGTGTACCATAGTACAATCCTGGTACACTTGACCCTCCCTAGAGATGCATACCACAATACAAAATTGGTAAGTCATCCTAATACCCTCCTTACCCATGGGAGCATAATCCCTTGACCCTATATGTCGGAGGTGGTCCTGGTGGAGGCATGTTCACAAACCATGAAACAATATGTGACCTAGATCAAGTTTGGCTTGATGTATGCAAGGATGAAGGAAGTGGAAGTTGCTATCTCTTTGGAACCACCTAGTAGTACATGATCTGGTAGAAGGTTGTCTTTTGTAAGGATACCTATAGCCTCTCTCTCACCTTGTGTAGTTCCACCTAGAGTAGGTGGACCCTATTGACCTATTGGCTACTACTAACCACAACCATACCCTCTTCCTAATACCACTAACACTCCTCATCTAGTTGAATTAACTATCCCTAAATATGGCTGGCTTCTACTCATATTTCATCCCTCTCTACCTCCATAATGCCTAGGGAAATCTGTAGCCCCTCCATCCTCTTCGTATTATCCTATCAAATTAGGCTCATCTCTCTTTGCAAATATGCTACCTATGCTTGTAGAACCCCTATCTTCCTCCTCAGATTGCTCTAATATGTGGTCTCACTTGGGCTGGATGTTGCTGATATGGAGTCTTCTCCTATCCCTCTACACAGTAGTGCCCCAACCATCATGGGGATAACTCTAGCTACCTCTGCCACACTGATCCCAATTAATATAGTGCCTTCCATCACTATATCCATACAAACCCTAATATACCTTTATTGTGGAGTTTATTGGCCCTTCTATGCTCACTTTGTAGCTCATTGAGCAACCTCTTGGAATACCCATTGCATACATAGTCTCATAACTTTATGCATCTGTACAACTACTAGAGGGGATATCCTCTAGCGTATGACACCCCTGTACCACCTCTAGTATCTAAAGGCAACTCCGATGTCATCCACCCTAGGATCAACATATTGTGTATCATCTAGGTCTTCCTCTACCCACATCACCACATCGATATTTCCCTTGAATCTCGATGGGTCCTGGTACACTCTCCTATACTAGTAGTTGCCTAAGTCTAGGATCCCCTATAAGATCCTGAAATACCACTAAATCCTATAAAATTGGTATAGCTCCAACTCTTCCTTCTCCATAGAGAGCCACTTGATCCTCCTAACCCAAGCTAGCTCCTCTATATCCTTAATCCATCCAAGGTGTAGACACTAGGGTCACCATATGATCTTCTCCTCTCTTAGCTCTTCTATCACCTGCCTCATTAGTGGTAGGATCCTGACATATGTGCTTTGGACCCACTCATGTGATCTGGACCACCTGTATGCTACTAGTCACTCTGGACTAGGTAATGGTACTGATAGTTCTGAAGGTCTCTAGACCGCTATGTGCTCCTAGCACTAGACCTAGAGTAAATTTGTGTAGAATATCCCTATATGCCCCTTGTACACAATATTGTACAATATCCTATACAAGTAGGCCAACACATATGGGACCAAGGTGAATCACACCCACTAATTTTGCATGTCTACTACTACACCCACCATTGCCCACGGTAGATATTGACTAATCATGTGGCACATTATAAATCCCATCACCACCCCATATAGTATAGTCATCAATGGATCAACCCCATAGTGCCCCACCATCTCATAAATCAAGATGATGCTCTCTCAAACCTGGTGGGTCCAACCTCCTAATAATATTTGCATGGTGGTTGACCACTCTCATGTTTTATAAAATACCCTCCCCTTGATGGGGATGTGTAATATGCACCACACATCCTCTAGTGTGGTCGTCATCTCCTCTATGGGTAATCAAAAGATAAATGACTTCAGGTACTACCTCTCTACTAGTGTTGTTAGTAGCACTTTGTTTACCTCAACTTGGGGCATCTCTACCAAGTGGTGTAACCCCACTGCCTCTAGGGTATCTCTCTTAGCCTACCCAAGTGCTCATAGCTCCACCTCTAAGGAGGTCAGTATCCACTCTTGGACCTCTAGTACATTATGCTACATCCACAAACATAATAAAAATTTACATCAACCTTTGTGCTTATTGAAAATCTAAAAATTATTAAATTAAATAAAAGTGTTTTTCTTCTCTCTACTTGCATGCTTGTCCTTATTTTCTCTCTCTACGATGAAATAACGCTCGCGTAGCCTTAGGCACAATTTCATCTTTCTTCATCTTTTTCTAAAATCATGCCCCTTTCTTTTAGGGTGTGATTTTGTGAAATCACACCCCATTTTTTTAGGGTGCAATTTTGTTGGTCATCATGAACTTGCGAAAAAATTTTATCGGGCCGTAAAAGCGCACCCAAGTCATACGTAGCATTGTCGATGGAACTAGAAAAAAATTTAAAAATAAACTCAAAATGTAAGAAAAATTTACCCTAAAACTAATCTAAAAGGTAGGTTTTAGTCCTTACCTATGCTTGCTCCAGTGTGGTGTTGGCCTCGCCCCTCACCATGGTTGAACTGTGTACATGAAGTGTCATTCTCACATTTTATCTAGAACTCTCTTTCTCCTCTTTCACATGGTGAAAGTGAATTAGGGTTTTTACCCTTTTGTCCTTTTTCTGCCTATTTTGCTACTTCTCTCTCTCCTCTTTTATTCTATTTTACTCCTCTTTTCTTCTAAGTTTATCATTTTTATTTTCAAAAGTAATCTAAATATTCCTTCTAAAATTCAAGGGAGCACCCTAGCCTGAGAGGCATTAATGTCCCTAATGCCTCGATTTGCATGTAAAACAAGAAAGTATTCGAAATGACACTATTTTTGCACCACTCCTTTATTCTAACCCAACCACTACTTTTTCACTTGTCATCCTCCATCCATAGGTGTATACACCTTTATTTGATGCATTTTTCAAGCCATAAATACATCAAAGAGGGGGTAAAATATAGACATGGAAAATTGACCCACTTGAGTGAGCAATTTTACCTAGATATTTAGGGAAACCTTCTAACTTACCCTAAGAAAGTTTGGGCCTCCCATTTCCCCTCCCCCAAAATTTTTTTCCTTTCTATACAAAATCATGGTTGGTCCTAATGGGACATGATTTCACATTGCTAGGGTTTTCTCCTTGAAAATCCTAATTTCAAGTTGACATTTTTTGATGTCAACTTTTATTGGTTTTTCCTACCCATTCCCCTTTTTAAATCCCTTAGAAATAGAGGGTTTGAAATATTCTTTTGAACAAGTTACTAAGTAATAAATTCCTAAGCAATCAAAAAATCTCTCAATATCAAGGCGAGCAAGCTAACATGAGAATTGACAAGTGCTCATCCAAATTTGAAGTGCTCATTGTTCAAATGATCGATATAGTTTGTTGAGGCTTTATTTTGGAATGATATTTTTCTACATTTGATTGTGTGTTGCTACCCTTGATGGATAAGTGTTGAAGCCTTAGGGAGGGATTTTCTACTTGGAGGTCTTCATCCTTTTGTTTCTTTTTTTTGCTACTATTAGGTTGTTTTTCATTCATTTGCATTTTGCATATTAGTTAGATTTGATTTTGCATTTGTTCATCTGATTTTTGTTAGGGTTTTCTTTTGCTATTATGAAATCATGCCTAACAATTTTGGGGTGTGATTTTTCTATTTTTTAAAATTGTGATTGCTTTGTATGGAGCACGATTTCACTCAGACAAATATTGGGAGTAATTTGCTACCTCCAAACCCTAGAATGATATTTTATGTTGTATTTTGATCATAATAATATATTCTATGTTCTATTCATCATACTATTCTACTGCATTTTAGACTGTTTGTCCATCTTCCAAAGGTAAAATTTTGCTTTTTTATTTCAAAGTTTAGCTAAAAGGACCTAGAGGGCTTGATTGTTGTACCTCCAAGTATAACCATACAATGGCCTAAACAACCCTCCTAATGTTGATCATATTTTTCAAGTGTTTGAGAAGCTATTTTGTAGGAATAGGAATCATGGGATATTATTGGTACCCTAATTAATATTTAGGTTTTTTATTGGGTGATTTTTGTTTCTATCAAAATCCTATATTAGATTTAAAAGGAAGATATTTAATTTATTTCTAGGTATTTGAAAATACAAATAGCATATAGTGTGCACTTAGGGTTTAATATTGTTTGTGCATCTCCTCTTGAAGCCTTGCACAAAGGATTTCATTTTGCAACACTAGGGTTAAAAAGAATTCAAAGCAAAGAATAATTTTAGGGATAAACCTTATCTTCTTGCATCTTGTATCCTACATTGTTCTTTTATTTTATAGCTTAGTTCTAGAAAGGCCAAACATAGGTGATTATCTTAAATTGAACACATCAAATACATTCCATCCCTAGACTTGGAGTGAGTTCTAAAACCATTCTTGATGAACTCTTCCTCCATTACACCTATTGTAGAGGTACAACGACCACAACCGTCACCTCAAGGCTTCCTTGTGGATTCAGCCTTGAGAATCGTACACTAGTGCATGGTTTTCCCCCTCTACAGGATGTACAATACTTAAGATATAGAGTAACTCTGGTAGGGATCATGGTATATCCTAACAATATCATAGCTATGTAATATTATCCCTTGCCCAATATCTTAAACAACTTCATGGTTTTTTAGGACTCATAGGCTACTAAAATTAACTGTTTGCAACTATGGAAACATTGTGAAGAACACAAGCTTATACTGAGAGTGGGGGGTGAACAGTATAAGACCACTTTTAACTTTGTCTTTCAAAATAGCTCTCAAACCACTAACATGCAGAATAAAGCTAGCAGTAATAATAGCAGTAAAACAATGCACAAAATGCAATCCACAAAGTGACACAAATAATTTACGTGGTTCACCCAAGGTGGGCTACTCCACGGATAAAAATTTTCTTCTAAAAGTTGTATCAAAGTCCTCTGGGAATCCTTCTCGATTACAATGTTTATGAGTCACAGCTCAAAGGAGACACCTTCCCCTAATTCAGCTTTTGCTGGTGATCCTCTAGAAGACCTATATCTCTTTTGCCCTTAGCAAGTGGAACTCTATCTACAGAAGACACCTGTCTTCCCTGCTCTGGCTGGAGATATCTATCCTCAACTCTGTCATAGCAAGCTGGTCCTCTTTTTTGTACCAAAACACAGTCCTTTAGTCTGGCACAAATCTGTCCTCTTCCTCTTTTCTTTTTTGTTATAGTTTCTACTTGGTCGAAACAAACTTTTCACAGTTTATGCAAAGACAGCAGCACTCGATCAAATTATTCTCTTCTATGAAAAACTCAGTAGCACATTCTTCGTGCATACAGCAGCATAGTCTTCGCATAAAAAGCAACACAGTCTTCACATGAAAAGTAGCACAGTCTTCCACACTTAGACGATTTGACGAAATGCACTCTTATACTACAGTCAAACTTTGCACTCTGCTTTTTTGATGATCGAAACTCACTGTCGCACTAAATTTGTGAATGCCATTCTTCGAACGCACCCTTCAAACGCACTCTTCGATCGATCGCTCAAACTGCTCAAACAACCCTCCTTTAATACTCGTAATCTCAATTTGAAATCTTGTTCTTAGTCGGCTGTTCAACCTTCAAATCACGTTGACTGTAAAACATTGTGCTGTGTCGGCCCATATTTAACTCTATCGGCTTCATTGCCTCCCTGAAGCTTCTGGCGTAAAACTTCAACATGTCACGATATCGCGATACCTTTACCTGTCGTACACCTTCTATAGCTTACTGTAGTGATATTGTGATGCTTTTGCTTATCGCTGAAATCATATCACTTTTGTCATGAAATCATGATGCTTTAGACTTCAAAGCCTTCTTCTCCACTTCTGTCATGAAATCACGACACCTTTGCCTCTTGCTGACGTCATCAGAAACTTTGTCGTGAAATCGCGACACTTTAGACTCCAAAGCCTTCTTCTTAGCTTCTATCATGAAATCGTGACACCTTTGCCTCTTGCTGACGTCATCTACAACTTTGTCGCAAAATCATGACACTTCTTGCTTCTTCAACATTTTCTTGGTTTGCACTAGCGAAAATGGAACATGTGAAATCATGATGCTTTCGCTACTTTAAGCTCTTTTCTGCCAACTGCTCGCGAAACTAGAACATGTCACGAAATCGTGACGCTTTTGCTGCCTTAAGCACTTTTCTGCCAACTACTCACAAAACTGGAACATGTCACGAAATCGCGACGCTTTTGCTGCCTTAAGCACTTTTCTCCCAATTGCTCACAAAACTGGAACATGTCACGAAATCATGACGCTTTCGCTGCCTTAAGCACTTTTTGCGACGCTTTTGCCAACTACAAGCTACCAACTCAACCTGTCATGAAATCGTAACACTTTTTGCATCCGTACAACTTCTTTGAAACCCGTCACGAAATCGTGACACTTTCTGCAACTCAACACTGCCAACTTAACTTGTCACAAAATCATGAAAGTTTTGCCTAAACTTTCTCTCTCCTCAAACATGTCACGAAATCGTGATAGTTTTGCCTACTTCGTCTCTTCCTTCCAGCATGTCACGAAATCGTGACAGTTTTGCTAAAACTTTCTCTCTCCTCAAACATGTCACGAAATCATGACAGTTTTTCCTGCTTCGTCTCTGCCTTCCAGCATGTCACGAAATCATGACAGTTTTGCTAGAAATTTCTCTCTCCTCAAACATGTCATGAAATCACGACAGTTTTTCCAGTAGCCTGCAAAATTTTTCTAACTTATATTTTTTTGGATTTTTGGCAACTGGGCTACTCTGATTTTCTTGGAGACTTACTGACCAGCTGAAACCTTCATCAAAACACATACTTAAACATAAAAACAAATTGCTCCAAGAACTCCTTGACATCAAAGACAACAACTACCAAGAGGTCCTTGACATCAATGACAACACCTCAACTTAGGCAAAGGCAATGTACTCAAGGTACCCAAAATTGCCAACAATCTCCCCCTTTGTCATTGATGGCAACCCTTTACTAAAAACACATATTCAAGAGCCAAAACTAAAATCAATCTCTTTGAATTTTTGCTCCCCCTGACTTGAAGCTTTCCCCCTTACTCATATCTCTCCCCCTTTGTCATCAATGGCAAAGGGTCACCTATGGGGCTTGGGACTAAGAATGAGCCTCTTAGCTTAGTCCCTTCCCCACCTCCTAATGAGGTGATTTTAAAATAGATTTGGGAGTGAAACTCCCATTAGACATTCATCATCATCAGTGTCTATAATTTCTTTGTCGGGCCTTTTCTTGAGCTCTTTTTTAATGTTTCTGTTCTTGACACTTTTCTTGTTCTTGTTCTCATCTCTTTTCTTGTCCACACCTTAGTCCTTGGACCTGTTTATACCATTGTTTTTGTTCCTGTACCTTGGAAGATCAGCTCTGCACTTTCTGGCTGAGTGACCTGTATTGTTGCACTTGTAACAGACAACATTATTTCTTTTAGGCATAGCTATTCTTTGAATCTGCCTGTTATTTGAATTGCAAAAAATTGCCTTGTGCCCGAACTGATTACAAGAGTAGCAATACCCTTGAAATAAATTATGACTTCTAAAATTATTGTTAACCTTTTTTATTTGAGACATGCAATGTGCAGCCATGTGTCCAAACCTGTAGCACGTAAAACATCTATCAAAAAATATTCTTTTGGGTCTCGAGAACTTTTGCTTCACATTTAGAAATCTATTTTTTGTTTCTGCGCATTCATCACTCACAGACTCATGATCTGAAGTACTTTCATCATCAGAACTTTCTTCTTTTTGAAATCTCTTGCTAGATTCCCCAACCTGTTTCTTGTGCGACTCAACAAAATTGAGACCTGTTTTATCTGTTGGATTTCTTTGATTTTTGATGAGAGACTTAACCTTCTTGGAGCTATCTTGAAATCTGTAGAGTTTATCCTTGTAATATTTATTTTCTTCTTTCAAAGAAATCATTTTCTACTTTAACTCATTATACTCAAGAATTTTAGACTCTAACTCATCCTTGAGTTCCTGAGTTTTGGCTATAGAGAAGTCGAGACTTTCTATAAGATCGTCTCTCTCCATACAACATTCATCTAACTTAACCTTGAGTCTATCATTCTTCTTTCTTTCTTTTTCCAAAACACTGAGAGCATTATTGAGTTCACATTCAATATTCTCTATTTGATTGCATTTTGAATTATCAAGACCTTTTTCTGATTTCTTATTACTAGATGTGCTACCCTTTTCAAAAACCATACATGCATCCTCATACATACTAGTAACCAATTCATTATTTGTGCAATCATCCTCAAGGTGCCCAAAATTTCCACATCTAAAACATTTCATGATAGTGAACTTATGTTTCGGTTCTTCCTCCTTTTCTAAAATGAACAACATCTCATTTTCATTATCACTGGAAGAGCTTTCACTATCATTGCTGGAACACTTACTTGCTTTATCCAGATAGAAGCTCTTTTTGTTCTTGTGTGAATACCTCTTTTCTTGATTGCTGCACTCATCATTGTTTTTTCTGTAATACCTGTGCTTTTCGAAATCCTTACTCTTAACATCCTGTATATCTTCATCACTTTCATTTTTGGAAACAGTACAGTCAGTAGCATAATGACCATATTTTCCACAGTTGAAACATCTTATATTTTTCTTGCTTTTGTGCTTTCTAGAGAACTTGCCTTTCTTACTGTAATATGCTTCTTCCTCACTCGAAGACTCATCACTCTCTTGAATCTGTTTGCCTTTTGATTTCTTGGTAGCTTTGAACGCTACCTCTTTCTTCATATCAACATTCACTTGAGTTCTCAGCTCAAATGCTACAAGAATACTATGGAGCTCATCCTTTTTCAATTTATCTAAATATTTGGCTTCCTCAATAGCATAAATCTTTTCACTAAATCTATTAGGAAGAGATCTTAAAATTTTATCACATACATCATTTTCAGCAAGTTCAAGACCTAAGTCTTTCATGGAGTTCACAATCTCATCCATCCGAAGTATGTAGTCACTAATATTTTCATTGTCATTCATCTTGAGTTGTTCAAACATACCTTTAAAATGTCTCAATTTGGCCTTTCGAACATTTGCATCACCTGTATGAACAACCTGCAATTGTTTCCACATTTCACTAGCTGTCTTGTAGTGAATAACTTTGGTAAGATCAGCCTTCTGTAAACCTTTTAGGATTGCATTCATGGCTTTTGAGTTGTTGTGATGTAGGACCCTATCTTCTTTAGTATAAGGACTATTTGCAGGAATGGTGTACCCATCTTCAATAACTTCCCATACCTCATTACCAAGAGCCATTAGATAGACTTTCATTCTTGCACTCCACAGACCAAAATCTGATCCATCAAGAATAGGTGCTGCATTGCCACCTGAGAAATCCATTGTGTTCTTAATCAGTTCTTCCTTCCGGTTGTAAAACCTTTTCGAAGGAACCTGCTCTGATACCAATTGAAGAACACAAGCTTATACTGAGAGGGGGGGTGAAAAGTATAAGACCACTTTTAACTTTATCTTTCAAAATAGCTCTCAAACCACTAACATGCAGAATAAAGATAGCAGTAATAATAGCAGTAAAACAATGCACAAAATGCAATCCACAAAGTGACACAGTAATTTACGTGGTTCACCCAAGGTGGGCTACTCCACGGATAAAACTTTTCTTCTAAAAGTTGTATCAAAGTCCTCTGGGAATCCTTCCCAATTACAATGTTTATGAGCCACAACTCAAAGGAGACACCTTCCCCTAATTCAACTTTTGCTGGTGATCCTCTAGAAGACCTCTATCTCTTCTGCCCTTAGCAAGTGGAACTCTATCCATAGAAGACACCTGTCTTCCCTGCTCTGGCTGGAGATATCTCGTCCTCAACTCTGTCACCGCAAGCTGGTCCTCTTTTCTGCACCAAAACACAGTCCTTCGATCTGACACAAATCTGTCCTCTTCCTCTTTTCTTTTCTATTATAGTTTCTACTTGGTCGAAACAAACTTTTCATATTCTGCACAAAGACAACAAAACTCGATCAAATTATTCTTTTCTATGAAAAACTTAGCAGCATATTCTTCACGCATACAGTAGCACAGTCTTCGCATAAACAGCAGCACAGTCTTCGCATGAATAGCAGCATAGTCTTCCACACTTAGACAATTTGATGAAATGCACTCTTATACTGTAGTCAAACTTCGCACTCTACTTTTTCAATGATCGAACCTCATTGTCACACTAAATCTATGAACACCACTCTTTGAACACACCCTTCGAACGCACTCTTCGATCGATCGCTCAAACTGCTCAAACAGCCCTCCTTTAATACTCGTAATCTCAATTTGAAATCTTATTCTTAGTCGGCTGTTCAACCTTCAAATCACATTGACTGTAAAACCCTGTGCTGTGTCAGCCCATATTTAACTCTGTCGACTTCACTGCCTCCCTGAAGCTTCTGGCGTAAAACTTCAACATGTCATGATATCGTGACATCTTTACCTGTTGTACACCTTCTATAGCTTGCTATAGCGATATTGCGATGCTTTTTCCTGTCACTGACGTCGTCTCACTTTTGTCATGAAATCGTGATGCTTTAGACTTCAAAGCCTTCTTCTCCACTTCTGTCATGAAATCGTGACACCTTTGCCTCTTGCTGATGTCATCAACAACTCTATCGTGAAATCGCGATGCTTTAGAATCCAAAGCCTTCTTCTCAGCTTCTATCACGAAATCGTGACACCTTTGCCTCTTGCTGACGTCATCTGCAACTTTGTCACAAAATCATGACACTTCTTGCTTCTTCAACCTTTTATCGGTTTGCACTAGCAAAAATGGAACATGTCATGAAATCACGATGCTTTCGCTAACTTAAGCTCTTTTCTACCAACTGCTTATGAAACTGGAACATGTCACAAAATCACAACGCTTTCGTTGCCTTAAGAACTTTTTTGCCAACTACTCATGAAACTGGAACATGTCGTGAAATCACGACGCTTTCACTACCTTAAGCACTTTTCTCCCAACTGCTCGTGAAATTGGAACATGTCATGAAATCATGACGCTTTCGCCAACTGCAAGCTGCCAACTCAACTTGTCGCAAAATCATGACACTTTCTGCATCCGTACAACTTCTTTGAAACCCATTGCGAAATCACGACACTTCCTACAACTCAACACTGCCAACTTAACTTGTCGCGAAATCATGACAGTTTTGCCTAAACTTTCTCTCTCCTCAAACATGTCGCAAAATTGTGACAGTTTTGCCTGCTTTGTCTCTTCCTTCCAGCATGTCGCGAAATCGTGACAGTTTTGCCAAAACTTTCTCTCTCCTCAAACATGTCGCAAAATCACGACAGTTTTGCCTGCTTCATCTCTGCCTTCTAGCATGTCACGAAATCATGACAGTTTTGCCAGAACTTTCTCTCTCCTCAAACATGTCACGAAATCACGACAGTTTTTCCAACAGCCTGCAAACTTTTTCTAACTTATCTTTTTCTAGATTTTTGGCAACTGGGCTACTCTGATTTTCTTGGAGACTTACTGACCAGCTGAAACCTTCATCAAAACACATACTTAGACATAAAAACAAATTGCTCCAAGAAATCCTTGACATCAAAGACAACAACTACCAAGAGCTCCTTGACATCAATGACAACACCTCAACTTAGGCAAAGGCAATGTACTCAAGGTACCCAAAATTGCCAACACATTGGAAGTTCTTTCATTACTCTCACTAAAAAGGATGTCTTTGTTTTATCTAAATCCACTTCTCAATCCTTAAAATCTCTCAAAGAACCTATGTATACCACTTCTATTTTGACCACTCTTGATTTTAGTAAAGCTTTTTCCATTGAGAGTAATGCTTGTGGCATAGATATTAGAGTTGTTTTTATGCAAGATGAACACCTATTCGCCTTTGAAAATAACAACTTTTGGAAAAGAATATAGGATAATCCACTTATAAGAAGGAAATTTTAGATATTTTTCATGCCATAGAAAAATGAAGGCTTCACTTGTTGGGGCATCATTTATCATCAAGATAAACCATAACAACCTTAAGCAATTCTTAGAGTAGTGTCTCTCATTACCTAAATAAAATAAATAAATGACCAAGCTCTTGGATTATGATTTTATCATTGAGTACAAGAAAGGAAAGGATAATGTGGTGGTTGTTGCCTTGTCTAGAAAATGTGGGGATGTTTTTGTTTTGAATGTTGTATCTATTCATCTTCCATAATGAATTTCTCAAGTTTAGGAAGATTGGCTTTTTGACCTAGAGACTACATTGATCATTAAAAAAAGAGGATATGGGCTCATCATTGCATTATTGACTAGTCATGTGGCACATTATAAATCCCATCACAACCCCATATAGTATAGTCATCAATGGATCAACCCCATAGTGCCCCACTATCTCATAAATTGAGATGATGCTCTCTCAAACCTGGTGGGTCCAACCTCCTAATAATATTTGCAAGGTGGTTGACCACTCTCATGCTTTATAAAATACCCTTCCCTTGATGGGGATGTGTAATATGCACCACACATCTTCTAGTGTGTTCATCATCTCCTCTATGGGTAATCAAAAGATAAATGACTTCAGGTACTACCTCTCTACTAGTGTTGTTAGTAGCACTCTGTTTACCTCAACTTGGGACATCTCTACCAAGTGGTGTAACCCCACTGCCTATAGGGTATCTCTCTCATCCTACCCAAGTGCTCTTAGCTCCACCTCTAAGGAGGTCAGTCTCCACTCTTGGATCTCTAGTACATTATGTTTTATCCACGAACATAATAAAAATTTACATCAGCCTTTGTGCTTATTGAAAATCTAATTTTTTTTTTTTTTTTAATTATTAAATTAAATAAAAGTGTTTTTATTCTCTCTACTTGCATGCTTGTCCTTATTTTCTCTCTCTGCAGTGAAATCATGCTCGCCTAGCCTTAGGCACAATTTCATCCTTCTTCCTATTTTTGTGAAATCGTGCCCCTTTCTTTTAGGGTGTGATTTTGTGAAATCACACCCCATGTTTTTAGGGTGCAATTTTGTTGGTCATCATGAACTAGGGAAATTTTTTTATCGGGCTACAAAAGCGCACCCAAGTCATACATAGCATTGTCAATGGAACTGGAAAAAAATTTAAAAATAAACTCAAAATGTAAGAAAAATTTACCCTAAAACTAATATAAAATATAGGTTTTAGTCCTTACCTATGCTCGCTCCAGTGTGGTGTTGGCCTCGTCCCTCGCTATGGTTGAACTATGTACAGGAAGTGTCATTCCCACATTTTCTTTAGAGCTCTCTTTCTCCTCTTTCACATGGTGAAAGTGAATTAGGGTTTTTACCCTTTTGCCCTTTTTGTGCCTATTTTTCTACTTCTCTCTCTCTCCTCTTTTCTTCTATTTTACTCCTCTTTTCTTCTAAGTTTACCATTTTTATTTTCAAAAGGAATTTAAATATTCCTTCTAAAATTCAAGGGAGCACCCTAGCCTGAGAGGCATTAATGTCCCTAATGCCTCGATTTGCATGTAAAATAAGAAAGTATTCAAAATGACACTATTTTTGCACCACTCCTTTCTTCTAACCCAACCACTCCTTTTTCACTTGTCATCCTCCATCCATAGGTGTATACACCTTTATTTGATGCATTTTTCAAGCCATAAATACATCAAAGAGGGGGCAAAATATAGACACAGAAAATTGACCTACTTGAGTGAGAAATTTTAGGTAGATATTTAGGGAAACCTTCTAACTTACCCTAAGAAAGTTTGGGCCTCCCATTCCCCCCCCCCATTTTTTCCCTTTCCATACAAAATCATGATTGGTACTAATGGGACATGATTTCACATTGCTAGGGTTTTCTCCTAGAAAACCCTAATTTCCAATTGACATTTTTTTAGGTCAAATTTTCTTGGTTTTTACTACCCATTCCCATTTTAAATCCCTTAGAAATAGAGGGTTTGAAAGCTTATTTTGAATAAGTTACTAAATAACAAATTCCTAAGCTCCCAAAAAATATCTCAATCTCAAGGCAAGCAAGCTAACATGAGAATTGACAAGTGCTCATCCAAGGTTGAAGTGCTCATTGTTCAAGTGATTGATATAGTTTGTTGAAGCTTTATTTTGGAACGATATTTTTCTACATTTTATTATGTGTTGCTACCCTTGATGGATAAGTGTTGAAGCCTTAAGGAGGTATTTTCTACTTGGAGGTCTTCATCCTTTTGTTTCTTTTTTTTGCTACTATTAGGTTGTTTTTCATTCATTTGCATTTTGCATATTAGTTAGATTTGATTTTGCATTGTTCATCTGATTTTTGTTAGGGTTTTCTTTTGCTATTATGAAATCATGCCTAACAATTTTGGGGTGTGATTTTTCTATTTTTCAAAATTGTGATTGCTTTGTATGGAGCACGATTTCACTCAGACAAATATTGGGGGTAATTTTCTACCTCCAAACCCTAGAATGATATTTTATGTTGTATTTTGATCATAATAATATATTCTATGTTCTATTCATCATACTATTCTACTAGATTTTAGATTGTTTGTCCATCTTCCAAAGGTAAAATTTTGCTTTTTTATTTCAAAGGTTAGCTAAAAGGACCTAGAGGGCTTGATTGGTGTACCTCAAGTATAACCATACAATGGCCTAAACAACCCTCCAAATGTTGATCATATTTTTCAAGTGTTTTAGAAGCTATTTTGTAGGAATAGGAATCATGGGATATTATTGGTACCCTAATTAATATTTAGGTTGTTTATTGGGTGATTTTTGTTTCTATAAAAATCCTATATCATAATTAAAAGGAAGATATTTAATTTATTTCTAGGTATTTGAAAATACAAATAGCATATAGTGTGCACTTAGGGTTTAATATTGTTTGTGCATCTCCTCTTGAACCCTTGCTCAAAGGATTTCATTTTGTAACCCTAGGGTTAGAAAGAATTCAAAGCAAAGAATAATTTTAGGGTTAGACCTTGTCTTCTTGCATCTTGTATCCTACATTGTTCTTTCATTTTATAGCTTAGTTATAGAAAGGCCAAACATAGGTGATTATCTTAAATTGAACACATCAAAGACATTCCATCCCTAGACTTGGAGTGAGTTTTAAAACCATTCTTGATGAACTCTTCATCCCTTACACCGATTGTAGAGGTACAAAGACCACAACCATCACCTCAAGGCTTCCTTGTGGATCCAACCTTGAGAATCGTACACTAGTGCATGGTTTTCCCCCTCTACAAGATGTACAATACTTAAGATATAGAGTAACTTAGGTAGGGATAATGGTATATCCTAACAATATCAAATCTATGTAATATTATCCCTTGACCAATCTCTTAAACAACTTCATGGTTTTTTAGGACTCATAGGCTACTAAAATTAACGTTTTGCAACTATGGAAATATTGGAAGTTCTCTCATTGCTCTCACTAAAAATGATGTCTTTGTTTTATCTAAATACACTTTCCAATCCTTAAAATCTCTCAAAGAACCTATGTATACCACTTCTATTTTGACCACTCTTGATTTTAGTAAAGCTTTTTTCATTGAGAGTAATGCTTGTGGCATAGATATTAGAGTTGTTTTTATGCAATATGAACATCTATTTGCCTTTGAAAATAGAAAATTTTGGAAAATAATATAGGATAATCCACTTATAAGAAGGAAATTTTAGCTATTTTTCATGCCATAGAAAAATGAAGGCTTCACTTGTTGGGGCATCATTTATCATCAAGACAAACCATAGCAGCCTTAAGCAATTCTTAGAGTAGTGTCTCTCATTACCTAAACAAAATAAATAGATGACCAAGCTCTTGGGTTATGATTTTATTATTGAGTACAAGAAAGGAAAGGATAATGTGGTGGTTGATGCCTTGTCTAGAAAATGTGGGGATGTTTTTGTTTTGAATGTTGTATCTATTCATATTCCATAATGACTTTCTCAAGTTTAGGAAGATTGGCTTTTTGACCTAGAGACTACATTGATCATTAAAAAAAATGGATATGGGCTCATCATTGCATTATTGTTTTACATGTACTAATGGAATGAATCATAAAAAGTATTATATATATCTTCCTTATAATTTAGATATTAAGTAAAATATTCTTCAATAATTATATAAATCTCCTTTGGTTGGAGATTTGGATTTCTTGAAAATATACCAATGTGTAAAGCAATATTTTCTTGAAAAGGATTAAAAGCATATATGAAGACATTTGTAGTTGAGTGTGAGGTGTGTCAATGTAACAAAGAAAAAATAGGTAAATATCCTAGATTGTTGCAACTCTAGCTTATCCTTGACTACTAATGGGATCACATATCCATGAATTTCATCAAGGGTCTTCTCAAATTTAATGGTAAAATAATTATATTTTGTTGAGGTATATTATATTATATGGCACATGCTAATGTACCCTGTTGGTTCGGCTTTCATACACACCCTGTGAAGAATGAGCATAAAATACCAATAACACTTATACGGGATAAATCCCACTCACTTTAGGATCTTGTTGGTTATCCAAGGTGTGAGTTACAGAGTTGGGTAGAATGTCTATTCAATATTTTTTGCTTTTGGAATAGTTTCAAGTGGACTGTCTGTTACCTTACAACGGGCTCGAACTTCATTCAATAATTTTTAGAAGTTGTTATCTTTGTTGACTATCGGATTTACGATGAGTTCTTTGATATAGCTCTTTATGTTTTAGCAGATTAAATAAAAGACAAATTTGAAAGAAAATAAAAATGGATCATTTAATAGTAGAATAGAGGGAGTAGGGTAGGGAAGAAAAGAGAAGTTTATCTAAGTTAGTTGCAAAATCAAAACTATAAATTTCAATTACACTATTAAACTTCACAATGGAACCAATCAAAGAGGAAGATGTCCAGCTTTCTAAGATCACCTTCTACTAAGAGCATAAGACGGAGATAACATATATTTGAAAGAAAATCATAAATAAAAGGGAAGTCGGTGTTAACTGGTATCTCTCACAAGCAGTCTAGCTCATGTAGTGAGGACAGAGCAATTAGGACAGACCAGAACCTTAAATCTTTAATTTTTCCTAGCATATAACAAATAGAGTGAAGCCTAGCAGCATATTCAATCTTGATAACGTAGATTTACAACTAAAATAGATAGAACTTTAGTGAGATGAAAATAGAAGTAGGTGCACTTATCAAAATTTGAAAGAGATTAGGCTCCTAGCCATGCTATCACAGAAGAATGATTTCACACAATCCTCAGGTCCATAACAAAGCATTCAAACAAGATTTGCAGAAAATTGCTAGAATATCTTTTATTCTAAGTTTCGCCCCTGCAAAAATGAGACATGTCTGAAAATGGAACATGTCACGATATCGTGACATTTCCTTCACTTAGTCTCTTCCAAGCATTGGCCCTCGCAAAAATGGAACATGTCATGAAATCACGACATTTCCTTCACTTAGTCCTTTTTCAGCTTCTACCCTCATGAAAATGGAACATGTGAAATCGCAACATTTCCCTCAAGATTTTCTTCTGAGCTTTTCCTCTCGCAAAAATGAGACAGGTCTGAAAATGGAACATGTCACGATATCACGACATTTCTTTCAAGATTTTCTTCTAAGCTTTTCCTCTCGTGAAAATGATACAGGTCCGAAAATGGAACATGTCGCGATATCGTGACATTTCCTTCAAGCTTTTCTTCTACTTTGCAAACTCTCCAAAAATTGTGGGTTGACTCTAGCGACTTTGTCCACCTTTATTTGGCATTTTTACATATTGGTGAAGGATCTTCTTTACTCAGAATTAAATTTAACATTTGAAAAAATGAATTTTAAATTGCTCAAGAATGATCAGCTTTACATGGTGTAGAAAAAATGATGAAAAAATCAAAGTGCCCAGAATTTGATGAAACTTTACAAGCATCTAAAAAGGCCCAAAGGGTATCAAAATATGTAAACGGAGCTTAAAAATTCATCATGGTTGAAGGTAAAATGCATTTAGAAGTTTTCTGGCCGAAAATAGAAACTGCTATTGAAATCAATGCCATATGCAAGTATACTTTGACACTTTGATGTAGGCGAAGCTTAAAAAAAGGGTGCAAGAAAAATTTGGAATTAAAAACTTGAAAACTCAAGAGGGTCCCTGCAAAAAAATGAAAATTAAATATTTTCAAAGGGATGGAATTTCATTTTTTTAGTGGGGGTGTGTTGCTTCTCAACAAATGGCGATATCTGCGAAGAAAATAGTAGCACTATTTAGAATCTAGAACTCTAGTTTCAAAAAAATTTAGACTATGTACCATGCTTTGCCATAAATATTTTCTAAAATGACTTAACTACTATCTGCTAGCTGTTAAAGTTTCCCAAGGACATACTAGGTTGAACCACTTAAGGAAGATTATGATGTGCGATTACAAGTGTATAAACCTTCTTCCAAGGATGACTGGGGCTTCAAATGCTTGCTATGAATCAGACCGCTATTTATATTGTGTAGGGGAAACCGAGTAGAGCTCTATTTACTAGTTTAGCCTTTCACAGCCTCGACAGAGTTACTCTTTAGATTTTCATGACCCTGATCACAATTAAGAGGTGGCATCTATAGCTTGGTGACCATGTTTGAGATGTATCCTTCGGGAGCCTTGGTTATGTGTAGGAAAGAGTGCCAGTTTTATGTTGGCTTGTCTAACTTTCACCATCTCTCTCTTTTATTTTGAAATATACCGATTACTGGAGTGCCTTGCTACTTTGCTTCTTCTTTTTTTTTTTTTTTTTTATATTCATTGAGCAATTGATCAACTAACTATTTTAGCTCAGGTACCAACAACCTCCTTGGACACTTTGATGTAATTTTGTGAATCGGATTCCCCTCTCATGACCAACTTTTCTTGGATTCCCTAGGAGTTCTTCAACCAAATAGTATAGTAATTTCTTCATAATCAAAATAATTGTGGCAAGCAAAATACAAAATCCAATTATCTTTCTACTATTGTTCTAGATAACAAGTAGTCCCACCTTTTAATCCTAGCAGACTATCTCTTAAAACATAATGAAACAAAATGAAAACACACTAGGCCAATTTTCAATGTTGATTTGTGTTTTTCTTTGTTTAGGCAAACTCAAACAAACAGGATTAAAGAGCTAACGAGGAGGAAAAAGGCCACTAGTTAAAAAAAAAATTGCACAGACCTACAAAGACAAAATACAAAACTTCAAACTTTTAAATAAAACAAAACAAAAACACACTACTTCACACTTCATTTACAATATTATACATATGCATAAAATCTTTGCAATTATTCAAATGATGTAGTGGATGGAACAACTGAGAAATAATGCTTCAGATATTGACCATTGACAGGAAGGTTCAGAAAATTACCTTCCAGGTCCTACAGGCGAAACACATTATTACCTAGGATTTCGGTGATCTGGTATGGCACTATCCATAGAGGTTGCAACTTGGTGTGTTTACCTTTCTTTTCATGGGATTTTTCCTATAGAAGCACCAAGTCTGCAAGTCTGAAGGCTTTTACTATGGCTCTTTTTTCAAACCAGCGCTTGACTGTCTCTTGGTGTCGGCTAAAATGCTCCAAGGCTTGAATTCGTTCATCCTGCAAATTAATTAAGTCCAATATACGAGCTTCTGCATCTGCATGATCATCAAAGTAATCTAAAGCAAATTGGTAAGTGGGAAATTTTAGAGAGATAGGAACTATGTGCTGGGTGCCATACAAAAAAGCAAATGGGGAAGTCTTAAGAGCTTCTTTATGTCTTATCCTGTCAGCCCAAAGTGCATACTTCAATAGTGTGTGCCATTGTCTAGTTTTGTCTACCGCAGACTTCTTGATGGCATTCATCAAATTCTTATTTATGGACTCAGCTAGTCCATTACCTTAGGGATAACAATTGCATGAAAACTTGATGACTATCCCCCTCTGGTATGCCCACTCTGCAAATTCAAATGACTAAAAATTTGGTCCATTATTGCACACCAAATTCAAAGGAACTCCAAACCTGGTTATGATATTTGACTCTAAAAATCCAATCACCTCATGGGTTGTACTTTTTGTGGTGGCTGCTACTTCAACCCATCTTGTACAATAGTCAGTGGCTGTTAAAACATACTTGTGCCCTGTTGATGAATTCGGGTTTATCACACCTACGAATTCAAGTCCCCATTGCATAAAAGGTTTTTCTATTATAATAGGTTGTAATGGTAGAGCTCGATTAACCTGCTTGGATGCAAATTTCTGACACTGTTGGCAATTTCTCACATGCTGATGTGCATCTTTAAACAATGTAGGCTAGTAATAGCCTGCTCTCAATATATTGTGCAGTAGTGGAACCTAAGGAATGCCCCACTCCTAAATTTTCATGAAAACTAGACATCACCTCGCCTACTTCATTCTGAGAAATGCATCTTAAGAATATGCCAGCATAGTTTTCTCTGTATAAGTTGCCTCCTTTGAGTAGAAAATGGGCAGATTTTAGCTTTAGTGCTCTTCTTTGAGTTCTATTTAGGTGAGGTGGACAAATTCTAGACCTTAGTAGATGAATGATATCTCCATACCAATCATCCACCACTGAATCCAGCTGATTAATTTTTTCCTCTATAGGTATTTTAGCAATATGCCGAGACAAACCAAGTCCTCTGATTAATTTTGCAGGTCAAATTTCTAAGTCATATTCTTGTAGTCTCGTGGCCCAATTACCTCTTAGCTCACCCAATTCATCCTGGCTTAATAAATATTTTACAGCTGGATTAGGAACTATAGCATGGACTTTGCTCCTCAATATGTAATGCTTGAATTGCTTGACTACTCTCACCGAGGCATAGGCTTGATTATCCAAGCAAGAGTATTTTCGATTAACACCCTTTAAGTTGGTACTTTTGAAAGCAATCGGGTGTTCCCCTGTTTCCCTTCGTTGGGTTAAAACTGCTGCAAGTGTGTGTTCAGAAGAAAAAGAGTACAAGTAAAAATCTATACTGAAATCTGGGCTCACCAAAACTGGAGCTTGCTTGATGGTAGTTTTGATCTCGTGGAATGCTGCTTTGGCTTCTGTTGTCGAGGAAATATTAGCAGTTCCCTTCAGCATGTTATTTAGCGGCTTGACTATTTCTGCAAAACCAGAGATGAATTTTTTGATGAAATTAATTTTCCCAAAAAATGATCTTAACTCTTTCTTAGAGTTGGGAAAAGGTATCCCCGATATGGCTTCAACTCTCTATGGATCCATGGAAATGCCATCTTTGGTGATTAAGTGTCCAAGGAGTTTTTCTTTAGTTACACCAAAGACACACTTCTTTGGGTTTAAAGAAATGCCAAACTCTCTGCATTTGTTGAAGATAGATTCCAAATGCTTTACGTGGTCAAACCGAGATTTAGAAAAAAATTTCAAGTCATCCATGTAGACAATGATGCACTTACCCATGAGACATTTGAAGGCATGATCCATTGCATGCTGAAAGGTAGCTCCAACATTTATCAATCCAAATGGCATTCTCTTGTAAGCAAAGGTTCCCCACTTGGTCGTGAAGGCAGTTTTCATCTTGTCTTCCCTTTCAACCAGTATCTGGTTGTACCCAAAAAATCCATCTAAGAAAGACATCATTTCTGAACCATTCACAATTTGTAGCACATCATCCATGGAAGGCAAAGGATAATTATCCTTTTCGGAAGCCTTGTTCAAGTTTCTAAAATCCATACACAAGCGGATTTCTCCATTCTTTTTTCTAGCCGATACTAAATTGGCTACCCATGTAGAATGTCTGATGGGAAATATAATGGCAGCACTCAATAATTTCTCCACCTCCTTTTGGATGAGGGGTTCCAACAAGGTGTTGACATGCCTCTGTTTCTGTCGGAAGGGTTTGCAAGACTCCTTTAAAGGTATTATATGGGTGTAAACTTTTGGATCAAAAACCTTTAGGTCTTTATAAGACCAAGCCATAACATCCTTGGATCTGTGAAGGAATTTAATCATATTATTTTTAATTTTAGGGTCACAATATTTAGATAACTTAAGGTGTCTAGGATCTTCTTCAGTCCCCACATTCAGTTTTTTAGTTTCACCGCTTGCTATACCAATAGAACTTCCTTTTTGTTTAATTTGGTTGATATCAAACAGTCGCTCAAGTTCTACCATTCCTTTTGGAATTCTATTATATTTCAAACTCATCATCCCCCTTTCATCATCAAACTATTCCAGCATAGTATCCTTTTGACCATCATCAATTATAGCATTTTCAAATGCATTGGTATTCTATAAAAAGTCTATAATTTGCTAGTCATCAGAAAAGACTTGAAAATTGTCTACGTTATCTGGAACCGAAGGACAAGGAATTAATTTTATTGAAAATTTCTTCCATTTGAACTCCTCTAATGGCTTCAAATTTGTGGCTGATGAAGCTAAGACATCTACAAGTGAATTCTCCTCTCTAGGAATGTGTGTCAAATTAAAAGCATCAAAATCCTCTATGAGATCCCAAGCTCGATGTTTATATATTTTTAGGTAAGATGCCTTGCATTGAAATTTACCTCTAACCTGATTAGCTACCAACTCTTAGTCTGTGAAAACCTAGATATTTTTCACACCTTTATCTAAAGAAAATTTCAATCCCAGCACTAGTGCTTCATATTCTGCCAAATTATTTGTGCAAGGAAACTGCAAGCGATAAGACATAAAATAGGTCTGATCTCTAGGTCCTTTAAGAACTGCCCCTGTACCAAAACCTTGTTTGGACTTAGATCCATCGACATGAAGCATCCAAACTTCATTATCATGATCAAGATGAGCTTTAACAGCTTTCCCATTTTGTGCAGTTGTCAGATTATAAACCCTGATATCTACATCAACAATATTAACAGTCTCATTCTTGGCATTATACTCAGTGATTACATGTTTATATCTAGGTTCTCTTTTGATTCTCAACTGATTTGTAACACCTTTCCAAGGTAACCACATATGTGAGAAATTAATCTCCAAGTACCTATTCAAAGACTTTGACCAGTCTCTTCTCAGAAGCATTCTGTATCCCATGGGAATATCTACCACCTGAATGTCAATTTTGTGTTGTGCTCTCGGCTCAGATGCTAGCTGGATGTGTATATTTTGAAGTTCAACTACCACCTTAACCTTAGTTTTATCCAATTGGATGACTCTTCTCTCAGACTTCATAGGGGTTAAACCCAATTGTTGACAGATGGCTAGAGGCATGACATTGGCTGAAGCACCAGAATACACCAGACAGTTGTGTAGATTCTTCCCAAATATACAGATAATTAGCAAGAAAGGCAGAACTTTTGTCCTTTCTTTATACATGGCCAAGTTTGCATTCGCTATCTTCTTCCCCTTTTCTAGAGGTTTGGCGGTAGGCTTAGAGTATGTCTTAATCAAATTATCCCTTTGTTCAGTAATTTGAGCCAACTCATGAAGAGTGATGTTAGCCTTGATCTTCTTCATATCCTCCACTATGTTGTATCCTTTATTGCGTGAAGCAAAAAATCCACTTGGTACTCTTGGATCTCCTCCCTTGGGTAGATGTGGGTTATTATTTGAAGATGGATCTGGAGGAACATTATGGGAGTTGTCTGGAGGTGTAGATGTAGTATTAGGCTCTAGATTTTTGTTCCTAAGGTTATAGTTGTCCCTTCTATACCATTGAAAGGCTTGCACTTCATCCATAGGCATCTCCACAACATTCTCTGACTCATCTGGAAAAGTGAAAGAATCTAACACCATAGCTGTACTATGTTTGGATGAACCTGGACCATCAACATTTTTTTGGTTTTAAAAAAAAACCAACTCACCAGATAAAGCTTCAAAGGCATTGCAAAACTCCAAACAATCTAATTCCCTGTGCTGAGATGTTCTGTGTATCCTGCACCAGTTGGGCAAAGCCAAGTCACAAATATTCACTTAATGCCCCTTACCTTTATAATCCTTATTGGGTTCATAGGGTGGTATAGTGAATCTATTCTGTTGATAAGGGAATATATTTGAGTTGTCCCCGGTGGACACCTACCTTTTGAAACTCAAAATGTCATTTGCCAACTTCTAGACCATCTTTGAGACTTCCTCAACTCTTGTTTTATCATATTCTTTCTCTGTATTCTGTACATGTTCAGCATGTGTTACAACCAATGGATTTCCTATTGGTGGAGTTTGGCCTGATGGCAACATCATTTGATGTGGGATAGGATTTAAAACAGGAGTATTTTGTGTAACAAAGGGAATTAGAGGAGCGTTCAAACGTTGAGGTCCTAATTGTATTTCAAGAACCAAAGCTTCTCTATATGCCTCTGTTAAATTAGTAATATTTGAATCTCTCTTCAGGAAAATAGAGGTCACTAGATCTAGGGAATTCTTGAAAATTTCCAATGCTAGGTCTGTAGTTGGCACATAATGACCTGTCAATCTACCATAATCTTTTTGAAACCTAACATTGAAATATCTGACAGTCTCATTGATTCCTCTCTTAATGTTGAAAAAATGTTGATATAACACACTGGGGTCAATCACTTCCCCAAATTGTGATACAAAAACTTTCTCTAGGTCATTCCAACTGGTAATAGAATCATTAGTGAGATTCAAAAACCAGTCATATGCTCCCTCCTAGAGGGTGAACGGGAATAACCTACAAGCTACATCTTCATGCTGGACATTTAAAAACTTTAGAGCATTTTATATGCCACTAGATGTTCTTCTACTGTTCTAATGCCATCATGTTTGTAGGTAGGGAGATACTTCTCAGGATTTCTGGGCAAATCATGTGTTGCACCAGGAATATTCAAAGCAGTGGAACCCAACCCGCTTCGCCATTACTACTGATTGACGATGATATTTTGAGTTGCAGTTGGAGGAACTACAAGGGGTGACAAAACTATACTGGACAAAGATTTGGCCCTTCTGAGGCTACTTCTCCTTGGGGTTTCTAACTCGAGCACAAGGAGCTCTCTGGATCTAGAGTGGGACCTGGTTACTCTATAGGTAGAATCCATCTTTTCACAAGCAACTCACAATCCTTAACAAATACTGAACAGAGTTCAGGGCCCTCCTTCTAGCACCAATTTTATATGTTGGTTTGGCTTTCATACACACCTTGTGAAGAATGAGCATAAAATACCAATAACACTTATATAGGATAAATCCTACTCACTTTAGGATCTTGTTGGTTATCCAAGGTGTGAGTTACAGAGTTGGGTCAAATGTCTATTCAGTATTTTTCACTTCTGGAATAGTTTCAAGTGGACTGTATGTTACCTTACAATGGGCTCAAACTTTGTTCAATAATGTTTAGAAGTTGTTATCTTTGTTGACTATCAGATTTACGATGAGTTCTTTGATATAGCTCTTTATGTTTTAGCAGATTAAATAAAAGACAAATTTGAAAGAAAATAAAAATGGATCATTCAACAATAGAACAAAGGGAGTAGGGTAGGGCAGAAAAGAGAAGCTTATCTAAGTTAGTTGCAAAATCAAAACTATCAATTTCAATTACACTATTAAACTTCACAATGGAACCAATCAAAGAGGAAGATGTCTAGCTTTCTAAGATCACCTTCTACTAAGAGCATAAGACGGAGATAACATAGATTTGAAAGAAAATCATAAATAAAAGAGAAGTCGGTGTTAACCGGTATCTCTCATGAGAAGTCTAGCTCATGTAGTGAGGAAAGAGCAATTAGGATAGACCAGAACCTTAAATATTTAATTTTTCCTAGCATATAACGAATAGAGTGAAGCCTAACAGCATATTCAATCTTGATAACGTAGATTTACAACTAAAATAGATAGAACTTTAGTGAGATGAAAATAGAAGAAGGTGCACTTACCGAAATCCAAAAGAGATTAGGCTCCTGGCCATGCTATCATAGAAGAACGATTTCACACAATCCCCAGGTCCAGAACAAAGCATTCAAACAAGATTTGCAGGAAATTGCTAGAATGCCTTTTATTCCAAGTTTTTGCCCCTGCGAAAATGAGACATGTCCAAAAATGGAACATGTCGCAATATCATGACATTTCCTTCACTTAGTCTCTTCCAAGCATTGGCCCTTGCGAAAATGGAACATGTCACGAAATCACGACATTTCCTTCACTTAGTCCCTTTTCAGCTTCTGCCCTCGCGAAAATGGAACATGTCACGAAATCGTGACATTTCCCTCAAGATTTTTTTCTGAGATTTCCTCTCATGAAAATGAGACAAGTCCAAAAATGGAACATGTCGCGATATCGTGACATTTCCTTCAAGCTTTTCTTCTGAGCTTTTCCTCTCACAAAAATGAGACAGGTCCGAAAATGGAACATGTCGTGATATCGCGACATTTCTTTCAAGCTTTTCTTCTACTCTGCAAACTCTCCAAAAATTGTGGGTTTACTCTAGTGACTTTGTCCACCTGTATTTGGCATTTTTACATATTGGTGAAGGATCTTCCTTACTCAGAAATAAATTTAACATTTGAAAAAATAAATTTTAAATTGCTCAAGAATGATCAGCTTCACATGGTGTAGAAAAAATGATGAAAAACTCAAAGTGTCCAGAATTTGATGAAACTTTACAAGCATCTAAAAATGCCCAAAGGGTATCCAAATCTGCAAGCGGAGCTTAAAAATTCATCACAATTGAAGGGAAAATGCATTTAGAAGTTTGCTGGCCGAAAATAGAAACTGCTATTGAAATCAATGCCATATGCAAGTATACTTGGACACTTTGATGTAGGCGAAGCTTAAAAAAAGGGTGCAAGCAAAATTTGGAATTAAAAACCCGAAAACTCAAGAGGGTCCCTGCGAAAAAATGAAAATTAAATATTTTCAAAGGGATGGAATTTCATTTTTTTAGTGGGGGTGTGTTGCTTCTCAACATACCCCAAAGGTACATTCATGGTACAATTATAAATATGTAATAGATTAGGGTTGAGTATATAGTTTAGAGTATGATTTATATTTCCCTTTTTATATAAGTGTCAATGTGTAGGAAATGCACAAGTATCATGTAAGTTATAGTGCAAGTGTAGATTGAGAGAATGTGCACAAGTGTCATGTATGTAAATGTGCAAATATATAATGTGAGGATGTGAACAAGTGTCTTATATTAGAAGTGCATATAAAAGAAAGTAAAGAGTCTTATATGCAAGTGGCAAGATTATAAGGCAAGAGTCATGGGACTTGTCATATGGAGAGCAATAGTCAAGTATGAAGAGTCACATTACTATGGCTATACTATGGATATAATGCTCCATAAGAAATAAGAATTTGAATGTAACACATCAAATTACAAAGTTGTAATAAGAAGGAAAGGAATAAAGCTTTTATACATATTTTGAGCAGTTAATATTGTAAGTTTTCTTCATGTATAGTTCATAAATGACATAGGCTATTTACATTCATATTTGATTATATAAATTAATGTTATTTATTTATTATATAGGCCTTGATATACATATTAATTGATTCATATATTATTCTACTCATCATATTATTATTTTAATATTTAATATTATGGATATTTTATATTGGGACTTGTGATATTTTGTGATATGTTGGACATTTAATAGAGAAGAAGACAACTCAGAAGAAAATTTGGATATTGAATATTGAAGCTTGAAGATTGAGGTAAAACCAAATCAAGATAAAGTTGGTCATTTAGGGACATTAAGAGCCACCCTAATATTGATATTAGGTTCACTAGTAAGGAGGAAAACCATACTGAGTTCTTAGGTGCTACCTAAGACATTGAAGACTTTAGATTGATAGAAGAGAATTTATATAGCTACACATATTGATAAACTTCCTACATGGATAGAGAAGAATTTTAGCTTCTAGAGGAGTAGTTAAGATTACAGTATATTGAGAAGCATTCAAATATTTCTAAATATAGAATAAATAGTATAGGAAGCAGTAGAGGAATAGAGAAAAAATAAAACATAAAGAGAAGAAGCAACATTCAAAATTAAAGGAGCAATATAGAGCAAAGATAAGAAAATTAGTGTTGGAAATTTGAGCATGTTTTTTTGTCATTGATGTCAAGAGGTTTGTTGATGGAATTAATGTCAAAAAGTTTTGATGTCCTATAATTAATGTGCTATGAAAGCAAGGTAAGGTTTTCTCCGAAGCACTTAGGACCATGGGTTCTAAGGTAATAAATAAGAGGAATGAAGGAGACTTTAAGACTCAAGTTTCAAGCTATGTGTAAGAAGGCAAGTGAAAAAGGATAATATTATAATATTTTGGCCATAAAGGCCTCTCAAAAAGGAGATTGGATAATGCATTGACCAAATGGTTTATCAAAATGTTAAGTATATTATTTAATTAATCAAAATTAACCATAAGTTTAAATAAATAAATAATTAATAGTTAACTTAAAGTTAAATATTAATAAAAATAATATTAATTTCAAAGTGCAAAAATTAAATTGCATGAGTGTCGACGTCGAATATAAAGGAAATTAAATATATAAATAAGGCTAAATTTTTTAGGCTAAGTGGATAGAGTGATTCGATGTGCCTTTGAACCATTGCATAGCTCGTGTGATGTGGCAGAAGGGAGAAAATAACATTTGCATATTACGCGGGTTAGTAGTTGGTTAAAGGGAAGAAGGGGTGTGTCCCCACTCATCCGAGCTGGAAAGCAAGGCTTGCACAACATGTAGTAAGGTAGAGGTCCTACGTTTGATTCACATGGAGGAGATTTTGTTTTATCACCGATGGTAGATATCAAGGTGGGAAACATGCAGTGTTTAGTCATGTGGCTTGGCTAGCCCACGCGGTAGCCTTGCCAAGGCTAAGGTGCAATGCTAGTAGGTAACATGGGTTTGACTCCCGACGACAGGCGACATGCAGTAGCAAAATAGAGGATTAATTTTTTAAAATTAATTGTGACCTAAGGTCTAAGGTGGCTAAGGTATGTGCTAGGGAGTTATAAGGTGTTTCAAATTAATTTTATTTTTGCATTAAAAGGAGGTATAAGGTGATTCATTTAAAATTAGAAATTAAGGTGACTTATTTTGTTAATGCATTAAGATAAAAATTAAAGCGAAGTTTTTTTATTTTGGGAAATGCATTAATACAAAGTTAGGAGAAATAAGGTGTAAAAGTGATTTGATATTTTTGTATGGTAAAATATCTTTTGATAAGAGAGTTCTTTAAGAGAGCATTTGATAACTAACCTTGAAAGTGGCACATAGAAAGGTGGATGGTTATAAGACAGATCTTGAGAAAAATTCTTCATCAAAGCAAATGAGATGTATGGGCACATCATATTTTGTTTAAAGTGATTATTGTAATGAATGTTGTGAAATACAAGGTGGAGTGAAAAGGATTGTTTGATAAGAATTATTGGAAATATATGAGCAATTTTTTTATGCTTCATGGTTGAATTATTGAGTGAAACTTCTTGAGCATTGGTTTTGAGTGAATGTGCAAATATTAGAAATCATATTTGTGAAAGCAAGAGTGTAGATCAGAAAGATAGGTGTCATGTGCTAGATTGAATATATCTTTAAAAGAGCAATAAAAGTAAGACATGTGGAAGCGAAAGACTTAATGATTGAGTAGAACATATTGAGTTTTGATAGAGTACATCATTCTATATATGTTCCAAAGGTTAAAATAATTTTTGATAGAATATCTACGTCAAGTTAAAGGAATTACTTTAAATATTAGAAAAAGCATTTAATATCTTTGTGTGCAAGCTTATGAGATTGATTGAGCATATTTTGTGAGCTATTTTGAGCATGTGTTAGAATAGGTTTGAGCATATGCTAAAGCATATTTGAGCAAGTCTTTGTGAAGGATTGAGAGTATATTTGAGCAAGATTTTGTAAAATCTTGAAGGTATATCTGAGCAAGTCTTGTTAAGACTTGGAATAGCATTGAGAGCATGATTGATTGCTTATTTGTTCAAGATTTGTGTCAAGGATTGGATTAGATCTAAGGAGATTTGATTTATGATTGAATCAAGCTTTGTGTTAAGGCTTGAGGATAGATTTGAGATAGAGGTTAGTGCAAATTTACAAGAAGATTTGTGCTAGACTTGGAATAGAGTTTGGTGTAGATTTGAGAGTAATATTTAGAGATGATAGAGCAGAGGAAAATGATATTCAATGGATAGATATACATTAGATAGGGTAGTTAGAACAAAGGTCTTCTATGGAGAGATATCCACAAGCCAGAGTAGTGGGGGTAGAAGTCTTCTAGAAGATCAACAACTTGAGCAGAGGGGAAATATTTTTCATGTGGATAGAGTTCCATAAACTAGAGAAAGAGGAAAGAGTTCTACTATGGAGTGTGATCCGTGAACCAGCTGGGAATATAGAGTTCTTCTATGAAGAGAGATCCATAAACCAGCTGAGGAGAAAGAGTTCTCTTGGATCAAGTTCCATGAACTAGAGAAAAGGATAAAGAGTTATCCTGTGGAGAGAGATCCACAAATAAGAGCATAGGCAATTGGTGTCTCCTTTGTATAGAGGTCCATAAATATTGTAATAGGAAATTTATTTTCAAAGATATTTTTTCAGGAAAAATTAGTAGAAATATTTTATTTGTGGAAAAGCCCACATTGGATGAACCATGTTAAATTGGTGTCTCTTTTGTGTGTGATGATTTGTGCATTGCTTGATTACTATTCTTGATATTGCCATTTATAATATTGGATAATATTATTTGGAAAGAAAATAAAAGGTTGGTCTTATACTGTTCATTCCCTCCTCTCAGTATAAGCTTGTGTTCTTCAATTGGTATCAAAACAAGTTTCTTCAGAAGAGTTTAATAGCTTGAAGGAAGAGTGTACAAGAATATAGATGGCATCTCAGAGTGGATCTTTAGAAAATAAGGCACAATTGTTTTATGGGAATAATTATACATTTTGGAGTGTAAGAATGAGGACTTACCTGATGGCACAAGGATATGAGACATGGTAGGTAGTTGAGGATGGGTTCACACCTCTAGCTAGTCCTCCCACAGATAAATATGGTAAGCTCTTACACATATATAATGCAAATGCAATGAATGCAATCTTGGATGGATTATGTGAATTAAAATTTATAAAATTTATGCATTACACATTAGCAAAAGAGATATGTAAAAATTTGAAACAAGCATATGAGGGAGATAAAATGGTCAAAATGGAAAAATTGTAAAATCATAAGAAAAAATTTGAAGACCTGAAGATGAAATATGAGGAAGACATTTCTGCATACTTACTTCGTGTGAATGAGGTTGTTAACTCCATGCAAGGACTTAGTTTTAAATTTGAATAATATGATGTTGTTCAACAGGTTTTAAGGTCACTTCCTATGAGGTATGATGGAAAGGTTTCAGCCATATAAGAAACAAGAGATCTTGAAAAACTAACTTTGGATGAGTTACATGGAACTCTAAAAACTTATGAGATGAGATTAGTAAAGGATCCTATCCTGAATAAAGATGCAGCCTTCAAAGTAGCAAAGAAAGAAAAGGATAAGAAGCCAAATTCAAGTGATGAGTCAACCAATGATGAGGAAGCTAACTACAGTAGAAGGAACAAGGACTAAAGAAAGTACAAAGGTATGAAAATAGTAAAGTGTTTCAATTATGGTAAATATGGTCACTATGCATCTAACTATACAGAAGCCGAAAGTAATAGTAGTGAAGAGAAACAAGATCATAAGAGAAAGTAAGCAATAAAATCTAGGTATGAGAAGAAAAATAGGGATCGACATAGCAAGCATGGAAAGAAGTTTTTCAAAGTCATAAGAAGAGTTTCTATGTGGACAAAGCAGGCAAGGTTTCAAGTGATAGTGATGGAAGATCCTCAGGCAGTGAAGAAGAAGAAATTCTATTTTTGGCAATAGAGGAGGAAGGAATCACTTATATTGTAGATAAATCTAAGTATGAATATGATCTTGAAGAAAAATATGTAGAGAAAGAATTAGAAAATAAAGAAGAAATATTTGATCTAGATCCACTCTTAAGGAATTGATAAAGGTTAGAAAATAGAATTCGAGACTCAAGGTTCAATTTCAAGAATGTGATGAAGAAAAATGAAAGCTTATACAATATTTACAAACTCAATAGCTAAGACAAGGATATTTAAATAAAATTTAGAGGTAAAAGTCTTAGAATTTGAAATATTATAGCATGAGGTTGGTTCACTAAGGAAGGAAGTGAAAGAGTCTAAAGAAAAGCTACATAGGTTTGGGAAAATCTCAAAAACCTTGGATAAGATTATCAATGCATAAATAACTTCATCAAAAAGAATAAGACTTGGTTTTGAATAAGGACCAGGGAAGCAAGAAGAGGAGTCAAGCTTAAGCTCCAAAGAAGAAGTAGATTTATAATAAGAGAGTGAAGGAGAATTGAAACTTATGAGAATAACTTGAAAAATAGAAACTTCACCAAGAGAGGAAACAATGCACAAATAAGGAACATAGAACATCATAGGGAAGAAGGAACTAAGAGACCAGTGGGTCCAAGGCAATATTTCTTTAAAGGAAGTTGCTCCTCATGTAATAGGTTTGGTCATGAGGCTATGCAGTATAGGACACATGAAAAGAGGGAATATGGTTCCACCAAGAAAAAATTCAAAAATGGACATCTCTTTCAAGGGTGTTGCTACTATTGTAATCATTTTGGTCATAAAGCAATTCATTGTTGGGTTCATGACAGGAATGGGTATGGCTTCACCAGGAGGAACTTAAAGATATTTGCACCTTCTAGGAATCACAACATTATGTGTTATAATTGTAGTAATATTTGGCATAAGGCCAAGTTGTGTAGAACATAATTTCCAAAGATAAGCAAGAACAAGAACACTCAAAATAATCAAAAGGATATACTGAGAAAGAAGGTGGACAAAGAAAGAGAGCATTGTATGCTGGGAGTAGATATACTTCCACCCCAAAATTAATCACCTCAAGGAGAGGATGTGGGGAGGGGGCTGAGCTAAGAGTATTATCTTTAGCCCCAAAGGATTCCATTTGCCATTGATTTCAAAGGGTGAGATATTTGAGTAAGGAGGAGAGAAATCAGTTAGGGGGAGTAGCTTCTTAGGGGGAGCAAATTTAAAAAAAGGAAAAAGTATTGGTAAAAAAAGAGAGGTGTTTCCATCAATGACAAAGGGGGAGATTTTTGGAAATTTGAGCATGTTTTGTTATCATTGATGTCAAGAGGTTTGTTGATGGAATTAATGTCAAAAGGTTTTTATGTCCTATAATTAGTGTGCTATAAAAACAAGGTAATTGTGTACCGAAGCAATTAGGACCATGGGTTCTAAGGTAATAAATAAGAGGAATGGAGACTTGAAGACTCAAGTTTTAGGCTATGTGTAAGAAGGCAAGTGAAAAAGGATAATATTATAATCTTTTTGCCATTAGGGCCTATTAAAAAGGATATTGGATAATGCATTGAGCAAAGGGTTTATCAAAGTGTTAAGTATATTATCTAATTAATTAAATTTAATTGTGCAACCCCAGGAAGCATGCACCACACTTACCCTACTTGCAATATTATTATATCAAATGAAAATAAAGAAGCACACAAGCACATATAACGTGAAAGTAATAAGCAAAGAAAGATTCTTTTATTAATGCTTCCAGATCTCGGTTACATGTACGTCCCTTTGAGGGATACTCATTTTGATACAATATATTACAAGTGGAATAACGGTGAATGTATCCCCCACAAGGGGATGGTGCACCTCCACAGGCCTCCCGATCTCACACACCAAACTGTTCGAGGGCTTACAGATGCCTCCTCCTGATTTTATCCTGGAGGGATCTCATGCTCTGGATACCTTGAACTGATCCTGTGAACCTGTATCTACAGGCATGGAAACAATAGAGCACAATAAGTAGTATGGGCCACCTCTCCAGAGGAGGCTCTTATTAGCAGATATGATAAACAAGATAAGTAATCATGATAATATTGAAATACAAGCATAAATCTAAGCCATAAATGCATAGAAATCTTAGAAATATTGATGTAAATGCATTTAAGAAATCAGATCTAAGCTACGACTAACTATATAGATCAAAGAAGTAATGGATCTAATGCTAGAACAAAGGAAAATAATGTCTAATGCCCTAAAATATGCCTGTGGGCCACTATCCAAGACAATGGTCATGAAATGAAGCTCTTCTCATGAATCAAGGGTTGTGGCACTATATTCCTTGCTCCAATTGATGTTCAAGGGTCACCTATTATTCCTGGTACATTGATGGGTGGTGAATAATAAATGGATCTAAAAATAGGTGCATAGATGTAGCTCAATTGGACAACACTTTGCTACTCCTCAAAGGGGGTATGGATTCACTCTCTAATTAGCTAGGGCTTCGTTGCACAAGATTTGAATATTTATGGATCATTTGATTTGCTTGGGAGAGTCCATATGTAGACCATCCCTATTTTAGATCTAGATCTTGGCTTCCTAGAGAAGCCAAAATTCAAATTGCATGCAACTAACCATCCCAAGGGGAAGGATCAATCACAAATTGGCATTGAAGGGGTAGTTAGGAGGAACTCTAGGAGTTCCTCACCAAAATCTGCCCATAAGCAATGTAAGGTGCAGTCAGACTACGTGATTTGGACCTACATTCATAACAAAATTGTGCATGGTGCTAGTCACTATTTAGAGCAGTGGCTAGGTGTGGTCACTCTCAGCTTCAATAGCCAGGTGTGGTGGTCACTTTGCTTGATAGTGGCTAAGCTTGAATGGGCTAGAACTACCCTTTTTGAGTGGTTAGGACCACTGCTAGCTCTTGGAAAGGTCCAAGATGATTCATATGGTCTCCGAATGTGTCCATATGGGTAGTCTCCTAAACATGATGTATTTTAGGTGTCTAAAGATACCCATTTTTGGGATGCATTATGGGGAAAACATAGTGTAGAGCAAAAATAGACCACCTAGGGTCACATTGTAGGTTGTGTGATGATCATTGATCTGATCAACATTGGATGCCCTAGTCATGAGAAAGGGTACGCATCCTAGAATCATTGCTTCCAATAGGGTGGAAGGCTTAAATTTGTAAAATCTTGCACTCATTCATCAGACAATCGGGTAGCTTTAGTACTACTATAGGTCCGAAAGGAGGAGAGCTACAAACTTAACTATCATGTTTGCTTTTTTCCCTAGAAAAGGGTAAGCTTATGATAGTTGTTGGCAATGATTCATAAGATGAACATAATTTGACATGATCAAGTGATATTTTATTGATTTTGATTATGATTGTTGATATTATGACTACCCCCTCAAATGATGAGTCAATGAGGGAAGGACAATGAAATAAGTGATGAGTCACTTGACCAATATGAATGATTTGGACCCTTTTTAGAGGTTCGCTTTGTTGTTATAGGGTAGGTCCCATCTTAGGTGTGATTTCAACCATTTTTAGTAATTGTACATCTCTATCCCATAGAGCGGTCTAGCCATAATGGCCTTCTTAGGGAATCAAGATGATAGCAATTCTATTTTAGCTTGTGTTGAATCACTACATTCGATGATTTATTAAAAATGTTATAGAAGAAATGAGATGAATCTTCATTCCCGTGGGGCAGTTCGACCGCCATGGCCTTCTTCGAGATTGAAGTGAAGCTTCTCAATTCTACTATAACTAATTTGCCCCAAGTGGCCTTATGGTAATTTACTCATCTTGCCGGATTGCATGGAGTGCTAGTCACTGCAACCACCAAGTGTATAGAGTAAATAACTGAATACGAGGCTCAATTGAGATTTTGTTGTTATTTGATTTTTATGGTAATTTGAATTTTATGATGTTTTTGGATTTTTGATATATGTAATTTTTTTGGTATTTGTGCAATTCTTGATTGTTTTGGATCGATAGGTATGTTTAATGGCCCATTTTTAGGTGTCTCATGGTGAGAAATTGAGTGAATTCCTCTCTATTTTCTAGTCACTATCAGGTCCAATGACCCCTAATTGCCACTTTGTGGCCACTATCAAGTCCAAGGACCAAAAATTTTGGGCCACTGATGCTAGCAATGACCGAGGCAAAAATTTAAAATATAAAAGAAACCCTTAGGGTTTGAATTTTCATTATTCCAGCTATCAATTGCAACTTTTGAGCTCTGAGTTGAGAGTGACTGATTGTGACCTAGGACGCTATCGAGACTAGATACCATGGCTGAGCAGGGTGAGGCTTCAATAGGTGAAGGAGCATTCGACTCATGGGTATCTCTCAATCCCTCACTCTTATTTATTTTATTTATTAAAATGAACCTCACTAAGTAATCGGTAAATGAACCACACTAAACTCATTGGCAATGAACCAAACCGATCAATAGGTCTAGGTTAGGGTTAATTTTAGTGGGTCTAGGCTAGTTTTTAGGTTTTTCAATTTTTTTGTTATTTTTGGCTGAGGGGGGACATCGTTGGCATGCCGCCCCATGGTCATTGATGCTTAGAGCAGCCCCTAAATGCCAAAGAGGGGCCATTATCACCATCAATGACCAACTTGAATCCCAACGATCAATTTTTTAACCATTGGCAGCTGGCCATTATCGGCTTCAGTGACCATAGTATGGCCACTCCTGGCATGAGCGACTATGAGACTTAGGCTTATTTTTTGAAATTTTTTGACTTTTAAGGGTTTTAATTGATTTTTTTGCCATTTTGGAGTGTAGTATTTGATATTTTTAGATTTTTAGGTGTATTTAGCCATCATGCTTGTAGCCGTAAGCTATCTTAGTTTTTTTTCACACCATTTTTGTTGTATTCTTACTTTTAGCTTGCAAGTGCATTTAATTTAGGTATTTATTTTGCACTTTTAGATTTTATCTGCATGGGCTCGAGACCCAAAATTGCTCGTGGATCTTCTACCTCATATGGATGACATAGATTGGGCTTGGATTGATGCTCATGGATTACAATATGTTGTGGGATTGCTGACTATTATCACATAGGTGGGATTCTAGGACTAACACCTTTCATCTCCCTACCAATGAGATGACCATCACTCTAGAGGATGTCTATAGGATCTTCTAGATCCCTTTTGATGGAGTCCCCATTGTGTCTTCTCCTAATGATGCTAGAGAGGTAGTATTTGAAGCACATGAAACTACTAAGTTCAATGATTATCATTATGGTGGGATCTCAGTGGATCGGTGGTACCGAGGATGTCTTCTCTCGATGACAGGTAGTTTTGATGATGGTTATATGTAATATACTTTTACCTAACTATTCTAGAGTGAGGTTCCCATGGAACCTCTTAGCTATGGTCCAGGACTTGATGGATAGTACAGAGCCTATCATTTATGCTTGGGGGAGTGATCTGCTGGCATAGTGCTATGATGAGCTATACCAGATTTAGTTCTACGATCGAGCTAGTATTGCTTGCAGCTTGCTCCTCCAGATCTAGGGATGGGAGCACATCAGGGTGGACCATCTAGGAGGATTACCTATCGATATTACTAACATAGTCGATGTGGCTCAGTGCTATGGATCCAGGTGGCCTCGAGAGTGTGAGGAGCATAAGATTCGATGCTTCATAGGGGAGCTATCTCATTATACAATGACTTTGATTGGCCTGTAGGCCAAGGATATTATCTAGAGGTCTTATCATGATTGCCCCACCTAGGAGGAGGTAGATAGATTCATAGCTCAGACTCGATATGATCGATGGGTTATCGATCACAAGGATGGCATCAAGGAGTTCTTCCACTATTCTAGGGTGCTTCGATAGTATGACCTATAGTAGGATGTACCCTTAGAGCCTGTATTATATAGGTAAATCACTATAAAGAGGGATATTCCACTACCTCAAGTTACAATAGTCATAGAGGATGATGATCCTCCAATAATGGATGTTATATAATAGATGTTAAGGTCACAGAGGCATATACTTAGTGGTGGGTCACATGGCTTTGGCATGGCAATGGTATCTTGGGTAGGGATAGAGATGAGGTAGCTATAGGGGAGGATCCTGATGGGCATCGAGTGTAAGCCTGGATAGAGGATTAGGGATAGGCTAGGAGCAAAAAGTGGCAAAGGATCAGGTTGCTACTAAGAAGGAGGAGTTGGCTCTAGAGGAGTAGGAGTCCCCTCTTTGAGCTCAGCTACACCAGGTGGAGGTTGAGCTAGGCAACTCAGATCTAGATTCTATAGAGGGATTCTACCATTTTTGGGATTTAGGCACAAGTTCAGATCTTTGATGAGGAGAGGATCACTCTCCAAACATAGATAGACTCTGCATAACTCAAGATAGACAAGCTAACTTTTAAGAGGGATGCTACAAGGGGATAAGTTATGCTAACTATGCCAGTGCCTTAGGAACCTATTGGGCTAGATGCAGATGCTAATATCAGACATATGCATGGACTCCTATCAAAGGATTTGGAGCAGTGCACCCTAGAAAATCCTTACATCCTTGCACTAGAGCATGAGGTCAAGATTCAAGGAGGTCATCTGCTAGATAGGCCTACAATAAGAGGGTCACACAAGACTGGGAAAAGCACATCAGGGTAGTCATCAGTGTAACCAAGCCACAGGACCAAGACTCGAACATAGCAGACCATAAGGACTAGCTCCCACCACACTCATAGGGATAGAGCCGAGGGTGGAGGTAAGGCTAGAGGCGTAGGCCCAACTTGATGTCTTTGATTGTACTGGCTTTATTTTTGAGTGTAAGGTTAGATGACCTACATAGTTGTAGCCTATGGGTAGTTTTGTACCCTTATGTACTTATTGGAACACACACACACATATATATATATGATATCTACATTTTTGAGACTCATTATGTGTACTTACTTTTATGTTTTTTATTTTTATGTTTATGTGATGCAATATTATGATCTTATGTTATATGATGTGATGTATTGATATGCATTTAGCTAGATGATAAATGTATGCCTTAGATGATATGATATATATGTGTGGATGCATTATGATGATGGATGTATATATGGATGCAGTCTTATTTTTAAATGCATGTTTAATTTTGATCTAATTGTATGCATCTAACTTATGTTGTTATGATATGGTGAATGCAATATGTGTAATGCAATATGATGATGATCTAATGTAAATGAACTTGTATGCTTTAATCACTTAAAACATAAGGTATGAATGTGATATGAGTTCTGAACAATCTAATGGGTGACACCACAGAATGTATAAAAATCATGAATAAATAATAACTCTTATAATAAGAATTAATTATTTAAACATCCAAGTGTGAGATGAGATGATTTGATACGTATGTACTTTCTTTATAAGCTTCTATAAGTTAAAAGATATACCCAAAATAGTCAGTGGCCATCTAAATGTCATTGTTGACATTCATCCGATATCTATCCTATTTCATGAACACCCTTTAATGAACAAAACCTCATAAATAAAGTTGATGATTTGATTGATGGAATGATTTGTTGCTATGAGGGGATTTTTGAGGTTTTCCATGAGACTCAAACACCCTAGTTACTCGATCAAAAGTTGTATACTGACCATACAGAGCTCCTGAAGGATAAAGTTCTTGTTATGAAGACCTAGATACTCATTATCCCTATGTGTGCAAATGAATATATTAGATAAAACATAAGCATACCCTAGTGCCAGGCGGGATTCATGTAGCCCATTGTTGTATTGGGGATCCTCAAATGTTCATCCTGATCCTAAGTTGGACTCAGTTGGATTAGACCACTAGGCGATACAGGACACCTAAAGCTAGCCCTTCCACATGCAAACATTGGTCTGTACAAAAGCAGGATGCTAATGTGATAGACATATCATCGTGTATAAGGATCACCTTATGGTTCATCAATGTTGAGAACTCCAAGGATTCAAGTTCAATACTCCCTTATTTTCTTCATATTTATTTGGGATACTTGCTCATACTTAGTGATGAAAATCACTATTTATTTTGGAATTTTGTTTTCTTTTGAGCAAGGGATTTATGTAGTGATGATAATCACTATTTATTTTGTTTTTGAATTTTTCTTTGTTCAGGATTTTTGCTTGTTTTGATTAAAGCAAGGGATTTCTTTGGGTAGGGGGAACTTGTCCTTTTGCCAATTCTCAACATTTTCCGAACCGGTCGCATAGGGGGATGAGCAAGATAAACTTTTCACTTAAGGATACCTAGTACCACTTCGCAATGTTCATCTTTCCCTTGTTCCAACTAGGATTTTAGTGTTTTGATTAGTGATAGGATTTTGAAATATACCAGGTGCTATCAAAACCAAACCTCATCTATTAAAAGCAAAGATAACTTTCTACAAAGTTTGATAAAACCACTAGGTATGGCTGAGTGACCGAAAAACCCTAGTATATTCCTTATAGAAATAGGAGGGGTTGTGTTGAAAAACATAGTTACACACATGGGTTATGGATGATGATGGATTTTGAAGATGCATGATTGAGGTACAAACATGGTGTCATTTGTAAGATTGTAAACACAACCTATCCTAATGTAAATGCAATGGATGCAACGTGCCTAATGCAATGCAACTATATGGATGCAAGTGTTGATGCATAATGCAAATGTTTTTGTATTTTTGATGCTTTCAATTGTTTTTGAGTTTTGATTATTCTGAATGTTTTTGAACTTTTTGACTTTAAATTATTTTTGTGCTTTTATGTTTTGTTGTTGACCAAAGGGCTTATGGTGCCTTTGGGGATTTTTGTGATTTGACCAAAGGGCTTTAAAAGCCTTTAGTTTATTTGACCAAAGGGCTTTAAGATGCCTTTGGAGCTTTTGTGATTTGACCAAAGGGCTTTAAGATGCCTTTGGGTTTTGTATTTGAACAAAGGGCTTTAAGATGCCTTTGGAGCCTTTTGTGATTTGACCAAAGGGCTTTAAGATGCCTTTGGGACCTTTTGTGATTTGACCAAAGGGCTTTAAGATGCCTTTGGAGCCTTTTGTGATTTGACCAAAGGGCTTTAAGATGCCTTTGGAGCCTTTTGTGATTTGACCAAAGGGCTTTAAGATGCCTTTGGAGCATTTTGTGATTTGACCAAAGGGCTTTAAGATGCCTTTGGAGCTTTTTGTGATTTGACCAAAGGGCTTTAAGATGCCTTTGGAGCCTTTTATTTTTACGATTTTCTATTATTTTTGTGATTTTGAAATTTATGAATGTTTTTGATATTTTGTTGGTTTATTTGAATGTTTTTGTGTTTTGTTGTGCTTATGTGTGAAACACCCTTAGATGAATAATTTTGAGAGGCTCTGGCTCCTCAACACCTTCTAGCGATGTTAGGTGATATGCCCCAGGTCCAATCTTCTCAGAGATGATATAGGGACCTATCCAATTGGCCATAAATTTGTCTCATAGGTGTGGGGGCAGATTTGAGTTCTATTGGTTTTCTTTAAGCACAAGATCCCCAAATTTAAAGTCTCTCAGGTGGAATTTATTGTTATAAGCTCATGTTAGATGATCCTAGTAAATGTGAAGATGCTCAAGAGCATTGATGTGATGTTCATCCAGAAGGGTCAACTGATCCAAGTGAGCTTGTCGCATAGTGTCATCATTGATGAACTCTTTCAATGTGATGCGTAATGTTGGAATTTCCAACTCTAAGGGCATAATGGCCTCAGTGCCATATACAAGCGAAAATGGTGTTGCCCTAGTGGGCATCCGTACGCTAGTCCTATAAGCCCATAATGCAAGGGGTAATTGTAGATGCCAATCCTTATGATTCTCTTTCACCATCTTCTTTAAGATGGCTACTATTATCTTGTTTGAGGCTTCTACTTGCCCATTTGCCTACGGATAGTATGGTGTCACAAAACTATGTTGAATGTTGTATTTGGTTGTTAAAGCTTACATATTTTTTTTTGAATGATGGACCATTATCCAAGATTATCTTGAAGGGGATCCCAAAATGATAGATGATATTGTGAAGTATGAACTCCGTAATTCATGGTCTGATTATCGAGGTTAAGGGGACCACTTCCACCCATTTGGTGAAGTACTCAATGGTCATTAAGATGAATGTGTGTCGACCTAAATATGGGGGAGAAATATTTTTGATTAGATCAAAACCCCATTGAGAAAATGGCCAAGCCACCTGAATGGGTTGTAAGGCCTAAGATGGCAAGTGCATCAGATTTGCATGATGTTGACATTTAATGTATTTCCTGACATACTCATAATAATCCTTCTCCATGGTGGGCTAGTAATAACCCATTTGAAGGATGCACTTGACAATGGCCATGCCACTAAAGTGGCCATCACATGTACCATCGTGAGCTTGCAAAATCACCCAAGCTGATTCTTGGGGCTCTAAGCAATGAAGGAGGACTCCATCATAGCTTCGATGATACAATATGCCTCCTAGAAAGATATATCTTATCACTTTCTATTTGAATGCTCATATTTTAGCATGCGACAGTCCCTATGGGACAATTCCAAGTCTCAAGAAATCTTGTAACTAGGATAGCCAATCTTGATAGGCTACAACCTCAATAGATAAGATGACTTGTTCCTCCTATAATTTGATTTGCACAAATGCAGATTGAGAAACAACCTTGTGGTGAATGATGGTACCATTCTTCGTAGGACCCTACGAGATCAAGGACCCCCAAGGTGCCTTCTTTAAAAAGTCTTTGGCTTTATAGAACTAGTCATGGTCTGGTTCTATATGAATCATGTTGACTGATTCTTTGTTATCAAAAGCCTCATGCTGCATCATTGAGTGAGAGAGCATTTTCACATGAATGGTAGTGAAATCAGTAGATGGATTCTGAGGGATCAAGGATCCCAAATATGCCATGGTGTCTACAAATCTATTTGATGAATGAGGGATTGCCTCGATGTCATACCATTCTAGTTGGGCTAGATAGGTGTCAACAAGCTCCTTGTAAGATTTCAAGATTGGATCCCTACATTGAAATAGTTCCTTGACTTGGTTGACTATGAGGAGGGAGTCACCAAAGATATTTAGCCTCTTGATCTTCATAGCGATGGTTGTTTGGAGACCCAAGATTAGGGCCTCATATTCAGTGTTGTTATTCATGCAAGGGAAGTCTAGCTTAAATGACAAGGGCATTGGAGCACCTTGTGGCATGAAAAAGATAATCCCTACACCACCTCCTTGCTCACACTTTGAACCATCAAAGAACAAAGTCATGTCAGCTTCATTTTTAGGTTCTTCGAGTTTGGGTGCTTCTGATAATGTGAAGACTACATCATCAAGAAGTTCTATGGTGAGGGGTCTACTATTCTGAAGAGGTACCTCAACTAGTTGATCAGCTATGACTTGTCCCTTGATGGAATTTTGGCTTATGAATTCCAAGTCAAATTCTATCAATAGCATGATCCACTTTGTAGTACATGTATTATGATATGTCTTGCTCATCATATACTACAAAGGATTTTGTTTGGATATTACATATGTCGTATGGCTCAACATGTAGTGGTGCAATTTCTTGGTTGCAAAGACCACTGCTAAGCACAACTTTTCTACGTATGCATATCCTATCTCATAGCTCACCAAGGTGTGGCTGATGTAATATATCACTTGTTCTTTATCTTGCATATTCTTTTGAGCCAACATGGTACCCAAAGCAAAATTGGTAGTGGATATATATAGCAGGAATGGCATGTCTGGCCTTGGTGGAGCTAGAACTAGTGGTATTGCTAGGTACTTCTTGATTTTAGAAAAGGCTTGCTGACATTCTTCATCCCACTAGAATGGGACCCCCTTGTGTAGCAGTCGATTCATGGGTCGATATTTATCTGATAGTTGTGTGATGAATCACTTTATGGATGCTACTTTGCCCTGTAGGCTTCTCAGCTCTTTGATGTTCGTGGGTGGGGCCATTTCTAGGATAGCCTTTACCTTTGTTGGGTCTACCTCGATGCCTCATTTAGAAATGATGAATCCCAAGAGTTTTCTAGAAGTTACACCAAAGACACATTTCTTGGGATTCAACCTAACATTGTGCTCAATCAGGTGATCGAAGACCTTCCTGAGGGTCTCAACATGCTCTTCATATAGCAATGACTTGGCTAGTAAGTCATCGATGTAGTCTTCTAAGATCTTATGCATGTAGTCATGGAAAATGTATGTCATAGCCCGTTGATATGTGGCACCAATATTTTTAAGACCGAATGGCATTACTTTGTAGTAGAATGTTCCCCATGGAGTGGTGAATGTGGTTTTATGTTGGTCTTCAGGTTTAATCTGAATCTGATTGTAACCAGAAAAACCATCCATTAGGGAGAGCATCTCATGACCTATAGTTGCATCTACAAGAGCATCTATGTTTGGCAATGAGAATGAATCCTTGGGTGTTGCCTTATTGAGATCCCTGAAATCCATGCAAATGTGGATTCTTCCATCAGGTTTTCCTATGGGCACCATGTTTGATACCCATTCTAGATAGTCGATGGGAACAATAAAGACTACATCCAATAGTTTTTGCAACTCATTCTTTACCATCAAAGCGATGGTTGGATGCATCTTTCTGAGATTTTGCTTGACCGATTTCTTTGAGGGGTCTAGTGAAAGGTTGTGGACAACCAACTTTGGATCTAGCCTCGACATATCTTTGTAGGTCCAAGCAAAGAGATTTAGTCTCTCTTTCAATAGAGGAATAATGATGGCCTGTTCTTCTAGAGATAAGATTTCTTCGAACTTGAATTTCTTTGGATTAGAAGGGTCATCATTGATGTCCACTTCGAAAGTCTCCTCTATTGCCATATGTGACCCCTCCTCAAGCTGGTGAGGAGTGGGGATTAAGTGGATGTCATCTGCTAGATTTATAGGTCCAACTGAATCAGAATCAAGACCAGCATGATAGACATCATGTGCATAGCCTGGTGCAAAATGGAATGGTTGTAGCATCTCTTCATTAGGGAAGAAATATTTAGGCTCTAGGGGTGAATCAACATGATCCCAATCAATAGCATCTAAGTTAAGACACAATGGTTTTGAAGGATCTGCTAGGTTGTGAAGTGGAGTGGTCAAATCAATGGAGATCATATTGATGGATGGGATGAAATCTCCAGGACCACATGGGTGAAACTCTTCATTAATGATCTACCTTCCATACCCAAGATGTGGCTCTAGGGGTATGGGGATCTCAAGATCTGGTCTATGAATAGATGAGATGATGGGATCATTAGGTTGCAATAGCTCTCTAAATGTTGGTAGATCTGGGAAGACCATGCGATAGATGACGTCTAGATTTGGTGGTCTTCCTAGGAAGTGAAGGTCAGGATCTATGGTGTGAAGTAACGCTTCTCTTTCAACAAGCTAATTGACTTGATGTAAGTGATGAGGCCCAAGATAAGCCATCTCGATCTCATCCTCAAAGTCATCATCGCTTATGAAGAAACCCTCATTCCTACCCACTAGAATTGGGTGGTGACTTGCCTATTGATGCCTAAGATAGGCCATTTCAATCTCATCTTCATAATCATCATCACTTATGAAGAATCCATTGGCATTTACTATTGGCCCTACCATTTGTTATGCATGTCTTATGAAGGCCATCTCAATTGAGTCCTCTAACTCATAGCCACTCTCATCCAAGATGTATCCACTCTCTACATGGCCAGACCAAGTGAGGTTTTGTACATACCGAGGCCCATGGTAGGCCAAGCTTCATCTTCATCCTCACTTGAGACATACTCATATTCCTCTCACTCATATCCATGGATTGGCTCATCCTCCCATAGGATGATTCCTGATGGGCATGCTTCAAGAGAGGAATCAGGGTGATACTCATCGGGTGGTTCGATATTGACCATAGACACCCATCCATCACCCAAGTAGTTTCTGCTAGGGGGTTGATAGGGATTCCAATCAATATCTTCCCTGAACCCTAAGCTTAGCCTATCTAGGGCTACTACCAAAGAATCATCATGGCTCTATATTTGATACCCTAGACCACACCTATCAATAGGCAATTGGTACTATAATTAGAATGGAAGTCGATACCCTTGCTCATACAGACCTAAGCCATAGCCATGCCAATGGCACTACTCAAAGTACCTTAGAGAAAACTCAAGATTTGAAAAGTAATGAACATTCATGGTGAATGGTTCATCCTCATCCTCTTCAATATCAAAAGTAGTATGGGCATAATCCAAACCAACATAGATGAAGTTGGTTTGGTTAGGGGGAACCCCTAATGGAACTACTATCCCTACTAGAAAATTTAGGACTCTTGGCCATCCCATGTCTTGTGTAGACTCAATAATAGGCATGAAAGTCATGTTATACACAAGATATTCACCTAACCCTATGTTGGCTAAGTGAACTATCACCTATGGTGCAGATGATGTTGTTGATGAAGTAGGCGAGGCAGGTTGAGGTACCTCCTCGACTATATCCTAGGAATATTCCTCCTCCATGGGATTTGGAATTTCCATAGCTGCTATAGTTGGAAGTTCCTTAGGTCCTTCCTCCACTAGGGGTGCTTTCAACTTCTGATTATATTTTGCTTTAGATGTTGAAGGCTTTTTAGAAGTACCAGTAGTCTTAGATGCAGGAGGTGGTGTCGATGTGGATGGGTCACCTCGCACTGATTTGCTCTTGTTTTCTAGTTGCATGGTCAGGGATGAAGGCCTTATGTACAGATGTGTTGATGGAAGGACAAAGTCTCCTAGCAAGTTGACCTGATGCATGTATTTAAATGGCTCTTCATCGGATGGAACCACATGAACTTGTCCCTCATGCACATACTTGATGCATTGGTGCAATATTGAGGGAATGCACTACATGTCCCTTATCCAAGGATGCCCTAGGAGGATGTTATATTGCATTACCCCTCCAACATGTGACACATCATGGGGATGGTCTTTTTCCCTACATGAATAGGTAGAATGATTATACCTACTATGGAGCATAATGCATCATTGAAATCCCTTAACATGTAGGAGGTCGAGATAATGTTGGACCTAGGGATCTTCAGGTGCCCTATAGCCTTTGTCATGATAATGTTGATCGATGAGCCCATGTCGATTAGAACCCGCTTGAAGGGTATGTCATTGATTGATGTGATGATATGCAAAGGTGGGTCTGCTATGGTAGTAGGTACTACCTTGATTTCATGATCATAGAAATGGATCATAGGCTCTTGGCACTACTGCACTTGCCCCACAAAGTGTGTGAATGCATCTAGGTTCTGGGGTTGGAGCTTGATTGATCTCAAAATCTCCATCAAAGTCTCCCTATGCCTAGGAGATTGTTGTATGAGCTCATAAATTGACAACTTGGTTAGAGTCATTTGTAGATTTTGTTCCAGTCTACTCCGGACAGTTACCATAGGTCATATTGGTGGACCTGGAGGATTGTTTTGCACCTATCTCTACTGAGGTGTAGTTAAGATATGAATAGGAGCCACTGGAGGCTATGGTTGACCATATCACCGACTCCTAGTTGCCATGTTGACTATCTCAACCATACCGATGCATCCCTGAGTGGGTGGCTCAACTCAAACTTGGTTGAATTGGGCGCCCTGATCTCTAGGGGCCTCATGATTTGGCAATGGGTTCCTGAATATACCCATATCTCTATTATCGAGTGCTAATGGGTTGTCAAATTTTAGCTCACCCTTATCAATCATGTTTTGCACAACATTCTTGAATCTGATACATGTCTCGATGTCATACCCCTGTATTCTATGATATGGGTAGTATTGATCTTCCCTATATCCCTTGGGCTTGGGATGATTAGGGTCAAGAATTTGTGCATCAAGAAATCTAATTATTTATTTGCATTGATTCATATAGAGGTATGAAATAGTGAGGTGATCGATGCTCCTTATTTTGACCCTAGTTGTTCTTTGGGTCATAATTAGTCGATGGGGGTGAGCCTGATAGTTTTATGGTTGTTGGCCATTGCCTCCCTTTGGTGTACTTAAAATGACCTGGTTGAATTGAGTAGGCTTGGCCTGCTTCTATTGATTCTTGTTACGGTTGGCATTATTCCACTCCTTGTTCCAAAGCTTGAGGTCTCCTTCATCAACCTTTATGTCCTCTATAAGCTTGGCTTGAGCCAAGGCTTCTTTGAATGATTCATACTGCTATAGTTGTAATAGCAATGAGATGTGTTTGGTGTAGCTCTTTGTGAACATTCAGGTGAGATCTTTAGTGGGAATGGAGAATGGTAATTTCACCATGATTTTCCTCCATCTATTCCCATAATCCATAACTGGCTCATCATCATATTGCTTTAAGTTGGCTAGATCGGATAGGTTCACCTTCTTCTTGACATCGAAGGAGAAGCATTCAAGGAAAGCATTCACCAATTGCTCAAAGTTGATGATGTTGTGCTTGGGAAGTTGATTGAACCATTGAGTTGCTACACCTGATAACATCATGATGAATATTCTTAGCATTAGGGCATCATTCTGCTCAAGCTAGAAGCATACATTCATGAAATTTGTAATGTGTTCTTGCACATCTTCCTCTCCCTTAAACTTGTCTAGCCTAGGCATCTCAAAGTGCCTAGGGTATGCAAGACTTGGTACTGAGGGGCACAGAGGTTGGTTATGTATTTTTCTCAAAGTTAGCTTTTGCCCAATCATGTCCTACTTCTCAAGAGATTTGACTCTCTCAATGAGTATTTGGTATACCTTCGAGGAAATAATCTCCTATTCCTGAAGGTTTACTCATGGTGGTAAGGGAGGTAATCCTGTATTTGCCTAATTTGGGTATCTGTATTCATCTCCCATAACCATGGATGGAGGTTCAAGATATGTCTACTCCTGATCTTCCATCCCTACCTATTCCTCATTAAGTTGTGTCTATTCAAGATCTAGGTATTGTTGATGTTGTGAGGCATGGTGAGTGTGCTCATCTCTTTGTCTAGTGTGTCTCTCATGCTGAGAATCGACACATCTATCATGTTGGTATTCCTCACCACCTATGTGTAAGTTAGCCTCGAGCTAGCCTATCGGCTTGCTCTTTGCACTCAACCCTTTCTTCTCTCAAGCATTGCTCATGTAGGCATAGATACCTCTTCCTTCGTTCTTCTTGCTCGAGAGTTTCCACATGCTCTCGCTCAGTATGTAATGCTTCTTCTAACCTATGTATGTGGTTAGAATGACCTGCTACTGAAGGTTCATGCCTCTCTAACTCTGTGTGAGGAGTTCTAATGGATAGGCCTCTTAGAGAGGCTCCTACTATGTTCTTGCCCTTGTCCACTAGGGTGACTTGTTCTATGTACTGTGATCTATGTTGTGTACCCCCATGGTTGGAAGTAGTGTATGTGCTATGGGGCCACTTTGAAGCTTCCTCTAGTTCATTGGTGTGCCTAGTAGTTATGCTACATGAAATTCCTAAAGTAAAAATATGTGGTAGCAATGCTTCTTGGAGCTGGTCTCAAGGGAACTCGATCCAACTCATCAAGTTGTCTAGTCCTCCATGGCCGATCCTATGGAGTCCCATTGGCACCAATGAGCTCATAATCTAGGGGTATCCTCCCATCTGCAGGGAGGGTATAGGATGTCTTGGGTCTACGACTAGGTGTAGCCCTAATGTCTTACCCCTTAGTGGGTTGATCTATCCTAAGTGTATCATGTGAATTTTGGGGCCTTGCAGCCCCTACATGCCTATGTGATGATGGAGGCCTTGATGCCTCCTCATGTCTATGTGATGATGGAGGCCTTGAGGCCTCCGCATGTCTATGTGATGATGGAGGCCTTGAGGCCTCTACATGTCTATGTACTATGGAGGCCTTGAGGCCTCCACATGTCTATGTAATGATGGAGGCCTTGAAGCCTCTTCATATCTATGTGATGAGGGAGGCCTTGAAGCCTCCTCATGTCTATGTGATGATGAAGGCCTTGAGGCCTCTATATGTCTATGTGATGATGAAGGCCTTGAGGCCTCCATATGTCTACCATGAGAAGAACTAAGATATGGCTCTCTCATTAGGGTTTCTCGAGGAGTCCCCCAAGGGTTGAGTTTTCACCCCTAAGACTTGCTAAACTACATCTAACAACACTGTGGGTGGGTGGCTCAACATTAGTGTGACTATGACTATGGGAAGCATCAGTTTCTACCTCGATATTGGACCGAGGGTGGTTGCTCCATGTGTATACCATGATGAACTATGAATTATCTTCTTATGTTAATTTCAAACCACACAAGAAAAGCAAACAAATATTTATCTCATTTAAGGATTAATGTGTGTTCCCTAAGCTATTTTGTGTGTTTTGATGCATTGTATATAAATAAGACCTTGTGTCATGTGTTTTGCATTTCATTGGATGGTATTCTTGTGTTCAAATGGATTTCACCTGTATACTCATAGCTCGACAACCTGGTGATGAAATCCAGGTCATGTAATCCAACCTATAATGTGTGGTAATGAAGTCCACACACGGTCAGGGAGCACAGGTCCTCCCGGTCCTCATCCAGTTCACTCGTAGTCAGTGATATACCTCTCCAAAGAGAGATACATGTAAATTTTCCATGGGTTATGATGGATCTTGGAGTCGGTATTGGCCAATAATAATGGGTACGTGGGATTTGAGGTAGCGGATGGAGATGAAAGCCACCTCATTGATCTCTACCAGTGGTTGGTCATGACCTCCAACTCACTAGCGTTAAAGTGATACGTGGTGTGTGGGGTTCTTTTTAGATTTTTATAATGGAAAACTATGCATCAGAAAGCATTCATGACTATTTCCCTACATGCCTAAAAAGAAATTTTGATTTCAAAAAATGCATCTCTAACTGATCTAAATGACTTTGATGCAATTCCTACTTTATGATGTAAAGGCCTCTAGCTGGGCCACATGCAAGCAAACTTAAACACACAAAAGCCTAGCACATTGGAGACTAGGGTAGACCTTAAAAATAGAGGCCCATTGTTCCTAGCAGTTCCTAGAGGAAAGCTAAAAAAAATCTAAGAAGCTTCAAATGCATTTTATTTTTCCATATTTTCTTATATTGGGTCTACTTTGATGCCTCATTTGGAAATGATGAATCCTTAGAGTTTTCTAGAAGTTACACCAAAGACACATTTCTTGGGATTCAACCTAACATTGTGCTCAATCAGGCGATCAAAGACCTTCCTAAGGGTCTCAGCATGCTCTTCATATAGCAATAACTTGGCCAGTAATTCATCGATGTAGTCTTCTAATATATTATGTATGTAGTCATGGAGAATGTATGCCATAGCCCACTGTTATGTGGTACCAAAATTTTTAAGACAAAATGGCATTACTTTGTAGTAGAATGTTCCCCATGGAGTGGTGAATGTGGTTTTATGCTGGTATTTGTGTTTAATCTAAATTTTATTGTAACCAAAAAACCATCCATTGGGGAGAGCATATCATGACCTGGAGTTACGTCTACAAGAGCATCTATGTTTGGTAATGGGAATGAATCCTTGGGTGTAGCCTTATTGAGATCCCTAAAATCTATGCAAATGTGAATTCTTCCATCAGGTTTTCCTATGAGCTCCATGTTTGATACCCATTTTGGATAGTTGATGGGAACAATAAAGAGTACATCCAATAGTTTTTACAACACGTTCTTTACCATCAAAGCGATGGTTGGACTCATCTTTCTAAGCTTTTGATTGACAAATTTATTTGTGGGGTCTAGCGAAATATTATGGAAAACCAATTTTGGATCTAGCCCTAGCATATCCTTGTATGTCCAAGCAAAGAGATTTTGTCTCTCTTTTAATAGAGGAATAATGATGTCCTGTTCTTCTGGAGATAAGATTTCTTCAAACTTGACTTTATTTGGATTAGAAGGGTCATCGTTGATGTCCACTTCAAAATTCTCCTCTATTTCCATATGTGACCCCTCCTCAAGCTAGTGAGGAGTGGGGATTAAGTGGATGTCATCTTCTAGATGTATAGGTCCCACTGAATTAGAATCAAGACCAACATGATAGACATCATGTGTGCAGCTTGGTGCAAAATGGAATGGTTTTAGCATCTCTTCATTAGGGAATAAATCTTTAGGCTATAGGGGTGAATCAACATGATCCCAATAAATAGCATCTAAGTTAAGACACAATGGTTTTGAAGTATTTTATGGGTTGTGAAGTGGAGTTGTCAAATTAATGGAGATCATGTTGATGGATGGGATGAAATATCCAGGACCATGTGGATGAAACTCTTCATTAATGATATACTTTCCATACCCCACATGTGAATATCAGGGTATGGAGATATCATGATCTGGTCTATGAATAGATGAGATTATGGGATCATTATACTGCAATAGCTCTCTAAATATTGGCAAATCTGGGAAGATCATGTGATAAATGATGTTTGGGTTTGGTGGTCTTCCTAGGAAGAGAGGGTTAGGATATATAGTGCAAAGTAACACCTCTCTATCAACCAACTAATTGACTTGTTGTAAGTGACACTCAAGGTAAGCCATCTTGACCCCATTCTCAAATTCATCATTGCTTATAAAGGAACCCTCATTCCTGCCCACTAAAATTGGGTGAAAACTTACTTGTTGATGCCTGAGATAGGCCATATTAATATCATCATCATAATAATTTTCACTTATAAATAATCCATTGGCATTTACTATTTGCCTTACCATTTGACATGCATGTGTCATGAAGGCCATCTTGGTCGAATCCTCTATCTCATAGCCACTCCCATTTGAGATGTATCCACTCTTTTTATGGCCAAACCAAGTGAGGTTTTGTAGATATTGAGGCCCATAATAGGCCAAGCCACTTTGAGACATATTCATATTCATATTGTTCATATCCATGGACTGGCTCATCCTCCCATAGGATGATTCATGATGGGCACACTTTAGGAGAGAAATCAGGGTGATACTTATCGGGTGGTTTGATATTGATCATAGACACCCATCCATCACCCAAGTAGTTTCTTCTACGAGATTGATAGGGATTCTAGTCAATGTCTTACCTAAACCCTAAGCTTATCCTATCTAGGGCTACTACAAAAGAATCATCATGGCTTTGTATTTGATACCCTAGAATACACCTATCAGTATGCAGTTAGTACTACAGTTGGAATGGAAGTTGATGCCCTTGCTCATACATACCTAAGCCATAGCCATGCTAATGACACTGCTCAAATTACCTCAGATCAAACTCAATATTTGATAAGTAATGAACACTCATGGTGAATGGTTCATCCTCATACTTTTCAATATATGAAGCAGTATGGGCACAGTCCAAATAGATAAATTTGGTTTGGTTAGGGGGAACCCCTAATGGAACTACTATTCCTACTAGAAAATTTGGGACTCTTGGCCATACCATGTCTTGTGTAGACTCAATAATAGGTATGAAAGTCACGTTCTACACAAGATATTCACCCAACCCTATGTTTGCTTAGTGAACTATCACCTGTGGTGCAGATGATATTGTTGATGAAGCAGGCGAGGTAGGTTGAGGTACCTCCTCGACTATGTCCTAGGAATATTCCTCCTCCATGGTATTTGGAATTTCCATAGCTGCTATAGTTGGAAGTTCCTTAGGTTCTTCCTACACTAGGGGTGATTTCAGCTTCTGATTATATTTTTCTTTAGATATTTAAGGCTTTTTAGAAGCACCAATAGTATTAGATGCAGGAGGTGGTATCGATTTGGATGGATCACCTCACACTGATTTGCTCTTGTTTTATGGTTGCATGGTCATGGATGAAGGCCTTATGTACATATGTATTGACAAAAGGATAATGTCTCCTAGTAAGTTGATCTAATGCACATATTTAAATGGCTCTTCATAGGATGGAACCATATGAACTTATCCCTCATGCACATACTTGATGCATTGGTGTAAGATTGAGGTAATGCATTGCATGTACCTTATCCAAGGATGCCCTAGGAGGATATTGTATTGCATTACCCCCTCCAACATGTGATACATCATGGGGATGGTATTTTTTCCTACCTAAATAGGTAGAATGACTGTACCCACTGTGGAGCACAATGCATCATTGAAATACCTTAACATGTAGGAGGTCAGGATAATGTTGGACCTAGGGATTTTTAGATTCCCTATAGCCTTTGTCATGATAATATTGATCGATGAGCCCGTATCGACTAGAATACACTTGAAAGGTCTGTCATTGATTGATGTGATGATATACAAAGTTGGGTCTACTATGGTAGTAGGTACTATATTGATTTCATGATCATAGAAATAGATCATAGGATCTTGGCACTACTACACTTTTTCCACAAAGTGTGTGAACGCATCTAGGTTTTGGGACTGGATATCATCTAAAAATCTCAATAAAAGTCTCCCTATGCCTAGGATATTGTTGTATGAGCTCATAAGATAACTTGGTTGGAGTCATTTGTAGATTTTATTCCAGTCTACTTTGGACAGTTACCACAAGTTGTGTTGGTGGACCTGGAGGATTGTTTTACACCTATCTCTTCTGAGGTTTAGTAAGGATATGAATAAGATCCACTGGAGGCTATGGTTTCCCATATCATTGTATTCTAGTTGCCATTTTGACTATCTCAACCATCCCAATGCATCCCTAAGTGGGTGGCTCATCTCGGACCTAGTTGACTTGGGCACCCTGATATCTAGGGGTCTCATGATTTGGTAATGGGTTCCTGAATATATCAATGTCTCTATTATCGGGTGCTAATAGGTTGTCAAATTTTAGCTCACCCTTATAAATCATGTTTTGCACAACATTCTTGAATCTAATACATGTCTCAATGTCATGCCATTGTATTATGTGATATGGTCAGTATTGATCTTACCTATATTCCTTGGGCTTGGGATGATTAGGGTCAAGAATTTGTGCATCATGAAATTTAATTCTTTGTGGCTTGATTCATATAGAGGCATGAAATAGCGAGACAATCAATGCTCCTTGTTTTGACCCTGGTTGTTCTTTGGGTTGTAATTAGTCGATGGGGGGTGAGCCTGATAGTTATATGGTTACTAGTCATTTCCTCTATTTGGTGTGCTTAAAATGGCCTGGTTGACTTGAGCAGGCTTGACCTACTTCTTTTTATTCTTTTTATGGTTGGCATTATTCCACTCCTTGTTTTAAAGCTTGAGTTCTCCTTCATCAAACTTTATGTCCTCTATAAGCTTGTCTTGAGCTAAGGCTTCTTCGAATGATTCAAATTGCTACAGTTACAATAATAACAATATGTGTTTGGTGTAGCTCTTTGTGAAATTTTAGGTGATCTCTTTAGTGGGAATGGAGAATGGTAGTTTCACCATGATTTTCCTCCATCTATTCCCATAATCCATAACTAGCTCATCATCATATTGCTTTAATTTTACTAGATCAGATAGGTTCACCTTCTTCTTGACACCAAAGGAGAAGATTTCAAGGAAATCATTCACCAATTGCTCAAATTTGATGATGTTGTGCTTGGGAAATTGATTAAACCATTGAGTTACTACACCTAATAATGTCATGATGAAGGTTCTTAGTTTTAGGGCATCATTCTACTCAATCTAGAAGCATGAATTCATGAAATTTGTAATGTGTTCTTGCACATCTTCCTCTCCCTTAAAATTTTCTAGCCTAGGCATCTTAAAGTAGCTAGGGTATGCAAGACTTGGTACGAAGGGGCACAGAGGTTGGTTGTGATTTTTTCTCAAAGTTGGCTTCTACCCAATCACATCCTATGTCTCAAGAGATTTGAATCTCTTAGTGAGTATTTGGTATATCTTTGAGGAAATAATATCCTATTCTTGAAGGTTTACTCGTAGTGGCAAGAGAGGTAATCCTGTATTTGTTCAATTTATTCATCTATATTCATCTCCCATAACCATAGATGGAGGTTTAGGATATGTCTATATCTGATCTTCCATCCCTACCTATTCCTCATTAAGTTGTGTCTGTTCAAAATATAGGTATTTTTGATGTTATGGAGTATGGTGAGTGTGCTTGTATCTTTGTCTGGTGTGTCTCTCATGCTAAGAATCAGTACACCTATCATGTTGGTACTCCTCACCACATACGTGTAAGTTAGCCTGAGCTAGCCTATAGGCTTGCTCTTTGCACTCAATCCTTTATTATATCAAGTTTTTTTATGTAGACACAAACATATTTTTCTTTGTGCTTGTTGCTTAAGAGTTTACAAACACTCTCGCTTAGCATGCAATGCTTCTTCTAACCTTTGCATGTGGTTGGACTGACCTGCCATTGAAGGCTTATACCTCTCTAACTTTGTGTGAGGAGTTATAATGGATAGGACTCTTAGAGAGGCTCTTGCTATGTTCTTACCCTTGTCCACCAGGTCAAATTGTTCTGTGCTGTGATCTATGTTGTATACCCCCATGGTTATAAGTAGTGTATGTGATGCAGGGCCACTTTGAAGCTTCCTCGAGTTCATTGGTGTTTCTAGTAGTTATGCTACATGAACTTCCTAAATCAAAATATGTGGTAGCAATGCTTCTTGGAGCAGGTCTCGAGGGAACTCGATCCAACTAATCAAGTTATTTGGTCCTCCATGGCCGATCATGTGGATTCCTATTGGCACCAATGAGCTCATAATATAGGGGTATCCTCCTATCTACAGGGAGGCTATAAGATGTCCTGGGTCTACAAATAGGTGTAGATATAATTTATTACCCCTTAGTTGGTTGATCTATCTTAAATGTATCATGTAAATTTTGGGGCCTTACAACCACGACATGCCTATGTGATGGTGGAGGTCTTGATGCCTCCTCATGTATGTGTGATGATGGAGGCCTTGAGGCCTCTGTATGTCTATGTGATGAGGGAGGCCTTGAGGTCTCTACATGTTTGTGTATACATGGAGATCTTGAGGCCTCCTCATGTCTATGTACTGAGGGAGTCCTTGATGCCTCATCATGTCTATGTGATGAGAGAGGAATTGAAGCCTTCTCATATATATGTGATGACAAAGGTATTGAGGCCTCTATATGTATGTGTGATGGTGAAGACCTTGAGGCCTTTGTATGTCTACGATGAAAATAAATAGGATACGACTCTCTCATTGGGGTTTCTATAGGAGTCCCCCCAAGGGTTGAGTTTTCACCCCTAAGACTTGCTGAACCACATCCAACAATATTGTGGGTGGGTGGGTCAACGCCATTGTGATGGTGAGTGTGTGAAGCATCTATTTATGTCTCGATATTGGATTGAGGGTGGTTGCTCCATGTATATACTATAATGAACTATGAATTATCTTATGTTAATTTCAAACCACACAAGCAAAGAAAACAAATGTTTATCTCATTTAAGGATTAATGTATGTTCCCTAAGCTATTTTGTGTGTTTTGATGTGTTGTATATAAATAAGACCTTGTGTCATATATTTTGCATTTCATTGGATGGTATTCTTGTGTTCAAATGGATTTCACCTGTATAATCACAACTTGACAACCTGGTGATGAAATCCAGACTAGTAATCCAACCTATAATGTGTGGTAATGAAGTCCACACACGATCAGGGAGCACAAGTCCTCCCAGTCCTCATCCAGTTCACTTGCAGTCAGTGATATACCCCTCCAAAGAGAGGTACATGTACATTTTCCATGGGTTATGATGGATCTTGGAGACGGTATTGACCAATAATAATGGGTATGTGGGATTTGAGGTAGTGGATAGAGATGAAAGCCACCTCATTGATCTCTACCAGTGGTTGGTTATGACCCCAAAATCACTAGTGTTAAAGTGATACATGGTGTGTGGGGTTCTTTTTAGATTTTTATAATGGAAAATTATGCATCAGAGAACATTCATGACTATTTTCCTACATGCCTAAAAAGAAAATTTTATTTCAAAAAATGCATCTCTAACTGATCTAAATGAATTTAATGTAATTCCTAATTTATGATATAACGACCTCTAGCCGGGCCACACACAAGCCTAGCACGTTGGAGAATAGGGTAGGACTTGAAAATAGAGACCTATTGTTCCTAGCAGTTCCTAGATGAAAGATATAAAAATTCTAAGAAGCATCAAATGCATTTTATTTTTCCATAATTAATAAATAATGGATCTAAGATAGAACATAGGGAAATAATGTCTAATACCCTGAAATATGCCTGCAGTCCACTATCCAAGACAACGGCCATGAAATGAAGCTCTTCTCCTCACAAATCAAGGGTTGTGGCACTATCTTCCTTGCTCCAATTGATGTCCAAGGGTTACCTGTTGTGTTTGGTACACTGATGGGTAGTTAAGAATAAATGGATCTAACAATAGGTGCATAGATGTAGCTCAGTCAGACAACACTTTGCTACTCCTCAAAGGCGGTGTGGATTCACTCTCTAATCAGCCAGGGCTTCACTGCACAAGATTTGAATATTCGTGGATCCTTTGCTTTGCTTGGGATAGTCTATATGTAGACCATCCATGTTTTATATCTAGATCTTGGCTTACTGGAGAATCCAAAATTCAAATTGTGTGCAACTGACCATCCTAGGGGGGGAGCATCAATCACAAATTAGCATTGAAGGGGCAGTTAGGAGGAACTCTAGGAGTTCCTTGCCAAAATCCACATGTAAGCAATGTAACGTGTAGTCAGACTATGTGATCTAGACCCGCATTCATGTCCAGACTATGCATGGTGCTAATCGTTGTTCAAATAAATGACTAGGTGTGGCCACTATCAACTTCAGTAGCCAGGTGTGGAAACCTCTTTGCTTGAGAGTGGCTAAGCCTAGTGGGCTGGAACTACACTTTTTGAGTGGTTAGGACCACTGCTAACTCTTGGAGAGGTCCAATATGATTCATATGGTATGTGAATGTGTCCATATGAGTAGTATCCTAAACATGATGTATTTTAGGTGTCTACATTTACTATAAAATTAAATAATTAATTAATTAATTAATATTTAACCTAAATTTAAATATTAATAAAAATAATATTAATTTTGAAGTGCCAAAATTAAATTGCATGAGCACTGATGTTGAATATAAAGGAAGGAAAATATATAAATAAGGCTAAATTTTTTAGCCTAAGTTCATAGAGTGATTCGATGTGCCTTCAAACCATTACATCGCTTATGTAACGCGGTAGAAGGGAGAAGATAGTGCTTACACATTATGCAGGGCAGTAGTTGGTCAAAGGGAAGAAAGGTTGTGTCCCCACTCATTTGAGGTGGTAGTTGAGCTGGCAAGCAAGGCTTGCACAATGCATAGTAAGGGAGAGGTCCTGCATTTGATTCACGTGGAGGAGTTTTTGAAATGAGGTGCATGGATTTTGTTTTATCATCGACGACAGATATAAAAGAAGAAAATGTGCATTATTTAGTCATGTGGCTTGGCTAGCCCATGTGATAGCCTTTCCAAGGTTAAGGCACAGGGTTAGTAGGTAGTGTGGGTTCAAATCCCAATGGTAGGCGGTATGCGATAGCAAAAGGGGGATTTTTTTTTTATTAATTGTGCCCTAAGGTCTATGGTGGCTAAGGTATGTGTTAGGGAGTTATAAGATGTTTCAACTTTTTTTCATTTTTGCATTAAAAGAAGGTATAAGGTGATTTATTTTGAAATAGAAATTAAGGTGACTTGTTTTGTTAATGCAATGAGATAAAAATTAAAGTGAATTTTTTATTTATTTTAGGAAATGCATTAATACAAAGTTAGGATAAATAAGGTGTAAAAGTGATTTGATATTTCTGTATGGTAAAATATCTTTTGATAAGAGAGTTCATTAAGAGAGCATTTTGATAACTAACCTTGAAAGTGGCACATAGAAAGGTTGATGGTTATAATACAGGTCTTGAGGACAATTCTTCATCAAAGCAAATGAGAGGTATGGGCACATCATATATTTTTTAAAGTTATTATTGGAATTAATGTTGTGAAATACAAGGTGGAGTGAAAATGATTGTTTGATAAGCATTGTTGGAAATATATGAGTAAGTTTTGTGTGCTTCATGGTTGAATTATTGAGTGAAACTTCTTTAGCATTGGTTTTGAGTGAATGTGCAAACATTAGAAATCATATTTGTAAAAGCAAGAGTGTAGATCAGAAATATAGGTGTCATGTACTAGATTGAATCTATATTTAAAAGAGCAATAAAAGTAAGATATGTGGAAGCGATAGACATAATGACTGGGTAGAATGTATTTATTTTTGATAGAGTACATCATTATCTATATGTTCCAAAGGTTAAAAGAATTTTGGATAGAATATGTCTAAACTGTTTCAAGTTAAAGGAATTACTTTGAAGATTAAACAAAGCATTTGATAGCTTTGTGTGTAAGATTTTAAGATTGATTGGGTATATTTTGTGACCTATTTTGAGCATGTGTTAGAACAGGTTTGATAATATGCTAGAGCTTATTTGAGGAAGTCTTTTTGAATTCTTGAGAGAAAATTTGAGCAAGATTTCGTGAAAGCTTGAAGGTAGATTTGAGCAAGTCTTGTTAAGACTTGGAAAAACATTGAGAGTAGGATTGATTGTTGATTTTTTCAAGCTTTGTGTTAAGTCTTGGGGCATATATAAGTAGATTTAATTGATTATTGAATGAATATTTGTGTTAAGGCTTGAGGATAGATTTGAGATAGAGGTTAGTGCAGATTTATGAGTAGATTTGTGAGTAGAGTTAGAGCAAATGTGTGCTAGACTCGGGATAGAGTTTGGTACAGATTTGAGATAGAGCTGAGAGTAAGATTTGGAGGTGATAGAGCAGAGGATAATATTATTCAATTAATAGAGATACATTATCCAGGGTAGTGAGGACAAAGGTATTCTATGGAGAGATATCCACAAGCTAGATTAGTGGGCGTAGAAGTCTTCTAGAAGATCACCAGCTAGAGCAGAGGAAAAGAGTTCTCCTATGTATAGAGTTCCATAAAACAAAGCAAGGGAAAAGAGTTCTCCTATGGATTGTGATCCACAAACCAGTTGGAAAGATATATTTCTTCTATGGAGAGAGATCTATAAACCAATTGAGGATAAAGAGTTCTCCTGGATCATGTTCCATGAACCAAAAAAAGTGGGAACGAGTTCTCCTATGGAGAGATATCCACAAATTAGATCATAGGGGATTGATATCTCCTTTGGACAAAGGTCCATAAACATTGTAATAGGGAAGTTATTCCCAAAGATATTTTTTGAGAAAATTTTAGTAAAAATATTTTCTTCATGGAGTAGCCCACTTTGGGTGAACCATGTTAAATTGGTGTCTCTCTTGTGTGTGATGATTTGTGCATTGCTTGATTACTATTTTTGATATTGTCATTGATAATATTGGATAATATTTTTTAGAAAGAAAAGAAAAGTTTATATTATACTGTTCACCCCCCTCTTATTATAAGCATGTGTTCTTCAAGTAGAGACAAAGAAAGCATAGATAAGAGAACAAAGAAGTAGAATCATATCAAGAGTAAATTGACCTTGAAATATTTGAAAGCATAGAGATAAGAGAATAAAGAGAAAAAGAAATAACAATACCTAAACTGAAGAAAATATTCAAAGAAACCTATATTGAAGAAAATGTTCAAAGAGACCTATATTGAAAAGAAGGTCCAAAGAGACCTACATTGAAGAGAAGTTCCAGAAGATCGACATTGGAGAAGGCCCACATAGACCTGCATTATTGAAGAAGGTACAAGAGGATAGTATCATTGAAGAAAGTCATAAAGGCCTCCACTATTGAATAGGGTATAAAAACCTACATAAAAGAATATTCACAAATGGCCAACATAATGCATACATAAGGTATTTTTAGAATCATATACACAAATTAAAAGGAATTCATATAAAGCAACAGTCAAAGAATATAGAGCCAAATAAAATATACAATCAAAGCATACAAAGCCATAGAATGTATTCTAAGAAAGTACATGTTAGAAAAAATATTCTAAGCCAAATAAAGCATATAGAAAACAATGCTTCAATGTTAATGATATAAGTTGTTACAATAGGAAAGAATATAAGTAATGAATTATTCACTGCCAGGCATAAGTTGCTTGAGGAGGATACAGATCAAAGTTAATTGAACTAGAATGACCAACCATATCAGATATAGGTAAACCAAAATGAATGGTCATCTAAGATAGAGGTGAACCAGAATGATTAGTCACCTAAGATAGAGTTGAACCATAACACATAAGTAAAGGTAAACTAGAGTTTCTTGAGATAAAGGTGAACTAAAATGCATCAATAGAGGTAAACCAGAATACACCGATAGAGACAAACCAAGGATGAATAAGTGTTGCATAAGATATAGGCCAACCAAGAATGGAAAATTACCAAATAAAAGAGACAAGTAGATCCAAAGTGGACTAATTTGTTGAAAAAAGAAGCAAACTAGGAGGAAATACTTGTTGAAGAGAAAGTATAGATATTAAACAAAGGAAGAGAAAACCTGTCCAAAGCATCAAAAATATGAACAACAAGGTGCATGAATCGAGTCCATGTAAAAATAATAGAGCACAATGTTTGTAGAAGGCATTAGGGCAATTAACATTAGATCTTCTAATGCCCAATATTATAGCGTAGACAATGTTGATAGTGTTGTAGTCATCAACTATAATTTCACTGACTCCATATTAGGTAATGTATGAATGTTACATTTGATTCTTACTTTTGGAAGGAATAAATAAAATTTGAACTGGATTTAAATATTAAAGTGTTAAATTTTATGAAGTATGAAGTTATAAGGAATATTTAGAATAATGATTATCTGAGTACTTTAATATTTTAAAATATTTGAAAAATTAAAAAGAGTAGGAGATATAAGGAGTTAAAGGTATGAAAGTTTGATTTGAAGTATTTTGAAGATTTAAGATTATTTGAAAAATTTGGAATTTTTTTTAGGTTTTTTGAATTTTGAACTTTTTTTGAAATTTGAAATTTTTGCAAATCAAATTATGGAGTTAAAATATTTTAAACATCAAAGGATTAGAAAATTTAAAATTTACAAATTTACAAATTTCATATTTGAGTTATTTTTTTAATTTGGGAGTTATAATATTTACTACCTAAATTTTGAATGAGTTCCATTATGTCAAACAATACAATTTTTCTTTTTGAATATCAACTATTGAAAGGATCAAATTTTGCATCATGGAAGAACAAAATAAAATCAATCCTAGTTGTAGAAAAACTTTAGGATATAGTAAGTGGAAAAAAGATAAAACCTAGCAAGGATGAAAGAGAAATACAAATATTTGAAGAAGGGGATGCAAAGGCTTGAATAACACAAGCTTATACTAATAGGGGGGTGAACAATATAAGATAAAAATTTTCAATCCAAATGATAAAAATAATAATATGAATGCAATAATAAATCAATGCATAATTTCCATACACATAAGAGACAATGCTTTTATGTGGAAACACCCTCTTGAGAGAAAACCATGACAAAATATTGATTATATTTTTATTCAATAAATTTCATGGGCACCAACCCATAGGAGACACCAATACCCTATACAAGTTTGTGGACACCAATCCACAGGAGACACCAATCCCCTATACAAGTTCATGGATACCAATCCATAGGAGACACCAATACCCTTGCTCAAGTTTATGGACACCAATCCATAGGAGACACCAATCCCCTTGCTCAAGTTTGTGGACACCAATCCATAGGAGACACCAATCCCATTGTTCAAGTTTATGGACACCTATCTAAAACCTACACACAAATACTGCTCAAATATACTCTAAAACCTACTCAAATTTGCTCTAACACCTGCTCACAAATACTGCTCAAATATACTCCAAAACCTATTCACAAACACTGCTCAAATTTGCTCCAAAATATGATCAATATTGTCATCAAGTTCTTCACATTTTATTGAGTTTGCTTTCTTCAACTGAAAGGAAATTTAGACATATTCTATCGATAATTATTCTAACTTCATGAACATATAAAGTATGAAAAGCACTAGTGTAGAAAGCTTCAAATGGTCAATATGTTCTTTACATTCATTTAGTCTTTCGCTTCCACATATCTCATATTTATTATATTTTAAAGGTAGCCCAAGTCTAGTATTAGATAACTTACATGTGTATTGAATTGGATATGCTAATACCTTGCTTTTCTTCCACTATCATGTACACCTTTTCTTCTTATTGAGCTGGTTGAATTGTCCTTCATTTTTAATTGAATGCTTGGATGAATATGTGCACTTAATATTCTTACTCTCTTCTTTGATTTCTTGACTTGTTTCAAATTTGTGCCCTCCAAATCTGCCTCAAAATTATGATCTTCCTTTTGCATGTGCTTTTCAAATCTGCCTTAATAATGATGATATTATTTTGAAACTTATAAAATAAAACTTTATAACAACATGACTTCTTATATCTCCTTTTTAAAACTTGCAAAATAAAATATTATAATAACAACATGACTCCTTATATCTCCCTTTTAAAACTTGCAAAATAAAACTTTATAATAACACCACGACTCCTTATACCTCCCTTTTATAAATTTAATTAAAAACTTTACCCTTGCATTGCACAACAAAAATTAGCAAGCTATAGAGGAGATTCAACCTTCGGACCTCTAGTCGTGTAGTGCCCTAATGCAAAATCATGACCAACTGATCTAACGCAATGGATGAAACCAAAGGGACACAATAAAATATATGGATCCTTAACAACAAAACCACAAAAAAATAGTCATCGAGGGGATTCAAAATTTGAACCTTCTGTACCATAGCACCCTAATGTAGGCTAGTAATTTGCTAGGATAACCACCCATTTGAGATTAAAGTGGCACAATAAAATATTTAAACCTTCCATACCTTGCAGTTCTATCGCACAACAAAAAGCCTCCAAGGGGATTCAAACTTTAGACCTTCTGTACCATAGTGCCCTAACGAAGGCTAGGCAACCCATTGGGATAACCACTCAGTTGAGATCAAAGTGACACAACAAATATTTAAAGCCTCCTTTGTATCATTTCTATGCCACTAAACTTGCGCTCCTCTTTTGGACATCCTCCCTTGTCTTCTACTTGCTGCTCACACTCCTCTCGAAGGATATTTGAATTGCTTGCCACCTTACAAAGTGAATTAATGGCCTCATATTAATATGCTTTCCTTTTTAAATTTTTGCCCAAGGAGGTTGTCCCATGTATTTAAACATTTGAATTTAATTTCACTTTTGTATAGTGCACTCAAGGAGGTCAACCTATGTAGATTATAATATTTAAACTTCTATATATTTAAATATAAACCTTCTACTTTAATATTTAAATATTTCATTTAAATATTAAAGCATATAAAATCACCTTTGAATATATCTTCCTTGACATCAATGAAAATATTAAACCACCCTTGAATATATCTACCTTGACATCAATGACAACTCAATAATTCTAATAATATCCCCCTTTGTCACTGATGGTAACCCTACAAATAAACTATCCTTTACTAAAATAGGATCACAAAATTCTTCCCCTGAAAAGTTGCTCTTTCTTACAAAAATTCTCCCTCTTTGATATTAATGGCAAAGGATCCTTAGGGATGTAAGATAAGACACTTGAAAACACCCCCTTACTCCTTACTCTTACTGAGACAATCAATGATGAGACGAGAGTAAAACTCCCAAATTACTATGCTCTTTTTCTTTTTCTATTTTCTTTCTCCACACTTTGGAGGTCATATTATTTTGAATAGATTGACTATTCTCCTTATTTATTGAATTTGGAAGTTCAGGGAACACTATTGTACACCATCTAGTTGTATGCCCAAAATTATTATATTTTTAACATATGATGTTGTAGTCCATGAGAGGTGCAAATGAATTGAAATTCCTCTTGGTGAAATCAAAATAATTCTTAGCATAGACCCTACAATTTACATCTTTATGACCAAGTTTGTTACATGAGAAACAATAACCATGGAAGAAATATTGAAATCTATCTAATTGCCTTGGAGGATTTTACCGCATGGTTCTCTCATTGTTGTTTTTGTGATGGACTTTGTTCCTTGATGATGCTTTGTTTTCATCATTCTTTATGCTTCCACTTCTCAACACATTAGCATAGGTCTTAGGCTCTTATTTAATAATTTTCTTTGATGCCTCCATTCCTTTTGATCTTGACTCCGCATTTTTTCTTTTGACTTTCTTCAAAACCAAGTCCAGTATTTCTAACTTAAGATCTTTGTGCTTTGATAATATCATCCACTATTTTTGTGCTTCTCTCAAACTGATGTATCTTATCATTAGATTCATTCACTTTGTTTATTATAGAGACAACCTCATGCTCTAATTTTTCACATTCCAATTATTTTGCCTTTAACTACTCAGCCATACCTTCTTCAATTTTCTTTGTCTCTTCAACTTTAATTTTCAAGTTAATGAGTTCTTGTGACAACTTTACCTTCTTCTTATTCCCTTTTACTTTAGTCTTCAATCTTGAGTTCTTATTTCTAAGCCTTTTCAACTCTTCAAGAGCAACAACAAGTTCCTATTCTATGTCAACTATGGCTTCCTCTTCATTTTATGGATCTTTCTCTTTATCTTGGTTTTCAACATCAGGAGCTTCTTATTTCTCCTCTATGGCCAAAAATATGATTTCTTCTCTTCCACTATCAAATAAATTTTCATCACTACTGGAATAATTGCTTGCTTCCTCAACATAAATATTTTTCTTGTACCTTTGAAATATTTTCTTCTCATGCTTATTTTGACCGTGCCTGTTTTTCTTTTCATGATAAAATTTTCTTTCTTTCTTTTTCTTGTATTCATTTTCTTCTTCACTGCTACTACTTCTAGCTTGTGGGCAATTAGATGCATAGTGACCAATGTTACCACAATTAAAATATTTCATAGAATGCATAACTTTGTGTTTTCTTAGACCTTTATTATTTCTTTGCACAAAGTTAGATTCTTCTCCGTTGCTTGATTCTTCATTTGACTTTGGTTCTTTATTTTTTGTCTTCTTTGAATCTTTAAACTCAACCTCACATTTGGATGTTTGATATTTTTTAGTTCTCATCTCATAGGCTATGATAATTCCGTGTAGCTCATCCATGCTTAAGGTTTTAAGATCCTTCATTTCTTTAATATTCGAAACCTTTAAATCAAATCTCATAGGAAGTGACCTTAAAATTTTTTGAACAATCTTAGAGTATTCAATATTTTCTTCAAGTCCACGAATGGTGTTGATAACTTCATCAACATAAAGTAAATATTTGGCAATATATTTCTCATATTTCATATTCAAATATTCAAACTTCCTCTTGTGGGTTTGAATTTTTGCCATTTAACCTTGCCATATCCTTCATATGTTCTTTGTAACTTATCCCATATTTATTTTGCTAAGGTGCATTGCATGAATTTCACAAACTTTGATTCACATAACCTACTTAATATTACATTCATTGCCCTAGAATTATTTTCAAATGGTTTCTTTCCATATCGATCCATGGAAGGATTTGTAGGTGGTGTGAATCCATCTTTAATGGATTGCAATATATTTTATCCATGTGCCATCAAATAGGTTTGCATCCTTAAGATCCATAAAGCATAGTTAGTCCCATCAAACAATGGAGTCCTATTTAATGAAAAACCTTCTTGGCAAACCATGTGTGTTCTTTAAGATCTTCCTTCAAGCTATTTAGGCTTTCATAAAGGAACTTTATCTGATACCAATTGAAGAACAAAAGCCTATACTGAGAGGGGGGTAAAAAGTATAAGATAAAACTTTTCAATCCAAATGATAATAGCAATAATATGATTGCAATAATAATCAATGCATAGTTTCCATACACATAAGAGACAATGCTTTTACATGGAAACTAGGATTATGCATAAGGGGTCGGACCCGAAATGTACTTGTAAAAAAATGGTGAATCCATTGTGAAACCCTAGCAAATCTCAACCAAATTCATGTAAGAGGACATGGCAAATTACCTTATTTTTTCCAAAAAACTATAAAATATTGGTGAATTTGAAATTTATGGTCAAATCAAGTGGAAAAAAAGATCCAACCATGGGCCAATGCAAAAAATAGTTTAACCTTGAACTAGGTGTAGAAAAAGGTTCGATCTCAAATCAGGTACAGAACATGGTATTGGTTGTGGAGCCTAATTCTCTCTAATTTGGAGGTCTTGTTTTTAGCTATACTTGGATCCACTCCATGAAGGGGGGTGTAGGGGGGTAATTCCCCCTACTATGTCATTGAGGGGGTCCAAGGGGGTATTATATGTATTTTACCTTTGTAAAATAGGATTTGGTAGTTCATCTAGATGCAAAATAGGGTTCAGATACTAGCCTTGTACAAAAAAGGTTTTGGTAGTCCGTTCGGATGCAAAATAGGGTTCAGATATCAACCTTGTGTAGAAAATGGTTCGGTAGTCCATCTGGATGAAAAATAGGATCCAAATATCAGTCTTGTGCAAAATAGGGTCCAATAGTCCATTCAGATGTACAATAGGGTCTAGATATCAACCTTGTCTAGAAAAAGATTTGATAGTCGTTCAGATGCAAAATAGGGTCCAAATATCAACCTTGTATAGAATAGGATCTGGTAGTCCATATGGAAGTAAAACAAGGTCTAAATATCGGCCTTGTGTAGAATAGGATCCGATAGTCCATTTGGATGTGAAATAGGGTCTGATCTAGTGCAAGAATGGTTCTAATCTTGTTTGATGTAGAAATGGGTCTGATCTAGTGCATAACTGGGTTAGGATATCTATCTAGTGTAGAACAGGGTCTAGAAATAAAAAAGTATTGATGGGGTGTTAGTTATATATAGTGGTATACTTGGCTAATTGGGTGGGATAATTTAGAAATTTTAAAATTTTATGGTGAAAAGGGTCCTCTATTTAGGTGGGGTTGTTGGCAAATTTTAAAAAATGTCCATGATACAATTATCAATACACAGTGAACTAACACCTAAATTTTTTTCTTCCTAAAAATTTCTAGCCAAATGGTTGACATCTGGGTCCCCCAAATTCATAAATTTGAATTTTAAAAATGTCAATTTTTTCCCCAGTGGTGAAGATTCATCGCTATGCATAATCTTTATGGAAACACCCTATTAGGAGAAAACCACAACAAAATATTGCTTATATTTTTCTTCAATAAATTTCATGGGCATCAACCTACAGGAGACACCAATCCCCTGTATAATTTCATGGATACCAATCCATAGGAGATACCAATCCTCTATACAAGTTTATGGATACCAATCCACAAGAGATATTAATCCCCTTGATCATGTTTGTGGACACCAATACACATGAGACTCCAATTCCCTTGCTCAAGTTTGTAGACACCAATCTATAGGAGATACCAATCCCCTTGCTCAAGTTCATGGAAACCAATCCAAAACCTTCTCACAAACACTTCTCAAATATGCTCCAAAACCTTCTCACAAACACTGCTTAAATCTACTCCAAAACCTACTCATAAACACTACTCAAATCTACTCCAAAACCTGTTCACAAATACTGCTCAAATCTGCTCCAAATTTGATCAATAATGGCATCAAGTTCTCCACATTTTCTTAAGTTTTATTTCTTCAACTAAAAAGCAATTTAGACATATTATGCCTAGAATTATTTTAACTTCATGAACATATAGAGGATGATATGCACTAGTGTAGAAAGCTTCAAACAACCAATATCTTCTTCACATTCATTTAGTCTTTTGCTTCCACATATCTCACATTTATTACATTTTAAAGATATCCCAACTCTAGTATTAGATAACTTACTTGTGTGTTGAATTGGAGACTATAATACCTTGCTTTTATTCCACTATAATGTGCACCTTTTCTTCTTCTTGAGTTGGATGAATTGTCCTTCCTTTTTAATTGAATTCTTAGGTGAATATGTGCACTTAATCTTCTTACTCTCTTATTTGATGTTTTGACTTGTTTCAAATCTATGCCCTCCAAATCTGCCTCAAGATGATGATATTTATTTTTTATGTGCTTTTTAAATATGCCTTAATAATGACGATCTTCTTTTGAAACTTATAAAATAAAAATTTATAACAACATGAATTCTTATATCTCCTTTATAAAACTTACAAAGTAAAATATTATAATAACAACATGAATCCTTATATCTCCCTTTTAAAAATTGCAAAATAAAACTTTATAATAACACCATGACTCCTTATAGCTCCCTTTTATTAAATTTAATTAAAAAATTTACCCTTACCTTGCACAACAAAACTTAGCAAGTTGTAGAGGAGATTCATACTTTGGATCTCTATTCACACAACACCCTAACGCGGGCTCATGACCAACTGAGATAACCCAATGGATGAAACCAAAGGGGAACAATAAAATGTATGGATCCTTCATCGTACTATATTGAACAACAAAGCCATAACAAAATAGGCATCAAGGGGATTTGAACTTTGAACCTTCTACACCATAGTTCCCTAATGCAGGCTAGTAATTGGATGGGTTAACCACCCAATTGAGATTAAAGTGGCATAATCAAATATTTAAACCTTACATACCTTGCAATTTTATTGCACAACAAAAAGCCACCGAGGAGATTCAAACTTCGTACCTTCTACATCGCAATGCCCTAACACAGGCTAGGCAACTAGTTAGGCTAACCACCCGATTGAGATTAAAGTGGTACAATCATATATTTAAAGCCTTATTTGGATCACTGCTACATTGCCAATCTCATGCTCCTCTCTAAGATATCCTCCCTTGTCTTCTACTTGTTGCTGGCTCTCCTCTCAAAGGATATTCAAATTGCTTGACACCGTCCAAAGTGAATTAATGGCCTCATATTAATATGCTTCCATTTTATAATTTGTGCCTAAGGAGGTCAGCCCATGCATTTAAACATTTGAATTTAATTTCACTTTTGTATGGTGTGCTCAAGGAGGCCGGCCTATGCAGATTATAATATTTAAACTTTTATATATTTAAATATAAACCTTTGAATTTAATATTTAAATATTTCATTTAAATATTAAAGCATATAAAATCACCTTTGAATATATCTACCTTGACATTAATGACAACATTAAATCACCCTTGAAGATATCTACCTTGACATCAATGACAACTCAATAATTGTAACAAGGCTTTCATGTTAATAACATTTGGGATAATTGTTGAAATACAACCATACTTAAGTAGATCAAAAACTTCTATAGATGCATGGAATAAATTATGCAAAATATTTTAAGGAAAAAACAAATCTATAGTTCTAAAATTACAATCCCAATTGTATTCCTTAAGAGTCAATAATGGAGAAAGTATAGAACTCTTTCCTAGAAAAGTAGTAGATATAAAATAAAAGCTATTAAATCTAGGAGAAAAATTAGAAGATAAATTTCTTGTTCAAGTAATGCTAAGGGAACTTCCAAAAAGTTACAAGCATTTGGTTACTTCTTTGCAAGTACTAAGCAAGGAGACTACATTTGATGACTTAGTCAATATTTTTTAGGAATATGAAGTAGAATACTTAGTCAAAGATGAAATGACTAATAATACCTTAGTGTCTAAAGATAATACACCAAGCAATATTGCTACAACTTCAAGCTACAAATCTAAATAGACTTCAAGAATATACCATATAGTAAAACATTTTGTAGCTATAATCAAGAAAATTTAATGAACAGGAATTAAGAAAGCTAAATAAACAAAATAATATAACAAAGACAATATCAATCTCAATATTGATATAATCCTCAATGCCAACAAAAATTTCAATCTCAATATTGATATAATCCTCAATGCCAACAAAATTTTTAATCTCAATATTAACAACATCAATATCATAGCTAGTACCAATATAGTCGTTAGAAACAACCTTAACTACATTTTAGAGAAGAAAATCAACAAGGAAATTTAGTTCAAAAAATTCATGAAATACATGAATTAGAAGAAAAATTTGAAGGAAATGAATTCAAAACTCTTACAGTAAAACTCTTTGAAGATGTATATTTTTCATAAAAATATGAATATACTAATGTTGCAATTTCTATAGAACATTAGGATACACGAGGAGAATGTCCAAAAAGATGATAAACCAAGATCAATACTAGAACTAAAAATAATATAATAAAGAAACAAAAATAAGATGAAGAAGGTATAAAAGAAGAAATTAAAAAGAGATACATATCAAAAAAAGGTACCTGAAAAAGAGGTTGATGAATCACATGATCTAGACAAAAGAATAAATATGGCAATTGAATATTAAAGACTAAAGTCTTCAATAACCAAATAATGTAATACAGGGGGTTTTTAAGTATATTACATTATTTAGTACATGCTAATGTACCCTCATGGCACCATCATGTACAATTGTAAATATGTGATAGATTAGGGATGAGCCTATAGTTTAGAGTGTGATTTATATTTCCTTTTTTTGTAAGTGTCAATATGGAGAAAATGCACAAGCATAATGTAAGTTAGAGTGCAAGTGTATATTGAGAGAATATGCACAAGTGTATGTATGTAAATGTGTAAATATGAAATGTGAGGATGTGTACAAGTGTCTTAGATTAGGAGTACATATAAAATAAAGTGAAGACTCTTGTATGCAAGTGGAAATATGATAAGACAAGAACTTGTCATATGGAGAGCAATAGTCAATTATGTGAATATTCATATTACTATGGCTACATTATGGAGATAATGCTCCATAAGAAATAAGAATTGTAATGTAACACATCATATTACAAAGTTGTAACATGAAGAAATGGAATAACGCTTGTATATAGATTTTGAACAATTAATATCATAATTTTTTCTTCATTCATAGTTCATGAATGACATAGGCCATTTACATTCATATTTTATTATATAAAATAATGTTATTTATTTTATTATATATTCCTTTATATACATATTAATTGACTCATATATTATTCCACTCATCTTATTATTATTTTGACCTTTAATATTTTGGCTATTTTATATTGGGACCTGTGATATTTTGTGGTAATATGGCTTAAAAATCCATCATATATATGGTATTAGATCATATTTCCAAGTATGCTCATTTATGTGTACTACAACATCCTTATTTAGCAGGTAAGGTTACCCAGGTATTTCTTGATTATGCTTTTAAATTACATGGTATATCCAAAACCATTATGAGTGACTGTGACCGTATCTTCACTAGTAAATTCTGGAAAGAATGCTTTTTCTTAGTGGTACCTAGTTGAGTATGTCCTCTTCCTATCATTCCTTAATATGTTTCCATTTGAATTATTGTACGGTCAAAAACCTCCATTAGTTATAGACCATTTTATAGGATCCTCCAAGGTTGCCTAAGTAGATAATTTGTTATAACTTTTACTTTAGCTTCTTACAAATAATTTGACCCATGCCTATAACCACACCAAGCAACAAAAAAATTCAAACTATTATGAATAATAATATATCATAGGAAATATGGTCTTTTTACATCTACAACTGTATAAGCTATTGTCCTTGAAGACCAAGTCTAGTCAAAAGTTGGTTCCTTCATTTTATGGGTCCTACAAGGTGGTTTGTCACATTGTTAAATTGATATATCAATTGGATCTTCCACCATATTCCCACATCCATATTGTATTTCATGTATCTTGTTTCAAATAGATCTTTGGACAAAAGGTATAGTCCTAGACAAAGCTCATAACATTCGATGAAGAAGGTCAAATCACTCTCAAGCCTAAAGTAGTGTTGCAATCCATACTTTTTTATATTTGGTCTTGACAAATTCAAATTTTCATCATCAAGTGGGAGGATCTTCCAGAAGAAGATTCATTAAATGGTGGGAAGATGTGTAATGGGTCCAATATAGCCATGTAAACTATATTTATGTTGGAGTATATTACATTATTTGGTACATGCTAATATACCTCCATGGTACCTCCTTAGTACATTCATAAATAATATATTATGTTTGATCATAGTTTAGAATGAGTAATATTTTCCATTTTATGTAAGTGTGAATGGGCAAGAAATCCACAAGTGTCATGTAAAGGTGTAATGTGTAGGAAATACACAAGTGTCATGTGAGTTAGTATGCAAGTGTAAGTTGAGTCTATGTGCACAAGTGTCTTATATGTAAGAGTGCAAATATGTAATGTAAATATGTGCACAAGTGTCTTAGATTAGAGTGTGCAATTTATAGAAGTGCAAGAGTCATGTATAGGTGTGCATACAATATAGAGTCAAGTGTTCAACATGTATGGAAGTAAAAAGTAGATAATCCAATATTCATGACACTTGGCATATTAAAAGAAATAGTCAAGTATCTAAAGAGTCATACTACTATGGATACATACTCCATACATCAATCAATATCACATTATAGAGAAAAGAGAAAGTCTTGAAAGTATTTATCATATTTTTAAGAGAAAGTGGAGTAACAAATATTGCATACATTTTGAGTAATCAATATTGTAAGTTGTATTACATGCTTAGTACATATTTTTTCAGGTTATTTACATTTATATTACTGCATATTATTGAATGTTACTTGAGTTATTATAAGCCTTGACATACATATTAATTTCTCATATTATTCTACTCATATAATTATCTTCAGCTTATTATATTATGGCTACTTTATATTCAATATTGTGATATTTAAGGTCCGAGGTGTAGACCAATTGGTTCATCCAAACCCCATAAGGGGGTCGGAGGTCCAAGGTTCAAATCTCGGGCCTCGTCGGACTGAATGCTTGTCCCTTTCCTAGTGCTTTCAATGGAGTAAAAGGTTTAAAATGATTGTGGCATGGTGGTTATAGGGGTGGACTGCACAAATATTTGTGTGGCGACTTCTAGGGTGGACAACGCAGAATACTGTGGCGGCCATTAAAGCTGCACAGCCTACCCAAATTCTTGGCAGCTACCGATTCCACCATGTAAATTCAAAAAAAAAAAAGTATTGTGATATTTAACCTATGATATGTGTGGTAGTATTAAGGCTTAAAAATATGTCAGTGGTACTAGAGCTACCACCAAAAATTGTCTATATTGACAAGTGTTATTTTTAGCCACTTATAGAAATTGATTTTATCCAGTTTGATAAAGTAAATTACGAGTCTATCCATTTTGAAGGTAGTGATACTCAGACTTAATTTGATGGTCATATTGTGTAGAAAAGTTAGTCTTTTGACGGTTGAAGAATAAATAGTGAAAACTAGGGCTCAACTATAGTAATTGGTGAATCAAATTTAAAATAGTTTATTATTTAGGGATATTATCAAACCTTGACATTATAGATTGAAGGCAAAATCAACTTTAATATAGTTGATCATTTAGGGCCATAGCCAACCCTTGACATTGATTATTACACACTCAAAATAAAGTTGAAGATTAAGGAAAATAGATACCCCTAGAAATAGAAAGAAGATTCATGAACATTCAACATCACCTTGACATTGATAGAAGATTACGTGGACATTCAAATTCACCTTGACAATATAAATAAAATATTACATAAGAGAGTTGCAACAGAAAGAAAATTCAAGTCACAAAGATATTGACCTTGACATTGGATAATATAGGATAATTAATAGCAACAGAAGTGTGAGAAGCTTTCTACAGAGGATAGATAAGAGTTTTAGCTTCTAAGTGTAGAGAAAAATAATAGTATTAGATTGAGAATAATTCAAAGCTTTCTAAGAAGAAAAGATAGCATTCGATAAAGAAATAAGAAAGATATATCAGGTCTTGAGACAGATATATCATTCTTGAAGCATTATAAATACTTCAAATTTTTGATTGAATATCTAAAGGAAAGATAGATATAATTTCAAATTTAATCTATAGTGAAGCCATAGATAATTTTTTTGAAATATTTGAATACTATTTGCAAGCAAAACTTGTTGAAGCAAATAATGTAATACAAGGGGGTGTTGGAATATATTACATTGTTTGGTACATGCTATACCCCCATGGTACCTCCTTCGTATATTTGAAAATAATAGACTATTGTTGAGTCATAGTTTAGAGTGTGAGTAATATTTTCCCTTTTATGTAAGTGTGAATGTGCAAGAAATGCACAAGTGTCATGTAAAGTTGTAATGTACAAGAAATGCACAAGTGTCATGTGAGTTAGTATGCAAGTGTAAGTTGAGTCTATGTGCACAAGTGTCTTATATGTAAGAGTGCAAATAAATGTAAATATGTACACAGGTATCTTAGATAAGAGTTTGTAAGTCATAGAAGTGCACGAGTCATGTATAGGTATACATACAATATAGAGTCAATTTTTTACCAAGTATGAAAGTGTTAAGTAGATAATACAAGAGTCATATACTTAGCATATGGAAAGGAATAGTCAAGTATCCAAATATTCATACTAATATGGATATATAATCCATAAGGATACATCAATAAATATCGCATTACAAAGAAAAGAGAAAGTAGAGTAATAGATATTACATGCATTTTGAACAATTAATATTGTAAGTTGTATTACATGCTTAGCACATGTTGTTTTAGGCTATTTAAATTTACATTATTGCATATTATTTAATGTTATTACAGTTATTATAGGCCTTGATATACATATTAATTGCACATATTATTCTACTCATATCATTATCTTGACCTTATTATATTGTGGTTACATTATATTCGATCTTGTGATATTTGTGGTAGTATTAAGGCTTAAAAATCCCTCACTTTATTTTTATTATCTTGGGCCCTATGTTTAGATAGTTTACCCTTGAGCATTAGGGTTAGGGTTAATTATTGATTTAATCTATAAATAATAAGAGCTAGGTGGTAGTTGAGATTACCTTTCATATTCAAATATTAGTCAAGTCTTCTATTCATATGTGAATTTTTCCTCTCCATGTGGCTATGATAATTTTACCTCTCTAAGTGGCTAAGTATTTACATAAATTTAAATATGGATTTTGGTTATTGCATAGTTTATTTTTAGGAAATTGAATATAAATTATTATCATCATTTGGGTAATGCTATCTATGCATTATTATATTGCCACTACTATTACTATAATTCTCAATGTTGTTTAACAATATGGTACCTACCCTATAACCATAAATATACACGTCACTCATCCATTTAGTCTTGTCATAGATGTCTATCTTCTTTACTAGAGCAACTTGATATTTGGAGATAATTATTATCAAATTTTTATATAATTTTATTCCCCTAATTAGTTTTGTGGGTTTGATGTTGATATCAAATTCTAAAATATTATTGATGCATCAAAACCTATTTTTTCCTAATTTTCTTTGTAATATAGTAGATCAAACATCATATTTTAATACAAATATGGTAGTTTTTCTTTGTGATATATATTATTTAAACTTCTTGAGAGACTTTATGATGGTGAATACCTACTTTTTTTATCAATGTATATTTTTATTTATAATGTGAAGGGTTTGGATCATGAAGGATATGAGATGTTCCTCATCTTTATCATTATTTTGGGTTAGGACATCCATGATGCTTCCATATATACAAAAAATTTATAATCTAAAATATTTGTAGAAATATAGGTTGATTAAGATTGGGTCTTTCAATATGACATCTTTAACATCTTGGAAGGATTTGTTTTCTTTGTAAGTCTAATTTAGAGAAGCATCCTTTCTTAACATATTGGTATGGTCCTAACCATTTGGGAAAAAATATCATAAACCTAGTGATAAATTAGATTTGACCTAGGAACCACTTGATCCCTTTGATAAACATGGGCAATGGTAGGTCTTGGATGGATTTTATTCAACTAGTGTCTATGGCTAAACCTTCTTTCAATACTACATAACATGGCAGTTTTCCTTCTTGGACCATAAAAATGGACTTCGTAGGATTAAGAGAAATACCAAACTCCCTATACCTCTAGAATATTGACTCAAGATGGTCACTGTCTTATTCCTAGTTTTGGAAAATACTACCAAATAATCAAGGTATATGATATGAGAAAGAATTTGTATGAGAAAAAAAAAAATACTAAGAGAGTTTCTCAATAAAAATTCACACCTACAATATTATTCATATCTAATTTTTATAGAGTACATGGATGCTTTTTACAAAGATGTTTTTTTAGAAGAAGCAAACTTCAAGAATAACTAATTTAATATTCTATTCCTAGAATAACTAATTTAATAACTAACTAGAATAACTAATTTTGATACTAGTGTAAATAAGAACATGATTGTGGTAGTGCATGGTGCTATTGTGGTGGATGTTGTTGTGTTGGTGATTGTTCTTATATTGAAAATTGTTGTGGTTGTTGCTGAAGAGAAAGTATGAACAAATGTTGTTGTTGTTGAAGAGCAGGTAGGGACAAAAGTGGTTATTTTTTAAACAATAAGAAACCTATTGTAGGTTAGGGATTATATGTGGCTACACTTGAGGCTATAAAACTGGTAATTGGTCATACAAATATAATGACAATGGTGATGATAATTGATCAAAATAAGACTGTTGCTACAACTTGTCATGTGTTGTTTGAAGATGATGATCAAATTGTTGTAGGGGATGCCAAGATGGTTTAACATGAGATTATGATTTTTGAGTTGGATGATGGTGTTGTCATACAAGTAGGGGGAATTATTGTTGTCCTTCCTATTTAAGAAATATATCTATAGTACAAGTGGAGGTGACTATATTATTTTTTATTCTACACAAGTGTCTACATTTGAGTAGTGCTCAACCAAATTCCCCATAGAAGAGGGTATGAACTACCCTATATTATCCTTTATAGGTTGATGAGTGATACAAAGTGCTAAATATTGAAGCACTACTTGAAATGCTACCACAAGATCTTGCATGGCATAATTTTGTCTCTTTGATTGACTTTGCAAAACAATTTATAGTGTAATAATATTCATTGATACTTAAAAATTCTCATCATTATGGGTATCCTCCTTAGGAGCCAATAAAAAATGGATGGCTACAAAATATCATATGCAAAACTTGGAAAATATGGAAGAAAAATATTGAATGTGTCAGACTCTAATGATAATGCACTTTGTTTACAATCACAATTGCATATTTGGTTAAATAAAATAAACAAAATATGTCCCCTTTTAAAATAAATAACTTTAATAACAAAGCACCCATTTTAAAAGAAAAAGTTCTGCTTTTTTCTTCCTTAATAAATTTTTGTTCAACAAAAAAACAACAATGACGTCCTAACTTCAAACAACTATAACTTCTTCAATATTGCTTGGAATTGGGCATATGGCCACTTGTTTTTGTAGTACTCAAAATTATTTATGTGATGGTAGAAGAATATTGTGAATTTTATTGCTAGAAAGAAATATTTATCTCTCACAAATAGAGTGACATATTTTGAAAAAAGTGAATAGAGATCTAGCAAGGGTAATATGTGAAAACCTTTAAGGAGGATATATATTTGGAAATCCATGATGAGGGATCTAGTAAAGATTGTGCCACAGTATTTTAGAATACTAGATCCAAGGTTGTGATCTCTTGAAGTTCTAAGAAGAAAAGAATAGAGATCTAGCAAGGGTAATATGTGAAAACCCTTAAGGAGGCTAGATCTTTGGCAACCCAAGATGAGGGATCTAGTAAAGATTGTGTCACAATATTGTAAATGACTAGATCCAAGCTCATGAGAACTTGGGTATAATACCAATTGATATGATCAAGTATTGGCATGAGTAGAAAATAACTACCGAGAGAGATTTTTCTCAATAAAAAATTTCACCAACATTATTATTCATATCCAGTTTTTATAGCAGAGTACACACATAATTTTTACAAAGATTTTTTTTAAGAAGTAAACTTTAAGAACAACTAATTTTATATTAAATAATAACTACTTTGATATTCTATTACAATAACTATTTAAATATTATCTCACTTAAATATATATACTAAGTATTATTAGTATATGAGGATTACCTCACCTAAAATTCTAAAAAAAGCTATATCCATAGCCCTTTGGAAGGTTTCCCTTATATTTGATAGGTCGAATGACATTTGCTAGTATGTGAAGGTTCTCCACTTGGTAGTGAAAGATATTTTATATTGATCTTCATATCTAATCTAAATCTAATTGTATCCTAAGAATTCATCTAAGAGAAACAACATATGTGACCAAGCTACCTTTTGCAAGATATAATAAATGGTGGGAAATGGAAAGTGATCCTTTAAGAGGCTCAATTTTAGTTTCTCAAGACAATAAAGAGCTTTATATCCATTGTATCATTGAAGAATGTTAGAAAGACCTCCACTATTGAAGAGGATCTAAAAGCCTACATAAAGGAAGATTCACAAATGACCTACATAAATGCATACATAAGGTATTTGCAGAATCATTTACACAAATTAGGAGGAATTCGTATAGAGCAATAGTCAAAGAATATAGAGCCAAATAAAATATACAATCAAAGCATACAAAGCCATAGAAATTATTCTAAGAAAGCACACGTTAGAGAAAGTATTCTAAGCCAAATAAATCATATATAAAATAATGTTTGAATGCTAATGATATAAGTTGTTGGAATAAGAAAGGATATAAGTAATGAATTATTCACTGCCAGGCATAAGTTGCTTGAGAAGAATACAAATCAAAGTTAATTGAACTAGAATGACCAACCATATCAGATATAGGTAAACAAAAATGAATGGTCACCTAAGATAGAGGTGAACCATAATGATCAGTCACCTAAGATAGAGGTGAACCATAACACATCAGTCAAGGTAAACCAAAGTTTCTTGAGATAAAGGTGAACTAAAATGCATCGATAGAGGTAAACCAAAATGTATCTATAGAGACAAACCAAGGATGAATAAGTGTTGCATAAGATAGAGGCCAACCAAGAATGGAAAATTGCCAAAGAAAAGAGACAAGTAGAACCAAAGTGGACTAATTTGTTGAAGAAAGAAGAAAACTAGGAGGAAATACTTGCTGAAGAGAAAGTATAGATATTAAAAAAAGTAAGAGCAAACTAGTCCAAAGCATCAAAAATATCAACAACAAGGTGCATGAATCGAGTCCATGCAAAAATAACAGAGCACAAAATTTTGTAGAAGGCATTAGGGCAAATAACGTTAGGTATTCTAATGTCCAATATTATAGTGTAGATAATCTTGATAGTGTGGCAGTCATCAACTATAGTTTTACTAACTCCATATTAGGTAATATATGAATGTTACATTTGATGCTTACTTTTGGAGAGAATAGATAAAATTTAAATTTGAATTTAAATATTAAAGTTTTAAAGTTTATGAAGTATGAAGTTATAATATTTCGAATAATGATTATCTAAGTACTTTAATATTTGAAAATATTTGAAAAATTAAAAAGAGTAGGAGATATAAGGAGTTAAAGGTATGAAAGTTTTGATTTAAAATATTTTGAAGATTTAAGATTATTTGAAAATTTTGGATTTTTTTTTAAGTTTTTTGAATTTTGAACTTTTTTTGAAATTTGAAATATTTGCAAATCAAATTATGGAGTTAAAATATTTTCAACATCAAAGGATTAGAAAATTTAAAATTTACAAATTTCATATTTGAGTTATTTTTGTAATTTGGGAGTTGTAAGATTTACTACCTTAAAGGATTTCAAAATTTTGAATGAGTTCCATTATGCCAAACAATACAAAATTTATTTTTTAATCTCAACTATTGAAAGGACCAAATTTTGCATCATGGAAGAACAAAATGAAATCAATCCTAGTTGTAGAAAAACTCTAGGATATAGTAAGTGGAACAAAGATAAAACCTAGCAAGGATGAAAGAGAAATACAAATATTTGAAGAAGGGGATGCAAATACTTTCATGTTAATAAAATTTGGAATAATTTATGAAATACAACCATACTTAAGTAGAGGAAAAACTTCTATAGATGCATGAAATACATTATGTAAAATATTTTAAGGAAAAAACAAAGCTTCAGTTCTAAACTTACAATCCCAATTGTATTCCTTAAAATTCAATAATGGATAAAGTATAGAACTCCTTATTAGAAAATTAGTAGATATAAAAGAAAAGCTATTAAATATGGGAGAAAAAGTAGAAGATAAATTTCTTTTTCAAGTAATGCTAAGGGAACTTATAAAAAGTTACAAGCATTTGGTTACTTCTTTACAAGTACTAAGCAAGGAGACTACATTTGATGACTTAGTCAATATTATTCATGAATATGAAGTAGAATATTTAGTCAAATATGAAATGACCAATAATGAAATACAAGAATTAGAAGAAACATTTGAAGGAAATGAATTCAAAGCTCTTACAGTAAAACTCTCTGAAGATGTATATTTTTCATAAAAATATGAAGATATTAATTTTGAAATTTCTATAGAACATTAGGATACACAAGTAGAAGCTCCAAAAAGATGATAAACCAAGATCAAGACTATAACTAAAAAGAACAAAATAAAGAAAAAAAAAATAAGATCAAGAAGGTATAAAAAAGAAAGTAAAAAGAGATACATATCAAAAGCAAATACCTGAACAAGAGGTTGATGGATCTCATGCTCTAAACAAAAGAACACATATGGAAATTGAATATTGAAGAATAAAGTCTTCAATAACCAAATAATATAATACAAGGGGATGTTAAGGTATTTTACATTATTTAGTACATGCTAATATACCCCCATGTCACCATCATGGTACAATTGTAAATATGTAATAGATTAGGGCAGAGTCTATAGTTTGGAGTGTGATTTATATTTCCCCTTTTATATAAGTTTCAATATGTAGAAAATTCACAAGTGTCATGTAAGTTAGAGTGCAAGTGTATATTGAGAGAATTTGCACAAGTGTCATGTATGTAAATGTGTAAATATGGAATGTGATGATGTGCACAAGTATCTTAGATTAGGAGTGCATATAAAAGAAAGTGAAGTCTTGTATGCAAGTGGCAATATGATAAGCCAAGAGCCATGGGACTTGTCATATGGAGATCAATAGTCAAGTATGTGAAGAGTCACATTACTATGGCTACATTATGGAGACACTGCTCCATAAGAAATAACAATTTGAATGTAACACATCATATTAAAATGTTGTAACAGGAAGGAAAGGAATAAAGCCTGCATACAAATTGTGAGCAATTAAATTGTAAGTTTTCTTCATGCATAGTTAATTAATGATATGGGCCATTTACATTCATATTTTATTATATAAATTAATGTTATTTATTTTATTATATAGTCCTTTATATACATATTAATTGACTCATATATTATTTTACTCATATTATTATTATTTTGACCTTTAATATTGTGGCTATTTTATATTGGGACCTATGATATTTTGTGGTAGTATGGATTAAAAAGCCATCATATTTATGATATTAGATCATATTTACAAGTATGCTCATTTATTTCTATTACAACATCCTTATTTAGAAATTAATGTTACCAAGGTATTTCTTGATTATGCCTTTAAAGTACATGGTATACCCAAAACCATTATGAGTGACTGTGACCTTGTCTTCACCAGTAAATTTTGTAAATATCTTTTTTCTTAGTGGTACCTACTTGAGTATGTCCTCTTATTATCATCCCTTAATATGTACCCATTTGAAGCATTGTATGGTCAAAAACCTCCATTAGTTATAGACCATTTTCTAGGATCCTCCAAGGTTGCCTAAGTAGATAATTTATTACAATTTTTACTTTATCTTCTTATAGATAATTTGATCTAAGCCTATTATTACACCAAGAAACAAAAATATTCAAACTACTATGAATAATAATCTATCATATAAAATATGGTCCTTTTGCATCTAAAACTGTATAAGCTATTATCCCTGAAGACCAAGTCTAGTCAGAAGTTGACTCCTTCATTTTATGGGTCCTATAAGGTGGTTTATCGTATTGTTAAATTGATATATCAATTGGAGCTTCCACCATATTTCCACATCCATATTGTATTTCATGTATATTTTTTCAAATAGATTTTTGTCCAAAAGGCATAGTCCTAGAGAAAGCTTCTAACATTCGATGAAGAAGGTAAAATCACTCTCAAGCCTAAAGGAGTGTTGCAATCCATAATTTTTCATCTTTGGTCTTGACAAATTCAAACATTCATCATCAAGTGGGAGGACCTTCTAGAAGAATGTTCATGAAATGGAGGAAAGACATGTAATGGATTCAATATAGCCATGTCAACTATATTTATGTTGGAGTATATTACATTATTTGGTACATGCTAATATACCTTCATGGTACCTCCTTAGTACATTCATAAATAATAGATTAGGTTTGAGTCATAGTTTAGAGTGAGTAATTTTTTCCCTTTTATGTAAGTGTGAATGTGCAAGAAATGCACAAGTGTCATGTAAAGGTATAATGTGTAGGAAATACACAAGTTTCATGTGAGTTAGTGTGCAAGTGTAAGTTGAGTCTATGTGCACAAGTGTCTTATATGTAAGAGTGCAAATATGTAATGTAAATATGTGCACAAGTATCTTAGATTAGAGTGTGCAAGTTATAGAAGTGCAAGAGTCATGTATAGGTGTGCATACAATATAGAGTCAAGTGTTCATCAAGTATGCAAGTATCAAGTAGATAATCCAAGATTAATGAGACTTGGTATATTGAAAGAAATAGTCAAGTATCCAAAAAGTCATACTACTATGGATATATACTCCATACATCAATCAATATCACATTACAAATAAAAGAGAAAGTCTTGAAAGTATTTATCATATTTGTAATAGAAAGTGGAGTAATAAATATTGCATACATTTTGAGTAATCAATATTGTAAGTTGTATTACATGCTTAGTACATGTTTTTTCAGGTTATTTACATTTATATTACTGCATATTATTGAATGTTATTTGAGTTATTATAATCCTTGACATACATATTAATTACTCATATTATTCTACTCATATCATTATCTTGAGCTTATTATATTATGGCTATATTATATTCAATATTGTGATATTTAACCTATGATATGTGTGGTAGTATTAAAGCTTAAAAAGATATCAATGGTATTAGAGCTACCACCAGGATTTGTCCAAATTGACAAGTGTTATATTTAGCTACTTATAGAATTTGATTTTATCTAGTTTGATAGAGTAAAATAAGAGTCTATCCACTTTGAAGGTAGTGAGACTCAAACTTTATTTGAAGGTCATATTGTGTAGAAAAACTAGAGTCTTTCGACGGTTGAAGAATAACTAGTGAAAACTAGGAATCAACTATAGTAATTGGTGAATCAACTTTAAAATAGTTGATTATTCAAGGATATTGTCAACCCTTGACATTATAGATTGAAGGAAAAATCAACTTTGAGATAGTTGATCATTTAGGGCCATAACCAACCCTTGACATTGATTATTACACACTCAAAAGAAATTTGAATATTAAGGGAAATAGATATCCCTAGAAATTGATAAAATATTCATGAAAATTCAACATCACCTTGACATTGATAGAATATTATGTGGAAATTCAAAGTCATCTTGACAATATAAAGAAAATACTACATAAGAGAGTTGCAACAGAAAGAAATTTAAGTCACAAAGAGATTGACATTGACATTGACATTGGATAATATAGGATAATTGATAGCAATAGAAGTGTGAGAAGCTTTCAACACATGATAGAGAATATTTTTAGCTTCTATGTGTAGAGAAAAATAATAGTAGTGTATTGGTAAGCATTCAAATATTTCTAATAAGAAAAGATAGCATTCAAGAAAATAATAAGAAATATATATCAAGTCTTGATAAAGATACATGCATATTGAGATAGATATATCATTCTTGAAGCAATATAAATACTTCAAAGTTTTGATTGAAAATATGAAGGAAAGATAGATATAATTTCAAAGTTAATATATAGTGAATCCAAAGATAATTTTTTTGAAATATTTGAATACTATTTGCAAGAAAAACTATTTGAAGCAATTGACGATGGAAATATAGTATTATGATACCTTTAGATAGAGGTAGAATAATATATATGACATTGCTTTCACTTAAGCTTCATAAATATGAGATATTGATACAAAAGAGTTGATTGAATATCTTAAGAAGAAAGTGGAAATAGATGGATCATTTGTAGAGATGATATTTCATTCTTCATGTAGTATTGATATTCCAAGTTTATCTAACTCAATAATTTATTATGATGCTCTAAGTAAATATTTAGAAGTCACTATACAAGAAAAGAAAGAATTATATAATTCATATAAAGAAGGCAAAGGAAAGGTTCTTGTGCAAAAATATAAAGGCAATAAGAGATTTCAAGAAACTTGCAATCTTAAAACTACAAATATTGAAGAACATGAAGTTGAATACAATGTAGTTTATGATGAACTCAAAGTAGAAGTCAAGCAAGAATAAGAACTTGATGAATCTCACATGCATTGCAAGGTTAATTGAAGATTAAAGTTGAATACCATGATTGAATACTAAAGTCTTCAATAACCAAATAATGTAATACAAGGGGGTGTTGGAGTATATTACATTATTTGGTACATGCTATACCCCCATGGTACCTCCTTGGTATATTTTTAAATAATAAATTAGGGTTGAGTCATAGTTTAGAGTGTGAGTAATATTTCCCCTTTTATGTAAGTGTGAATGTGCAGGAAATGCACAAGTATCATGTAAAGTTGTAATGTGCAAGAAATGCACAAGTGTCATGTGAGTTAGTGTGCAAGTGTAATTTGAGTCTATGTGCACAAGTATATTATATGTAAGAGTGCAAATATATAATGTAAATATGTGCACAAGTATCTTAGATTAGAGTGTGCAAGTCATAGAAGTGCACAAGTCATGCATAGGTATACATACAATATAGAGTCAAGTGTTTACCAAGTATGAAAGTGTTAGTAGATAATCCAAAAGTCATGAGACTTAGCATATGGAAAGGAATATTCAAGTATCCAAATATTCATACTACTATGGATATATAATCCATAAGGATACATCAATCAATATCACATCACAAAGAAAAGAGAAAATAGAGTAATAAAGATTGCATGCATTTTGAGCAATTAATATTGTAAGTTGTATTACATGCTTAGCACATATTGTTTCAGGCTATTTACATTCATATTATTGCATATTATTTAATGATATTTAAGTTATTATAAGCCTTGATATACATATTAATTGCACATATTATTCTACTCACATCATTATACTGACCTTATTATATTGTGGTTACATTATATTCGATCTTGTGATATTTAACCTATGATATTTGTGGTAGTATTAAGGCTTAAAAATAAATCACTTTATTTTTATTAGCTTGGGCCCTAGGTTTATATAGTTATCCCTTGAGCATTAGGGTTAGGGTTAATTATTGATTTAATCTATAAATAGGAAGAGTTAGGTGGTAGTTGAGATTACCTTTTATATTCAAATATTAGTCATGTCTGCTATGCATATGTGACTTTTCCCTCTCCATGTGGCTATGATATTTTTCCCTCTCTAAGTGGCTAAGTATTTACATTAATTTAAATATGGAGTTTGATTATTGCATAATTTATTTTTAGGCAATTGGATCTAAATTATTATCATCATTTGGGTAATGTTATTTATTCATTATTATATTGCCACTACTATTGTTGTAATTCTCAATGTTGTTTAACAATATGGTACCTACCCTATAACCATAAATATACACATGTAACTCATCCATGTAGTTTTTCCATAGATGTCTATCCTATTTACTAGAGTGACTTGATATTTGGAGATCATTATTACTAGATTTTCATATAATTTTCTTCCCCTAATTAGTTTGGTGGGTTTGATCTTGATATCAATTTCTTAAATATTATTGATGAATCCAAATCTATTTACTCCTAATTTGCTTTGTAATATAGTAGATCAAACATCAGAGTGTAATACAAATATGGTAGTTTTACTTTGTGATATATATTATTTAAACTTCTTGAGAACCTTCATGATGGTGAATACTTACTTTTTTATCAAGGTATATTTTTATTTATAATTGTGAAGGGTTTGGATCATGAAGGATATGAGACGTTCCTCATCCTTATCATTATTTTGGGTTAGGACATCCACGATGCTTCCATCTATACAAAAATTCTATAATCTAAAATATTTGGAGAAATATAGGTTGATTAGGATTGGGGCTTTCATTATGACATCTTTAACATATTGGAAGGATTTGTTTTCTTTGTCAGTCTAATTTAGAGAAGCATCCTTTCTTAAAATATTGGCCTGGATCTAACCATTTGGAAAAAAATATCATAAACCTAGTGATAAATTAGATTTGACCTAGGAACCACTTGATCCCTTTGACAAACATGGGCAATGGTAGGTCTTGGATGGATTTTATTCAACTAGTGTCTATGGATAAACCTTATTTCCATACTACATGATCTGGAATTTTTCCTTTTTGGACCATAAAAATGGACTTCTTAGGATTAAGAGAAATACCAAACTTCCTATACCTCTAGAATATTGACTCAATATGGTCGTTGTCTTATTTTTAGTTTTGGAAAATACTACAAAATAATCAAGGTATATGATATGAGAAAGAACTGGTATGAACAAAAAAGAAACATTAAGAGAGACTTTTCTCAATAAAAATTCACACCTACACTATTATTCATATCTAATATTTATAGAGTACATGGATGATTTTTACAAAGATGTTATTTTAGAAGCAAACTTTAAGAATAACTAATTTAATATTATATTCCTAGAATAAATAATTTAATATTATACTATAATAACTAATTAAGTACTATTTTTCATGAACATAGATACTAAGTCTTATCAATTTCTCCTTGTTTAGTGAAAAGTGACCCCACTTTCATTAGAAGAGGGGAAAATGTTGCTAAAAATTGGGAAAAGGTTGTTGAAAATATAAAAATAGTGTACCTGTATGATCAACCAAGTATGTCATGGTAGTCCTTCTTATGGTACCCAAAATTTTCTACTAGTGTAAGTAAGAACATGATTGTGGTAGTGCATTGTGCTATGGTGGTGGATGTTGTTGCGTTGGGATTGTGCTTGTAGTGAAAACTGTTGTGGTTGTTGCTAAAGAGCAGGTAAGAACAAATGTTGTTTTTGTTGAAGAGCAAGTAGGGACAAAAGTGGTTGTTATTTTTGAAATAAGAAGAAAATTGTTGTAGGTTAGGGATTATATGTGGCTACACTTGAGGCTATGAAACTAGAAATTGGTCATACAAAGGTAATGAAAATGGTGATGATAATTTACCAAAAGAAGATTGTTTCTACACCTTGTCATGTGTTGTTTGAATACGATGACCAAATTGTTGTAGGGGATGCCAATATAGTTTAACGAGAGTATGATTGTTTAGTTTTATAATGGTGTTGTCATAGAAGAATGGGAAATTATTGTTGTCCTACCTATTTAAGAACTATACCTATAGCATAAGTGGTGGTGACTATCTTATTTTTCTTCTACACAAGTGTCTATATTTGAGTAGTTATCAGCCAAATTACCCATAGTAGAGGTATGAACTACCCTATATTATCCTTTGTAGGTTTATGAGCAATACAAAGTGCTAAATATTGGAGCACTACTTGAAATGCTACCACAAAATCTTGCATGACACAATTTTGACTCTTTGATTGACTTTGAAAAAAAATTTAGAGTGTAATCATATTCATTGATGCTTAAAAAGTCTTGTCATGATGGGTATCCTACTTAGGATCCACTACAAAAGGGATGGATGCAAAATATCATCTGCAAAACTTGGAAAATTTGGAAGACAAATAATGAATGTGTCATACTCTATTGATAATGCAATTGCATAACTGGTTAAATAAAATCTAAAAAATATACCCCCTTTTAAAATAAAACACTTTAATAACAAAGCATCCCCTTTAAAAGAAAAAGTTCTACTTTTTTATTCCTTAATAATTTTTTGTGCAAAAAACAAAACAACAATGATATCCTAAATTCAAACAACTATAACTTCTTCAATATTGCTTGGAATTTGGCATATGAACACATTTTTTTATAGTACTCAAAATGATCTATGTGATGGTGGAAGAATATTGTAAATTTTATTGCCAGAAAGAAAAATTCAGCTCTCACAAATAGAGTAACATTTTTTGAAAAAAGTGAATAAATATCTAGCAAGGGTAATATGTGAAAACCCTTAAGGAGGCTAGATATTTGGAAACCCAAGATGAGGGATCTAGTAAATATTGTGCCACAGTATTTTAGAAGACTAGATCCAAGGTTGTGATCACTTGAAGTTCTACGAAAAAATGAATAGAGATCTAGCAAGGGTAATATGTGAAAACCATTAAGGAGGCTAGATCTTTGGCAACCCAAGATGAGGGATATATTAAATATTGTGTCACAATATTGTAAATGGATAGATCTAAGGTCATGGTCACTTGGGTCTAATACCAGTTGATATGACCAAGAATTGGCATGAGTGGAAAAGAACTACCGAGAGAGTTTTTTTCTCAATGAAAATTTTCACCAATATCCAGTTTTTATAGCAGAGTACACGTGATTTTTACAAAGATTTTTTAAGAAGAAGCAAACTTTAATAACAACTAATTTAAAATTCAATTCCTAGAATAACTAATTTGATATTCTATTACAATAACTATTTAAATATTATATCACATGAAGATATATACTAAGTCTTATTAGTATATGAGGATTACCTCACCTAAAATCCTAAAATGGCTATATCCATAGCCCTTTGGAAGTTTTACCTTGCATTTGATAGGTCGAATGATATTTGCTAGTATGTGAAGGTTCCCCACTTTGTAGTGAAAGCTATTTTATGTTGATATTCATATCTAATCCAAATATGATTGTATCCTAGGAATTCATCTAAGAGAAATAACATATGTGACCAAGCTACCTTTTGCAAGATATAATCAATGGTGGGCAATGGAAAGTGATCCTTTGAGAGGCTCAATTTTAGTTTATCAAGACAACAAAGAGCTTTATATCCTAATTTTTATTGTGTATTTTAACCAAATTATTAACCAAGATAAAGCACTTGATTAGCAATATAATTTGATCCTATAGAAGTTTCAATTATTATTTCTTCATAATGGCTTATATCTTTCAATTCATTGGCAAATCATTATAGTTCACTATACTTTCAACATCAAGATTATGTAGAATCTATTTACAAGGTGGTTTATTTTCAATCCTTGTTATCTTCTCCTCCTTAGTCACCTTCATAATAGTACAATCCATCACTAGGTAACCATACCTTGAAAATTTATGCATCCACTCTCTAGAAAATAACATTCCAAAGTATGGAGGTAGGTCCACAGCTATCACCTCTTGTACTACTATAACTTTTGGGTGTTTGATTATGGTCATGACTAGAATTTTGATTATACCAACCATTTTGACCCTTATGCCATCCATTTTGATTGAGTATATTGTTGTCTTGGTGTAAGGAAGATCCATAACTATGACTATTGTACCCAAATCAACTATGTGACTTATAGGTATATTATTTTCAATGATAATTATCACATTAAATAGGGGTGGTTTTAGTATCTTTGATTTTGATCCATTTTTTATATCTTATGCATTGACTTGGATATTTTCTAGATACTTTTCCATTAGACTATGCTTTTATACTATGTTGGTTGGAGTGGATTCTTGTTGCTTAACCCTAGCATAACTCAATTTTTGCTCTTTAGATCTTCCTAAATTTGGTCTCATTGTCTTAGTAGGGTTAACACTTCTAGCATGATGACATTGGTTGGCATTTTGTTATTTACTCTACAATGTTGAATTTGAACTTCACAAAGGCACCCTCATTTAATGTCATGATAATTTTATATTACTTTTTGGCTATAGCTAGCCTTTCAATGTTAGAGAGGGGTATTCCAATAACATTTTGGGTTCTTTTTGAAGTTGATCCCTTGTTTTATTACCTTAATTTTTAATGGATTTATTAGTTGCTTCTCTATATCTTTTGTCCTTTATAGGTTCCTTTCCTTTATCTATATTTATATATTTATTAGTTTTTATTTCTTCCTATTCCTTTTGAGGTATAGTTATAGCATTGTTTCTTGTATCATCATTATCATTATATTTCTCTTATTGTGTTATGATAGGCCCTTTATGCTTCAAGTGCAAAGGTAGACTTCCTCTTAGAAGGATTTTTGTACATTTCCTATTTTTGGATTGCTTCCTAATTGGTTGTTCTTTAGAATCTTTCCTCTTATCCATAATTTTAAACCCTTGTATATTAGCGCATATATAATCAAATTAACATAATGATTCTTCATCTATTTCCATAGCGCTAAAATTTACTAGTGTCATATTATTGGTATTGGGTAGAGTAGGCATGGATTGTGGAGGCTAGGATTGTTTGCAAGTATTTGTATTTACTGTAGGGACATTTTGGACCTTGATGGAAACCTATTGATCCTGACATTATTATTTTTTTTAAGCGAAAAATCCCTTGCGGGGCCGCATTGGTCTAAGAGACCATGAATAGGGGGTTCTACACTGTCAAAGTCACCCGAGGGTCGCACCCAACCCTGCCCACATGAACATTATCAATTGGATTTTGGGTACCCAATTCAGATTTTTGGTAGGGTGGAGATTCAAACCTGAGACCTCCCTTAGAGGATTGCCCTATCCTCTCCAACTCACCTACACCACCTGGGTTTGATCCTGACATTGTTAATTATACTAAATAGTATGAGAATGTATGATATCTCCAATGCATTATGTGGGATCATGCCTATCATTACAAGGAAGATACCATGTTGGATTTTCCCCTATATTAGATTTAACCATGTGATTATAAACTTGATTTACTTCTTGGTTAGCACCTTATTGAGGCACTTGATTATTTATGGGATTTGGAGTCTTTACAGGTTTCTAATTCTATGATTTATACCATTGTTTCTTTGTGGAATTATTTTGATTCACTAATGTATTGATCACCTCCAAAATTTGGTTCATTACAACATTATTGTTAATTCATTGCTTGAGTTGGATGGAGTAGGGAAGTATGGAATTTGTGACTGAAAGAGTACAATGGATGACATATTTTGGATAGAATGAGTAATTATGTATTAGATATAGAATAAATAATGAAAGAGTTTGGTTGGGGATTAGGGATGTGGAATTGGGTATAGTTATATTCTAATAAGTTTGGGCTACATAGACCATTTGTGGAGCAGGGGGTATTTTCCCTACCCATATAAGAACATCCTATTCTATATCCAATTCTTTGAAAGTTACAACTAGCATACAATTATTAGCATTATAAATAATTAAAGATAAATCATATTTGTAAACATCTGATGTGATAAGGTAATGCATGTTCTTTGTTTGGGCTAACATTATGTGGGATTAAGTTCAAGATCCCTGATAATCTAGTATTAAAATCATGTATATTTTCTTGAGGGTGTCTTTACATTGCAATTAATTAAAATAAAAAAGAGTAACCTTATCTTATGATACTAAATATACACATAAATGGTTCTAATATTGATGTCCAAATTATAATTTTATTATATGGTAATCCTCTATACCATAAAGTAGCCCAATCATGAAGAGTAAATTTGCAAGCATACCACTATAACCTTCTCCTAGAAGTAGTAAATTGGTTTGAGCATCAATTAACTAATATGGTATAGTACCATCTTGTTCACATCACCATTAAAGGTAGATAATGCATTCATAGATGTTGGGAAAATAGGAGAATAGGCCACCAAATTTAGTGGTCCTTGGTAGGCCCAATCATGGATTTGGGTTTTGTGGCCTACGAGACACTCTTGGGTTGTTTTGTTGATGAGGGGGATGACCATATTGGTATTGAGGAGTGGGTAAATTACATAGACATCAAGTATGGAGGGTAGGGAGGATACATATATAAAATATTAAAGTGGAGGGTGTTGAGGTGGTGGATTCTGGTAAACCCACTATTTCTTTGGAAGTGATTGAATATTTTTTTTTGTGGTGGAGGATAATTCAGACCTATCTACAAGGTTTGTTGGTTTTAAGGAGGTGGAACTTGCATATTTTTATATTCTTGACTAGTTGGAGGTAATTTTAATCCTTGGGATACCTATAACCCCATTATTCTAGTCATGGTTTGCATATTTTGAGAAAAATTTATATTTAAGTTGAATGACCCTATATGAGGAGATAAAAATGGACTTGAAGGGATGTTGGATGTATTTGATAAATTGAATCCATGTGGAATTTAGGTCAAATAAATGTTTCCAGGAAGGATATTTTGTACACTAGAGATTGATAGTGGATTACTTGCATATAAATGGATCATAAAGAGTGCATTACTCTATTTACATCAATTGGTATCTTATAGAGAGGTTTAGCATAAGTTAAGGTTGGATCCAAATTAGACCAATTTTAATTTGTTAAAATGGATGAATAACTTATTTATTAGATCAATTAACCAATTTATGGTGGCATGAAGCTTTGATTTACTATAATAGCCATGACCTTTAGACAAGTCAAGACTAGATGCTAAAATCTTTTTGAATTCACCCTCTTGATGCACCTACCTGACAATTTGTTATTTTATCTTTTTATTGGTATTATTTTATGGCACATAATGATTTTCATCATTTGATGATCTTTTCCCATTTGTTTTATCCTTTGATAATTTACTCATAAGCTTGCACATGCACACCTACATGAACAAAGTTTTGAGGTCAATCATAGAAAATTTAAAAATATGCTTGTAGAGTGATTTGCTTGCAATTTTGAGGTGATTTACCAACAGAAAGTGATTTTCAAGATTTTGCATGTGGAGTGCTTCACTTTGAAAATATAGTCAATTTGCTTTCTATTTTTGAGTGATTTGCTTATTAATTTTAAACTTAGAAATATTTTCAGCAAGAAGGATTCCAAGTAGATCTCTTGAAATGAATTATCTTCAAAACTAGAATGAATCTCCTTCTCATGAGGAAGGAAGGGAGAAACTTGTTTTTCCTAGTGAATCACTTCCTAAATTTGGAGTGAATTTCTCATCAAATTTATCTTAGAGGAATTTTATTATCTTGGAGTGAATCTCTCTCTTATTTTGAGCAAAATGCTTGCTAATTTGATATTTGGTTAATTTGATATTTGAAGTGAATTGCTCATCAAAGTGCTTCTAGTCAATGAAAAATGCACATATAAGGTCAAATTCAATTTTTGATGATGATTAGATATTTTTGAAGTTGTCTTTATATTTTTTTTTTAATTTCCAATTTTGTGTTGGAGTCACCATTCACAAAGCACCTACAAAAATTGAGCATAAATAATGAAAATTATTCAATTTCAAAGTTAATTTGAGATTTAAAATTGAAAATCAAGTCCCTAGCTTCAAAAAATTGCTTTAGATTTGATCTATGAAAGCATAATATTTTTTGAGGTAATTACTCACTGAGATAGAGCAAACTAAAAAAATCCATGCAAATCACTCACTTAAGTGCCTTAACGAATTTTCAAAGTTTTTCCCAAAATGGAATGAATTGGTTTAAAGTTCAGAGTGAAACACTTTCAAAACTAGATTTAGTGACAATTTTCTCAATTTTGATCCAATTGCTCTATCAATGACAAACATTTTCTCAAATTTTATGTAATTTTGGCACAAAAATTGAGGTATTAAGTACAAAATTGAGGAAAAATGATGGTTGGTCCCACTCGGCATGTTAGAAACTATATTGAACCAAGGAATCTTGACTTCTAACTAAGATTTTGTGTCCCCAATTTGAGTTTCAACAAGGTTGGAAGGGATTGCTAATGGTTTCTCTCGACCTCTAAACTTAGGTTACCTCCTCACTATCCTTGCAAAAAAAACTACCTTAATCTAAACTAACTTGCATTAAAGAAATGTGCAAATAGAAGAATGTAGAAAAGTAAAGTGTGAAGAGAAAAACGTAGATGTAGATAATACAAGTACACACAATGTATGACAAGTGAATAAACAAAAATCAGTAAATATGATATTGAATGATGTTATGTTTTCTCACTATTCTCTTACAATATTAACTCGTGTAGGGGTTTAAAATAATATAATGAAACGATTTCTTTAGGATAATAGATATGGTGCTTCAATACTCTTGTAGATACAACAAGTGCTCGGTTAGATTTTTTGGTGATTGTCGCTTCTTAAGTTACATCTAGGGCCATGTACAATGCTTTTGCATGTCGAGATGTCAAATATATGACAAGAAACTCTCTAGATGGTGACTATCTAGGGTCGGATGATCATGTATGGTGACTGTCTAGGTGCAAATAGTCGTGTTGTATGGACTACTACAATCATCAATGACCTATTTTACAAACTCTGGATACACTATCATAATCAAATTTTGATATGGTTCACTCCTGTAATCTTGTGCATAAGATAGAAATGTAATGCATTAGTAATACCTACTGGACCTCCTGATGTGAGACCCAGATTTAAGAAATATTTGAAAAGCAATGCAGTGGATAAAACTAAAGCATATAATGGATAAAAAACAAAAATGTGTGAATGAAATACAATAGATTATGTTTTACCTTTAGTGTATCTTTTTCATTGTTGTTGTTGCATATGTGATATGTTGTTTTTGAATCATGCTACATCGGGAGGCTTCTACGTAAGCTAGGAACTGATCATTTGGGGGTTTGACGATCACAGATTGAGATTATTTAGGGTAGAACAATCACAATATATGATATTCAAAATATTTTGGGAATAAATTTGAGCTTGCAAAGTCTCATGTTTGAGAGTTTTCACGGGATGGGGATGGAAAAATGATAAAACTTGGAGGGTTTGAGTGCTATGGATACTCAGAGTTTCATTAGAGCTTCACTAGGATTTCCATCCTCATGCTCCATCAAGGAGGTGAGGTCTTATTTATAATTTTTCTAGGGTGAAGGGATAAGGAGGTGGCTTGGTCAGTTAAGTGCATGTAACTAAGAGCTATCTCCTTGCATTGATTTCTTAATTATGGGATTGCATGCGGATAAGATTTTCTTGTAATTTCCATCCAATGTGCAAAGTCAGTTAACTAAATGTGCATTATTTGATTTGATTTTTATATTTAAATTAAATATATTTATTTAATTTAAATATGCATGTTTGGATTTGATTTGCTTTTATATTTAAATTAAATATATTTATTTAATTTAAATATGTATGTTTAAGTGAGAGTGCATATTCTTTTAACTATTTCTATTGATTATGTGCATAGTGTGCATGTTTAGTTAACTAATTTTGTTAACTAAGTGTATGATAAATCTTCCTTTGTGGTTTAGAGGTGCAACGACCTGTTGGTCAAATATCTGCCTAAAATACAAACATGCGTTTGTGCACCTTAGACATGGCCAACATTGAAAGGTCGGAGCAAAGAAATGTCCTCCAAGACAATCTCCAAAGTGGGCTAGCTCCCTTACTAATCCTACACCAGAATGAAGTTTAGAGTTGTAGGAAAGAAATTAGAAATAATAGAAATAAATAGGAAATATAGCGATAGGCCAAACGATGTAGGATTGGGGATAGACTAGCAATAATTCAAATCAAGTATTATAGCAGCATAGAATAGAAAGAGGGCAAAAGAATCCACTTACAAGTTTGCAGAGATAACTTTTAGAGTTGCATTCTAGTACTCACTCCCTCGCCAGCAAAGTTCAAATCTAGATGTAGAATTTGAACTTAGCAGGTAATGAATGTGAACATAAAATATAAATACTTTAGAGTAGAAATAAATAACACACAAAACTTGCTTGCCGAATCAGTAGCCAAATTCCTTCTATTTACATAAAAAACTTGAAAAGTTTTTCTACAGAGTGTCTATCCTCCTTATTACATTGAAAATGTGTAGTATTTATAGAGGTTTTTTCCTTTGTTCCTTTAATACATAAAATATAAAATATTTATAGATTAGGAACCTTCGTGAAAAAATTCCTCCTTGAAATTCTTGAAAATATTCCTTTTGTGACAACGATCCAACTTTTAAGGGAAAACTCCTAGGTAATCATCAAATTCAGATGTTGATGCACGAAAAACTACAAATATGGTCATTGACTTGATACCTCCATTATTTCTTGGAAATTTACCCTTGTCCAGAATTTCTTGGAACTTATGAAAATCACCTTATGATTTTAAATCCTATAGCCTTTTCAACACGAAACCAAAAAATGTAGTCACTTTTCACCTCCATCATTAAATTTCCATAATTTTTGATTTGGGTATTTTTGAAAAGTTTTATTTGATGCTCGAAATCAATTTCACCCAAAATAGAGCAATAGGCGAATATGGACAAAGGTCTTCTACTTAAATTTCATCACTTCCTTCTTATTCGTGCTTCTAGGTGGAAAGAGTACCCACAAAACAATAATTTTATAACTTTGCTCAACCTGTGATTTTGAGTTACGCTTTACATTACTCCATATAATTCTTCCCAATACACAACCCACAACTTTACTCATTTAAAAACTAATATGCCACGTTCACCCCATAATCGTAACAGTAATCACACTTGGGAAAAATACCTTTACACACCATTTTCATTTACGGTGCTTTAAACCATCTTTGTCATTTTGCCTCAAGGAGGTGCGAATGGAACTTTCACCTCTCACCTGGGGTGAAAGCATTGCAAACTGCCTCCTTTAGAAACTATTTTTTAAACTTTGGAATATATGTCGCCCCAAGAAGGGGCAAATGGGATTTTTACCCCTCACTTGGGGGAAAACCATTTAAAAATAAATTTTCAATATGTGACATTGCAGGGTCCACAACGTTCTTTTTTCCCATATGCTTTTAGCCCAAAGAGGAGTGAAAGGTAGTTTTGACCCTCTTTTGGGGTGAAAGAACCTTAACCTTTTAACATCGTAACTTAGCACCTTGTTGCCTTTGCTTGGCGTTCTCCCGAAATGAGGGCAAAAATTGTTATTATTTCTTGAACGACACCTTAGTGGGACCCATAGTGTAATCCCTCTGAACTCACGATTGTTGGTATTTCACCATAGGGAGGGGTGAAAGGGAGTTTCGCCCCTCACCTAAGGCGAAAGTCTAGTTGACTTTTTCAACATGTTTACTGGGTGAATTGTCCTCTATTTTTAATGATGTTCGCCCCAAAGTGGGGCGAACGACGCTTTCACCCCATTTTTAGGATAAACACACTTATTTCCATTGATTTCGCTCTTCAACTTTGGGCCCACCAGGAATTTAAACATTTGAATGTGTTTTCACCCCAAGGAGGGGCGAAAGAGATTTTCACCCCTCACTTGGGGTGAAAATCGTTTTGCTAAATTTAACACATATTTTTTCCTTTTTAAATTTACATTCGCCTTAAAGTAGGGCGAATGCATTTGTCGCCCCACTTTTGGGATGAACGTATTTTTACCATTTTTTTCAAAAACAAAGCCATCTTCACCCCGAGGAAGGGCGACAAAGATTTTCATTCTTCTCTTGGGGTAAAAAGGTTGTTACATCCAACGTTCCCTTAATATTTTAAGCATCATTTTTGTTGACGTCTTCGAACGATTCCAACCATTTTTCCACAACCAATTTTTCTTGTAACACCCATTATTTCCAGCACAAAACCCATGAAAAACAAAGAAGAAGATTAACACATAAAAAATAACTGCAATACATTATACTAGCCAAAATACTACAAATATATTCAATATATTTTACCGCTTTTACAATAAAAAATATTCATCAAAATTTCAATGTGGCATGGTGCAAAACTGCCAACACTACCAATAACTTGAGTTTACCTGCCATTGTTGTGGATGATGTGGATGGGTAAATGTGAGGGTCAATGCGTCCAAGAGGGGGGGTAAATAATTGTGCAACCTAAGCACTAATTAATTAATTATTTAATAAATCAATTAATTAATTAATTTAATACTTAGGTGATGAATGTTTATTATTTAATATTAAATATATTAATTAATCATGATTAATTAATTAATTAATATATAATCATACAACGTGAGTGTTCACACCTAAAAGTTCAACATCCACGATCGTTCGACCCCAAACGATCACCATCCAAAGAGCTGCCTTTCACAAATATGACTTCTTAACACACAGAAGCACCGTACACGGCCCCAAACGTAACTTACGAAGCAATGATCACTAGAAACTTTGCCTGAGCACTTGTTGTAGCTACAAGAGTACCGAAGCACCATATCTATTTGCCTAAGGGAATCATTCTCTTATAGTATTGTAAACCCCTTGCATGGGCAAATATTGTAAAAGAAAAACGAGAAAGCATAACATAATTTAATATCATATTTATTGCTTTTTGTTTATTCACTTGTTATACATGGTGTGTACTTTTTTCGGCTATAAAAGAAAAGAAAATGTAAAAATAAAATACATGAATGTTTAAGGGTGCAAGAGATTCAAGCAAATATGGGTTTTAAGTTGTAGTGAGGAAAGTGTGTGATCAATCATCACATGAGAAGTCAAATAACATCAATATCCACTGATGTCAAAATGACTTAATATGTCACTACATGCCAAAATATCATTTTCCATAAGATGCACCTCAAGATCTACACTTTGAATTTATCTTTGTGACTATCTGAGCAGTTTGCTTTGGTTTGGTGAGCAAATCACTCACATTCATAAGCGAATCAACTACTTTTTTTAAGTGAATCACTCCCTCAAACCAATTGATACGTAATACTTAAAACCAATTGATCAATTTTTACAAGTAGATCAATCCCTGTCAAATTTTAAAATTTCTAGCATATCCTTACTACCTAATCTTCATATATTATCCTTCAAAATTTACAAGATTTTATAGGGTAGTGCTGTGGTACTATAGTAACATATGTTTCTTCCGTCTAAAATATGATGACACTTTATAAGTGGTGGTTATGACATGGGACCGAACTCAAATATATGAGTAAATTTCTTTTATATAATGCAAATATATAATGAGAGGACAATAAAATATATATTTTTTCGATTATTAGTAGCCAAACATCTTTGTCAACCATATTTTTTTTCTCAAAATAAATTCCACGTGAACAAGAGCAAAATCATTATACAACGTAGTCACCATCAATCACTATCATAGTTTTGTTGGACTCATCGGTATTGAGCCCCATCAATCACTATCATAGTTTTGTTGGACTCATCGGTATTGAGCCCCATCAATCACTATCATAGTTTTGTTGGACATGGGTATTGAGCCCCACGTGCTCAATCACGGAAAACCTAAACAACAGGTACCATGGCAGAGTGAATAAGTGAGATGTCCGCAGTGACGAATTACCATAACGACCGTGCTATAGAAACTATGAATCTTCAAACAGAAGATTGAGGCGTCACTGCGCCTCCCCAAATCTTAATGCGATTTTCAGCCTGCGATGCCTGCAACGACAAACAAAGTAGGAACCCATTCTGTAACTAACCATTTTTTTTAAAACTAATAGCGATAACCACGTCTGGCCCAAAATGCTTAGTACCTCATGCTCCCAGTTTGTTCGAATTGTAGTTATACACAGCACAAGTGTCTGCAATCCGCTTCCGCAAATCATCCCAGTCCACATTCCCTACACCCCAAATCAATAAATTAAAATTACCATTTCATGTCTGTTGTTTCGTAGTTTGGAGGAAGAGAAATATACCTTAACACCCAGATCAAACTTAAATCCCAGCAGGATTCCAAGGGGCACGCCGAATATGTAATAGCATCCTATGTTGAGGTAAGCCAAAAATGTTTGCCAGCCTGCTCCAATTGCCACCCCTTTACCCACAGAAAACACAGTTTTAATGAAACTCACCAATGCATTCAAATAACTGTATGAATACTCTCTTCAGTTACAAAAATTCAATACCGGTGAGGAGGAACTGCACATCGTTCAATAGCACTGCAAATGAAAGCACAGTTGCAAGTTTTGACACTTGTTTCGCTACATCCATGTTGTCTGTGAAAAACATGGGAAACTCATTCCTGGTAAGGAGAATGATGGCCATGAACATAAGGCCTATCACCAATGATGTGCCCATGGCAACAATTATTGCGATTTTTGCAGCTCTTGGGCTCCCAGATCCCAGCTCATTTGAAACCCTTACACTAAACAATGGAATCATAATTAGCTTCTATACAAACAAAATGCTTGCTTTCTTTCTTGTTTATCCTCATTAGCTGAATTTGTAGACTCACCCGATTGCTACGTTGAATCCCAAGTATAACATATAAATCCAGAACACCACATTCAGGCTGCACGCAGGGCAACAAAAGCTTAAAACAGCACAGTAAAAATAATTTGCATACAAAACAATGTTTGGAGTGAAGTAAAAACCATATAGATACTGTGTCTATTGCGATTTCTGGATTCTTGAGATGACCGGCGGCGAGTATTAGTACCATCATATACATCAAGTCTGCACTGCAAGATCCAAACCAATAAATAACTAGACCCTAGATTCATAACCTAATTTCTAAATATGTATTTGAAGCAATTTAGGTGGATGGGTAACCTCATCATGATAGCTGATGCTAAGGAGAGACGTAAGAGACCCCCAAGATTGTGGAATGCACTCCATGAAAATCCAGTCCAAGCATCACCGCAGGCGCCACTAAATACATAGGCTATCTGGCCTAGTACCACAATCCACCATGATAAATCTAGCATTAGTGCTGCCCCAACTAATCCACATCCCAGCTTGACAATTAACAGCCAACTGAAGAGAACGTGTACAATCAAAGCAGCCCCAGAAATGAGAGACATGGCGAGTACCCTTCCCTGGGATTGTAAGAACCTAGCAACCGGGTAATTGATTGCAAAAGCGTATAACTGAGGGATAAGCCACGGGGCAAAATTCCCCGCTGCCTCTGCTACTTCATCTGTTTGGCCTAATGCCCTCAGAATAGGCCTTGCAAACACATAGGTGAAGGTCAGGGGCAATGCGAGTGCGGTTAATATAACCCATGAGCGTTGCAGATATAATCCGAGCATGTTGAGTTTCCCTGTTCCCATCGCTTGACCACAAACTGTTTCCACTGCACTTCCCATGCCCATCTGCCAACAGTTAACCTCAGTTTTGTTTCTATTAATTACATTTTTTAAAACAATATTTATAGAAAGTTTATGTCTAAGATCCTCAGATTTTGCATACAATTATAAGCAACCTATTAATTTTGACAGAATAGCATTTAAATTAAATGCTAACATCCACTGACTACATATTGGAAGGAAATTGAGGTATTAAAGTGAACGAAATTTTAACATAGAAATATGTTATTGGAAACAAACAGTTTGTATGAAACAGCATCATATGAACAGGTAAGAAAGTAAGAGGGCCAACTACTCTCACATACAACTATTGAAAAGAAATATATGTTTACAAGCATAATGCCTTTCAAATAGTGATATACACTGAAAAAGATCTAAGATTTAAAGAAATGAAAGAAGTATGAACTGCAGACTCCACTTAAATGAACGATGACTGATTCACCATGCTTGATCTGCTTATTATCTCAAGTTCTCAAAATTTCTAAATAAATAAATAATGGCATCTTTCAGTATTTAGGAAAAAGGATACCTTCAAATAAAGTGCTTGTCAAGTTTAAGCTCTAAAGCACAATGTCTAAACCTGATGTGTCCTGTTAGAATATAGATGTGATTCCATTATAAATTGGCATGGTATAATTTCATTTTAAAGTTCGTAGTGATCCAATTCCATTCTAATAATAATGTGAGATGTTAGTGAGAGGAACTCACCATCACTCCAAATGCAAACCCTCCAATGACGACGTTTGAGATAGATACAGCGGCCAAGTTCAGCGAACCCAAGTGGCCAGCAAAGGTCTGAGTGGTGGTCAAAAGTGTCTGTTGACATAAAGTTGTAAAAATTATAGGGCCTGCAAGGCTCCATAGCTTCTTTGATTCTCTCCACCACTCTTTCCACAAGTCGTTGCAGCTTATCATTTCTTCATCATCATGGCTTTGAAGGTCGTCATTTTCGACTGAATCCAGCAATGGTGTGCGGAAATTGGATTGCTCCATCGCTAGCAGCTTCCTGTCTTCCTTTTCGCTGTTGGAGTTGCTATTCCTGGTTGGGGTTTCTGCCCACATGAATTAATAACAATTTATTAGTGTGTTGATCTTGAACGTGGTTACTGACCAGTTTGGTTTGACTGTGTGGTAAACTATTTTCATGGGTACTGTGTAAAGGTAATGGTTTTCGATTGACTAGGAAAATATTAAAGAATCATTTTCGGACTGATTAAGAAAATGTTAGATAATCATTTTATTTATAATACTTATGGATATGTAGGTTGATTTATATTAGCTAAAGTAGCCTTAGCCATTGAGTGCTTAGCAGTTAATTAGGTGTTTGTTATAAAAACTGCATCTAATTGTTTTGTATTCTTATTAAATGTATCAATATTCTTTAGTTGCTTTGTTTTGTAGGGATCTTGTTTTTGAAAATGGTTGATGTTATTTTGGTGCTTTATTTTATTGGTTATTTTTGTTTTGCAGATCCTGTTTTCAAAAATTGGTATTAGAGCTTGATTTTTTCAACAATTGGTATTTACAGCCTGATGCTATGAGTCCCGAGGATGTGCAGATTGGCTTAGGAAGAATGTTAGAGAAATGAGTAAGACTCCTTCATTTGACTTGTAGGTTGGTTCAAAGGGAAGCTAGAAGCTCATGGGAGAGCAAGCTCAACAAACCGATGTCCTAGATTCGAGTCTTAGTTGGTGATGTGTAGATTGGCTTAGGGAGAATGTTAGAGCAATGAGTAAGACTCCTTCATTTGACTTGTGGTTCAAAAGGAAGCTAGAAGCTCATGGGAGAGCAAGCTCAACAAACCGATGTCCTAGATTCAAGTTTTAGTTGGTTCATACCTTTAATAGGGTATGAGAGTTGAAGCAATCAAATTAAAAAGAAAAAATACACAAAAAGAAGCAAAGCTAGGTTAAAAGGAAAAAAAAATAAGAGTATAACCAATGAAAAAAGGAGAAGTGATGAGAATATTTTTTTGAAATAATGATTCCATGTTCTCTCTTTGTTTGGTTAAAATTGGTCAGCATATTCATTCTAAGTCTTATGTTAAGCGAATCTAATAGAAATTGTATATTGGTGTTGTTTCTAATTTGGTGAATGAATTTGTTGAAATTTATTTCGGGTGTCAACCAAAGACACCATTTCTTTGCATGATGCAGAATGAATTTGAAGGTAATGCCTTGGAATGTTGGGGGGCACATCAAGACCAAAAAAATAAGGTGGATGTGGTAGTTTGGAAGCATAAGTCAGATATACTATTTTTGATGGAAGTTAAATGCACAAGTTGAAGAGAAATTTTTGTTTCAAAAATTAAAAATTTAAACCTTAAGAATTAAGGGGGAGAATGTTGGAAAATATTAAATAATCATTTTATTTGTAATGCTTAAGGATATGTAGGTTGATTTGTATGAGCTAAATCAACAATAATTAGATGCTCGAGCAATCAGTTAAGTGTTCATTACAGAACTACATCTAATTATTTTGTACTCCCATTAAATGTATCAATATTATTTGAATGCAATATCATGAAAATGATCTTTCCTCTTCAATTTTGTTAGAAAAATTCAATTAGGGTATCTTTTTTGTGTAAATGGTTGTCCTTATTTTGGTTGCTTTGTTTTGTAGGTCCTATTTTCAACATTAGTTGACCTTTGGTTTGACAAAATGCAAGTATATATTCTGGTGGTAAATGACACCTTTTGTCCATGTTTTGGGGAGGGTTTTATTATAATTAAAATTTTAATTATAATTTTGATATGTTTAAATTTGAAATTAGTGGTGGAAATTAAAATTTAGGCATATTAACAACAATAATTTGGATGATTATAATTAATTTGATTAATTATTTATTAGATAATCTACCTTATAGGTGATATTTGTTACATGTTTATAAGTCATAGTTATATTAATTTTTTTTAATATAAAATACTTTTGTTGGCTAGATAATAAGGGGATGTTTTCAAGTCCCTACCCTTGACAAATTACAACTCTCTTCTTTAGAGCTTGAGAGTTTACAAATAGATACACTTATCATCTCAATTGAGATACTATAGCTAGAAACCTACATCATTTTACATAAAACATTTGAATTCTTTATTTTCATTTTTTGGATCTTTTCAATTTTTTGTGTGAACAATAAATACAAATATTTTAGAATTTAGCATCCTTCTTGATATTTTTCTTTAGTAGCCTTCACAATACCAAAAATTCACCTCTACTATCTATGCATTGCATCTTAGTAGAATAATATTTCCAAAACATTGCACTATCATAGTTCGCTTTACCAAATTTGGATTACTAGTTTCTTCCTGAAACACAAGTGCAACCACAAAAATTATAATAAATAGTTTAAACCCCTCTATTGTCTAGACTATCTACATATTTTTTTCCTTCCCTTAATGTATGTGTAAACACTATTTCTTCAAACTCTTAGCAAGATATTAAATTTCCATAATTATCTCTTGTATATCCCATGGAGCCTTTGCTTTCCTCAAAATTGTATTTATTACTATGAGAGAATTGCCTTCCATCCATAATCTATTCCATTTCATTTGTTTGCATATTTTTAATCCTTCTAAAGCTTCCAAAGCTTCAATTTATTTATCTTAAATCCACTATTGAAAGCATAATGAGACAAAAACTATCCTCTATTATTTCTAATTATTTCTTCTCCTATTGGTCCTATATTTCCTTTAGATGCTCCATAAAAATTCAATTTAACCAACTCCACATATGGTGGTTTCCACTTTATATTCTTTGTCTTCCTTTTGTTTCTCTTGTACCCAACATCATAATTCCATTTAATGACTTGACTCCATCTATCAAGGTTCTCTACTTCCAAATTAGGGATTGGGTAAGTTGATAGAGTTGGTTTAGACTCCTCTATGACTAAACATATATTCATTTTCATTACTTCTAAACTACTTTCCTTTCCTTTAAATATTCTTATATTCATTTCTAGCCATATAGTCCAAAGTATTGTATCATTGATATATCTCATATTGTCTGGAAATCCTAACTTTTATAAGTGCTCTTCCATTGCTTTAACCAATATTCAATTCTTCTATTCATCACCATGCATTTACCAAACATATTAAGAATCCATTGCCATAGTTTCCAAACTATTGAGTAATGTCCCAATATATGGTCTATACTCTCCTCCTTTTTACAAAGAACACATTGAGAAGGGTCTATGAAAACCCCTTTTCATAAGGTTATACTAGGATACAATTTTTCTATGACCTACTAGCCAAACAAACATTTTGACTTTAGGAATGCTTGGGTTATACCAAAAATCTCTCTATATTCTAGTGATATTACTCTTTTGTTGGTTATTTACATTATATCCATTTCTTGTTGTGTATTATCCTGAGCTATTCAACTCCCAAATCAATTTATCCTTGGCTCCTCTTAGAACATTCATAGTTGTTATATTTTTACTCAATTGCCTCCTAGCATCAATATCTTGTATACTTATAAAAATTATTCTTTCCATTTGTATCTTCCTTTTTTATCCTTGGACAAAATGTTTGAAATCCTATCACCATATTTATCTTGAACTAACCTCATCAAAGGTTTCAAAATTAGATCTAAATTGATTGGTTTTTTATCACACCAAGTATCCATTCAAATATATTTTTTCTCTAGTTTCCACCACCCATATTAAACCTTTAATCATTAGATCAATGGAATTTTTAAAACCATTCCAAAGAGAAAAACCATTTGATTGAGAGAATGTAGTAAATATTAAACTTGGATCATTGGGCTCAACATGCTTACTTAGAAGAATTCTTTCCCATTGTCTTTCACTCTCTTTGTACAATCTCTAGATTAATTTTCCCCTAAGAGCTAAGTTTGCATATGTAAAAACTCTTAAACCAAGATCTTCCCTAGTTTTATCATCACACACCTTGCTCCATTTAACCAAAGAAAATTTTCTTTTATCATGTAAACCTAACCATAAAAAGGATCGTATAATATAGATTAAAAGTTTTTCAACTAATTTTGGTATAGTATACAATCACATATAATATGTTCAAATGACCTGTAATATTGACTTAATTAACTACACTCTTCCTACTTACGATAACCGTATACCTTTCCAAGCTGGTAGTTTATTTTAAACTTTACTAACAACTGGATTCCATAATTCTATCCTCATTCTCCCTTCAAATAAAGGCATCCCTAGATAAGTTGCTAGCAAATTTGCCTCCTCCATTTGAAGTAACTTGTAAATTCTTGCTTTGATATTAGCTAGAGTGTTAAGGAAGTAAAATTTGGATTTTGTCTTCTTTACTTTTTGCCCTTATGCTCTTTCATATTCCTTTAAAAAGTTATTCAAAGCTCTGGCCTCATTTATCCTTGCCATTCCAAAAAGGGTTGTATCAACTACAAACTATTGATGGTTGATCTTGATTTTAATCTCTAGAATTTCTCTTCCTTAAAATATTATGAGATTCACTAAGAAACTTCATTTCCTTTGATCTTGGATTATTATGATCACCTTTTTGGAATTTTGAAAGTTTATTTTTTAGTTCTTCTTTCTTCTCAAAAATATTTCCAAAAGTGTTCTTGTTCCATTCTTTTAATCTAGATGCCATAAATTTAATTTGTTTTGGAAGAGCATACAACCCACCATTTCTTGAAAAATTCCACATTTGTGCTATCATATCAAAAAATTGAGGATGGTCTCCCCACATCTACTCATATTTAAAATATGATCCTTTTTTGAATTTGCTTACCACCATTTGAACTCTTATTGGCCAGTGATATGAACCAATCCTGGTTAAGGTATTAATTTTAGCACAAGTTCCTTCATCTAGCCAATGATCTAAGAGTATGCATCTGTCTAATTTTATGCTATTAGGTTCTTGCCTCTCTTGTTGTTGGTCCATGTATAGTTGTCTTCTTCAAACCCAACCTCCCATAGATTGTTTTTTTGAATAAAATCTAAGAAATATCTCATACTTTGGGTTAGTTTATTAATTACCCCAAATTTTTCATCCAACTTGGTTATGGCAATAAAATATTCTATGATCATGAACCAGGTTTCATGGTCTTTACTTCTCATAAAGGCTTCAATCCCACTCTAAAATTCTAATCTACTTGACTGAGTTATAGGTCCATAGACATCGATAAGGATGAAATGAATATCTATAAATTAGCAAGTGACTAAAGAGACTATCCAATGCCTAGTTTTATAAATAGTTACATAAGAGGTTCTAGAAAGATTCCAACAAGTTAGATTTCCCTTGCTGCTCCTTCGGAATCCATAACTTCCCATTCACATATTGCCCATACTACTTTCGTTGTTTTTGAAACTTTTTTTTTTCATTTTAGTTTATTGGATACAAAGAATATAAGACTTATTACTTAAAAAAATGTTCCTAATACCCATTTTCTTTAAGGGGGTATTAGTACCCCGTATATTCAATAATGAGATGATAATCATGTCTCACAAGGGGCTATTGGACTTGCTTGTGTATTACCAATATCATTTTGTTGTTTGGTAAAGAGAATTTCAACCAACTTAGTTTATGTTCATTTCTCTATGTTTGCTCTTGCTTCCCTAGATCTTGCTTAATAATTTGAGGGTTTTTCTCTTTTTTCCTTGCGTATATCAGGAGTAGGTCTTATTATTCTATTCCTCAAAATTCTTTCACAATTTTGTTTTTCATCACATTTATCCTCTCCTAGATCTACTACAGAAGATTTTGACATGTCCTACTTATTTTTTGGTATTTCCTTATTAATGACAAAGGTATTAAGTTCTAAAACTACATTTTCTTTACTGATTTGTTTATCTTTAATGGTGCATGGCACTTCAAGAGAGTATTCAAAATCTAATGAGACACATTCCTTAGGTTCATTAAGAATGTTCTTTCTTAAATTAAGATCATACTAAATATACGGTTCCTCATTAATATGTTGAACCTACTATATTGTGTCCTCTAAGTTTTGATCTATTTTTTTTCATACGCTAAAGCCTCAAAATAGTTGGTATTTTTTCCAATATCCTTCCTTACTAGTCTCCACTGTTTATTTTCTTTCATGTTTCTAGATCTATTTTTTGAAAGTTGAAAACCATCTTCATCCATAACCATTTGTAAGTTTCTCTTGCAGTTTTCTACATATGATTCTATTGGGCTCTTCTTAGGGCATGATCTCTCAATATACCCCACCTCATGACATATTCTACATCTAAAATATATATTTTCATAATCTATGGTTTGGATCCACATCATCCCCATACTTAAAAATGATTGATTATGGTAAATATTTACTTATATCAATCCTGACCAGTATTCGAGCATAGATAGCGAAGAATCCATCTCTTGTAGTATTTAAAATCTCAAGAAATTCTCCTAGAGTGTTTCCTATTTCCTTGAAGGTATCTATTTCCTAAAATTCAATGGGTAACCCAAACATCCTAACCCAAACTGGTACTAGGGATAAATTTACATTTTTAGGTGAAAAACCTACATACCAGTGGGTAAGGAAAAGTGTTGATGTTCCCATTAACCAAAGATCCTCTTTTAGGAATTTTGTCTTTCTTCCCTAGAATAAAAATGGCTAAGAAGAATTTTTTGGGAAGAAATGATAGAATCACTCATGGAGACTTCCAACTCCTATCAATCCATTTTCTCAAAGCTGAATCCCCAAGCCAATACCCATTAAATTTATCAAAAAATGCCCTATCTTGGAGCAATGAGAATCCCTCTAAGGTGCGCTCACTAGCCTATACCACATGAGATGATTCTAAGGATTTAACTATAAATCAGTCCACGAAAAGGAAACTAGAACTAAAAATCTATTAAAATTTATTAGAATATCCTATAGCAAATATAATATTTGATAAAAAAATTATAATAATTTGCATTCAAAATATCTAAGGTAAAGAAGGAAAAAACTAGCTAAAAAATTATATATCTAGATAGAATGTCTTGCCTCACTGAAGTCCTAGCCTTTCATTGCTCTTCCTATCATTTGAATCCTAGTTGACAAATATTTACAATTTCATTTTTCATGACTTAAAATGGTCATTGCCCTTGTTCTGGATGGTTGACTTCATAGGATTGTATCTCCCTCAATATTGCTTGGATTCCTTCATATGATCACTTATTTTAAATATATTCAAATTCCATACAAGTTAATCCAAGAATCAACTGAATAGGATAATCCTTCTTCTAAAAGATAAGACATTTTTAAAGAAAAATACCTTAATCCTTCAAAATGATTTTGTATTTTAATATAATATTATTTAGATAATTACACTTAGTAAAAGAAAAATATTAAAGTGGAAGAAAATTCCAAAATAAAAATATATCACTAAAAATAAAGCTTGTATGAAAACATCATCACATGGACTGTTTGTATAAAAACAATATATATATATATATATATATATATATATATATATATATATATATATATATATATAATTTAAAAGTTTTAAAAAATATAAATAAAGCTTATAGTTATACAAATATAATGATCACTTGCCATATTCTCTTTTAAGATGCATGGCATTTACTGGTTTTTTAAAGCCCTTGAGATGGCATTTATTGGTTTTTATATGTCCTCTCAAAAATATAATTTTGATGCCATGTGTGAATGAAGTTTATTTTAATGGTTGAAAATGCTTGCTACATATGAATTGGATTCCTATATATATATAAATAATAAAATTGGTTGATAGGGTAGAAAAAATAAACAATAATAAAATGTTTGGTATACATGAATTACAATATTTTAATAAAATAAGATTTTAATTATAAAATATTATAATTTCAATTTAAATTATAATTTTAATATAATTTTTTAAATAATATTTTTTATTAAATTTAAAAATAAATATTAATGATTATAAAATGTTAAATTAAAAGTACCTGCCCTAACCTTGCCGTGCGGGTGTCATTTGCTCCACCAATAAGACCTCCATTTTCATGTTGCATGAGGTTGTTTGGCCAGTCTTGGGTAGCTATGGAACCTATAATAAATGAACTTGGAAATGCAAGGTTATATATATAACCCAACCTAGGAAGTAGTGCTAGCAAATGTATTGATAGGAATGGAAATTTAAAAGTTGATTAACTTGCATGGTTTAATGGTTTAATTTATCAAAATGGGTTAATCTAAAAGTAGATTTTTTTTTTTTTAAATTTATAATAAAATTCGTAATATTATTGGATATTTTTTTTTATAAACTTTAGTTTATTGAGTAGGACTTTGATTTCCCAAGGCATTGGAATAGATAACTAGAAAACACTTGACCCACCACCATCCAACATATCTCCCTTAAGGTATACCGTGATTTGAACTCTAAATCTCTCAAATAGAAGCTTAACTAACAAATCTCCCAAAAATACAAATGGATGAAACATAATAACAAACAGATGAAAAATGAAGCAATAAATTTTATGAGGTTCCAAACTCCAACGAAGAAATTAAACAATTTATGAGGTAAAAATTTAGATTTGTCATATGGACTGAAAGGTTAGGAAGGAAAAACAATTATACATTAATGAGTTCAACCTAGACTATGAACATAACCAAAATAAATGCATAGATGCAAAGATCAAATGGAAAGAAAAAATGCTTATAACCTAACTAAAATCTTTATCACACTGTTGGAATATATTGCATTATTTAATTCTTTACTAATGTACCATCATGGGTACATATTTAGATTATGAGTTTATTAGGACTTAAGTACTTTCTTAAAACAATGTAATAAATGCACAAGTGTTAGAATGTGCAATTATGTAAATGTTCATGTAGTCCACATGTATATAAGTCATTAGAATAGAATAGTGAGGTGTCATAGGAATATTGATAGCAAAGAGTTACATCTCATTATAAATAGGACTTTATAGGGTAGAAAAAATGGAGTATTTTGGAGTGCACAGATAGAGTAATAGTAGATACAATATAGATCTATTTTTGCAAATATGAAGAGGTTATGACCTCCATGGAATAGTATTGTATATTTTCGTGAATTTTCATTAATGGTTGTTTCTTGAGTTATCTCAGAAGTTTCTTATCATATTTTCATGCATATTAGTTAGCCATTATCATAGTTAACATTGCATGCTTATTTCCATACTTGTGGTTGCATTTTATTTAAGTTTATATCTTTAAAAGCTAACAGTGGTATGAGAGCACTAGGTAGATCAATAGGAAATATCCAAGAGCCACAAGAGATATTGAGAGGATATTGCAAATATCATTTTAAATTTTTTTGAAATTATATTTGGTTAGATTTTTTCCACAAAGTTGTAGAAAAACGTATGAAAACTAGAACTCAACATTGCTTCCACTAGATTGACAATCCAACTAGTGAAGATTGTTTTCTATAGATTTATAGAAATTTCTTTTATCATTGCCTAATACTTTGTTGTAGAGTGGAGATTTGGAGGCCTAAGGAAAAGGTCCCATTGCGATATTTGTGGATTGAAGACTCCTAGTTGGAGATTGAGAAGAATATCTAGTGGCCAAGGAAGCCACATTGAAGGTTGCAAATCAAGGAAGAGGTCCTAGAAAGAAGACCCCATTGAAGGAAGAAGAGACTCTAGGAGAAGAGTCTTGGTGAATATTGGATATTGGTGATCTCCATTGAAGATTGAAAACTTCACATTGAAGAAGAGGTCCATAGAAGGCCCTTTTGAAGAAATTTCATAGTTGGAATATTGAGCATTGAGAAGGACTAACAAAAGTCCTATTGTAGATTTCAGTAGCAACATATTTGGGATATCCAAGAAGGAGATCAAGGAAGGTCTCATTGAAGTATTTTTGAAGCTATAAGATTGAAGACCTTGGAGAGGTATCAAGAAGAAACAAGGAGAAGGCTTGGAGAAACTCATTGAAGGAGTTCCTAGAAGAACTCATTGGAGACATTTACTACCAAGGAGAAGCTCATATTAGTAAATAAATTGGGATAATTGTTGCCATACAAAAACAAGCCCAAGGGAGAAATATTTTGCAAGAAGTTTGTCAAATTTTAGAGTGGTTTGGAGAAGATCTCAAGACTTTCATATTCTTGAGAAGAAGATCTATTTTGAAGTCAGAATTTGATAAGAGAAAGAAGATAGAGAAACCACCAAATCTGAGATATTTGGGGATTGTTATTGAAGGGTTATTAAGGAATATTTCAACTATGTTTTGGAGGAGTTTCCTACCAGAATTGTGAGATTCAAGGAAAACATTTCGGTGAAGGTTTTGACTGCTTTACAATATGATATTTTTAATATTTGAGGATAGTGATATAGTAGCAATTTAGGCAACATTAGTAGCTACTAAGGTTTAGATTTTAAAGGTATATCCTGAAAGAGTATTGAAGCCACCAAATCATAGTTTCGGGCCAAAAATTAGTGGAGTGTTAAAGCTGCAAATGGGAAAAAGAGCTATTTTTGAGCAGCCTGAAAGAGTTGCAATATCATCTACAAAATGGTAGAATTTAGGTGATTCAAATCACCATCATCTATAGAGGTAGAAAGGTATCCAAAAAATGTACAAAAGGTTCATTAGCTAAACTTTTATAATTGGTTTCTTATTAAAGTTTATTGAGCACCTATTTCAAGATTTAAAGGTTGCATAAATAAGTTTCAATTTATAGTCTTCAAGGTAGTGCAAAAGTTATAGTCTACAAGGTTCAAACTTGCACATAAAAATAGAAGTTAGATATATTTTGAGAGAAAGAAAAATATCAACTATCTATTGTCTATTCAAGAAAAAGAAGACTCTAAATATTTGCATATACTATAGTGAAAAACATTAATGAAAAGCTTGGATTATTAAGTATTAAAGCAACCAGGAAAGAAAAGTATTGCCAAGGATTTGAAGGTAATATTGACTTCAGTTTTATCTCAGGATTTTGAGAAGCCAAGAGAGTTGGTTTAAGAGAACAGGGGTGATGAACACTAGAAATGCTCATTTTATATACACTTTTAAGGGCATCATTATTGATTTAATTAGCATTTGAAATGTATTTTTATATAACTTTTACATATAATTGATAAAAAATGAAGTATTATGCTTGAATAGTATTTTTAGTAGAAAGTGTGTAATACAAGTTTTTGCTACTAATTTGGTGTTTTTGAGTCTACATCCCATTTGGGCCAGACAATGCATGAATACATCTTGAAGAGAACTGCAATGAATAGCAGTAGGCTGTTGCCTGACTCCCAGCAGTAGGATGGTACTTAACTCTCAGCAACAAGATGGCACCTAACTCTCAACCTATCTCTTACTAAAAAAATATTCCTACCATAGTTTTGTCATCTAATTTAGTCCTTTTTTTATTTTGGAATATGCATATAAGCTTTGCAACCAAAAATTCTTAGTTTTTCTATATTTGGTTTTTGTCCTAACAATGATTCTTTTGGTGTAACATGTTTAAGTATTCTTGTAGGTAGTCTATTCTACAAATATACTGCTATTTTAACTGCTTCTACCCAATATTGATGGTCAATAAGCGATTATTTTAACATAAACCTAACCATTTCCATTATAGATCTATTTATTCTTTTTGCAACTCCATTTTGTTGTGGCAAATATGTTGTAGTAAGTTATCTTTTTATTCCATTTTCTCTTAGAAAGGAATAAAATTATTTTGAGATAAATTCTCCTCCTCTATCAGACCAAAGACATTTTACAGTGTTTCTTGATTCTTTCCCTACTTGAAGTTTGAATAATTTAAAACAACTGAATGCTTCTGATTTATAATTCATGAAGAATACCCACAATTTTTTTGTGTGATCATTGAAAAATAATTGAAAGTACTTATGTCCTCCAATGCTAGTGACATTCATTGGACCACATAGATCTATATATATTAGTTCTAATGGTTGTTGAATCTTGTGTTGATAAAGTTCAAACGGAAATTTGTGTTGTTTTCTAGCTAAACATTCTAGACAAACAATAGATTCTAGGGATCAATTTGGTATTCCTTCAACCATTTAATATTTGAACATTTCATTCAAGAAAATACACTAGTATTTCCTAGATATTTGTGTCATAGATATGAAGTCTTGATTGAAAAATTTGAATGTGTAGTAATATCTAAAGCAAATAGACCATTTATATAGATATATGATGCTACCTTTTTCCCATGTTTAAGAATATACACTATTTTCTTCCATTGGAAACCTTGAACTCAATGGTCATATTTTGATCCATAAATTGAGAAACTGAGAGGAGATTATTAGTCAATCCTGGGACATATATATTTTTTTTCATTATCTCTTTTCCATTTACTAGATCAATTGGAATATTTCCTATCCCTTTACTTCATAAGTCTTATTGTCCACTATAGTAACTAGTTTCTCATTTTTGTTTCATAGGGAATCAAACAAATGTCTGCTTCCAGTCATGTTTGGTTGCTCTTGAATCTATGTACCATGATGAAGTTTAAAATCTTCTTGTATGAGGATATAATAAACCTTGCTAAGATTTCTTGGATTTAGTAGAATACCTTTTGACTCCCTAATATTCAACATTAATGTATTACCTTATTTCTACTTATTGGATAGTAAGTAGAAATCTAAATAATGATGATAATGCACCTTCAAGTTTTTATTAAGGTTATTTTACTTCAAGAACTTTAGTTAAATTAATGTAGAAATATATTTTCAATATTTCAAGTGATAAATAACTATGCTTCTTTAACCTTCAATGGTTTAATTTTTCTAAATTCCAATAGACTAAAATTTGATGTAGTAGCCTTATAACTCCCTAGTTTGGAACTTTAGAAAATAGAAATATTTGCAAAATAATATTTTAATTTTCCAATGTTGAAAACCTTATACCTCCTAAATTAATTATTTGCAAATATTGTGAGGTTTAAATATCAAGCAAAGATATATTCCTGTGCTGAAATTGCTTTCTTTACTTCCTATGGTTGATATGCAATGCAATAATAGAATTTTCAACCTTTAATTTGGCACCTTATAACTCCTTTTAACTTAGGAAAGCAATATTTAAATCAAGTAATACTTTTACCTTCCTTGTAAGGTATTTCATCCATGCTGATTGGTGTATGGAGTTCCTTCTAAATTCTTGCGTGCTCTTGCAAATGATAGAGGCTCTTAAATGCAAATAGGCATATTTCTCTCCTCTTGAATAGTGCTTTGACTCCTTCCTTCAATTCTTGACTGTGTACCTTGATTTCACTCTCTCATACTTCAATTTTAGGTGCTTTAAATACCATATATGCCTTTATAATTTGGACAAGTGGCACTTGAGAGTTATGTTAAATATGGGTATTGAGACATAGGTTATTTCAATGCTCATTGCTCCATACAATTATGACTGTGGCAAGTAACCTCCCAATGAGGCTTATAAACTCTCAAATATAGACGTTAGATTATTCCTTGAGTGCTCTTCTCTTGGATGTACATTGAGGAATGTGAGGGCACCTAGAATGGTTATACTAGGTGGCACAAGTTGCTTGGTTCTAGGTTACAAGTGGTGCTCAATTTACCTGCATGTAGACCATTCCTCCAACGTATTATTCCTTGTATATCCTTTTTCAGCAAATGCTCTTGGTAACTTATCTCCAACATCTTTCTTTCCAAGAAAACATAGATGTTGTGTGGGTGTCTCCAACTAAGGAAATTGAGAGTGCTTCAATAGAGGTTCTATGGCTCTCCAATGGTGGCTATGGGAGATTTTTTTCAGTTTCCAGTTCCTTGTTTACATAGATAACAGTTGGTAATGACCTCCTTGTATTGGCTTGATGTTGCAGGTTAGATGCTTGTTATAGTATTCAATTTGATGGTGAATATAGTGTTATTTAGGCATATTGACTCTTGAGTAATGTAAGACCTTTCATGGCTCTCTTCTCTTGCTTGAAATCTACCCCTTTACCTTGTTGAGATTATTTTTGTGCTTGATGCCTATTGTAATGCTAAATTATTTCTCCTTCTTATCTGAGTTTGAAGGGACAAAAGTGGTGCTTGCTATAATAGTTAATATATAGTACCTTAACTTGCACCAAGATAATAGAACAAATAGCTCCATTTTTCATGCTCTTTAAACTTCTTGATGAGGCAACATCTTGAGATCAATACTACTATTATGTTGTCTTATTTTGGTGACTTACTTTCACCAAGATATGCAGTAGGTTCTAGATGCTCAATAGTGTCTTTAGGCATTTCACTCTTACCCAAATTTGTGCACTAAAACTTCCTTCTATGATAACCTCTTAATGCACTTTGAAACTTAAGGGTAACTAGTATTAATGCACCAATAGTATCTCCAAGCTTGATGCATTTAAAAATAACTATAATAGTGCAATAGCAATATCACCTTATTGCTCCTATAAGTGAATCCACTCTTTATAACATTAATTTTAATATGGTTCTTAATGAATCTCTAATAAACCATAATTTTAGAGTTCAACTAATGAACCTTTTGCACCCAAGTTTCTTACCTTTAATAACCTTTGAATATGGTAGATGCCTTGGTGATTTGATTCACCAATTTTATGCTCTTGATTGGATGAAATTGTAGCTCTGCTTGGATATCCAAAATAGCTCTCCAACTCCCCTATTTGTAGTTATGAAAAAACCTCTAACTTGTTGCCCTAAAGTATAGTAGAGAACTCTAATTCTCCTTCTTTTGGTCTTGTTTTCAGATGGCAATAATTGTCCCAAATTTTGCTCTATTAGAAATTCCTCCTTCAGTCTGCAATGGAGTTCCAATATTCTCTTAGACTCTTTTCTTCAGGTTCCATTGGAGCTCTAATAGCAATGATGGTTTTAGAACTATTATGATAGAAGAAAAGAAGTATCATTTTGTATTACAAAGAATTAAGTGTTAAAATCAATAAGATCTTAGAGTCTATTATATAGGAAGATAGTTTCATTTCTATTTACTCTACCTAAGATTTATGTACATGTGGACTACATGCACATTTACATCATTGCACATTCCAACACTTGTGCATTTATTACTTCTTCCCCAAGTAACCACTTAACATAAGATAAAGTAATCTAATATTTAACATGTATCAAATAATTCTATATACTCTAACAAAAACTTCACATAGGTAGGATAGTTACAAAAATACCACAAGTTGACAAAAATTCTAGTGGTGAATTTGCAAAATAACATTTTTTAGCCATTTGATTGGTAAAACTGACCATTAAGCAAAATTGCCAAGTTGAAACAAAACTACTAGTGGCAATTTTGACAAAAAGTGGTATTTTTTCCAAAACAACCAAATTCCTTCAACATAAGCCAGACGCATGTGAATTCCTTCATCCCACTACCTCCTCTAGCCTCACATGCTTCAACCATGAATGAGGCCTACAAATTCAAGTTTGGTTTTTTTCTCTAATGGAATATTGCAACTAATTTTCCATCTCAATTAGCCCTCCAAAATTTATAAATAGAGCACATTGGAGGGAAATTCATCAAGCATTCTCAAGATTTCAAAGCTCTACCAATTTGTTCTTTTCAAGCTCTTTTTATCTCATTTGCATTCTTTCATTTTATCACTTGGAGCACTATCGATAAGCATTAAAGCAATTCAAGCAAGGAAAGGGGGCATTGGGGAAAGGGAATCATTTTGTAATGAGGATGAGCACTTGCTAGGACTGTATATTATCCTAACACCTATATCTTTCCATTTTATTGTTTTCATTTTATATATTTTTCCTCTTCATCACCATGCATTTACCAAAAAAATTAAGAATCCATTGCCATGGTTTCCAAACTTTTGAGCAATTTCCCAAGAGATGGGTTATACTCTCCTCCTCATTTTTACAAAAAACACATTGAGAGGATCAATGAAAAGCCCTTTTCATAAGGTTATCCTAGGATAAAATTCTTCAATGACCTTCTATCCAAACAAATATTTTTACTGTAGGAATGCTTGGGTTATCCCAAATTTCTCTTTATATTATAGTGATATTACTATTTTTTTGGTTCTTTACATTATATCCAATTCTTGTTGTGTATTCTCCTGAGCTATTCAACTCCCAAATCAATTTATCCTTGGATCTTCTCAGAATAATCACAGTTGTTATCTTTCTACTCAATTTCCTCTTAGCATCAATATCTTGTATACTTGTAAAAATTTATTCTTTCCATTTGTATATTCCTTTTCGATCCTTGGATAAAATGTTTGAAACCCTATCACTATATTTATATTGAAGCAATCTCATCCAAGGTTTCAAAATTATTATTTCGTCTTTCGTATTCCTTTAAAAATTTATTCAAAGCTTTGGTCTCATTTATCCTTGCCATTCCAAAAAGGGTTGTATCATATACAAACTATTGATGGGTGATGTTGTTGATGTTATTACTAACCTTAAGTCCACTTATAAGCTCATCTTTGTAAGCCTTCTTTAAGTTCCTACTCAAAACCTCTACCATAATAATGAAGAAATGAGGAGATAGAGGATCTCCTTGTCCAAGGCCTCTCTTAGCTTTAAAATATTATGTTACTATCCCATTGACCAACACTGAATAAGAAACTGTAGATACACAAGCTTTAATCCATCTAACCCATTTCTTCCCAAATCCAATTTTTTTTAAAACTGAAAATAAGAAAATTCCATTTAACCCTATCATAGGATTTAATCATATCAAGTTTTAAGATCATTGCTTTCTCTTTTATTGAAGTTGCTGAATGTATAAATTCATGGGCTACTATGATCCCATCCAGAATTTGTCTCCCTTTCACAAATCCTCCTTGCTATTTTGAAATAATTTTGACCAACACTGGCCTTAATTGATTTGTCATTACTTTAGAGATAATTTTATATGCCATATTACATAGGCTTATGGGTCTAAAAGAATCAAATAAATCAAAATCTTTTTTTTTTGGAATTAAGGTAAGATATGTTGCATTTATTTTATAAGGTATGCATCTTTTTACCCTAGACTGTTCCACTTCCACCAATAAAGAATCCTTCACTATATCCCAATTATGTTGATAAAATGTTGTAGAAAGCCCATTTGAACCTGAGAATTTATCCTTATTAAAATAGAAAAGAGCTAAATGAAATTCTAGAGTAATAAGCTCCATCAATTTCCTATTATCTTCATTCATTATAACTAGAGGTACATCTTGAAGAAGTTTATCGTGAAGAAATCTCCTCTGATCCTAGAATATTTTGATAAAAAGACTTTACCTCTTTTCTAATTTCACTCTTATCTTCAGTCCAAAACCCTTCTATTGATTTAATTCTACTAATTTTGGATGTTTATCTATGTACTATAACCATCCTATGAAAACAAATTGTATTTTTATGTCCTTATTTTAACTAAGTTGGTCTTGATTTTAATCTCTAGAATTTCCCTTCCTTACTCAAAATATTATGATATTCACTAAACAACTCCCTTTCCTCTGAGCTTGGATTATTATGATCACCTTTTTGGAATTTTGAAAGTTTATCTTTTAGTTCTTTCTTCTCAAAAACATTTTCAAAAGTGTTCTTGTTCCATTCTTTTAATCTAGATGTCATAGATTTAATTTGTTTTGGAAGAGCATACAACCCACCATTTCTTGAAGAATTCCACATTTGTGCTATCATATCAATAAATTGAGGATGTTATTCCCACATCTACTCATATTTAAAATATGATCATTTTTTTAATTCACTTACCACCATATTAACTCTTATTGGCAAGTGATATGAACCAATCCTGGTTAAGGTATTAATTTTAGCACAAGTTCCTTCATCTATCCAATGACATGAGAGTATGCATTTGTATAATATTTTTCTATTAGGTTCTCACCTCTTTTATTGTTAGTCCAAGTATAGTTTTGTTCTTCAAACTCAACCTCCCATAGATTATTTTTTTGAATAAAAGATGAGAAATCTCTCATATTTTGGGTTAGTTTCTTAATTCCCCCAATTTTTTATCCAAATTGGTTATGGCAATAAAATATCCTATGATCATGAACAAGGTTTCTTGGTCTTTACTTCTCATAAAGGCTTCAATAACACCCTAAACTTCTAATCTACTTCACTGGTATATAGGTCCATAGACATTGATAAGGATGAAATGAATATCTGGAAAGTAGCAAGTGACTAAAGAGGTTATCCAATGCCTAGTTTTAAGAATCGTTACATAGGAGGTTCTAGAAATATTCCAACAAGTTAAAATTACCCTTGCCACTCCTTTAGAATCCATAGCATCCCATTTACATCTTGCCCAACTACTTTTATTATTTTTGAAATTTCTTCTTTTGTCATTTTAGTTTTACGAAGAATATCAAACTTATTACTTAAACAGAGGTCCCTGATACACCTTTGTTTTAAATAGGTATTAACACCCCGTATATTTCATGAGATGATAATCATGTATCATAAGGGGCTATTCACCCTACTTGTGCATTACCAATATCATTTTGTTGTTTGGTAAAGAGAAGTTCAACCATATTAGTTTATTTTCCTTTCTCTATGTTTGCTCTTGCTTCCCTAGATCTTGCTTAATAATCTAAGGGTTTTTATATTTTTGCCTTGCCTATATCAAGAGTAGGTCTTATTATTCTATTTATCAATATTCTTTCACAATTTTGTTTTTCATCATATTTATCCTCTCCGAGATCTCCTACAGAATATTTTGACTCGTCCTACTTATTTTTTGGTATTTCCTTATTAATGACAAATGTATTAACTTCTAGAACTGGATTTTATTTACTAATTTGTTTCTCTTGAATGGTGCATGTCACTTAAAGAGAGTCTTCATAATCTGATGAGACACATTTTTTAGGTTCATCAAGAATGTTCTTTCTTAAATCAAGATCATACTGAATAGACAGTTCCTCATTAATATGTTGAACCTACTATATTGTGTCCTCTAAGTTTTGATATACTTTTTATTCATACGCTAAAGCCTCAAAAGAGTTGGTATTTCTTCCAATATCCTTCCTTACTAGTCTCCATTATTTATTTTCTTTCATTTTTCTAGATCTATTTTTTGAAAGTTGAAAACCATCTTCATCCATAACCATTTGTAAGTTTATCTTACGATTTTCTACATATGATTCTATTGGGCTCTTATTAGGGCATGATATATCAATATGCCCCACCTCATGACATATTCTACCTTTAAAAGATATGTTTTCATAATCTATGGTTTAGGTCCACGTCTTATCCCCATACTTAAGAATGAATGATTCTGGTAAAACTTTACTTATATCAATCATGACCAATATTCGAGCATAAATAACTAAGAATCCATATCTTGTAGTATTTGAAATCTCAAGGAATTATCCTAGAGTATATCCTATTGCCTTGAAGGTATATATTTCCCAAAATTCAATGGTTAACCCAAATATTCTAACCTAGACTGCTACTAGGGATAGATTTACATTTTCAGGTGAAAAACCTTTATACCAGTGGGTAAGGAAGAGTGTTGTTGTTCCCATAAACCAAGGATCCTCTTTCCTAGAATAAAAAATAGCTAGGAAGAAACTTTTGGGAAGAAAGGATAGAATCACCCAAGGAGACTTTCAACACCTATCAATCCATTTTCTCAAAGTTGAAGCCCCTAGCCAATACCCATTAAATTTATCAAAAATTGTCCTATCTTGGATCAACGAGGATCTCTATAAGGTGCACTCAATAACATCTACCACTAGAGATGATTCTAAGGATTTAAATACAAATCAGTCCACGAAAAGGAAACTAAAACTCAAAATCTATTGAAATTTATTAGAATGTCCTATAGCAAATATAATATTTGATAAGAAAATTATAATAACTTGCATGCAATATTTCTAAGATAAAGAAGGGAAAAAAATAGCTAAAAAATTATGTATCTAGAGAGAATGTCTTTCCTCACTGAAAAACCTAGCCTTTCATTTCTCTTCCCATCATCTGAATTCCAACTAACAAATATTTGCAATTTCATTTTTCGTGACTTGAAAAATGGTTACTGCCCTTGTTTTGGATGGTTGACTTCATAGGGTTTTATCTCCCTCAATATTGCTTGGATTCATTCATACGACCACTCATGTTAAAGCTATAAATTTTTTATACAAGTTTATCCAAGAATCAACTGAATCGGATAACCCATCACGAAAATCTGGTTCCTAAAAAGATAAGACACTTTTCAAGAAAAAAAATACCCTAATCCTTCAAAATGATTTTGAATTTTAATATAACATATTATTTAATATATGCTTATGTCATTACACTTAGTAAAAGAAGAAGTATTAAAGTGGAACAAAATTCCAACATAAAAATATGTCACTGAAAATGAACAACTAGTACGAAAACATCATCACATAAACCGCTAGTACAAAAACAATATCACATAAACCGATTAAAAAACTTATTTTATATATATATATATATATATAGTTTCTAAGTTTTAAAATCAAATATAAATAAATCTCATAGTTATATATAATGATCACTGCCATAATCTCTTTTAAGATGCATGGCATTTACTGGTTTTTTAAAGCCCTTGAGATGCAAGGCATTTATTGGTTTTTTATGCACTCTGAAAAATGTATTTTAAAAAACTGTTCTTTTAAATTTTGATGCCATGTGTAAATGAAGTTTAGTTCAATGGTTGAAAACGTTTGGTACATATGAATTGGATTCCAATAATTTTTTATTTTTTTAAATAATAAATTTGGTTGATACATATGAATTGTATTTAAAAATAAAAAGTAAACAATAATAGAATGTTTGGTATACATGAATTATAATATTTAAAAATATATATACCTTGGGTGCAGCATGTTCTTTTTTCGAGAGGTTTAAGGTTCAAACCATGACGTGGGCGAGTGTATGAGGGGGTGGGTGTAGGTGTACGGTAGCTTTGTGTTAAATTCCTTATTAATAAGTATAGCTCTCAACTTTAGGAGGGATCATGGTTGGGAGGAGACTGCTCCATCAGAGAAGTTTCTCACAATAATCAAATTAAAAAATATAAAATAAAAATATTTAAAAAAAATAAATTTCTAATTATAAAATAATATAATTTCAATTTAAATTATAATTTTAATATAATTTTTAAATAATAATTTTATCACCCAGGTGTTGTAGGTGAGTTGGAGAGGAGAGGGCAATCCTCCAAGGAAGGTCCCAGGTTCGGATCTCAACCCTACCAAAAAGCTGAATTGGGTACCCAAAATCTAATTGATAATGTTGGTGCGGGTAAGACTGGGTGCGACCCCGGGTGACTTTGACGGTGTAGAACCCCTTGTTCGTGGTCTCTTAGACCAAGGCGGCCTCGAAGGGGTTTTTCGCTTAAAATAATAATAATAATAATAATAATTTTATTAAATTTAAAAATAAATCTTAATGATTGTAAAATGTTAAATTAAAAGTGACCTGCCCTAACCTTGTCGTGCGGGTGTCATTTGCTCCACCAATAAGACTTCTCCGCTTTCATCTTGCATATGAGGAAGTTGTTTGGCCGGTCTTGGGTAAGTTTGGAACCTATAATCCTGCGACTGAAATGAACTTGGTTTTGGTTTAATTGGTTAATGGAAAAATTAGATTTTTTTATTTATAACAAAATTTGTAATATTATTGGATATTATTTTTATAAACTTTAATTTATTGAGTAGGATTTTGGTCTCCCAAGGAATTGGGGCAGTCAACTAGAAAACACTCAGATCCCGCCATTCAAGATATCCCCTTTAAGGTATAGAATGATTTGAACTCTAAATATCTCAAATAGAAGTTTAACTAACGAAATTAGATTAATTTAAAGAAGAAAGAAAAAATATCCTGAAAAGACACATGGATGAAACAAAATAACAAACTAATGAAAAATGGAGTAATAAATTTCATGAGGTTCCAAAATCCAACAAAAAAATTAAACATTTTATGAGGTAAAAATTTAGATTTGTCATATGGACTGAAAGTTTAGGAAGGAAAAACAATTATAGATTAATGACTTTAACCTAAACTATGAACATAACCAAAATAAATGCATAGATGCAAATATCAAATGGAAGGAAAAAGTGCTTATAATCCAACTAACATATTGATCACACTATTGGAATATATTATATTATTTGGTTCTTTATTGATGTACCATCATGGGTACATATTTAGATTAGGATTTTATTAGGAATTAAGTACTTTATTAAAGCACTGTACTAAATGCACAAGTGTTAGAATGTGCAATGATGTAAATGTGCATGTAGTCCACATGTACATGAGTCAATAGAATAGAATAGTGAGGTGTCATAGGAATATTGAAGGCAAAGAGTTGCATCTCATTATAAATAGGTCTTCATAGAGTAGAAAAAATAGAGGATTTTGGAGTGCATAGATAGAGTAGTAGTAGATACAATGTAGATCCATTTTTGCAAATATGGAGAGGTTGTGACCTCCATTGAATAACATTGTATATTTTCATGAGCTTTCATTAATGGCTATTTCTTGAGTTATTTCAGAAGTTTCTTATCATATTTTCATGCATATTAGTTAGTCATTATCATAGTTAATATTGCATGCTTATTTCCATACTTGTAGTTGCATTTCCTGTAATTTTATAGCTTCAAAAGTTAATAGTGGTATCAGAGAACTAGGTAGATCAACAGGAAATAGAGAAGAGCCACAAGAGAGATTGAGAAGAGATTGCAAATCTCTTTTTCAAAAATTTTGAAATTATCTTTGGCTAGAGTTTTTCCACGGAGTTATAGAAAAACTTGTGAAAAATAGAACTCAACATTACTTCCACTAGATTGGCAATCCAACTAGTGAAGATTGTTTTCTATAAATTTATAGACATTTCTTTTATCATTGCCTGATACGTTTTTGTAGAGTGGAGATTTGGAGGCCTAAGGAAAAGGTCCCATTGTGAGATTTGCAGATTGAAGAATCCTAGTTGGAGATTGAGAAGAATATTTAGTGGCCAAGGAAGCCACATTGAAGGTTGCAAATCAAGGAAGAGGTCCTAGAAAGAAGACCTCATTGAAGGAAGAAGAGAATCTAGGAGAAGAGTCCTAGTGAAAATTGAAGATTGGTGATCTCCATTAAATATTGAAAACTTCACATTGAAGAAGAGGTCCATAGAAGGCCCTTTTGAAGAACTTTCATAGTTACAAGATTGAGCATTGAGAAGGATTAACAAAATTCCTATTGTAGATTTTGTACCAACAGATTTGGAAGATCCAAGAAGGAGATCAAGGAAGATCTCATTGAACTATTTTTCAAGCTACAACATTGAAGACCTTAGAGAGGTCTCAAGGAGAAACAAGGATAAGGTTTGGAGATCCTCATTGAAGAAGTTCCTAGAAGAAATCATTGAACACATTTACTACCAAGGAGAAGCTCCTAATAGTAATGAAATTGGGATAATTATTGCCATTTGACAACAAGCCCAAAGGAGAAATATTTGGCAATAAGTTTTCTAAATTTTAGAGTAGTTTGGAGAAGATCTCAAGACTTTTAGATTCTTGAGAAGAAGATCTAGTTTGAAGTCAGAATTTGACAAGAGAAAGGAGATAGAGAAACCAAAAAATATAAGAGATTTGGGGATTTTCATTGAAGGGTTCTTGAGGAATATATCAGTTGTGATTTGGAGGATTTTCCTACCAAATTTTTGAGATTCAAGGACAATGTTTCAGTGAAGGTTTTGATTGCTTTACAATCTAAAATTTTTTAGATTTGAGGACAGTGAGAAAGCAGTAATTTGGGTAACATTAGTAGTTGCTAAGGTTCAGATTTCATAGGTATATCCTGAAGGAGTATTGGAGCCACCAAATCATAGTTTCGGGTAGCAAATTAGTGGAGTGTTAAAGCTGCAAATAGGTGAGAAAAAGAGCTATTTTTTGAATAACCTAGAAGAGCTGCAATATCATCTACAAAATGGTAGCATGTAACACCCTAGGTCTTCTCACCTGGTTGTCCAAAAACCACAAATAATTTTTTTTATCAAACAAAGAGAATTTAGTTTACATCCAAAATTTTAATTGGTACACAAGCATGTGGATATCTGTTTCAAGGTGATTGACTGCTATACAAAGTCCCTTAAACATTTAATACTAGCCAAGTCTCACAAGGAGTGCCATAATGAGAACACATTCTTATACTTTACTAGAGTTCTATGTTCTCGACAAGGGGTTGTCCTTCTAGAGCCCATAACACTTAGAAGGGTGAACACATAATTTCCTTGCCCATAGTATGGTTTACAAAGGTTTGACCTTGGCATGTTGGTCTTTCTTGATTTTCCCATGTTATGGTTTAGCATTAGAATAACTGGTGCTTAACTGAATTCCCACCTTCCATGGATCCATATAAGGCCCACCATTTCTTTGATTTGATATCAGGTAACTCAGTCCTCACTACAAGTGTTGAAGTGTTGTCCCATTCCAACACCCATTGGATCTTTTAGCTTCGGGGTTCAACTCCTCTCGAGTTTCCCAGATATTTATTAACAATTCCCCACTTGAGTTTGGATCATAAGAAACCCTCACTACCACTCACATATTAGTCTAGAGGAAGTATCTGATTCCACTCATCACATGTTCAAGGCAATAAGACTTACTCGTATTGGATTGAATTGCTTGAAAGAAACTGAATACGACTCACAATAATTGTCCTTCCTAAAAATATCGATGCCAGGTTTTACTTTATAGTTTTTGGTTAGTTCATCCTTCTCGATGATTTTGGTAGGTTTCTTGGTGTAAAAACTTAATACCCATTTCCTATGGTACTCATAGGACCATTGCCATGATTCAAGTTTTATTAAGTCATAGACAATAACCCTTGATTATTTATTTTCAAATCATTTCACAAAATACTTATCAATTATAAATTCACAAAAAACTCTTTCAAATGGGGTAATAGTACTTCTAATTTAAAAAATATTTTGTTTTCAAACAATTCTCCGAATAATTTAAAAGTTACTATAGCTATCAAAACTAAAGACTATACTATACATAATTATTAATTCTATTTGTTCATATGCAAATGGTTGTGCATATAAAAATAGTAGCAGTGCTTTAGTGGCACAAGATCCTAGCTATCATACAATGGAACATCATTTTGCAGTAAATCCTGATAGCATTTTGATGTATTGGCAAGAAAATGAGCATTGTGTAGTGAATCAGATCATGGGTAATCAACCTAAGAAGAATGTATAGTATGACTATAATACTAGGTCTACAGGGAAGGTTATAACTGATGGTCCTTCTATATCACAAGCAACCATGTTACCTCAACCTCCAAGTATGAATTTGAAACAACAACCTGTAGTCACATTCAAGGATACTCCAGATTGGAGAAATTAGCAAACTCAAACGTAGCAACCAAGTAGAACATGGAAAAATAGGTCTACTTACCTAGTTTTTGAGAGGCCAAGAAATGATTGGACTGCCAAACAAACATAGTAGTATCAACCTATTAACCTGGTGGATAAAATGAAGAAGACCAACTCGCAATTTTCTATGTGGGATGCTCTTGCACTGCCAGGACAAACAGATATCAAAGAATCTTTGAGTCATGCATCTTCAACACTTAAGAGACTAAAAAGCCTATTCAAGAGGCTACAGATATGATGTAAATGGGTCCCAATGAGGTACACACACAAACCACACCTCCTATTCTTGATACTCAGCTTGATGAGTGGGCAAATGGGTTATATGGATCTTATCCATATGAAAAAATTTAAGAGGTAGGCATGGGAACATATTGTATCTTGGAGGAGAAGAGCATGATGCCAGAGGTTATGAAAATAGAACAAGAAACTGAAGATGTATGGAAGTTATATTTTGATGTATCTAAATGTGAGCAAGATATTGATGTCAGTGTTGTGTTAACCTCTCTTTCTAAGGAAACATTCATCCATACCTTCAACCTATAGTTCAGTTGCACTAACAACATGGCAAAATATGAAGCTCTAATTCCTGGACTCCTACAAGCAGAGAAAAGAGGTGTGAAACTGTTACAAATTTTTGGTGATTCAAAATTGGTAGTGCAGCAAGTCAAATGCCAGTTTGTTGTTGAGGATAAGCTTTTGGAAGAATATAAACACAGAGTGTTTGAGCTATTTTAAGGATTTGATGCCTTGAATATCCAAACAATACCCAAGAAGAACAATCAAGAAGCTAATATGATAGTAATTGTGGGGGCAAAATATGAGCTACCTCTTGTTTTCCTGTGTAACAATAGCAATAGTACTTTGTTCTTCCCCAAAATCTTGTAAAATAAAATTCCTTTCAAATTTGGGGTTGGTTAGAGCAGAGGCTTCAGAAACAGTAAGGGTAGGATGTAATTTTAGTTCCTTTTATTTTTATGTTCCTTAAGTGTCCCAAGACACCTCTTGATTCTTGTGAAGCATGTTTTATTTTACTGTGTTTTAAGTTGACTATTTTTTGTATTGTGCAATTTTCAATTTTTAGTATTGTGCAATTTTCTGTTCTATTCAGTTTTGTGCAATTTTCTATTCCATTGCAAGGATTATTTCTAGCAGTTCTACCTTACAAAGCAAGTGTGGAATTTAGTTCTTGTGAAAATATGAAGATGATCAATGAATCTGTGCCCAATGGATGCTAAGGCTACCTGGTCTTCTAGGTTCTTTGCACATTGTAGGCATGTGTCCCCTATGAGTCACCAAATTGTTAATAAATTTTGAGCCTCCTGCTCTAATTTATTAACGGTTGCACCAATTTCAAAATTTTGGTGATATGTGATGCATAAGTTCATGTTTGCAGTTGATGGAGTTGATCGGTACACGCATATGGCACCTTAATCCCATTCATTTCTAGTGCTTTATTTTTATTCATTTTTAACACCTAATTCCCATTCATTTTTGGCACCTGATTCCCATTCATTTCTAGCACCTGATTCCCATTCATTTTTGGTGCTTGATTATTGTTCATTTCTGGTGCTTGAATCTCATTCAAAATTCTGACACCTGACTCCTGTTTAAATTCTGGTGCCCGAATCCTGTGCAAATTCTGGTGCTCGACTCCTGTGAAAATTTTGGCATCCAATTCCCATGCAAAATCTATTTTGATTGTTTCTAGTTTTAGCTGTTTTCAGTTTTGGTTGTTCCCAGTTTGACTATTTTCAATTTTGACTGGTGCATTCACTTGGAAAAGTATTGCAATTATTTAATCTTCCCCATCCGTGAATTGTCCACTTTTTCAAAGCATAATTGTTTTATACATTTAGGTGAAAGACGTTACACCGTCTTGTAAACCTGGAATGCAAATATGAATTTATTTTGTAGTTTTGGTTGTCACTATTATAAATGCAGTTTTGGTTGTAACTATTGTAAATGTAATTTTGGATGTAATTGTTGTATGTGCAGTTTTGGTTGTAACTATTGTAAGTGTAGTTTTGGCTGTCACTATTGTAAATGCAGTTTTGGTTGTAACTATTGTAAGTGCAGTTTTGGTTGCAACTGTTGTAAGTGTAGTTTTGACTGTAACTGTTGTAAGTGCAGTAAAGGTTGTAACTGTTGTAAGTGCAATTAAGATTGTAACTACTATAAATGCAGTAAATGTTGTAAAGAGCTAAAATATATCTTGCTATAAAAGATATTTTTTTAGATCTTTCAAAGGGTTGATTCATTCTATCACTTGCTGACCTCTATAACACTACGAGAAATAATACAAAAAAAATTGTTTGAGCTACATGTTGTGTATCTTCAGTTTGGCTAGATTGCATGTGGCATTGGCCCTTGGTTCATGCCAAAATTACCTCTTACAGTTGATGCATGTTTATTTATGTCTTGTATTTGTTATAATGTGTCTTTTATGGAGTTTTAGGTGGATCAATCAACCTAGTTTTTATTTTGGTGTATCACCCATTTCTATTTTTATTGTTCATCTATTTTTATAGTTTTTATTTTCTTGTCATCCCTCTCCCTTTTCCCAGTGCATTTTTAGTGCAGTTTTGTGGTAGTTTTAATTTTATTTCTCAGTCCATGTTGTAGTTTTTATTTTCTAAGTTTATTTTTCTATTGTAGTCTTTTATTTTTTCCTTCCCCTATTTTCCAGCAAGTTTAATCCAATTTAGTTTAGTTTGTTATTTTTAAGGAGAGTCGACTCTTTCCAAAGGTATTTTCCTCTCAGGCAGTCCCACATGAGAGGGATATTCCCATGTTGATGTTTTATATGGGTGTAATGTAAGTGTACATTTTTAGAAATCAACACTAAGAGAAGAAATTGACAAGACCACATTCTACATGATTCCAAAAGGTCCCATAAATTTTTTCAATGCCTTAAATCAAACTATCTCTCCAATGAATATGGGCCAAAGAAACTTATTCCAAAATATAATATAAATTTTCCCTTTTGAATAAGGGAAATAGTTCTTGAAGACATTCACACAATGACATTTCCACCTATAATAAGTCTTTAAACAAACACCACCAATGTAAAGATCCCAAGAAATCATGCGATTTGAAAAAAATGAGCTTAAAATGATTTTGTGTGCAAAAGTTATGATCTATGGAAGGTTTCATTTCAAAATAGCCCTAGAGTGACATTTTTAAAAAACATCAAACTTTTTACAATTATCTTTTAAAATTTGTACAAGGAATAATAATAATAAATAAATCCTTCATTTTCTCCTTACATCATTGAAGGTTCTTCTAAGGATCTAAGAATAAATTCTCCCTTTTAATCAAAATATATGTATGATATTCCAAAAAAATATTCTGCATGACCAAGCAATGATTCTCCATGCCTGCTTTGATACCATGTTGGATTTTACACCAATTTCTATGAATGAATAAAAACAATCCATTTACTCAAATGTTATGTAGAAAGGTAAAATAATAAAAAGATAAAAGCGATAAATAGAAATAATGGGTTCCCTTGAGCACCAATAATCACTATATTATCCATAGATAAGAGTCACAACACTTTGATCTAATGGATTGGGTGGATGAGGGGTACGTATGCCAAAAACTAAACTCTAATAATAATATACATAATATAATTAACCTAATTTGACATAGCATAAAGTCTTACATTTAATTCCAAGTTATATTTTAACCATGATAAGGCTAACATATGACTTTAGGATTATACAATAATTAACCATTACATTGGATAATGATTTCCTTAAGGCTTACATATGATTATATCATACAATGTTGACCTTGGGAAATAAAGTTATATTATATATTTTATTATATTTAACATCAATAATAAAGTAGATAACAACATTGACAAGTAAAAGCCTAAAATTGTTGCAAAGGACTATAGACAAAAAGAAGGCAATGATAGATGAACACACATTTGCTCCTATATCCAAAACCAAGACCACTTAGATGATATCTATAGTGGTAGATAATTATTTGAATATATGATAGATCTTGGGCTCATGCATTTTTGTATAGGCTTGAATGTGTGACAAATAAAGAACCGCATTCTCATAATGTAGATAAAATATGCCAAGAAACTATTTAAGAATTTTTTGATGATAAGCTATAAGCATATGCCAACTCGTAGAAATAAGATTACAATTATCCTAAAACGATCCTTAATAATAGGTATATATATATTGAAGTTATTTGATATTTTTATTTATTTAACTTGTATTATATCAATTATCTATTAAACCATTAGCCATATTTTATGGTTCATATGAGAGCAAAGTAAGTTTATTCAAAAGCAATAAGGTAGACAATAAACTATATTTTTGGTACTACTAAGAATGTTCTTATAGTATATTAAAAATTAAGTTTTCTTGAGGTGCAAGAACTATGGATGATAGGAAATTCATTTTGGATATGTATTCTTTTTGAAATCATGTTCAATATCTTGGAGAATCAAGAAGAAACATATTGTTTCTCGATCTTCCACCAAGGGAAAAAATCACACTTAAGGAGTTATCTATGAGGTGATGTAGTTGTGTCACATTTTGTGATGATTATGTATATCATAAAAGCAACTAATAGTCATAAATTATGATGGTAAAAAATTCTAAAGCTTATTTGTATCCTGATATTTCATGAGTACACTAAATACACCAAGGTCTAGTACTACATATATGAACATGTAAGATAACATTATATATAGCTCATGCTTTGTATTATTGAAGAACAAGATACAAATATCTTCACAAATATATTGCACATACAAATTTCAAGAGTTATCTATAAAGAATTAGTTGTACATTGATGTAAATTGATGAGAAGCTTCAATGATTTGATTATTTAGATTGGTAATATTTATACAAGTTGTTCATAACTAATATGATTATGAATAACAAAACTATTCCTAGAATCTAAACTATATTTGTAATTATATACCAAATAAGCTATGGTATAAATAGATAGATAATTGACTACCTAACAACCACACTAACAATCTAACTATGATTAGTAATTTTCAAACATTCCTCTATTACATAATACATTAAATTTTCTTAGAGAGGAAATTGTGAAATGCTTCAATATATGCAAGTGACTTGTTGAAGATATCTACATGTTGCTCTTGAGTGGGAAAAATCAGAGTTGGATGTTGTGTTGTTGAACATATTTTCTTATGAAATGGTAATAAACTTCAATGTGATTGGTGTGCTCATGAAATACAAGATTACAAAAACCCTTAAAAACACCTTGATTGTCACAATATAGAGTCATTGGATTATTTTGTGGTACTCCCATACCTACTAACATATATTTCAACCATATTGCTTACAAAACATTCCTCCTATAATGCAATATTCTACTTTTGTGGTGATTGAAGAATGTTTTTTTATTTATATTTTAGTAATTTATTACTTGTTACTTCACCATTATATAGGTCCAAATCTTAGAAATAATATATATCTAGAAGTGGATATTCTATCATCAATGGATCCTATATAATCTACATCTATGTATCTTGTTATGAATAATTGTTCGCTCTTTTATATTTCATACCATACTCAATAGTACCATGAACATAACATAATACCCACTTTATTACCTTCAAATGATATTATTTTAATGTTTGCTTGAATTGTGAAAGGTAAATTACTATAAAGTTGATATTTAGCTTGGTGTTTGTTAGGTAACCAAGGATTCCAACCAATTATTGATAGAGAGTTGCATTCACCTATGGATATGATTTAAATCATTTAGTTGTAGCCCTAGTTCCATAGGAGTCATCATAGCCTTACAATTATTCATGCAATATTTCTCAAGAAGTGTCCTAGCATATTTTCTTTGTGAGACAAATATACCATTATGTGTTTGCCACACCACTAATCTAAGATAATAGTTCAATAGTCCAAGATCAATCTTGTCAAATGATATTTTCAAGTTATCCTTTCCTATAAGAATCATTTTATTAGAACTACTTGTGATGACAAAATCATCAACATATACAATTATGATATCAACTCCCTATTGCTCTTTGTGGTATAGGTTTTGTTCATATGGATTTCTCTTGAAACCCATGCTTTGAAAAATGCTCATATTTGTTTAAATATTAGGATCCAAGAGTCTATTTGACACCATAGAGAGAATTAATAAACTTTATATGCCTTTGTTTCTTATCCAAGTGTAACAAATCCTTCTAATAAAATCATGTAAACTTCTTCCTCGATGTATCCTTGAGAAAATCACTTTTGACATCCATTTGATGAATCTTATTTCCAAATAGTGTGATTAGAGCAAATATCATTTTAAAGGTCTTTATCTTAGCAGTAGGTGTAAATATTTCTTCATAGTCAATTCCCTAGTTTTGAGCACAACCCTTGGCTAAAAATCATACCTTACATTTATTTATGTTACCATTTCACTCATATTTGGTCGTGAATATCCATTTACATCCAATGGCCTTCTTCCCTAGTGGAATATCACCAAGTTGTCAAGTATTTGTTCTTCATTAATGCTTGTTATGTAGCATCTATAACATATTTGCAAGACTTATATTGAAGAGCTTCCTAAACTATGGATGCTTTGAAGGATTCTACAATAGTACTTATTAGGGACATATTCAACTTATCATGATCCATGTTGTATGTCCTTGATCCTATGGTAAATGTGTCTAGAATTCCATCTACTAGTTGATCTCTCAAATACATTTTATGTGTGATGTGGTGGATCAGATTGGTCTACATTATCAGTAATATTTTCTTCAAAACTATTATCTCTAAAAGCTTTCTCATTCATATTTTATTCAGATTATTCATCATTATAAAAATTTTTTGGAATTGAATTAGATGTAGATTCCTATGGGGAAGATAAAAATGAATCATTCTTCTCATCAAAAACAACATCATGACTAACATACAACTTTTTGGTAGCTATATCAAATATTATATGTGTTTCATATAGTTTTATAGCCTCATAGAATGTATCAGTGAGATTTCTCATCTAATTTGTTTCTCTACGACTTTGAAATATGCATATATGTTGTGTATCCAAATATATAAGGATAAGAAATTGACAACTTAACTCATGTACATGCTTCTTTAGTAGTTATATGATCAAGCATGACAGTGGGAACATGATTGAGCAAATAAAATATTGTGTGTACTATTTTTATCCCCTAAAGAGGTGCAAGTTGAGAATCTTTCAACGTACAATAAACCATTTTTAGGATGGTCATATAATGACATTTAGCAACACCATTCTACTATGACGTGTAAGTTATCATCAATTATCAACAAATGCCAAGTTGTTTCAAGAAAAAAAATATTTGTGTTGGTAAACATGGATCTAATAACTTGTGAGTGTTTATACTTAAGTCTTGAACTCTTTGAAGTAAGTAAAAAAGCTTCATCCTTGATATACAATAAGTATAACCATATTTTGTGAGTATGATCCATCAAAAAAATGTTGAAAATAGCGAGAGCTATTATAGAGGATCCACGTATCTACAAAGATAGGTATGCACTAGATTGAGATGTCCTTTGGCTAAAGATGTAGAAGGGCCAAATGGAGCTAGATGTTGCTTCAGCTAAGTAACAAGGGAAAATTTGAGTAGACTTCTTCAAGGAAGGAAGACCTTAAACCATTTGTTGCTTTTGAAGTGTAATTGGATGGGGAAAGCTTCAATGACTATATAATTAATGTCAAAGTGATGCTGAAAACTTAGATTTAACAATCAATGCTTAGTTATCATGATGCACTATATGAAGCTTAAACTTTTTCCTACTCTTTTACCATGTGCAAAATCATAGATTTTCTATATTTATCATGATAAGGTACACCTTTGTGTCATCTTGCTTGTTAAACTCAATCTTCAAATTATGGTCTAGTAATTGATTGATGGAGAGTAGATTCTTAGTGAGTTTGGGAAAAAAAAGGATGTTTGTTATGTTGCATGTGTATGATATGTCATAGATTGATATCACTCATGTATTTGATGTCATAGAATGTGTCATCACCCAGGGAAACCTATCCTATATAACTAGAACAGTCTAGAGTCTAAAACCATTCTTTTTACTAGTCATATGTTTGGTTGCCTCAAAATCGATAAACTAAACTTTATTAGAGTGACTTGGATGATCATGTGCAACAAAAATATATTCTTCTTCTTAATAGTGATCATGTTCTTCAACATTATCATGTTGTTGGTGTGACACCTTTATTTTCCAATTTGAATCTCTTGTCATGACGACCACTATGGATGCTTTGCTTGAGAGAAGGAGCCACTTGTGAAAGGATTGTGCCAACAATCCTTTAATGTGTGACCAATTTTACCACAAAGCACACACATCTTCTACATGCGATAATTGTTTCCTTGATGTTCGAAGTGCTTTGGAGGTCTTGTACCTCTTTTGATTGGTTTCTTCCCCTTTTGATTTGAAAAGAGAACATGATCTTCATCATGTGATGTATGGAAGGATTTCAATATTTGAAGTAGATTCACCAATTTTTTAAAAGTGAGTGTTTGCTTAGTAACATTTAAAATTGTGACAAAAAAACATAATAGTTTGAAGGAAAAAATCTCAACGTAAAGAAAACATGTATATCATCAAACATCATTTATCTCCAGGGGTGTAGTAATATATACAACTTGTCTTAAAAATGACTTGAGTCTTTGCCATGTTTTATTTTTAGTCAATGAAGTTAGCCTTAAACTAACAAGATTTAATTCTTGTTCTTTGCCTCAGGTACTGTCTAGAGATTGTCTCATGCACCTTTGGATATGGTCAAGTCATGAATGAATAATTGAACTTTATAAAAAACGTTGAACATAATGATTTACCGAGACTTCTTAGGAATAACGGTGGATACAGAGGTTGAGGCATTGTAAATATGTCGTTGAATTACGAGGAGCAAGTATGGAACATAGTGATAAACATGAATATGAGGGGGGGGTTTGGCTTCTGTCCAAGGCCATTGCGATATCCAGGGAAGAAGTGATCTCTCTACTTTGCGCACAGATGGAGACTTTGAATATTTTCATTACGTCGGATGTCGTGAAGCTGCCTATATACCTTGGCTTGGGAGATTTTTTTAATTAATTACTTAAATCATTACCCATGTTCCTCCTTATATATAAATTAATATGCATTCAGCTTTACACAGATACCCACATGCAAATTCTGCGAGCAAACTACATAATATCTGGACACACAGCCCCATGGAATTCTATTAAAAAGAATAGGATAAAATAATAGAGCGCTGCTGCCTCCCATCTTGGACGAATTTTGAAGAGGGGCCGCTGGTGTTCAAGTATTTCTTGAGCAGAGTGCTGCTGCCTCCTGACAAATGGTCGATGCATTGTATTATGCGCCATCTCTCAGATTGTGAGGGCGTAGGTGGGGAAGCCCCATCTTTTTCACCTTAAGCATGGGCGATGGAAGCAATGATTATTGAAACCTTGATTTGATATTATTGATATTTTATTATTGAACCTTGTTCTAACATGAAACTTTAAAATTTCAATGATTTTATTATTCAGACTGTAAGATTTACACATGTTGCTGCTAACCAGAATTTGGACTATATTGAATAAAACTATATTTAAAATCTGAACTATATTTATTACTCCATACCACCAAATAACGCTACTGTAGGAACATATAGATAATTGACTACCTAACAACTACACTAACAAGCTAACCATGATTAATAATTTTCTAACATAAATTAGACACTGTTTTAATAAAAAAAATGCTTTGTGAAAGACATTATCATGGAGAAGTTAAAATTAGTTCAGTACATTTATCTTAGATTTCCCCTTTTTAAAATGTATTTAACACTTATTTGATCATTAAAATTTTCATTGCATTCAACTCTGATCTTTAAAATTATAGTTGCCAATAGCAAAATGAAAATAGTCGTTAGAGTAGAAGGTTGACAGTATTACATAATGCAAAGTTAGATTTTTTAAACGATTGATGAACATTCTTATTATTTTTAATATTAATAATATAAAACATAAAATTATTAAAAAAATAATTATTTGAATATATTAAAATATTTTTATGAAATAAAATAGTATTTTTATATTGTAAGTTAGAAGAAAGTGCAAGTGAAGAGTGAATTTTATTTATTTTTTGTTTTAAAAAGTAAGCAAACCTTGCAAGTACTAGTAGGAAGCAAATGTGAACAAAAGTAAAGTGCAAGTGAGTGAGTGTCACTTTTGCTTGTTGAGATCTTATAGAAAATTAAAAAGCAAAAGGATTATTGTGAAGAAATTCTAGATAGGATGACAAGAGAATCATTTTTAAAAGTCCTAATTGAAAATAGGGATGTCCTAATTGGAAGTATAGATGCCCCAGTTGAGGACAAGAGGAAGATTGAATCTATGACAAACTCTATCCAATTAGCAGATATTACACCAGAAGTGATTATTAAAGATGAGATAATCCATAATGAATTTTAAAAGCAGAGGTTTAATATGTAAGTTCCATGGATACTAGCCAAAACTTTCAAAGATTAAAAATGAGATCAAGTAGAAGTGGGGATTCAATTCAAATTTCTGCATGAATTTTCTTCTGAAAGGATTTTTCCTCATATCTTCTCTAGTTTAGAGATTGGGGATAAAATAATGGATGATGGTCCATGGTTTATGGAAAGAGATGTATCATATTTAAAATCATAAAGAGTAAATTCTTCTATGGAGACAAAGACTATTAAAATGATTATGGTGTGGATTAGGCATTTTGGGATTCCACATAAACTTATCAATAAGGAGCTTTGTAAAATATTGGCAATATTCTAGGGGAATCCATCTAGGAGGGACCTACTAAGGAGAGAAGGCATGTTGTATACACTCCATTAATTTTTGCCATGGATATTTCAATATATTTGCCACATTCCATTAAATTTGATTCAAAAGAATGAGATCAATAAGTGGACTATGAAAATATTGCATTTCAATGTCACAAACATTATAAGACTGGACACAAGGCAAGAGATTACAAAGTGAAAATAATGAAAAAATAGATGAAAAGTTTTTGACATAAGACAAACTTCAATGTGGAGCAGGAGATCATATCATTGTAGAAGCTAGGCCAAATCATTCATTCCAAATAAAGTGGTAAATAAATCCCTTCTACATCATCAAATGATGAAGTCCATTTTAGTATATTTAAATAAACCATTAGAATAAAAAAACAACACAAGAAATGAGGAAGTATAATACATAATTTCAAATTTAGGACGAGTTAAAAGTGCGAAGGAATATAGGGAAGCAAATATTAAATCCAACAAGGCGAAAGAGTTCAACTTTAATCCAGGAAAATGATCTTGATTCTCAAATAGTATAAAATCCTCTCTTACAATAAAATGATAGTAGTAAAAATCTATCCCTTACACTTTAGGGTTTCAAAAGGAACAGAATAAAGCAATGTGTAAGGAGGATATCCATAAAAATTTAGTGTTAAAAAGGCAAAATGTAAAAGTAATTACTATAGAGGATCATCCTTGTACTTTAGGGTTTTTAGGGAAACATAAAGAAGAGTGTTTGTGAAGCTATTCCTTGCATTTCAAATTATCTAGGGCAACATAGATCTTTATAAGATAAGTCTTATTATGAATAGCATGGAAAATTTGAATATACTAATGAAGATGAATGTGTTGGTGAAAATGAAAAAAGGAGAGGAAGATCTATAAAGTAAGAACATAAAGAAAATAAAATGTAAAGGGACATCTATTTGGGAAACCATAAATAAATATCTTAGTTGTTAAGAAGACATGGGCCTAAGTCCACTAATAAAAATAAAAAGTGATGATGAAACTGAAATCATGGAATATTTAGGGTATGAATAAGATATTTTAAAAAATATTTATTAAGAAATTAATAGCTTGTTATAGTCCTAAGTCTATTTTAATAAAATAAATTAAGATTATGTAGTAAGGAATGTATGGATGTATTCAAAAATATTTAGAATATGGGGGATTGCATGGCAATTTCATCTATAGGAGCTTAAAAAGGTATTATGACAATATGCAACAAATATAAATTGGATGGGCAATTTTTATAAACAAAAAGTAATTTGGCTATTGGTATAATTTATAGGAAAGAGGAAAATATAAAATTTGGGATTACAAATGTATATTGTCTATCTATAGTTACTCCTTGAGAAAAATGTTGGAAGGACCTTAACATATTTTTGTTAAGTATAATGATCATTGAAAATTATGATCTATAGATTCTTGATGGGACTTCAACATAGTTCTATCTCCTTCAAGAAAGAACTGTGATACTCTTATATGGTCTAAAACAATGTAGGATTTTGTTTTATTTATCATTTCTAATAACCTATTCCATTTTATTCATTTTTCAATATACATTGGATGATAGATACATTGGGAAAACTCAAATAGAACAAATATTGGAATGTTCTTTTATTATCTAACATATGGTTTCAAACAAAGTCTACAATGTCTTCAGACACTTTACTATGAATGGGATTTGAACATGATTTACTCAATAATGGTCATCTAAAGCCATTTTTCTTTCAATCTACACTGCATCAAGACCCTAGTTTCTTCTGGATGGTCATGTTATAGTAAGATGAAGCAAATTTTAAAGAAATATATTTCTATAGGTTTATTCAAAATATGAGACATTAAAAGGGGTAAATGAATATTTGGAATGCCAAATTTTTTGGTAGCATATTTAAAGAAATGTTGGAAATTGAGCCACACTTTAAAACATTTAGGAGATAGTAGAAGTCAATGGAATAGACCAACATTCTTAAGTTCAAGGAAATTAATTACTCTTTTATTATCATAATGTATTGAAAAGGGGAAAGTCATGTTGCTTTCAAAAATCAAGGAATAGATGGCTCAAATAAGGAGATATAAATTCTTTTTTTTTTTCATATTACATCCAAAGTAAATTTTTTATTTTCATTGCATATAAAATATTTTTACTCTATATAGAAGAAATATCAAGGAAGAATAAGATATCAAGAGGGAAGCAATTAATTATTTTAAAAATATTTTGTTAGATGTTGGGCATGATAAGGAGGATCAAGGTAAAATTTTGTATATATTTCATTAATTAAAAATAAAAGCTTGTTGAAGAAGATGTCTATGGAGGATCTATATGAGGCAGTTTTATTTTTCCATCCAAACAAAACATCTACCCCAATGGATTTTCTATATATATTTTTAATTAGGATTTATTAAAAAGTGATATGTTAGTTATGGTTGAAGTGTTGGAAATAAATCTAGTAAAAGGAATAAAAATGAGTAAAAAGGAGTAAAAAGGTGTAAAAATTTGTTTCAACTGTAAGCTTTGGATCTTACCCCTTTTACCTCCTTGGACGACAGCTGATTAGGCAGGTAGGTTGACTTGGACGACAGCTGACTGGGTGGATTGGATGGCAAGGGCGGCAAGGCAAACCAATTATATTTCCCTTTCTCTTTTCCTCCCTATTTATCCTATTTTCCTAACTTCCCTATATTCCCTAAAATCATTTGGAGTTACCATTATAAATTCCATTGTAATCTCAATTTTCTAAGGTTCAATATATATTATTTTCTATTCGCTCCTCATTTTTCTCTCACAAACCACATCTTGTATCAGAGTCAAAGCCGAGAGGGCACGAGGATCGAGACAAGGGAGGCCCGAGGACCGAGGTGAGAGAAGCCTGCAACACACAACCCAAAGCATGGTCAAGGTGGGGCCAGCATCACGTAGCTCAAGGTGAGAGAATCCCAAAGCACACAGATCAAGGTGAAGTCTGGATCAGGCCAGCACAACAAGCATGTAGAGACAGAAGCGACACATGAGGACCTATCACAGAGTGACACATGGCAAGAGGAGGATGATTAAGGAGTTGAAGTATATAGACATGTGGCACGAGGAGGAGGAGCAACGTGGCAAGGAGCGATTGGTCAAAAAGAGGCAAAAGGGGTGATCATTGATTGCCCGAAGGCAATCGCTTCATTTTTTACCCACCCAAGGTTATAAACCATGTTTTTGCCCCTATCCTGCTCAATGTGGCACAAAAGAATTTCACTTTTTTTATTAAAATTGTCATCCACTGCATTTCAAATAAAAAATCTTCCTCCTTCATACCCAACCATGGGCATAGCTCGAGCAACTAAGGAGGAGCGCTTGTGAGTAGGGTGTCTCGGGTTCGAATCCCGCCATACACGTTTTTAGTTTATTTATTTTTTAATATCTGGGAAGCACAAGCTAGAAAAGGATCGCGGATCCTTTATGTTTCAAATAGACATCGTGGCACATTGGTCAAAAGTTTTGTGACAGTCAAGAGGTCACGGGTTCGAATGGGCTAGAGGATAAATTTTATTAATTTTTTTTTATCATTTAAACTTTAGAATATTTAAAATTATTAAATATTAATTTAATAAAATTAAAACTAATTTATAATTATTTTAAAACTTAGGTTTTTAATAATTATAAAGTTATTTTTTTATTAAATATGAATATTTAATTTTTTTATTAAGTTTAAATTTTAAAAAATTTATTGTAAAAGCCCTAGAGGCTTGATATTGTCAATTATTGGAGCCTTGTAAATTTCACATTTTGTGAAAATTTCAGAGATTGTAAAAGAGGTTAAAACTTTCCTAAGAGGAAAGAGTGTGTAATAAGCCTAAGAGGCTTAGTTTTTTTGTAAATGGCATTGATGATAAGACCGAATGGTTGTTATCATGCATTATGTGCAATTCTAGCAAGAGAAGGTGCAGATAGGTTTGATGAAAAGGTAAGAGGTTATGGACTCAACATTGTGTTTAGTCAATTCCAAAACGCAGTAATTGCACATCAAAGGCATCCTGACTCAAGGTACGAAGTGGATTTTGAATATAACTCATTCAGGAGTCAATTTGAACAATTAGAATCCATACAAGCTACACCACAAGAATCAGAGTACACACACTATAGTATTTCAGTAGAAATACTAGAACCGGAATCACTAGAAATCATACGGATAAGTGACGACAAAGAAGAAGTTGCAGATAACTTTTTAAATCAAGAGATAGCATCCCCACATCAAGAGGAACAAGCAGTCAATGATAGAGTAGAACAAGTCAGATTTGACTTAAATTTGTAAGCTCTTCCTTCTTTCTTCTTCTTCTTTCCTTATTTCAAATAGCAAAAGTACTTTATTGTAACCGTGAAATAAAGAGAGTTTTCAGTAACTATGGCCTCACACAATAGCTTACCTATACCAGAATTTAACGGTTATGACTATGAGTATTGGTCTATAAATATGAAGACCTTGCTTATAAGTAGAGGTTTGTGGGACATCATAGAAGAGGGCTACACAGAACCCTCATATTGGACAACACTTAGTGTCACAGACAAAAAAACATGAAAAGAAGAGAAAAAGAGCAACTCATATGCGCTTTCTCATCTCCAAGCTGCATTGGAGAAAAGCATATTTCCCAGAATCGTTGTTTGTACGACTGCACAAGTTGCATGGAAAGAATTGAGTGATGGATTTCAGGGTAGTAATCAAGTGAAGCAGGTAAGGCTTCAAAAATTGAAGCAATATTTTGAAAATCTCCATATGAAAGATGATGAAAAATTCGGTGATTATTGTGTTAGAGTAAAAGCAATTGTAGATAAAATGGTTACACTAGGTGAAGAAATCAAGCCTGAGATAATTGTAACAAAAGTATTGAGAACACTTACACAGAAGTGAAACCATATTGCCATAATAATAGAATAATCCAAATATATTTCCCTTTTAACATTCGATGCATTGATCTGATCGTTAATGTCACATGAAGAGAGATTTCCTGAAACTCCTTCAATAAACTATGAAGGTAATGATAAGGCCTTCACTTCCAATGAAAATAATGGAAGAGGACGGGGAAGAGGTCAAGGTAGAGGCAAGCAAAGAGGTAGAGGCAGAGGAAACTATAGAGGAGGCAATTCCAACATAGAAGGCAACCAGAACAGAGGAGGCAATTCCAATAGAGGAGGCAACTCATACAGAGGAGGCAACCAACAAAGAGGTGTAAATCAAGGACAAAGTGGTAATCAAGGGTAATGAAGTGACAAGTCCAAATCAGCATGTTTCAACTATGGCAAGTCGGGTCACTTCACTCACGACTGCTGGTCAAAATCTTCACAAGGTAGCAGCAGTCAATATGGTAATTATGGAGAAGAAGATGATATTTCTAATATTTTTCTGTCATATGGAAAATCAGAATAGAATCTAAATGACACATGGATTCTTGATACTGGTTGTTCCAACCATATGAGTGGTAAAGAACATTTTATTTACTACTCTCGATTCCACTTATAAATCCCAAATCAAATTAGGGTATGATAATACATTGCAAGTAGAGGGTATTGGAGCCATGAAGGTTCCAACCAAAGAAGGACTAAAGAAAGTGCATGTCACCTATTACACTCCAAAGCTCCAACACATTCTGCTAAGCGTTGGACAAATGATGGATAACAATTACAAGCTTGTATTTGATGAAGGAGAATGTATTATTTTTTATAAGAATAATTGTAATCATGTCATCACACAGGTCCCCATGACCAAGAACAGGTTATTCCTTCTCAATTTTGATGAGCCAAGGGGAACTCAAATTGCAAATGTAGCTATAAAAAATCCAAGTGTCCTTTGGCACTTGTGATATGGTCACCTTAATTCCGCTAGCTTGAAACTTCTAACTTCTCAAGCTATGGTGACAGGTTTTCCCAAAATCAATGAACAAAAGGAGTTCTATGAAGGATGTGCTTTGTGAAAGCACTCAAGGTTGAAGTTTTTGACAGGATAAGCGTGGAGAGCCAACTATCCACTACAGTTAGTACATTCATACATCTATGTTCCAATGCAAACACAGAGTCTCGAAAATAGTTCTTATTTTCTCACTTTCATAGATGACTTTTCTAGAATGTGTTGGATTTACTTTCTGAAACACAAAGATGAAGCTTTTGATTGCTTCATAGATTTTAGAAACAATGTAGAGAATCAAATTGGGAATTATGTAAAATGTCTTAGGACAGATCGAGGAGGTGAATAATCCTCAAAATATTTTTTGAAATATTGTAAAGCAAGTGGGATCAAAATGCAATTTACCACTGCCTATACCCCACAACAGAACGATGTGGTAGAAAGGAAAAACCGCACCATAGTTGAGATGGTGAGATTGATGCTACAGTTTAAGCATCTAACTCATATGTATTGGGTAGAGGTTGTAAGAACTATTGTATATATTCTAAACAAAATTCCAACTTCTAGTTTAGATGGTGTCACTTCTTATGAGGTGTGGTACGAAAAGAAACCTAATGTAAAGCATTTCAAAGTGTTTGGTTCTTTAGCATATGTACACATTCCTGACGAGAAAAGGAATAAGATTGATCCAAAAAGTCAATCTTGTATATTTTTAGGGTATTATGAGTCTACAAAAGGATATAGACTCTACAATCCCAAGACTCATAAAGTTGTAATCTCTAGGGATGTAATTTTTTATGAAGGGGGAGAATGGGGTCATCAAAGAATTTTTGTTGATGATGAGTCCCAAGATGTAAGTTCTTCATAGGTACAACAGATTTATCCAAAGAAAATCAAAGGTACACTATGCCATCCAAGCCCATACATGAGTACTACATCAAGTACTTCAACAAACACTCCAAGTCCTTCTCCACAGAGATCAGTAAGTTCTTCACCGATGGACATTGATAGAGACTCTCCATAGAGAGGCAGAAGAATATTACAAAATAATCCATACTTTCAAATGTTGGATCAGAATTTTCAAATAAGATTCACTAGAAGTCAAGCTAATGAGATGAATACATTTTTGCAACAACTTGAAAATTTGCAATTGTATGGAGATGATGACTCCCATGATCCTATGGGATATGTAGTCAATTATGCTTTATTTGCTAGTACACAACTAGAACCAGCTAGCTATGAGAAGGAATGTACTCAAAATGTATGGCAAGAAGCCATGAAAAAGGAAATAACCTCTAAAAACAATAATGATACATGGGAGCTAGTAAAGCTACCCAAAGGAAAAAAATGTGTTGGGTGTAAACGGGTCTACAAGACCAAGTACAATGTTGATGAAAGCATTGCAATGCATAAGGCAAGACTAATAGCAAAGGGTTTTACTCAAAAATTTGGCATTGACTATGAGGAAACCTTTGCTCCTGTTGCACGACAAGAGACAATCAGATCAGTTCTTTCCTTAGTAGCCCATAAAGGATGAAATGTACAACACATGGATGTGAAGAGTACTTTTGTAAATGGATACTTGACGGAAGAGGTTTATGTTCAACAACCTCAAGGTTTTCACGAACAAGGAAAATAGAACCTTGTTTACAAATTGAAGAAAGCACTTTATAGCCTCAAGCAAGCACCAAGAGCCTGGTACTCATGCATTGATGGCTATTTCAGCAACTATGGATTCACTAAAAGCAAAATTGAACCAACTCTATACTACCTAAAGCAAGGAGTGGACATTCTAATAGTTTTTTTGTATGTGGATGATCTAATATTTATGGGTAGTAATAATAAAATGAATATGGAGTTCAAAAACTCCATGATGAAACAGTTCAAGATGAAAGATCTTGGTTTAATACGATAATTCCTAGGCATGGAAGTACATGAATCAAATAAAGGTATCTTCATATGTCAACACAAGTATGCTTGAGATCTGATCAAGAAATTTGCCATGGAGTAGTGCAAATCAGTTGCAACTCCAACTGGACATGGGATCCAATTGAGCAAGGACGATGGAGCATCAACGGTTGACATAACCACTTATAGAAGCATGGTTGGGAGTCTGATGTTTCTCACCAACACAAGACCTGATATTCAATATGCAGTTTCTCTAGTTTCAAGGTTTATGACTAGTCCATATGAGCTGCATTTACAAGCAACTAAAAGAATTTTAAGATATGTAAAAGGTACATTGGATTTTGGAATCCATTACCAAAAATGTAATTCTGTGAAATTAGTTGGCTTCAGTGATAGTGATTGGGGTAGCAACATAGATGACAGGAAATCTACATCAGGGAATTGTTTTAGTCTAGGATCAGGACTAATTACATGGAGTTCCAAGAAACAAACTGTTGTAGCATTGTCATCAATTGAGGCTGAGTATATAGCCATCACTCATGCTAGTACTCAGGCCCTATGGTTAAGAAAAGTTCTTGAAGAGATTGGAAAAATTCATAGTGGTCCAACTCGACTGTATTGTGATAACATAAGTGCCATTCAGTTGGCATACAATCCAATCCACCATAGCGGATCAAAGCATTTCGATATGAAGTATCACTTCATTTGAGATATGGTGGAACAATAGATAGTTGAGCTTCAATATTGTAACACTTTGGATAATATTGCAGACATATTCACCAAAGGTATAGCTAAAGCTCAATATATAAAGTTGAGAGACTGTATAGTTAGTCCTCTCAACTTTAAGGGGGATAATTTTGGAAATAAATCTAGTAAAAGGAGTAAAAAGGATTAAAAAGGTGTAAAAATTTGTTTCAACTATAAGCTTTGGATCTTACCCCTTTTACCTCCTTGGACAATAGTTGATTGGGCAGGTAGGTTGACTTGGACGACAACTGACTGGGCGGATTGAACGGCAAGGGCAGCAAGATGAACCAATTCTATTTCCCTTTCTCTTTTCCTCTCTATTTCTCCTATTTTCCTAACTTACCTATATTTCCTAAATTCGTTTGGAGTTACCATTATAAATACCATTGTAATATCAATTTTTCTAAGGTTCAATATATATTATTTTCTATTCGATCCTAATTTTTCTCTCACAAACCAAATGAAGAGGCCTAGAAAAATAAGTTTATAATAAGTGATATCAATACCACCTGTATGGCATTGGTTACTAAGAAAGGTAAAATAAAATATTTTTATTATTTCATCCAATAAGCCTTTCCAATATGATTTATAAGATAATTTAAAAAACTATGGCAAATAGGTTGAAAAGCATTGTGAATTACGTTATCTCAAAGAACTGGGATGGTTTTATTCATGGTAAAAAAATTCTTGATAGTGTAATCATTGTAGAAGAGGTTTTGCATTCTCTTCATTATATGTAAAAGCCAAGTATAATTATGAAATTGGATATGAATAGACCATATGATAGGTTTTTTTGATTTTTCTAAATGATATTCTCATAAAGTTTGGATTTGATCAAAATTTATGTGAATTAATTAGATGTTGTTATAACACTAGAATATATTCTATTTTGATCAATGGATCTCATATTGGATACTTTTAGTCATCCTATGAACTCTTCTAAGGTTATCCACTATCTCCATATCAATTTATTACTCTTGGAAAGGAATTATGGAGAGCTTTCTCAAAGAAAAAATAAAAGGAAAAATCAGAGATATTTAATTTGTAATAAATGGTCCCTTTGAATCTCATCTTCAATTTTTTGATGATAATTTTATTTTGGGTCATCTCTCAGTTAGTGAGGCTATGGATATTAATCCATTATTATCATCCTATGAGAAGGCTACTAGATGGTTAATACTACAAAATCTAGTATATTTTCATTAACACTAACCTAGAATTATAGTAAATTATTATGGATAATTTAGGGTTTAAACTAGAAAAAATCCATTAACATATTTGAATATTCATTTTTCTCATAAGGGAAATGAAGGAGCTTGGGGACTCAATTTGGATAGAATTAAATCTTGTTTGGTATATTGGAAATATAAGTTCCTCACCATGGACGAAAATATAAAACTCATAAATACTATATTGCAATCCATCCCTATTTATTTGATGTAACTTTCATGATTACAATAGATATAGTACCCAGATTTCACAAGATTAAATGATATATCATTTCGAAATATTGTGAGGAAAAGTTTAGGTTTCCTCTTTGTAAGTTGGATATGGTTTGCAAAGGAAATAATATTTAAGGGATAAGTGATGCGGGAGCCTATCTTTTGGAGGGCATAACTTTTGATCCGACCGTTAGATCAACTTGAGATTTTATGAGGAGCTAGATATTGAGGAGGACAATATCATGGCTAGGTCACAAAGGGACCTAGATAATCGTTTTCAAGACTTTTTAGGATTTTTTTGGGCCTTAATTCCTTCATCTAGTGCCCCAAAAATGGATTTTAGTGTTTTTTTAATTTTTTTCTCCCAAGTTACTAAAAATAGCAGGTCTTTGGCTAAAAATGATAATTTGCCAAAAATAGTAATTTCTTATCTTTAGGGCTTTAAGATTTAGGGTTTCATTTTAGGGTTTCTCTTGGGATATATATTCCCCTTGTATTGCATTATTAAGGGTGGATCCAAGAATGAGAAAATAAAATCATTATAGGTTTATTTTTTTAATTTATTTGTAAATTTCATGTGATTGGAGGTATTTGTTCTGATCTCTTGTAGCTAGATTTAAACCAATAAGCTTGTAGAATTTTAGAGTTATGAGTTTGACCTTAGGGAAAAAACTTGGTTGCATATTATTAAAGACCAAGAAAAGAGTTGGGAAAAAATATCACTTCATTATATCAAGAGTTGGTTCTCTTGATATAATGAAACTATTTAGGAAGTGGACACTACCTAAAGGATTGCCTACATGGAACTTCATCATATATAGGTTTATGAAGAAACATATTAGATGGTTATTTAATGAGGGGATTATATAATTTTTTGGTTTGATTCTTATTTGAAGCCATATCCTTTTATGTCTAATTCAAAATTACAATTATTGGCTCAATCATGTATAGCTTGTAAAGTTCCAAAGGTCAAACATTATATTAATATGAGTAATAAATCCATATCATGGATCTCTTTTAGTAAGCTAATTAAAGGAAAAGAACTCATATAAATAGTATATGAGATCCAAAAGATGCTTTAAGAATTTTATTTTCCTATTCTTACACAAAAGGATGAGTTGGTTTAGAATCTATCAAAATATGGTTGATATTTGGTCAAGTTGGGATATGAGAATTTAGGACAATCAAAATTTCCTACTCTAAATTATTTCCCTTGGAAGAATGTTTGGTCATAAGAGACCCTCCCCAAGGTCTCAACATTTGATGCGAGAGTATTTTATGTAACAGAATGGAAGGCCAATCATTTTCCTAGAAGACCAAATGTTCAAATAATGGTTCTCTTGCATCTATAATAGAGTTGCAACCCACTTTGTAGGAGAGAATGATTGCAACGAAAAACTGAGTTATGATAAGCCACTCAGGATTGTCATTTGTTTTCTAATAAATTATTATTCAATAAAAAATTCTAATTGATTCTAATATTCCATTGTTGCATATCAAAGAAAAGATAGCACAATGAGAAAGAGTAAGGCCATGCGACCCTCAAGTTGTAAATATAGCAAAAATGATGACAGGAGTCATCATTTGATTAGATGCACTTGAAACTACCCAAAGGATGGGTATTCTAGGACAAGACATAAGTGATAGTGAAGAGGATGAAGTATACCAACCGAAAGCTTGTAATTATGGACAACAAGGAGATCTAGAAAAAAAATTAAAATGGAAAATTTATAACATGGATAGGAAGCCAAAATTAGAAACCCCATCATAAAATAGAAGTTAAAACCTTGAGGAACTCATTGATTGGATCATGGAGATGGAAATATATTTTGATTTTGAATCAATAGAAAACACCAAGAAGTTAAAATTTACTTATACAAAGCTAAAAGGGCATGCGTTCTTATGGTGGTACCATGTTCAAAACAAAAAATAATGAAAAATAAAGGAAAAGATTAATACATGGGAGAAAATGGTCATGGAATTGAAGGTCAAATTCCTTCTATCAAATTATCAATTGAATCCTTTTAGGAAAATATGAAACTTAAGACAAAAATGTATTAGCAAAGGATTGTACATAAGAATTCTATAGGCTCACCATTAGGGTTTTCCATATGGAAGAATATGAGGAGAAAATTTTAAAGTATATCAATGGACTGCAATTATCCACATAAGATGAAATTAGTATGATGAGAATGAGGGTGGTAGAAGAAGCCTACTAGTATGCCTTAAAGGTATAGGAGAAGTTGTCATCAAGGAAAAAAAATAATCAAAGAGGAAGAGGATGGTTATCACAAGGATGATGAAAATGAAAATAGAAATAAGAAGCTAGTACTTCTCAAAATGATTTTAGTGAAAATACTAGAGGAGGTGGATTCTTCTCATGAGGAAGAGATAGATTTGGTAGATAAATAGGTATAATATTCCCTCCAAAGTATTATGGATGTGGGAAATATGGTTATTGGTCATTTAAATGTCCAACAACACAACAAAATAACAATAAGGGAAAGGAGATCTAAAACCATATTGCACAAGCAAAATAAGAAAGTGTTGCTTCCCCAAAACATATAGAGGAGTCAGAACAAGGAGAATCTATCATGATGAAGAGAGTGCTACTAAAGCTAGACAATATGGAATGTGAACCTATCCAAAGGAGAAATATTTTTGAAATAGTATGCAATTTTAGAGGTAAATGTTACAAGGTCATTGTAGACAGTGGGAGTATGGATAATCTAGTACCCACAAAAATGGTAGAGAAACTAAAGTTAAAGAGGATAGAACACCCTAATCCACATACAATATCTCTTGGTTATAAGAGGGACACAAAATTTTAGTCAATGAATAGTGTCATGTGAAATTTCAAATTGGATCTTACAAGGAGGAGGTCCTATGTGATGTTATACCTATGGGTACTTACCATCAGTATAGATTTAAGGACTATTCATAAGATAACCATAAAGTATAGATTTCCATTACTCTATAGGGATAATTTGATGAATTATTATGTCGAGAGGCATTCCTACAATGGCATACAGGGGGGTGGGAGGCAAAGAGGTCATACATGTCATGCCATAAACAATTTTTTTTATTATTAAAAAAGCGACATTAACAAAAACATTTAAAATATTTAAACTAAAATAGCTGACTAACCAACTGTTGCAAACATTTAAAATATTTAAACTAAAACAACCGACTAACCAACCATTGCAACTATTTAATAAACTAGCTTAGATATAAAGGATATATATCTAAAAAAACCGAGAGTTATCAATCCCGAGGCGCCTATCTTGGAGATCACACCCCCAAGAAATGAGATAGGTGCCTCGATATTGATAACTCTCGGAGTTTTTAGATATATATCCTTTATATCTAAGCTAGTTTAAGCAGATCTAAGTACTTCACAATGACATATTTGAAGAGTGGTTATCATGAAATCTAGATTAGATAAGGATATGAGTGGAAGATCGCATAGAAGAAAGACAAATTGCATGAGTGGTTGGTTATGTCATTCAAATTGATAAATACACCTAGTACCTTTATGTGGTTGATGAACAAAGTGTTATAACCATTTCTTGGTAAGTTTTTGGTTTTCTATTTGGATGATAATTTGGTATTAAAAATAGTAAGGGTGGTTATTTGACACATTTGAGATTGGTCTTACAAATACTGAATGAAGAAAAATTGTCTATAAACTTGAAGAAATGTAGTTTTATGAAAGAGGGATTGGTGTACATGGGTTTTATGATTTCATAAGAGGGGTTTCATATGGACCCTAAGAAGGTTAATGCGATTATGAATTGGCCAACACTAAGAAGTATGTTTGGTACTAGGATTTTCCATGGTCTAGCAAGTTCTTATAGGAAGTTTATCAAAAAATTTAGTGGGATTTGTGCATCAATTACAAAGAGAATAAAATGATAAAGGTATAATTTTAAGTAGACAATTGCAACAAAAGAGAGTTTCAAATCCCAAAGGAAAAGATAATGGAAAAAATGATTCTAGATTTGTCAAATTTCAACAAGATATTTTAGGTGGATTGTGAGGCAAGTGGGATAATTATAGGAGTCTTGATCTAGGAAGGTAAACCCATAACCTATTTAAGTGAGAATCTAAATGAGACAAAGAGGAAATACTTGGTCTATGATCAAATATTTTATATCATTATTCAATCCCTAAAGATATGAAGTTATTATTTGCTACCAAAGGAGTTTTTCTTGTTAAAAGATAATCATGCTTTACAGTTTATTAACAACAAAACTAAGTTGAGTCAAAGGCATATTAAGGTGGAATTTTTGCAAGGATATTCATTTATATTGAAACATAAAAATGGTATTTCAAATCGTGTAGTTGATGCCTTGAGAAGAAAAAAATTGTTGATGAACATGATGTAGACCAAATTCGTTGGTTTTGATTCCATGAAGGAGCTTTATGCTGATAATTTAGACTTCAAGGAAGCTTTGGTAGCATGCAGTAATCCTATTGTAAGAGATAGGATGTCATGGCTTTATTATTTGATCCAAGAAGGAATGTTATTCAAGGGGCAATGGTTGTGCATACCATGAAGTTTAATAAGAGAATATTTGATAAGAGAATACAATGGATGACCTATAAGACATTTTGGGATAGACATAACCCTAAGGTAGCTTAAATAAAGTTACTATTAGCTTAATATGAGTACAAATGTAAGACAATTTATGTAAGGTTATCAATTATATTAGTATGTGAAAGGGAAGATCCAAAACACTAGATTGTATCAGCCACTACCAATTTCAAAGAGGCCATGGGAGGATATAAGTATATATTTTATTCTTATATTATCAATAACACAAAGGGGTAATGACTCTATTTTTGTTGTAGTCAATTGATTCTTGAAGATAACACATTTTATACCTTGCAAAAATAAGTTATTCTACTCATATTGCCACACTATTCTTCAATAAAGTGGTAAGATTACATGGATTACCAAAGAGTATTGTGTTATATAGAGACACTTAATTTGTGGGCCATTTTTGGAGAACCATGTGGAAGAAATTAGGGACTAAGCTAGTAATTAGTTCAACTTATCATCCACAAATAGATGGGAAAACTGAAGTTGTGAATAGGAGCCTTGGAAATTTATTAAGATGCTTAGTTGATAAAAAAACCAAAGCTATGGAATACTATTTTGGAACAAGTGGAATTTGCATACAACTTAATAAATCAAAGTATAGATAAAATTCCATTTCAAATTGTATATAGAATATGTCTGAGAGGATTGGATGAGTTTTGAAAGACAACTGATTTTCAGAGGCTAGGTGCTATAGTGGAAGACTTTCTTGAATAGATTTATGATTTACATCAAGATATGAGAAGTGATTTAGAAAAAAATGAGGTGATGTAAAAACAAAATGTTGATCTCAAGTGAAGGGTGCTAGAATTTTAGGTTGGAGATTTAATTTTTTCATATTTGCAGGAGTAGTTCCCAAAAGACACTTACAATAAGTTAAATTGGAAGAAGATTGGACCTTGTAGAGTCTTGAATAAGTTTTCTAGGAATGCTTATGAAATAGAATTACCTAAAGGAATGGATATATTTCCCATATTCAATATAGAAAATTTGCACCCTTATTATGAGGGATCAATTATCGAGCAAGACAATGCAAGTTTATATTTTCCAAAGGTAGATTGGGTATGATAGTTACCATAGAAGGAACAAGATGAAATTGAGACAATCCTATCTTCCCAAGTAACCAAGAGAATTAGAGGTAAGGAATATCATGAATGCTTGGTCAAAAGGAAGAATCACATAATTTAGGATGCAACATGGATGAATGCATTCAATATTGCTAAGTATGGAGCTCAAACTGAAGATTTATAAAATATTCCTAAAAATGTTCTTCTTACTTGATGTGTATGATGTAGGAGTATCTAATGTAATGAAACAAAAGATCAACTATTTTCCTAAAATATCAAAAATTTGAATTACAGTCCTCTTTCATCTATAATAGATCTATGATCGCCCACTTGTAGGAGTGTAATGAACTGTTACACCAAACCTTGAGGATATAGTAAAAGCACAAATACAGTGGAATATTAACATTCCCACCCACTTCAAGACCAGAATATGGACGATGGAACTAACTTTCCATATGCTCTTATGTTGGGACTCTGGCATTGCAAACCTAACTTTTTTCCCACTCTATGACTCGAACCTGGGTGGGTGTTTTGATACCAAATGTAATGAACTGTTACACCAAAACCTTGAGGCAATAGTGAAAGTGTAAATATAGCAGGATCTTAACATTCTACACCTCCTTGGAGGATTAAAATAGTTATTGAAGAGGTTAGGATCCTTTTCTAGGGAATACAGGACAAAAAAGCCCAATATGTCTTTTGGGAAGCTAACAAAATTGCTGATAAGCTGGCCAATTTGGGTGTCAATGATGACGGACTTTTCAAATGGGAACACGATGTCCCAAGTGAAGTAGAGGAGTTTATTAAAAAGAATGCCAAGAATGATAATCGAATTTACCAACAGGGAAGGCACTGTAAGTTTGAAGGCTAGGAGTATTCCCATCTCTTTTTTGAGTTGGACTCACAATAAAAATTATCTAAGCTGTCAGTCTTCATGGATGCTGCTTGGAAATACCACAAATACTAATGGGGACAGTCACATGTCAGATAACATGGCTCCTAGTCATCTTAGTAATTTGAGGTTGGTTGATAATCACAGGGAAGGAAAGAAACGATAATATAAGACTTCGAACCAAAGCCACGTGGACCACCATATAACCACCGCCATAAATCTAGCCAGCAGGTTCATTTCTCCAAGTCTGATTGGCCAAGATAGTATGTGGTACCAAAGCATGTCATATACAAAAGAAAGCAATTTCCAAAGAATTATTAAGAGTAACTGTCAATACAAATCTTATGGGAGTTTTTTTTTTAGTACTCTGCTATGTGTGTATGTAGCTTTTTGTTTCTCCATTTTCTCAAGGAAGGGATCTATGTTTGTTTCTTTTTGTAATTATGATGCATGTTTTTTTTCTCGGGGTATACCCAAAATGTTGTATGGGAATTTTCTTTTTGATAATAGGCTATGTGCCTTATCGGATGTAATGGATTTGGCAGCATGTAGATTTTACATATATAGGATCCTTAGTAAGGATATGTTCATCAACAGCCCTGGGTTAATTTTTGTAAAAGGTTTTGGGTCAAACTGTAAAACTCGGTATTAATGCTATAGTATCTTATCTACCAAAAACAACATTCCCACCCACTTATTGGACTCTAGATAGTAGGCCTGAATCTCCATCCACTCCCATGCAGGGACTCTAGCATGATAAACCTAACTTTTCACCTGCTCTATGACTCAAACTTGGGTGGGTACTCTGATACCAAATCTAGTGAACCGTTACAAAAAAAACTTAAGGTAGTAGTAAAAGCAAGAATACAATAAGATATTAACATTCCCACCCATTTTGAGATAGAACTTTTGATAGCAGGTCTAACTCTCCATACGATCCCACGCAGGGACTCTGGCAAGGCAAATCTAGATTTCCACTCACTCCATGACTCAAACCTAGGTGGGTGCTCTGATATCAAACATATCGAACCATTACACCAAAACCTTGAGGTGGTTGTGAAAGCACGAATACAGTATGATCTTAATATTTCTATCCACTTTGAGACTAAACTCTACATGGTAGGTCTAACTCTCCATCCTCTCCCACATGAGGATTTTGTCACAACAAACCAACTTTCCACCTGCTTCGTGACTTGAACCTAGGTGGGTGCTCTAATACCAAATGTAATGAACCGTTACAACAAAACCTTAAGGTGGTAATGAAAGCACAAATACAATAGGCTATTAACATTCCCACCCACTTTGAGATCAAACTCTAGATGGTAATATTGACTCTCCATCTGCTCCCACACGAGGACTTTGGCATGATAAACCTAACTTTCCATTCACTTCATGACTCAAACTTGGGTGGGTGCTATGATACCAAATGTAGCAAACCGTTACACCAAAACCTTGAGGTAGTAGTGAAAGCATGAATACAATAAAATCTTAACATTCCCACCCACTTTGAGATCAGAATCTAGATGGTAGAATTGACTTTCCATCCACTCCTATGTAGAGACTCTAGCATGACAAACCTAAATTTTTCCCACTTCACGACTCAAACCTGGGTGGGTGATCTAATACCAAATGTAATGAACCATTACACCAAAAAAATTAGGTGGTATTGAAAGCATGAATACATCAGGATCTTAACATTCCCATCCACTTGAAGACCAAACTTTGGATAGCAGGCCTGACTCTCCATTCGATCCCATGTGGGGACTCTGGCACAACAAACCTGACTTTCTACCCGATCTGTGACTCAAACCTAGGTGGGTGCTCTTATACCAAATATAGTGAACCATTACACCAAAACCTCCAGGCTATAGTGAAAGCATAAATACAATAGGATCTTAACATTCCCACCCACTTCAAGACTAAACTATGGATAATGGGTTTGACTCTCCATCCACTCCCACATGGGGACTCTAGCACAACAAACTTAACTTTTTACCCACTCCATGACTTGAACCTAGGTGGGTGCTATGATATCAAATGTAATGAACTATTACACCAAAACCTTGAGGTGGTAGTGAAAGCATAAATACAATAGGATCTTAACATTCCCACCCACTTTGAAACCAGTCTCTAGAAGGTGGGCCTGACTCTCTATCTGCTCCTACATGGGGAATATAGCATGACAAACATGAATTTCCACCCACTCTATGAATTGAACTAGGATGGGTGCTCTGATAGAAAATGTAATGAACCGTTGCACCAAAACCTTGAGGTAGTAGTGAAAGCACGAATATAATAGGATCTTAACATTCCCACCCACTTTGAGACCAGACTCTAGATGATGGGCCGGACTCTCCATTCACTCCCATGCAAAGACTTTGGCAAGATAAACCTGACTTTTCACCCACTTCATGACTCGAACCTGGGTGGGTGCTCTGATATCAAATGTAGCAAACAGTTACACCAAAACCTTAAGATGGTAGTACAAGCACAATTATAGTAGGATATTAGCATTCCCATCCACTTCAAGATAAAAATTTGGATGGTGGGCTTGACTCTTCGTATACTCCCACCTGGGTAATTTTGCACGAAAAACACAACTTTTTCCCACTCCACAACTCGAACCTAGGTGGGTGCTCTAATACAAAATGTAATAAACTGTTACACCAAAACCTTGAGGTAGTAGTGAAAATATGAATACAACAAGATTTTAACATTCCCACCCACTTTAATACCAGACTCTAGATGACAGTCCTGACTCTCCATCCACTCCCATACAGAGACTCTAGCATGGCAAACCCAAATTTCTATGCACTCTGTGACTCAAAACTAAGTGGGTGCTCTGATACCAAATTTAACAAAATATTGCACCAAAACCTCAAAGTGGTAGTGAAAGCATGAATATAGCAGGATCTTAACATTTCCACCCACTTCAAAACTAGACTTTGGATGATGGACTTGTATTTTCATCCACTCTTACATGGGGACTTTGGTATGAAAAACTTGACTTTTCATCTACAATATGATTCAAAACTGGGTGGGTGCTCTGATACCAAATGTAGCGAACTGTTAGACCAAAACCATGAGGTGATAGTAAAAGTGCAAATACAATAGGATATGAAAATTCCCACCCTCTTCGATATCAAACTCTAGATGATAATCCTGAATCTAGAAAGTGGGTCTAACTCTCTATCCACTCTCATGTGGGGACTTTGGCACACCAAACCTAACATTTTTCCTACTCCACAACTCAAACCTATATGGGTGCTTTGATTCCAAATATAATGAACAATTACACCAAAACATTGAGGTGGTAGTGAAAGCGTGAATATAATAGGATCTTAACATTACCACCCAATTTGAGACCAAACTCTGGATGGTGGGCCTAACTCTCTGTTCACTCCCACATAGGGACTCTGACATGGTAAGCCCAATTTTTTTTCTGCTCAATGACTCAAACCTAGGTGGGTGCTTTGATACCAAATGTAGCATTACACCAAAACCTTGAGGTAGTAATGAAAACACAACAAGATATTAACATTCCCACCCACTTCAATATTGGACTCTAGGTGATAGGCCTAATTCTTCATTCGCTCCCACGTGGGACTCTAACATGGCAAACTCAAAATTTTTCTCACTCTACGAATCAAACCTAGGTGGGTGCTTTGATACCTAATGTAATAAACTATTACACAAAAACCTCAAGGCTGTAGTAAAAGCATGAATATAATAGGATCTTAACATTCCCACCCACTTCAAGATTAGACTTTGGATGGTGGGACTAAATCTCCATATACAACCTCAAGGTTTTGGTGTAACAATTCACTACATTTGGTATTAGAGCACCCACCCAGGTTTAAGTCACAGAGCAGGTGGAAATTTAGGTTTGTCATGCTAGAGTCCCCGCATGAGAGTGGATGGAGAGTCAGACCCATTGTACAGATCTTGGTATTGAAGTGGGTGGGAATTTTAAGATCCTTCTATTTTTGCGCTTTCACTACCACCTCAAGGTTTTGGTGTAATGGTTTGTTATATTTGGTATCAGAGCACCTACCCATGTTTGAGTTGTGGAGAGGGTGGAAATATGGGTTTGTCATGCCAAAATCCTTGCATGGGAGTGAACAAAGAGTTCGACCTACTATCCAAAATTTGGTCTCAAAGTGGGTGGGAATATTAAGATCCTATTGTATTCACTCTTTCACTACCACCTCAAGGTTTTAGTGTAATGGTTCATTACATTTGGAATCAGAGCACCAACCCAGGTTTGAGTCATGAAGCAAATGAAAAGTCAGGTTTGACATGCTAGAGTCCCCACATGGGAGCGAATGGAGAGTCAGGCCCGTTGTCCAAAGTTTGGTCTCAAAGTTGGTGGGAATGTTAATATCCTGTTGTATTTGCGCTTTCACTACCGCATTGAGGTTTTGGTGTAATAGTTTGTTACATTTGGTATTAGAGCACCAACCCAAGTTCAAGTCATAGAGCAGGTGGAAATTTGGGTTTTCCATGCTAGAGTCCCCACATGGAAGTGAATGGAGAGTTAGACCTACCATATAGAGTCAGGCCCACCATCTAGATTCTGGTCTCGAAGTGGTTGGAAATGTTAAGATCTTGCTATATTTGTGCTTTTACTACCACCTTGAGGTTTTGGTGTAATGGTTCCATTACACCAAAAACTTGAGGTGGTAGTGAAAGCACAAATACATCAAGATCTTAATATTTCAAGACTGAACTCTGGACAGTGGTCCTGAATCTTCATTAACTCCCACACGGGGATTCTAGCACAACAAACCTAACTTTTTGCCTGCTTCGTGACTTGAACCTAGATGGGTGCTATGATACCAAATATATCAAATTATTACACCAAAACCTCGAGGCGGTAGTGATAGCATGAATACAACAAGATATTAACATTAAGATCATATTGTATTCACACTTTCACTACCGCCTCAAGGTTTTGGTGTAACGGCTCACTGAATTTGGTATCAAAGCACCCACCGAGGTTTGAGTCATGAAGTAGGAGAAAAGTCAGGTTTGTCATGCCAGAGTCCCCGTGTGGGAGCAAACGGAGAGTTAGACCCATCGTCTAGAGTTCTCTCTCAAAGTGGGTGGGAATGTTAAGATCATGTTGTATTTGTGCTTTTACTATCACTCTCAAAGTGGGTGGGAATGTTAATATCATGTTGTATTTGTGCTTTTACTACCACCTCGAGGTTTTGGTGCAATGGTTTGCTACATTAATGTTAATATCCTGTTGTATTCATGCTTTCACTACCACCTCAAGGTTTTGGTGTAACAGTTCGCTACATTTGGTATCAGAGCAACCACCCAGGTTCGAGTTGTGGAGCAGGCAGGAAGTCAAGTTTTCCATGTCATAAGGGAGCAAACGAAGAGTCAGACCTGTCATCCAGAGTCTGGTCTTAAAGTGGGTGGGAATATGAAGATTTGGTTGTATTCACACTTTTACTACCGCCTTGAGGTTTTGGTGTAATAGTTCACTACATAACAAAGAGAGAATGACTAAAAATGAAAATAAAGTTATGAGAAGCAACTAATGATTGTCATTTATTTTCTAATAAACTATACTTTTATAAGAACAAATGCCAATTAATTCTAAGAGTCCATTATTGAATATTTGAAATTCATTTGTCCATTTGTATGTGATGTTGTTTAACTTGCGTGTAGGACATAAGGAAGAACATCAAGCAAAGGGATATATAATAAATTTTTTATTGTATATGTAGGACATCCACACATCTATCCATTGGATAAGATACTTATGGTCATTCTAATGAATATTTGGATATGTGAGTGTGTTGAGGGTGCATAAGGGTGCCATATAATTCTATCAAGTGGAATTAGTGGTCGTATGAGTTGAGATACCATTCTTAAAAGGAAAGGATTAATTTCCCTCTGAGTCGGATAAGACTTGCTTTATATATGAGCTAGAGGAAACCTTAGGATAATGTAAATATAACCATCCAGTGATTTTAATTGGTGTACATATAGTCATCATAAAATAGACCATACAATTCAATAGTGGTAAAGTCATCCTACAAACAATTTATTGAAGAATTAATTTACCATGCAATTAATCAATTGTATGACTGAAGGTTTGTACAATTCAAATAACATATAAGGAAAAACTTTGGGTAGTACAATGACATCATCATACGATAGGAATGACATCATTGTACAATAGGAAAGACATCATCATATGAGAGCAAAGACATCACAATACAAAGAAGATTTTTTCAATTAGGTTGTCTCCATCAACATTCTTGTGGTTAGCAGCCCAAAGTAAGATTATTATTGAAGAGAGTATACAAAGAATATGATATCATAAACCTTTTTAGGTCTACCTTATGTGAGAAGGATCTAGAAACATTAGACTATTTACTTAATCATAGTCTATTTTATTATATTATTGATTTTTTTTTAATATGAAAATATATTGGATAGCTCCATCATCGACACTAAAATATTTGATGAAATGTTGGATTAATTATTTTAAAGCTAAAGTGTTATGTATTCTATGGAGGATTGGTCCTACATTGGAATTTATGGCTTTAAAAATAATAATAAACGTTTTAAAAATAAATCTTAATTTCATTCCTAATTTTAAAACCATATTATTATTTCTCTTGTAGAATATTTACAAACATGATGGCTATGGTGAAAATTATTTTGAAAGAGTGGAGATAAAAGGTGTAAAATGTGAGGAAGATGATGGGCGGGAAGTCCCCTGTGCGAGAGCATGGGAGCAGCAGCGTTTCGAACCATGGGCACAATGGAGCAGGCGGAGGGCACCCCGGGTCTAGAGATGCAGAGGCGTCCTTGCCAAATGAAGAAGAATGGATTGACGATGGTGTCAGTCGGGGTCAGGACCCACCAAAAAAATGGGGGGGTGGGCCACAAAAGTTGTATGCCTAGGCAACGGCTTTAGAAACCCTAAGCAGTTTTCTTACCAAGGAGCTGCTTCTGACTGGGGATGAGCTGGACATCCCGACATAAGTTCTCTCAAGCTTCATGGAGTATGAAAAGTATACCCTCATAGGTAAGTTCATTGGTGGTCATCCCGACATGGAGACCATTCGCAAGTGGGTGAAAAGCAAATGGAGGACATCTAGACATTTGGATTTGGCAGCCCTGTCTCAAGGTTTTTTTGCTATTAGACAGAACAACAAAGAGGACTACTATAAAATCCTAGCTGGTGGGCCATGGTTTTTGGTTCATAGAAGTCTGTTCCTTAGGAAGTGGGACATGGACTTTAATCCTGATACCCAGAACATCAACATTGGCCCAATATGGGTTAGGCTTACGAGTCTTCCTCCCTTCGGTTGGCATGAAAATGTAATAAGAGGTATTGCTCGCTCCATAGGGGAGTTGGTTACCATTGACCCTCCCACCCGAGCTCGAACAAGGTTCGTCCAACACACTTTATGTCGGTGTTCATGCTTCTAGTTTTTGTTCACTACAAGATCGATAAGATTCAGAGGACCTTTCTATGGTCTGGAAATGAAGAAAAATCTAGAATTCCTCTTGTTTCCTGGGACAAGGTTTTTTCATAGAAATACCAAGGCAGCTTGGGGATGAGGAGATCAAGACATATGAACTCAGCTCTGATCGCGAAGCATGCTTGGAGTATCCTATCTAGTGATCCGATGGAGTGGTTTAAGCTGGTCAAAAGGAAGTATATTGGCTCCAACTCCTTTTTTGATGCTGAATTTTTGGAAATCTATCCTCCAAACCCGTCATTTGATCAGCTTGGGAGACTGTTGGATTTTGGGTGATGGAAACCTCATACTCTTTTGGAAGGACAGGTGGGCGACTGAAGAAGCCCTTGGCTTGAGGGCGGACCTTGCTGGGCTAAGAGAACAAACCAACCCAAACTCCCAACTCAAGGTGGTGGATTTCATAGATCGGAGCTCTTATCTCCCTCGGTGGAAACTTCCAGTTGTGGAAGGGTTTAATAATGAGGTTGCATTTCTGGCAAACATCGTCCAATCAGTTTTAATTCCATCTATTAGGAGGACTGACAGAATCATCTAGAGTGGTACGGAGGATGGTCTTTTCTCTGTTAGATCAGCCTATGAGTTTCTTACCAACAAGACTGCCATGGATTATCGGTGGAAAGTTTTTTAGAGGAAAGGGGTCATCCCTAAAGTGAACTTCTTTGCATGGATTTCTTTTCACAACAAAGCATTAACCGTTGACAACCTTCACAAGAGGGGTTTTGCCTTCCCCAACAGGTGTTACTTGTGTTTAGCAGAGTGCGATACAAGGGATCATTTATTCCTACACTGCCCCTTTTCCCACTCGGTCCTCAACATTGTCCTATCCTCTTTCCAAATCCTTTGGTGCTCTCCCCATTCCCTCAGAGATGCTTTCTATCAATGGCCTAATCCTTTCAAGAATCCTAAAATCCGCTTCCTCCTTGAGGCCTCCTTCCACCATTACATTTGGCAAATTTGGTTAGAGAGGAATGCCAGAGTCTTTGGTAGAGCCCCAAAAGTGCCTCCTTTTGTCACTCAAAGGGCCTTATCCTATGCCATTGAGAATTCTAATGCTGTTCCCAGTCCCCACCCCCATCTTTCGAACAAAGAAACGATTTTAAAAAGGATGAACCTCTGCCCATTTTCGAAAGCTATTTCAGGTCCTTTTCGAAGAAGTGTTAGATGGACCAAACCCCCCATGGGATGGATTAAATTAATTTTTTATGGAGCGGCAAAGGGTAATCCTGGGCCCGCTGGTTCAAGGGGTGTTGTTAGAGATCATTATGGGAATCTTGTGGTGGCCTACTGTGAAGAGTTGGGCTCTCAGACGAATCACTATGCCAAAGCCCGAGGTGCTCTGAAGGGAATCCAGATCCTCTCTGAGGATCCTTGGCCTCTAGTTATTGAAGGAGATTCACTCAACATTGTGAATTACGTCCTAGGCACCAAAGACCCATCCTGGAGGGTCTTCAACATCGTTCTTGAGGCAAGGTTGCTTCTTTCCCAACGTGGCAGGTGGAAAGCAAGTCATATCCTTAGAGAAGGCAATCACATGGCTAACCACATGGCCAACAAAGGGCTCATGACTACATGTCCGGTCATGTGGCGATCTCGCTTCCCTTCAAAGGTGGAAAGGATTTCCAGAGCAGATATCCCTCCATGAGGTGTTCCCCATGTAAATTTTGGAAGGTCCTTCCCGATGTGTATCGGGTTAGGGCGGTAGCTCCATCCTATCCCCTGTGCGATAGTGGGCGCACACGTCATGTGAAGCGTAGTCATGTTCCCAAAGCTATTTGTTTCCAAGTTTCCAAGATGCACTAGACTATTTGGTTATCAGCACACCTTCCTCCACCAAGGCGGTCTTGCTGTTTTTCCCATTTTTGGCATTGGTTCGATGATGGAATCTCAAAGCACCTCTTTCCAATGGTGCTCACATGTGGTTGGGACATTGGCAAATTGCGGGAATGTTTGGGCTTGGGTCTCAACAAATCCTTGCCTTCGATTTGACATGCTCATTCTAGTCCTTCCCGTGCATGGAAGAAGGACGAAGGTTTTATGGCAAAAAGGATGGAGAGACCACGTGGCAACTTCAGACAGAGGATGGGTGAGCTCGTGATCTATGTGGCACCTTTTCTTTTTGGCCTCTGTTTATGGTGCTGGCTCCGGGTAGATCATGGGTGGCGGCTCATGGTTAGATCTATCCTCCCCATCCCTTTTTATATTTGTCATTGTTTTGTTTCAATCTCTATTTTTTGAAGCATTATGCAGGTGATTTTAACCATGGCTGGCCCCTTCATCGAGCCCTCTTCCCTGTCCCTTTGTGATGAGGCATGCATGTTTATGAAAGCTAAGAAACTGCTGCCCTTCCTGGAAAAATATGCTGGCCCCGACCAAGAAATCTCGTAGGGCTTTGTTGATACTTGGACCTAGGGTGATGTGGTCGTAAAAGGTATTAACATTCATGTTTCAACTAATTTCTTGGTGGTGGTCTCTGGTCTACCATCCCATGGGCGAATCATTAGAAGAGAACCACAATTGGGTCGAGGAGCTGGAGAAGTTCCCTGATAAAGGGAAAAACCTTGGATGGGACAAGTCATGCCTCCTTCGGTCTACCCTCCCTAAACCTTATAGGTCCCCCATGATTCCCATCATGCAATATATTACATGCGATGACCCCGACAAGCCTCTTCGTAGCTTCCACATTAGCTTCTATAACCACCTTCGCGATGCCAATCAAGTGAGCTTTCCAGATTATCTTTCGCACTCCCTTGGGCTTGCCATTGAAAAGAGTAGGAAAGCGTCATCCCCTCCCACCCATCAAGGTCTCATGGCAATCATTTATAGGCATGCCCTAGCCATGCACCCTCCTTAGGTTTTCAACCCTTTGAATTCCCAAGGCCCCCATAATGTGCCCTCTCCTGCACCGGTCCAAGGCTCCAGCTCCTTCAGAAATAGCCCTCCCAGCGCTGGTAGGCCCTCCCCTTATAGTAGCACCTTTCGGTCTCGGCCTAAATGTAGTATTGGTGGCAAATCCTCCACCCCTGGCAGGTCATCCCAATGTCTAAAGAAAGTCAGAAAGGAGGAGAAGGATGTCCTTCCGCAGCAGATTTCGTCGAACACTGAGAGTGATAGGGAGATTCCTCCCGGTAAATCCCTTCTGGAACTGGCTTCAACTATTCTCACTACCATCAACTCCATGATTAAAATTCTGAAATAGGATCAGAAGTGTCAGAATTCGGAGGACCAAGAGGACCAGGATTAGTTATTTCTGGTGTTTGGTAGTTGTGCTTCCAATCTCCATGTTCCAGTTTCTTCGGCTTTTTCTTGTTGTTTCCCCAGTTTTTTTCAGTGTTGTTATATGGTTAATCAGGCTTAAATGTCCTTTTTGTAGCCTCATGGCAATTAGTCTAGGGTTTGCTTTTCTTGCAATTCGGCTTATATTTCCAGCCAGGAGGCATGATACATCATTAGAAGTATGGCTAATTTTGTACATAAGGTTTTGGGATCCTCTATAAAAACCCTCTATTAAAATAATTACCAAAAAAAAAAAACATGATGGCTACTAAAGGAAGTCTCAAGTGTGGAAAAAGAGGTGCGAGCCTTTTGGTTGCAATATTTGAATATACATGAATTATTTACAGCAATGGAGTTAACACAAAGGATTTCATTGGCTTATGGTAAAATATAAATGTTTAAAATTTGGGTTTATCAAAATTAATTTTGATTGTGATTCCAAGGAAATTTAGAAAAATTTGATGGGGTGGTATTTTTTTTGGACATAATGAAAGCAAAATTCACATTGCTTACTCAAAATCATATAAACTTCAAATAACAACTATGCAAAGGCTAAGACTTCTTATAATGTTTAAAATTATAATTAAAGAGAGATGGAAATATATTTCAATTGAAAGGGATTTGAAAATTATCATTAATGCTATCAATAAGAATCGATGTAGGAATTAGATAAAATATTATTACCTTGTGTTATCAACTATTGTTGGAGGTAGACACTTGGAAATATGAGCATAGCTATAAATTTAGCCAACAACACTGTTTATCTTTTTCTTGGTGAAATTCAAATTTTAGAATACAAATGACCAAGTGAAATTTTATCTTTTAATAAAAATGATTGCAAAGAGTTGATTGTAGAAACATAGCATACCGAGGAAGATGATATATATATATATATATATATATATATATATATAAGGAAAAGTTGATATGATTTAACTAAATAAATATAAAATAATTTTTTATTTGGGTAGTGTGTAAATTCCTACGACCATGTATAGGGCTAAGCAGTCTCATCCCAACCTTGAGCCCTCATCGAGAGATACAGTTATTAATAGGGAATTTAACACACAACCATCACACACCCACCCCACCCACACTTGTCCACGCCACATTTTGAACCTTAGACCTCCCGAAAAAGCTAAAACATGAATCATTGCCTTGTCCCCTAGGACTAAAATATTGATATTTTGATGGAAGTGCCCCCTAAATAGAAACCACTTATATCTTACTAAAAAATATATAAAAAATAACAATTTTACATTATCAAATGGTATTAATTTAATTAGATAATTTTGTCCACTTTGAAGGAGGAGACTAGGTTTAAATCTTACTCAGCTATATAAATATCAATAATTAATATACAATCGTGATGTAATATGTATAAATCCATTTCAATTCTATATCACCAAATTTAAATAAATAAATAACTATTAATTTTTAAATATTTAAATACATTAACAAATAAATATGTAATTCTTTATATTTTAAAAAATAATTTCCCGTACCTTAAAATTATATGCTAGTACAATTTTTTATTACAAATGAGAATCACAATAACTAATTAAAGAAAAACTATAATATTTTAAATAATTAAACATCTTAACACATAAATATTTAATTCTTTATAATTTTAAAAAATAAATTTTCATATCTTCCATTATATGCTCAATACTAAAAACTCTCTAAACTCTAACGTGTTTGATATAGACTAAGTTAATGGGATGAGACCTTAACAATCTAGGAAGGTAAAGTGAGGTTTTTGAAAAAAATCTTAACATAATAATTTATTTTGTATCTCTCAATTATACAATGAGAATCACAATAACTAATTAAATAAAAATTATAATATTTTAAATAATTAATTCTTTATAATTTTAAAAAATAATTTTTCGTATATTATATGTTCAATACAATATTTTTTTTTGCGTAATTTTGTTTATATACCCTAGTGTTCTCGATAAATATGAAGTTAACACGACAAGACTCTGAATCTAGGTAATCAACGAAGGCAAGCCTATCAGGCCAATCACTTTTGGAAAAAAAATTGGGGCAAAGTGAGATTTTTTTTAAAGGGTCCCAACACAGTAATTTTTTTGTATTTTACAATTAAATGTTTAATGCTTTTTCTAGTTCGGTAAAAAAACTTTTATAAATACAAAGTCAACGAGATTTCAATGTTCAGAGAATGAATCAGGCCAGCTCATTGATAAGCACTCGACCAAACTTTCAATTGGCCTATCCATTTCATGGAAACAATTTTAGAGGAAAACAATTTTTTAATAAAGGTTCCAACCCCTTGTGTAGTGGTTTGAACTTGGGTCCTTTAGATGAAAACTCAGCCATATCATTATAGTATTCTAACAAGAATAAAATTTTATGGTAAAGCACATATTTTTTAAAAGGGTCCCAGTCTTTTATAGAGTGATATGAATTTATATCTTCTAAATGAAAATCCAAAAACATATCATTGCAATGCCCCAAAAAAAGAAAAATTTCTAAGATAAAACACAAGTTTTGAAAGGGTCTTGATGCCTTGTGTGATTTAAACCAAGGGTCTTGATGCCTTGTGTGATTTAAACCTAGGTCTCCTAAAATCCAAAAAACATATCACTACTATGTTCCAAAATGAAAATTTAATCACAAGTTGGAAAGATGGAAACCACATAATTGTGCTTCTGTTCATTTATTAATTAGACCATACAAAGTGGATGTAATTTTTTAGTTAAATTTTTTTATTGTTTCTAACATAAATCACATAATTTTTTTTTTTACAAATACTAGGTTATACAATGTTATTAACTTGAACATTACAATATTTTGGTGCTAGCACAATTCACCATCAAGAAAACAAAATGAGGTAGATAAGAAGCATCTGTGGGTCTAGATGGATTGGTAAGTTGGGGCGCTTACCGAGAGGAGACCTATGTGGGTCTAGATGGATTGGTAAGTTGGGGCGCTTACCGAGAGGAGACCTACGATCCAATCCTACGGGCATGCTCATGCATAACCAGTAGCTCGATCCGAATTCTCTGTGTGTTGCACTGATTGATGGCGATTTGTTTCCTACTTTTTTGATGGTCCCCTTCATGCCACTTGTTGAACCAGACTGATGAAGACGGTGCAAACCTTGTGCGTCCGATGGTCTCCATATCACGTTGGGTTACCATTAATGAGACGGTGGGTGTGTTGGAAGCCTTCGCTGATAGTTTGAACCCTGTTAGTTGTGTTGGAAGTTACTAAAAATTGTGATTGTAACCAATTCATCTATGTAACAAAAAAAAAAAAGGAGTAAAGCATCCACAACTGAATATACATAAAATTAGAAGCTAATATCAAAAAAAGGACTATAGATAGAATATACATAATATTATCAAGTAATACCAACATAAAATATTAGCTATATCTTGTTGTAGTACATTAGATATCATCACTCATCCATGGGGGAGCCTATCATATAGTGAAGTTATGGCCATATATTTCATAGTATCTTCTGAAGCCTTCAAGGAAGAAATAAAAGTAATCAGTTTTTGAATTTGTTCATCACTATTTAGCGTCTTCTTTTTAGTTTTTTGAATTTGTATCATGTGAGAAAGTTGATGAAGTTTGTTGTTAACATCTTCTAATGTGTTGGAAGCTCAATAAACATGGGAATGAGAATGAATGTGTCTTAAATGTAATAGAAAATAAAAAATCAAGTCTACTAAATCTATATCCTATGGAAGAGCAGAATCAGTAAACATCTATTTGCATCTAAACTTCTAAATATAGTTATCAAAGTTTTAAAACACATGAATCATTCCAATTATCAAACTTGTAAGTCACATAATTTCATTGAAATTATACATGTTTCATGTGTCTAAAAACTTTGGTAACTCTAATGGTGGATTATTTTGTATATAGTTTGATTATTTTTCTAAAAAAGGTTTGATATTGCATGTTGAAGAAGCTTGTTTTTAATGCTTTTTATTATCTTAATTTATTTTTAAATATTTTAATTTAATTTAGTGAAGTTTGTAACTATATGTGAAAAAATAAATAAAAATTTATTATATATATATATGTATATATAATATGATCAAATGATATTAATTCAATAGATTGAACTCCTTGATATTTAAAGATATTTTAGTTAGAATCTTATCAATAGTTGCATGTACAATAGTTAAGTTGTTTTAATATCAATATGTGATCATGATGTGATATGGGCATATCTTGTTGTAATCCCATACAATCATTTTTTTTCAATGAGTTTACACAAGTTTTTAAGAGGGGTACGAAGGGTCCCAAGCCCCTCATACTAAGTGGGGTTTGAACCTTGAACCTCTCATAGAGAGGCCAAAGCCTTTACCAATGCAGTAAGCTTGTAGCTATAAAAAAAAATCCAATGAGTTTACACAAGTTTTTATGAAGGGTTTCGATCCCCTCATACTAATTAGGGTTTGAACCTTAAACCTTTCAAAGAGAGGCCAAATCCCTTTTGTAGTAAGCATGCAAGTATTGAAACTAGATTTTACACGAGTTTTATGAGGTTCCCTATCCCCTCATATTGGGGTTTGAACTTGGGTCTCCTAGATGAAAACCCAAGGACTTACCACTACGGTATCTCTAAGTTAAATCCCATACAATTAATCAATTAAAAATATATCATTATTTTTTATTAAATATAATTTTAAAATAATATTTTATTATATTTATTATTGTTATTTATAATGATGACAAGACAAAAAAAAACACTTATATTAATAACCTTCTATCTAAATATTGGAGCAGAGGGAAGGCTCTTCAATCCTTGAAGTAATGAATATTGTCTTATGGAATATTCAAGGTTAGGCTCTTCAATCCTTGAAGTAATGAAGATTGTATTATGGAATATTCAAGGTTTGCATACCTTGACTAAACAAAGAGTACCAAAAAAATTTAGAAATTTTTTAATCTTGATATTCTTATAGGAAACTAAGATGGGTGATGAGGATTTTTATAGATTACAGAGGTTTGTTTGGAAGGGGTGTGAAGGTGTGAGCAAGGTTGCTCATGGTTCTTCCAGAGGATCATGGAAACTTTAGAATCCTAATTATGTGGAGGGTAAGCTCATTCATCATTCTTATGCAAGAATTTCATGCCTCTAAAAGAAAACTGAAATAGTAGTTCTCCTTTTGTTCTCTTGGGTAGCTTTTGGGTTTTGATTTCTATTCTTTTGGCCTTGGAGGTTAGCCTGTGCTCAATTGACCTTATCTTTTTTTGCCTCCTTTAATGTAAAAGGTTCTAAAACCTTTCAAAACCTTGCTTTTTCACCATTAATAAAAAATCTAAATATTTTAAAAATATTTAAAAATAAATTAGAAAGTAAAAATAAATACTTAGTTGGATCCTACCTAGGAGTGGGAGGTGATCTTTCGAGTCTCCAGTTTCAAATAGAACTCATCTCTGTGTTAGGTCTTCTCTTGTGTTTTTTTTCTAGACCTGAGAGCCCTGGAAATCATATTTTCCTTTGTTAGTTTGGATGATTTTGCCCTCAGTCCTACTCTCTCTAAGAGTGGAAGTTAGTTTCTTAGTTTTATATTTGGGTATTTTTTTCTTTGGGCTAATGGAACTCTTATTTATTTTATCCTCTTATCTCATCCTTGTGAATCTGGTAGGGGTGGAGAAGATCTTTGTTGGATGCGATCCCACTTAGAATTTTTTTTGTTCATTTGTGGACCTATTTGACCTTTGGGGGAGGGCCACGAGGGGTCACAGTAAGTCGTGTTCCTATAAGGGATTTCAGTTGTCTTGTTGTGGACCTGAGTGGCCTTTAGGGGTGAACCGAGTGAGTTATTTTTCTTGGAAGAGGTTTTGGTTGTCTTTCTATGGACCTGTATGGCCTTTGTGGGAAGGCCAATAGGGGTCATGGTTGATCATGTTCCTAAAATGGGTTTCAACTATCTTGTTGTGGACCTAAGTGGCCTTTGGGGAGGGCCAAGTGGTTTCTTATTCTTCTGTTGTGGGATGGGTTCTTTCCTAGGTAAGGCTTACGCTATTATTTGTGGTCTCATTTGACATTTGGAGGAGGATCAAGTGATTTCATTGTTTGGCCTTAGTGGAGGGGTTCTGGTGGTGGTGTTGATTTCATGGACAACTTTGGGGGTGATAGATGGTTTATGGGTCTATCGTGGTGGTGGTGATGTGGAGTATCTACTAGATTCTTGGTAGACTTTAGGGAGGCTAGAAGGATTCTTGTCTTACCGTGTTGCTAGGATTATGATTTCTTGGGCAGATTTTGGGGGGTTGGAAAGGTTTCAAGTCTCCTATGGTGGTGGTGTTTTGATGGCTCATTTAGTGTCCTAGATGGCTTTGGGGATGCCAAAAGGGTCATTGGCTAGTGTATGGTGTTTTTTCTTGAGGGTGGGGTTCTAGAGGTTTGCTCAATTTTTGGAAGGCTTTGGGTGGGCCCTTTGGTTTCCTGATTGACCCTTGCAGGTGTGGCAAAGTTATAGTTTTTGGCCATACCCTATTGTTTTCTTAGATCTTTTTGTAGTTTTTGTTGGTCCTTAGCTTTCTGTGATGGTGGTTCTCGTGTTTTTCTTGAGGGTGAGGTTTTGGAGGTTTGCTCAATTTCTAAAATACTTGGGGTAGGCCTTTCAGTTTTCTGATTGACCCTTACGGGTGTGATGAAGTTACAATATTTGGTCGTGCCCTATTCTTCTATTGGAGCTTTTTGTGATAGAGTTGCAATTTTTTGGTCATGCTCCGTTCTTCACTGATTTTGGTTTTTGTTGGTCCTAGCGACCATCCTATGCTTTTTTAGTTTTCCTAGAAGCTAGACCTTGAAATTTCTCTTGAGCGGGAAACTGTGGTTTCATTTTTTTAGTCTTTGAGTGTAAAAGTCTATGTTTTCAAATTTGAATTTTTGGGTAGGAACCTTTGCATTCAATTTTAAATTTCAAGGTGAGAAACTCTTATTTAAATTTTATTTTGAATCCAAAGACTTTCCTCTTGGATTCCCCTCAAAGACTTTCCTCTTGGATTCCCATCCCTTGTTGAGGGCTCCTTTTTATGTTCATCTCCAAAGGTTGAGGAACCTAAGGGGTTTCCTCCTTTTTTATTTGAGGAGTAGAGGTCTTCCCTCTTAGTTTTGCATTGTAAGGGATGGTTATTTTCTCCCTTATTCTTGTTCTCTTAGTTTCTCTGTCTCATGGTCTTGGGATATTCTCTTATAGGATTCTCTCCATGGATCCTTATTCTCTTGTATAAGTTTTGGGGACCCTTTCAAAATACCTTCCTCCAACCAATAAAATAAAAAAATTATTCGTTAAAAAATAATTAATAAAAATAATATTTTTTTACCAATAGGATCATGGTTCAATGGTTGAGACATATGGATGACATAGCTCACACCAAGGTTCAAATACCAATGACATGTGATTAAATTGATGTAAAAATAAAATGGAAACCCTTTTAGAAACCTTACTTTTTAATTAAAATATTATTAGTATTCTTATTTAAATGGTTATATGGGATTGAAATGGACTCCATCTATATTATATTACAACCACATAGTTCTATTACAAGAACTTGACAATCAAGATCCAAATTCAACCTTCTCCTTGAAATTCAAAGAATTTGATTGATTTGAACTCATATCATTTGATAATAATAATAATAATAATAATAATAATAATAATTTTTAAATTAAAATGATTAAAATAATGGGTTTCAACGCACAATATGGGTTTAAAATTTAGTTTTTCAGAGTTGAAACGTCATTATAAGATTATTATATAGATGATACTCTTTAATTATATATAACCTATTAAAGTAGATAATTATTTTTTAGGACCCCATCCTAATATTATATTGTAATGTCCTCCTTTCCAAACATGGGGATCCATCCTAATGATATTTTGTAATGTTTTGTAATGGTATGTCATACTAGAGGTGCATAGACAAGTGGCATCATTTAATGTAACTATTATAAATAATTTAATTATTTTGTTTGGTAGAAGATTCTAGCTTGGGTGGTAGCTTGCGTGTGAGCCAAACCTTGAGCGTTAGATTTAAGGTTATGAAGATTACTTAAAAACGTGAGGCATATAGATAAATGTATCTTTTTGCATATTCAATCAAAGTTATTTTTAAGAGGTTTCCCCCTTGAAGAGACCAACAATTATGTATTGTGATTTTGTGAGATTAATATAGATTTTTGCATTTCTATTTTGTATTGCAATATTTTGTTCTTTCATGATTTATTTTCTTTTTTGCAATATTTATGTGTATGTTATTATTTTAACTAGAAGGTTTATAACAAATGGTATCAAAGCACTTTCCAAGGCTATGTTCTACTACAATTGCAACAATTATTGTCCTACCTTTCTAACTTGTTAGGTAAAACATTTTTTTGTTTTCATTTTCTTGAATTATTTTCTATTAAAAAAAATCAGACCATTTTTTCCCACTATTTTAGTTTAATAGGTTAGAAACTCTATGCCAGGGGTTTTAAAATTTCATGGAGAAGCTATCATTTTTGGCTAAGCTAGATTACCTGTAAAGCATATAGTGAGGTGAATGGTGATCATAATCCAATACCCAAACCTCAAACAACATGAAGAACACAAGCTTATACTGAGAGGGGGGTGAACAATATAAGACCACTTTTACTTTTCTTTCCCAAATAATATTATGCAATATATCAATGGCAATATCAACAACAATAATCAAAGCAATGCACAAATCACCACACACAATAGAGACACCAATTTAATGTGGTTCACCCAATGTGGGCTACGTCCACGGAGAAAATATTTCACTAAAATTTCCTCAACAATTCTCTTGGGAATCCTTCCCTATTACAATGTTTATGGACCTCTATCCAAAGGAGATACCAATCCCCTAATCAAGTTTGTGGATCTCTATCCATAGGAGAACTCCTTCTCCTCTGATATGGCTAGTGATCCTCTAGAAGACTACTACCTCCACTACACTGGCTTGTGGATCTCTCTCCATAGAAGACTCTATCCTCACTCAAAATACCTCTATCCTCACTACCCTGGCTAATGGATCTCTATCCACTAGAGACTACTGTCCTCTACTCTATCACCTCCAAAGCTTGCTCTTAGCTCTACTCAACCTCTATCTCAAATCTGTACTAAACATAGTCCTTCGGTCTAGCACAAATCTGCTCAATCTCTATCTCAAATATGCACTAAACACTAGTCCTTCGGTCTAGCACAAATCTTCCAACCACAAATACACACACAAACCCCCACAAATCTGCTCAATATCTGTCTCAAATCTGCACTAAACATAGTCCTTTGGTCTAGCACAAATCTGCTCAATATTTGTCTCAAATATGCACTAAACATAGTCCTTTGGTCTAGCACAAATCTGCTCAATCTCTATCTCAAATATGCACTAAACATATCCTTTGGTCTAGCACAAATCTGCTCAATATCTATCTCAAATCTATCCTCAAGCCTTAACACAAAGCTTGATCCAATCACAAATCAACTCTACTAGATCTGCCCCAAGCCTTAACACAAAGCTTGAACAAATCAATCAATCAATTCTGCTCTCAAGTCTTCTCAAAGACTTACCTCAAATCTATCCACAAGTCTTCACCAAGACTTGCCTCAAATCTGCTCAACAAGTCCTCCCTAGAACTTGTCCAATATGCTCAACAAGTCTTCACCAAGACTTACCTCAAATCTGCTTGTAAGCTTCCACAAAAGCTCACACAAATCTATCCTTAAGTCCATCTAGGACTTACTCAAATTTGCTCACAAGATTTCACAAAAGCTTGCTCAACTCTATCCTTAAGTCCCCTCTAGGACTTACTCAAATATGTCCACTAGCTTTCACAAAAGCTTATTCAAATCAATTGCAAAACTTGCATACACAACTCAACTTAATCTCTTTCAGAAAACCTCTTCAATCCCACAAACAAGTTTCACTCAGAATCTTGTTTAACTTATAGAAACATATAGAGAATGGTAAGAGACTCAATATATTTTACACTCACAAAATACTCAATCACTTTCAAATTCTCCTTCAAATCAATTTAGAATAAAGAACAATTTGTTTCACAAAAATTGAACTATCACTCCAATGCTTTCAATCACTAATGCTCAATCAACTTCACTCAACCATCCACTCAATGAAACACAACTTGCTTACAAACCCTAACCAAGTGTTTCACCAAACTTCCAACAACTCACACTATGGAACTCAAACCTTGACTCAAGATGATTCCAAACTCACATAACAATGATACTCATGATCTTTTCACAAACCCTAATCATGCACATGAAAGCTTACTCAAATATTTCCAACAATGCTTATCAAACAATCTCACATAACAATGATACTCATGTTCTTTCACAAACCCTAGTTCAAGATAGTTCTCAACTTCACACTCAATTGCTCACATTCACCAATCATGTATATAAAAACTCACTCAACAATGCTTATCAAACAAACCTTTTCACTCCAACTTTGCATTTCACAACTTCAACCAACCAAACAATATTTCACTCACAAGGAAGATGTGCCCATACCTTTTGTTTGATGGAGATATGTCTTCAAAAACCTGTCTCAATCACAATCAAATTCTCTTTGCTATTCTTAAGGTTAGATAGCAACAATTTATTTCAAAATCTCCACTCAAATATTTCCTTCAATAATTATCTCACCATAAAAAAATATTAGCTCTCAAGTACACCTTATAATCTCCAAACTTCACAAAAATAATATTCAAATCATGACCAATCAAAACTTCTTTAAAACACTTTATAAATCCAATTTTCACACTTATAAAATATAAAATTAACTCCTTTGGATAACCCTTTTAACTCCAATATTCAAACAATAAAATTCAACACAATTAATTTCCTTTCAAACACCTTATATCTCCAATCTCTATTTTAATGCTAAGTAAAAAATTAAAATATTTAAACTCCCTTATGACTCCCTATCTCTAACCTTAGCAAGAATTAATCAAAGCACAATCAATAATTCACGTGGCCCCCTATCACAAATCACACCTTGGCAAAATAAAGTAACCTCTTACCTTAGACGGTGGTCTACGATAAAAATAATGCCCTCACGACTGTGCTCGACTCGAACCCACGACCAACCATCACCACGGTGCCTAAGCCTTACGGCTTGGCTGCCATTGGGCCACACGCCCATGACAAGACCAAAGGTGCACGATGCACCTTTTACCTTGCTCTCCGACACCTTCCAAAATGAACAAAAAAACCTTTGCCACCACCAAAAATTAAGGGGACGTGAATCGAACACTTGACCTGTCTTCCACAAGCACCTTAACCAACCGTCGATCGCCACTTGCGCTACCAAGCACTTGGTGATAATTTTAATGCTCCACTTTGTCTTATACAAGATCTGCCCCTTCTTATTTTTAACACATGCAAATCTTTCTCTCTTCTCTTCGACGCATGATTTTCTTTTTCTCTTTAGGGCTTCGAAATGCATGGATGGTTTGAAATAAAAAATATTTCCTCCTTTTATATCCTTTGCAAAGTATTCCAAAACGTCGACGCTTTCCAATTGAAATTTTTTATTCAATTTTTAAATTTAGACTTATGGTGCCTTTTATATTTATTTAGATTAAAATTTTAACCTTTGGTTAAAATATTTTAATTTAAATAAATTAAATAATAATTTTTACACTGCCAAATGGGTCTTTTCGAGACTTTATATTTTAAAGACTCTTTGGACATCATTTTTTCTCCACTTCAACTTTTAGCCCGGAGTATTATAATATTAAATATTATAATATCATATTATTCCTTTTAAACCTACTTCTCCTTCCTTTTAATATTTTAGGCTACTTTAGGCATATAATATTAAAATAAATATTATACCCTATTTCTTTTAACCTCTTCCTTGCCTTTTGGAAAAACCACCTGATGACATTAATGATGAATAAACTTGAACATCTATTTCTTGACATCAATGACAACAAAACTTGCTCATATTTCCAACAATATCCCCCTTTGTCATTGATGGCAACCCTTTTTCATTTTACCATTTCTTTTTCAGTTCTGCTTCCCCTGAGAAACTGCTCCCCCTGACTGAATGCTCTCCCCCTAACTCAAATCTCTCCCCCCTTTGACATCAATGGCAAAGGGCCACCTTTGGGGCTTGGGGCTAAGAATGAGACTCTTAGCTTAGCCCCTCCCCCACCTCCTCTCTTGAGGTGGTTAATTTTGGGGTGGGAGTATCTCTACTCCCAGTATACACTGCTATTTACCTTTGTCCACCTTCTTTCTCAATTGATCCTTCTAATTCCTCTGAATGTTCCTATTCCTGTTTGTCTCTAGAAATTCTGCTCTACACCACTTAGCCATATGCCCAACATTATTGCACTTATGACACTTAATGTTGTGGTTCCTTGAAGGTGCAAATATCTTGTAGTTCCTCCTGGTGAAGCCATATCCATTCCTATCATGAACCCTACAATTAACTACCTTATGACCAAACTGATTACAAGAGTAGCAATACCCTTGAAAGAGATGTCCATTTCTAAAATTTCTATTGGTGAAACCATATCCCTATCTTTCATGTGTCCTACACTATGAAGCCTTGTGCCCAAACCTGTGATATGAGAAGCAATGTCCATTGAAGAAACCTTGCCTTGACCCCATTGGTCTCTTAGTCTCTTCTTCCCTATGTTGTTTCCTGTTCCATATGTTCCTCATTTGTGCATTGTTCCTTTCCTTGTTGAACTTCCTATTGTCCAACTTATCCTCAGAAGTCTCACTTTCTCTTTCACTCTCTTCTTCTAAAGCTTCTTCTTCTTTGGAGCTTGATATTGACTCCTCTCCTTGTCCTTTATATTCTTCTTCAAAACCAAGTCTTGTCTTGTTTGATGAAGATATTTGTACCTTGATAATCTTATCCAATTTCTTTGAGCTTCTTCCAAACCTGTGTAGCTTGTCTTTAGACTCTTTTACTTCCTTCCTTAGTGAAGCTACCTCATGCTCTAATCTCTCACATTCTAGAACCTTTGCCTCTAACCTCTCTTTAAATCTCCTTGTCTTAGCTATTGAGTTGGTTAGATCTTCTATAAGCTTTCCTTTTTCTTCATCACATTCTTGAAATTGAAGCTTGAGTTTTGAGTTCTACTTTCTTACCTTTCTTAATGCATCAAGGGAAGAAATAAGCTCACCCTCAAGATCAACTTCTCCTACCTCTTCATTTTTTTATTCTTCCTTTATTCTTTTGTCTTCAAGATCATATTCATTCTTTTCTAATTCCTTTCCACTAGAAGCACTTCCTTCTTCTTCTATTGCCATAAGAAGACTTTCTTCTTTTGGACCTTCACTAGCATCTTCATATTCATCTTCACTGAAACTGAATCCATTCCTTGTACAACTATCTTCAAGATGACCAAAGTTACCACACCTAAAACACTTGAGGATTATTGGTGTTCTTTTTCTAACAACATTCTTTTCTTCTGCCAAAAATAGAATTTCTTCTTCTTCATTATCTGAGGACCTTCCATCACTATCACTAGAACTCTTACCTACCTTATCTGCATAAAATATCTTCTTATGCCTTTGGAAAAACTTCTTTCCTTGCTTTCTTTGTCCATCCCTACTTCTATTTTGATACCTGTATTTTCTTGCTTCCCTGTTCTTATGATCCTGTTTCTCATCACCACTACTATTTCTAGCTTTTGGACAATCAGTTGCATAGTGACCATATTTACCACATTTAAAACACTTAACTAATTTTGTACCTTTATGCTTTCTTGTGTCCTTGTTCCTTCTGCCATAGTTTGCTTCTTCATCATTGGATAACTCATTACTTGAATCTGAATTCTTACCCTTTGTCTTATTTGTAACTTTGAAGGCTGCTTCTTTTTGGGGAATAGATTCCTCTTTTATTCTCATCTCAAAATCTGTGAGAGTTCCATGTAACTCATCCCTTGTCAAAGTTTCTATATCTCTTGTTTCTTCTATGGCTGAAATATTTTCACTATACCTCTTAGGAAGTGATCTTAAAACCTTTTGACATACATCTGATTCTTCCACTTTAAACCCAAGTCCTTGCATGGAGTTAACAACCTCATCCACACGAAGTAGGTATGTAGCAATATTTTCCTCATCCTTCATCTTTAGGTCTTCAAATGTTCTCTTGTAATTTTGCAATTTTGCCATCTTGACCTTTTTGTCTCCCTCATAAATATTTTTCAACTTATCCCAAATCTCTTTTGTTGATGTGCAATGCATAACCTTTACAAACTTTGTTTCATGCAAACCATTTAAGATTCCATTCATTTCCTTTGAATTATTCAGTTGTAGGAGCTTACCATATTTATCTATAGGTGGAGTAGCTGGCGGTATGTACCCATCCTCAACTGCTTGTCATATATCATTTCCTAGTGCCATTAGGTAAACCTTCATTCTTACACTCCAAAATGCATAATTGTTCCCATCAAAAAATGGTGCCTTATTTCCTGAAGATCCATTTTGAGAATCCATATGTGTTCTTGTAAATTTTTCCTTCAAGCTGTTAAACTTTTTCGAAGGAACCTACTCTGATACCAATTGAAGAACACAAGCTTATACTGAGAGGGGGGTGAACAGTATAAGACCACTTTTTACTTTTCTTTCCCAAACAATATTATGCAATATATCAATGGCAATATCAATAGTAGTAATCAAAGAAATGCACAAATCACCACACACAATAGAGACACCAATTTAACGTGGTTCACCCAATGTGGGCTACGTCCACGGAGAAAATATTTCACTAAAATTTCCTCAACAAATCTCTTGGGAATCCTTCCCTATTACAATGTTTATGGACCTCTATCCAAAGGAGATACCAATCCCCTAATCAAGTTCATGGATCTCTATCCATAGGAGAACTCCTTCTCCTCTATTCTGGGTGATCCTCTAGAAGACTACTACCTCCACTGCACTGGCTTGTGGATCTCTCTCCATAGAAGACTCTTGTCCTCACTCAGAAGACCTCTATCCTCACTACCTTGGCTAATGGATCTCTATCCACTAGAGACTACTATCCTCTACTCTGTCACCTCCAAAGCTTACTCTTAGCTCTGCTCAACCTCTGTCTCAAATCTATACTAAACATAGTCCTTCGGTCTAGCACAAATCTACTCAATCTCTATCTCAAATCTGCACTAAACATTATCCTTCAGTCTAGCACAAATCTGCTCAATATCTATCTCAAATATGCACTAAAAATCCTTCAATCTAGCACAAATATGCTCAATATCTATCTCAAATCTACACTAAACATAGTCCTTCGGTCTAGCACAAATCTACTCAATATTTATCTCAAATCTACACTAAAAAACTTTGGTCTAGCACAAATCTGCTCAATCTCTATCTCAAATCTACACTAAACTACTAGTCCTTAGATCTAGCACAAATCTGCTCAATATTCATCTCAAATATACACTAAACAATATCCTTCGATCTAGCACAAATCTGCTCAATCTCTATCTCAAATCTATCCCCAAGCCTTAACACAAAGCTTTGAACAAATCAATCAATCAACTCTGCTCTCAAGTCTTCTCAAAGACTTACCTCAAATCTATCCACAAGTTGATCTCAAATCTGCTCAACAAGTCCTCCCTAGAACTTGTCCAATATGCTCAACAAGTCTTCACCAAGACTTACCTCAAATATACTTGTAAGCTTCCACAAAATCTCACACAAATCTATCCTTAAGTCCACTCTAGGACTTACTCAAATATCTCATAAGATTTCACAAAAGCTTACTCAACTCTATCCTTAAGTCCCCTCTAGGACTTACTCAAATCTGTCCACTATATTTCACAAAAGCTTTATTCAAATCAATTGCAAAACTTGCATACACAACTCAACTCAATCTCTTTCAGAAAACCTCTTCAATCCCACAAACAAGTTTCACTCAGAATCTTGTTTAACCATAGAAACATATAGAGAATGGTTAGAGACTCAATATGTTTCACACTCACAAATCACTCAATCACTTTCAAATTCTCTTTCAAATCAATTTAGAATAGAGAATAATTTGTTTCACAGAACTTGAACTATCACTCCAATGCTTTCAATCAATAATGCTCAATCAACTTCACTCAACCATCCACTCAATGAAACACAACTTGCTTACAAACCCTAACCAAGTGTTTCACCAAACTTCCAACAACTCACACTATGGAACTCAAACCTTGACTCAAGATGATTCCAAACTCACATAACAATGATACTCATGATCTTTTCACAAACCCTAATCATGCACATGAAAGCTTACTCAAATATTTCCAACAATGCTTATCAAACAATCTCACATAACAATGATACTCATGTTCTTTCACAAGCCCTAGTTCAATATGTCACATGAATGCTCACTCAATTATTCTCACAAACATTCACAAATCATGTATATAAGAACCCACTCAACAATGCTTATCAAACAAACCTTTTCACTCCAACTTTGCATTTCACAACTTCAACCAAACAATATTTCACTCACAAGGAAGATGTGCCCATACCTTTTGTTTGATGGAGATATATCTTCAAAAACCTGTCTCAATCACAATCAAATTCTCTTTGCTATTCTTAAGGTTAGATAGCAACAATTTATTTCAAAATCTCCACTCAAATATTTCCTTCAATAATTATCTCACCATACAAAAATATTAGCTCTCAAGTACACCTTATAATCTCCAAACTTCACAAAAATAATATTCAAATCATGACCAATCAAAACTTCTTTAAAACACTTTATAAATCCAATTTTCACACTTATCAAAAATAAAATTAATTCCTTTGGTTAATCCTTTTAACTCCAATATTCAAACAATAAAATTCAACACAATTAATTTCCTTTCAAACACCTTATATCTCCAATATCTATTTTAATGCTAAGTAAAAAATTAAAATATTTAAACTCCCTTATGACTCCCTATCTCTAACCTTAGCAAGAATTAATCAAAGCACAATCAATAATTCATGTGGCCCCCTATCACAAATCACACCTTGGAAAAATAAAATAACCTCTTACCTTAGACGATGGTCCACGATAAAAATAATGCCCTCACGACTATGCTCAACTCGAACCCATGACCAACCATCACCGCGGTGCCTAAGCCTTACGGCTTGGCTGTCGTTGGGCCACACGCCCATGACAAGACCAAAGGCGCATGATGCACCTTTTACCTTGCTCTCTAGCGCCTTCCAAAAATGAATGAAAAACCTTTGCCACCACCAAAAATGAAGGGGACGTGAATCGAACTCTTGACCTATCTTCCACAAGTGCCTTAACCAACCACCGATCGCCACTTGCGCTACCAAGCACTTGGTGATAATTTTAATGCTCCACTTTATCTTATACAAAGTTTGTCCCTTTTTATTTTTAACACATGCAAATATTTCTCTCTTCTCTTCGATGCATGATTTTCTTTTTCTCTTTAGGGCTTTGAAATGCATGGATGGTTTGAAATAAAAAATATTTCCTCCTTTTATATCCTTTAGCAAAGTATTCCAAAATGTCGGCGACAATTTTGAATTTATCAAATTTATTAATTAAAATTTTAATGACTTAGACTTTGGCGCCTTCAAACTCTATTTAAATTAAAATTTTAACCTTTGGTTAAAATATTTTAATTTAAATAAATTAAATAATAATATTTTACATTCGCCCAATGGGTCTTTTGAGGACTAATTATATTTTAAAGACTCTTTGGACATCATTTTTCCTCTTCACCTCAACCTCTAATTTGGAGTATTATAATATTACATAACTTTTAGGGTAGGCAATAATATTAAAATAAATATTATAATATCATATTTGCCTTTCAAACCTACTTTGCCCTTTTGGAAAAACCTCCTGGTGACCTTAATGATGACGAAACTAAAAACTTGAACATCAACTTCTTGACATCAATGACAACAAAACTTGCTCATATTTCCAACAATCTCCCCCTTTGTCATTGATGGCAACCCTCTTTCCTTTTACCATTTCTTTTTCCTTTTTCAGTTCTGCTCCCCCTGAGAAACTACTCCCCCTAACTGAATGCTCTCCCCCTAACTCAAATCTCTCCCCCTTTGACATCAATGGCAAAGGGCCACCTTTGGGGCTTGGGGCTAAGAATGAGACTCTTAGCTTAGCCCCTCCCCCACCTCCTCTCTTGAGGTGGTTAATTTTGGGGTGGGAGTATCTCTACTCCCAGCATACATTGATCTTTACCTTTTTCCACCTTCTTCCTCAACTGATCCTTTTGATTCCTTTGACTATTCCTATTCTTGCTTATCTCTAGAAGTTTTGCTCTACACCACTTGGCTATATGCCCAACATTATTGCACTTATAACACTTAATATTGTAATTCCTTGAAGGTGTATATGTGTTAAATTTTCTCCTAGTGAAGCCATATCCATTCATGTTATGAACCCTACAATTAACTACCTTATGACCAAACTGATTACAAGAGTAGCAATACCCTTGAAAGAGATGTCTATTTTTGAAATTTCCATATCCTTGTCTTTCATGTGTCCTACACTGTGTAGCCTTGTGACCAAACCTGTGATATGAGAAGAATCATCCATTGATGAAACCTTGTCTTGACCCCATTGGTCTCTTAGTCTCTTCTACCTTGTGTTGTTTCCTGTTCCATCTGTTCCTCATTTGTGCATTGTTCCTTTCCTTGTTGAACTTCCTATTGTCCAAATTATCCTTAGAAGTCTCACTTTCTCTTTCACTCTCTTCTTCTGAAGCTTCTTCTTCTTTGGAGCTTGATATTGACTCCTCTCCTTGTCCTCTATATTCTTCTTCAAAACCAAGTCCTATCTTGTTTGATGAAGATCTTTGTACCTTGATAATCTTATCCAATTTCTTTGAGCTTCTTCCAAACCTATGTAGCTTGTCTTTAGACTCTTTTACTTCCTTCCTTAGTGAATCTACCTCATGTTCTAATCTCTCACATTCTAGAACCTTTGCCTCTAACCTCTATTTAAATCTCCTTATCTTAGCTATTGAGTTGGTTAGATCTTCTATAAGATTTCCTTTTTCTTCATCACATTCTTGAAATTGAAGCTTGAGTTTTGAGTTCTACTTTCTTACCTTTCTTAATGCATCAAGGGCAAAAATAAGCTCACCCTCAAGATCAACTTCTCCTACCTCTTCATTTTTTTATTCTTTTTTTATTCTTTTGTCTTCATCTTCATTCTTTTCTGATTCCTTTCCACTAGAAGCACTTCCTTCTTCTTCTATTTCCATAAGAAGACTTTATTCTTCTGGACCTTCACTAGCATCTTCATATTCATCTTCACTGAAACTGAATCCATTCCTTGTACAACTATCTTCAAGATGACCAAATTTACCACACCTAAAACACTTGAGGATTATTGGTGTTCTTTTTCTAACAACATTCTTTTCTTCTACCAGAAATAGAATTTCTTCTTCATTATATGAGGACCTTCCATCACTATCACTAGAACTCTTACCTACCTTATCTGCATAAAAGCTCTTCTTATGCCTTTGGAAAAACTTCTTTCCTTGCTTGCCTTGTCCATCCCTACTTCTATTTTGATATCTATTTTTTTTTTTTCTTCTTCTTCTGATGATATTTCTCCTCTTCACTACTATTTCTAGATTTTGGACAATCAATTGCATAGTGACCATATTTACCACAATTAAAACATTTAACTTATTTTGTACCTTTATACTTTCTTGTGTCCTTGTTCCTTCTGCCATAATTTGCTTCTTCATCACCTGGATAACTCATTACTTGAATTTGACTTCTTACCCTTTGTCTTCTTTGTAACTTTTAAGGTTGCTTCTTTCTGGGGAATAGGTTCCTCTTTTATTATCATCTCAAAAGCTGTGAGAATTCCATGTAATTCATCCCTTGTCAAAGTTTCTATATCTCTTGTCTCTTCTATAGCTGAAATATTTTCACTATACCTTTTTGGGAGTGATCTTAAAATATTATCACAAACATCTGTTTCTTCAACTTTAAGCCCAAGTCCTTGCATGGAGTTAACAACCTCATCCACACGAAGTAGGTATGTAGCAATATTTTCCTCATCCTTCATATTTAGGTCTTCAAAAGTTTTCTTGTGATTTTGCAATTTTACCATTTTGACCTTTTTGTCTCCCTCATATATATTTTTCAACTTATCCCAAATTTCTTTTTTTGATGTGCAATGCATAACCTTTATAAAATCTATTTCACGCAAACCCTTTAAAATTCCATTCATTGCATTTGAATTATTCAATTGTAGGAGCTTACCATATTTATCTGTAGGTGGAGTAGTTGGCGGTATGTACCCATCCTCAACTGCTTGCCATATATCATTCCCTAGTGCCATTAGGTGAATCTTCATTCTTATACTCCAAAGTGCATAATTATTCCCATCGAACAATGGTGCCAAATTTCTTGAAGATCCACTCTGAGAATCCATCTGTGTTCCTGTGAGAGTTTTTCCTTCAAGCTGTTAAACTCTTTTGAAGGAACCCGCTCTGATACCAATTGAAGAACATAAGCTTATACTGAGAGGGGGGGTGAACATTATAAGACCACTTTTTACTTTTCTTTCTCAAACAATATTATGCAATATATCAATGGCAATATCAATAGTAGTAATCAAAGCAATGCACAAATCACCACACACAATAGAGACACCAATTTAACGTGGTTCACCCAATGTGGGCTACATCCATAGAGAAAATATTTCACTAAAATTTCCTCAACAATTCTCTTGGGAATCCTTCCCTATTACAATGTTTATGGACCTCTATCCAAAGGAGATACCAATCCCCTAATCAATTTCATGGATATCTATCCATAGGATAACTCCTCCTCTATTCTAGTTGGTGATCCTCTAGAAGACTACTGCCTCCATTGCACTGGCTTGTGGATCTCTCTCCACAGAAGACTCTATCCTCACTTAGAAGACCTTTGTCCTCACTAACCTGGCTAATGGATCTCTATCCACTAGAGACTACTATCCTCTACTCTATCACCTCCAAATCTTACTCTTAGCTTTGCTCAACCTCTATCTCAAATTTATACTAAACATAGTCCTTCGGTCTAGCACAAATCTGCTCAATCTCTATCTCAAATAAGCATTGAACATTGTCCTTTAGTCTAGCACAAATTTGATCAATCTCTATCTTAGATCTGCACTAAACACTGTCCTTTGATCTAGCATAAATATGCTCAAACTTTATCTCAAATCTGCACTAAACACTGTCCTTCGATATAGCATAAATCTTCTCAATATTTACCTCAAATCTGCACTAAACACAATCCTTCGGTCTAGCACAAATTTGCTCAATGTCTATCTCAAATATACACTAAACATTATCCTTCGGTCTAGCACAAATCTGCTCAATCTCTATCTTAAATCTGCACTAAACACTATCCTTCGGTCTAGCACAAATCTGCTCAATATTTATCCTCAAATCTATCCTCAAGCCTTAACACAAAGCTTGACTCAATCACAAATCAACTCAACTAGATCTACTCCAAGCATTAACACAAAGATTGACTCAATCACAAATGAACTCTACTAGATCTGCCCCAAGCCTTAACACAAAGCTTGAACAAATAAATCAATCAATTCTGCTCCCAAGTATTCTCAAATACTTGCCTCCAATCTATCCACAAGTTCACTCAAGACTTGGCCTCAAATCTTCCCAACAAGTCCTCTCTAGAACTTGTCCAATCTGCTCAACAAGTCTTCACCAAGACTTACCTCAAATCTGCTTGTAAGCTTCCACAAAAGCTCATACAAATTTTTCCTTAAGTCCACAAAATCTTGCTCAACTTTGTCCTTAAGTCCCCTCTAGGACTTACTCAAATCTGTCCACTAGCTTTCACAAAAGCTTTATTCAAATCAATTGCAAAACTTGCATACACAACTCAACTCTATCTCTCATAGAAAACCTCTTCAATCCCACAAACAAGTTTCACTCAGAATCTTGTTTAACTTACATAAACATATAGAGAATGGTTAGAGACTCAATATGTTTCACACTCACAAAAAACTCAACCCCTTCCAATTCTCCCCTTCAAATAAATTTATGAATAAAGAATAATTTGTTTCACAAATCTTGAACTATCACTCCAATGCTTTCAATCACTAATGCTCAATCAACTTCACTCAAAGCATCCACTCAATGAAACACAACTTGCTTACAAACCCTAACCAAGTGTTTCACCAAACTTCCAATAACTCACACTATGGAACTCAAACCTTGACTCAAGATGATTCCAAACTCACATAACAATGATACTCATGATATTTTCACAAACCCTTATCATGCACATGAAAGCTTACTCAAATATTTCCAACAATGCTTATCAAACAATCTCACATAACAATGATACTCATGTTCTTTCACAAACCCTATCACACTATGCCACATGAATGTTCACTCAATGTATATAAGAACTCACTCAACAATGCTTATCAAACAAACCTTTTCACTCCAACTTTGCATTTCACAACTTCAACCAACCAAACAATATTTCACTCACAAGGAAGATGTGCCCATACCTTTTGTTTGATGGAGATATATCTTCAAAAACCTGTCTCAATCACAATCAAATTCTCTTTGCTATTCTTAAGGTTAGATAGCAACAATTTATTTCAAAATCTCCACTCAAATATTTCCTTCAATAATTATCTCACCATACAAAAATATTAGCTCTCAAGTACACCTTATAATCTCCAAACTTCACACAAATAATATTCAAATCATGACCAATCAAAACTTCTTTAAAACACTTTATAAATCCAATTTTCACACTTATCAAAAATAAAATTAACTCCTTTGGATAATCCTTTTAACTCCAAATATTCAAACAATAAAATCCAACACAATTAATTTCCTTTCAAACACCTTATATCTCCAATCTCTATTTTAATTCTAAGTAAATTATTAAAATATTTACTCCCTTATGACTCCCTATCTCTAACCTTAGCAAGAAGTAATAAAAGCACTAACAATAATTCATGTGGCCCCCTATTACAAATCACACCTTAGCAAAATAAAGTAACCTCTTACCTTAGACAGTGGTCTGTAATAAAAGTAATGCCCTCATGACTACGCTCAACTCAAACCATGACCAAACATCACCGTGGTGCCTAAGCCTTATGGCTTGGAAGCCGTTTGGCCACAAGCCCATGAAAAGACCAAAGGCGCATGATGCACCTTTTACCTTGCTCTCTGGCACCTTTCAAAAATGAACGAAAAAACCTTTACCACATACAAAAATGAAGGGGATACGAATCAAACTCTTGACCTATCTTCCACAAGCGCCTTAACCAGCCGTCGATTGCCACTTGCGCTACTAAGTGCTTGGTGATAATCTTAATGCTCCACTTTGTCTCATACAAGATTTGCCCTTCTTATTTTTAACACATGCAAATCTTTCTCTCTTTTCTTTGGTGCACCTTTTTTTCTTTATCACTTTAGGGCTTCAAAATGCATGGATAATCAAAAATAAAAAATTAGCCCCTTTTTATATCCTTTAGCAAAGTATTCCAAAACGTCGGCAAATGTTTTCTAATTAGAAATTTTTAATTAAAATATTTAATGACTTTTAGACTTTGGTGCCTTTCAAACTCTATTTAAATTAGAATTTAACTTTAGGTTAAAATATTTTAATTTAAATAAATTAAATTAAATATTTTTAACTTGCCAAATGGGTATTTCGAGAGTAAATTATTTTAAATTGACTCTTTGGACATCATTTTTTCTCCACTTCGACTTTTAGCCTAGAATATTATAATATTAAATATTATAATATTTTTATTACTTTTAATCTTTTAGGATGTTTTAGGCATATAATATTCAAATAAATATTATATCCTATTTCCTTTAACCTCTTCCTTGCATTTTGTAAAAACCACCTGATGACATTACTGACGACTAAACTTGAACACCATTTTCTTGACATCAATGACAACAAAACTTGCTCATATTTCCAACACAACACCCATATATATACTTGAGCTCCTATGTATATTTGAGTATATCGAGAGATCCCTCTAGGATTAGGAGAAATCCTTAATTATAGGAAGATTTTTTATTGTGCATCTATCCATACTGCATCGAGCACAACACTTGGGAAGATCACCCTATTATACTATCAAATATGTAGGTAGTGCACTCAAGGGTATGCATGGAATCCTCCTTGAGTATGTTGGGGAATATTACATTATTTTTTATTATGCTAAAGTGCTCCTGTGTTACAATTGTACTATTATATATATTATATTAGGGTGTGATTTATTAAATTAGGATGTGTGATTTATTTTTTCTCTAAACTATATGTCAATATGTAGGATGATTCCAAGTGTCATGTAGTAAAGTGTGCACGTTTGTAGAGTGTGAGAGTGTGCAATGTTTCATATAGGTTAATCAAGAGTTATGTGTATAGGTGTAAAGTATACAAGTGAAGATTCACATGTATGTGGAAAGATGTAAAGTCAAGAGACATAAGAGGTTTGTCTTATGTGTGTAATATAAATGGATGCATCTCCCAAATATGTGAGGAGAGCAATAATCAAATATTGAATAGTCACCTTCTAAAATTTTACTATGGAGATAAAGCTCAATGTATTGTAATCAAAGAAAAATATTGAATATTTGCAATACAATATATCTTGTATCTTTGATTCATCAATAATATAGTGAATTTTTCATTATGTTATATTATTATGATTGTCATTTCATGATTGTTATATTCATTTATTTTGACCAAAGTATTGTTTGATTCAATATTATTATTGATTAAAACATCTTGGATATTGGGACCTATGATTTAATTTGGCTAAAAATCCATAAGTGGTATCAATGCTTGTTGGCCAAAAAGCTACCACCAAATTATTTGGTATGAATTTGAAGGATTAAAGATCCAATGCATTAGAGTTGTATACTTGTGTAATTTCAGAAAATGAGAATATAATTTGAAGGAGCCACATGAAGAAAATGTAGGCCAAGGAAGTTTATTATTTTAGGTTATTTTTACCTTGACATTTTATAGTTGATTTTATATATGTAGCACTAATTATTTACTAAGGAAGGGCCTAAGAAAAGATATAATTTGAGCATCGATATAAAAATATGTAAATAGAGATGTCTACTATGGAGTGCTTGCTATTTAAAGTGATTGATAATATAGATTTAGGTAGTGTCTAAGAGAAGAAAAAATATTCAGTGAGGAGTCTAAGTGTGGAGTCAAATTATCTAAATTCAAGTCATTTGTAATTGAGAAGTCGAGCTAGTGAGCAATCTAAGGTGGAACCAATTCTATAGAGTAGCTAGCACCTGTGAGAAAGTTGAGTAGAACCAATCGAATAGAGAATATCAATGAGAGCCTGTGAAGCACCTGTGAGAAAAGTTAAAGGAATGTGAAGCACCAATAAAGTGTGAGCAAAATACCCACCTAAAAGCATAAGAGAAAGCACTTTAGGATAATCAATAGCAAAGGTGAAAGGTTTGAAAATATCTAAATATTATTCATTAGAGATAATCATTTGCCCTAAAAAACTTGAAGTACCCTCAACGAGTCTAATGCACTTTGACATTGTCTGAAAAAGCTTGATGAAGGCCAAGCATGGAGTAACTAGCAAGTGAGAGCTAAGGTTTTACAAATCAAATTTTTGGAAAAATTTAATTTTATTAAGTGCTAAAGTTTTTAGGAGCTATAAGGTGTAAAATTTAAATTATTATTTGATTAATGCTTTTAGGAGAGATAAGGTGAATATTGCATTAAATATTTTATTAAAAGAAATTTGAATTTTGGAGAGAATGATTGATTAAATGAATTTTATAATTGAAAATTGATTTGATACGGTAAGACTGCCCAAACTTCCGAACTCGTTTTGGCCATATCTCACTCATCCGGACTCGGATTGAGCTAAAATTTTGAGGGTAGATGCCTGAAAAACCCTAGAACGTCTCCACCAATTTTCATATCATTTGGAGCAACACAGATCCTAGCGCATCCCTATGTGTGAACGACATATTTGGCAAGCGGCTATGCGAGGGTTTCATCTGGGTTGAGTGCAAGCAGCTCCAGAGGTTGGTTTTTAGGGCCTTCGGGCCCTAGCGGCCAATATTTTTGTGGTTTATGCTCAATATTTTAGCAGGAAATGTTGCAGGGGATACAATATGGGTTAGAAATTTGTCTTTCAATAGATCATACTATGAACTTGAGTGACAACGACTTCCAATTTGCTGCACAAAAGAAAAGTGAAAACCATACCTTTCCACGGCGTCTAGGGCAAGGATTAAAGAGATCACGAAACAAGTTTCAAGCAGTTGATCAAAAAATGGCTCATATCTCAAGTGAATCTGGTGCTAAGGTGCACCCACAAAATAATTCTACTATGAAAACCCCTATCAAGGGTAAGAATTTCGAAGACTCAGTCCCAAAAATGAATTTTAGGGATGCCCTTCATGGTGGACAGCCTCAGCCCAATGCTAATATCAATATTAGGGCTTCCCATAAACCTCTAAGAATGCCTAAGATTGATCCCAGGAAAATGGAGTCAGGATGTCTTAAAGCAGCTGATGGAACTCCTATTGTTAAGCTTGATATGGGTAACATTCAGACCGGCATTGAAGATTTGGAAAAAAGAGGACTAATTTGTCGGTTCGTGGGTTTTCGTTCGAGTCTATCTCGCTTTCAAAGTCCGGGCTGCAAAAAGCTGGAAAACTAAAGGTGAGTTACAAATCTCTATTTATCCAAATGGTTATTTTCTTGTTTTATTTGCTAATAATGAAGATAGAGAGAAAAATTTTCAAGGGGGTCCTTGGTTTTTTGGAAGGGCAGGGCTTTTCATGAAGCCCCGGCATACTAAATTTAAAGCCGAAGAAGAGATGCCTTCTATAGCTCCCGTGTGGGTTAGACTCTTTGGCCTCCCTATTGAATTTTGGAATCCTACTATTTTTTCTTCAATTGGAAACTCTTTAGGAACTTTTATGATGACTGCTGATTGTACTCAAAATTTTGAACATATTATTTATGCTCGGATTTGTGTTTTAATGGATTTTGACAAACCCCTACCTAAAAATATCACATTACAATTTGGGGAAGACACTTGGGAGCAAGTAGTGGACTATGAGAACATTCCTTTTCATTGTAGAATTTGCCATGAATATGGTCATTTGGCCGATGCTTGCCCAAATAAAATTCCTGATCAAAAGAAAGAAGATATAAACTCAAGCAGGTTTCCAAATACCTAAGAAGAAGAACACTCAGAAAAAACCAGTTATGAAGGATCAATCAAAGTCATCTGCTAATATGTTTGAAATCCTTTCCACAAATGATGTCCCAAGTGAGGAAGAGGAAATAATGGAAACTAAAATCTTAGAAACACAATTTAAATATGAAGGGAAGAACTCAGAGACAAACCAACAAATCAAAGGTTTTCAACAGAAAAAAAAGGAGAAAATTTACACAAGAAAAACAATATTTCAAATGTCAAAACTTCAAATAATGCAGGTCCCAATATAGACTCCGTTGAACCATCTAGTAAAATTTTGGCTATGTACGAGCATTCTTCAAGGTTAGAAGCCATCTCAGATTCAATTGGAATAAGTCAAGAAACAGGGAAAAAAAATTGAAGATGGATTCTAATCAAAAAGTAGGTCGCAAGACCAATCAATATCATATGGTAAAAGAAGGTGAAAAGCTTGTAGAGGAAGGTAAGATTAATGCCCTTCCCAACTTTTTTAGCCCTGGTATTAATGAAGATCATCACTTGGAATATTAGAGGACTCAAAGGGAGTCTTTCAAAACAAAATGAAATTAGAAGAATGATTCAGATAAATCATCCACATCTTGTTTTCCTTCAAGAAACAAAGATGTCAATGGAGGATATGGACTTAATTGCCAGTAAAATTTGGCCAGCTAGAAAAGTGGTTTCCCTTAGTTCCCAAGGGACTTCGGGTGGCATTGCTTGTCTTTGGGATCCAAAAGAGGTAGTTATTCACCATATGGTTGGCAGTTGGGGTTTGTTGGCTATAGCTATTCAAAGTAGACATTCCAACCAGATTATGCTCTGCATTACTGTTTATGCTCCGACTTCTTTGGAGGAAAAAAGAAGACAGTGGAAGGATATTACTCATATTATCTCTCATTTTCCTAAAGCTTGGATCTTGATCGGAGGAGATTTCAATACCATCCTCTCTCTGGATGAGAAAAGGGGGGGAAATAGAAATTTGGACAAAAGCACCGACCTCATGAGCGAATATATTGCAAACCTCCATCTTGTGGATATCCAACCAGATAATGGCCTTATGACTTGGTCTAACAGAAGGCAAGGCTTAGCTTGTATAATGGAGAGATTGGATAGGTTTTTGCTCTCTAAAAATTTCTTAATCCATGGTCACATTCCTAAAGTGAAGACTCTTAATAATGTTGGTTCGGATCATTGGCCATCATGGTGGAAATGTGGAAAACCAATGTGAGTTTCTCTCCTTTTCGTTTTCAATTAATGTGGCTTAGAGACATTTCCTTCAGACCTCATGTGCAACAATGGTGGAAGGAAGGTAAACCTAGGCATGGGACTAAGATGTTCTGTTTTGCCAAAATACTGCAATACATTAAATCCAAAATCAAGACTTGGAACTGGAAAGAGTTTGGGGATGTTCATAAAAAAAAACATGAAGTTATTGCTCATCTTGAAAATTTGAATAAGAAAATCCATTTAGATGGCCTCACAGAGAAGAGAAGTGCAGATGAAATTAAACTCACAACTCGATTAGAGGAATGGGAAAAAAGAGAAGAAATCTTATGGAAGCAAAAATCTAGAATTCAATGGCTCAAAGAAGGAGATCGAAACACAAATTTCTTCCACAAATCTCTTCTAGCTCGAAGATCTCACAACTTTATTTCTTCCTTAAAATCAGATTCTGGAGATGTTGTTTATACTTGGGATGGCATGAACTCTATTGTTGTTGATTACTTTTCCAATATTTTTGTCGCTACTCCCATTGACTCAGCTTCACAATATAATGTTCTTCAAGCAATCCCTTCTCTTATCACTTCGAGGAGAACTCTATTTTGACTGCTCCTGTTACTATCAATGAGCTTCAACAAGTAGTTTTTAAAATGCAAAAAGGAAAAACCCTGAGTCCCGATGGTTTTCCTATTGAGTTCTACCAAGAGTTCTGGGATATCCTTCATGTTGATTTATTAGAGGTGGTGGAAGAAGCTAGGAAAGCCAAAGAAATTTTGAAGGTTATCAATAAAACTTATATTACTCTTGTTCCAAAAGCTCAAGAGGTTGATCATATCTCAGCTTTTAGACCTATTGCTTTATGTAATGTTCTTCTCAAAATCATTACTAAAATCATGGCATAAAGGTTGAAGCCTCTTTTGCATAAGATTATTTCCCCAGAGCAAGGGGGTTATGTGGAAGGACGTCAAATAGTAGATGAGATAGTTCTTGCTCAGGAAGCCATCCATTCCATGGATATGCAAAATTCTCCTTCCATGTTCATTCGGTTAGACTTATCCAAAGCTTATGACAGAGTGGATTGGCACTTCCTTATCAAAGTTTTGAGGCAATTTGGTTTCTCTAAGGATTGGATGGATTGGATTATGGGATGTATCTCTTCAGTTTCCTACTTAGTTCTTATCAATGGTAGGCCTTCTCAGTCTTTCCTAGCTTCCAGAGGTATTAGGCAAGGTGACCCGCTATCCCCTTATTTATTCATCATTCTTGCTGAATGCTTGGGTAGGACTATAACCAAAAAGAGGGAAAACAAAACCCTTGAGGGAGTTACCATTGCTCATGGAGCTAGACCTATCTCTCATCTTCAATTTGTGGATGACTCTACTCTTTTAGGTAAAGCTACAGCTTAAGGAAGCTTCTAATATTAAGCAAATCATTAGCTATTTTTCTAAGGCTATCGGGCAGCTTGATCAATGAAGACAAATCTAAAGTTATTTTCTTTCACTGCTCTGCTAGACAAGAATCCATGGTCTTGGATAAACTAAGATATAAGAAGACCTCTCTTCCAATCACTTATTTAGGTATTCCCATAAATATTCAAAGGCAAAAAAATAAAGATTGGAATTGGTTGTTGGACAAAGTCAAGAAGAAAATTGGAAAGTGGACCAACAAGTGGCTTTCTTCTGGGGGTAGAATCACCTTGGTAAAATCAGTCCTTCAAGCTATTCCTATTTATGTTTCTTCCATTTTGAATATCCCAAAGGTTGTTCTTCGAGAATTGGATCAAATCAGTCATCGTTTCCTTTGGAGTGGTACTAAGGAGAAAAGAAAATGGGCCTTGGTGAAATGGGATACTTTATGTCTTCCTAAGAGTGAAGGGGGGTTAGGATTACGGTCTTCAATTAATAACAACAAAGCTTTAGCTGCTAAATTATATTGGAGGATGTTGCATAACCCCAATGCTCTTTGGGCCAATAATCTCCATGCTAAATATGCTGAGAACAAAAGTCCTGAAGACCTTGTTCGCTATCAACTTCCTACCAAAGGTTCTCCCATTTTAGCAGTTCTTAAGACTGGTGAGGATTTGATAAAGAAAAAATTATTTTGGATCATTCATAATGGTCAACATGCAAATTTTTGGATAGATTCTTGGGATGGTCACAAGCCTTTGATAACTCAGTTTCTCGATTGGAGGCCTTGGATGGAGGAGCTTCACCGAGCTAATTGGATAAAGGTGGCTAATTACTATCGGTACCATACTGGTAATTCAAAGGTTGGTAGATATTGGATCCCTATTGAGGACTGGCCTATTCAAATCCTAGAAAGGCAAAGACAAGATATCCAAGGCATCCTTCATATGAGATCCCTCTCTTGGTCCCATGAAAAAGATTGTTTTGGATGGAACAACACTACTAAGGGTGAGTATTCAGTTGCTCAAGGTTATTTGACCTTATGCCATAATAATCCCAACCATTCTTCTGACATATTTTCTCGATTGTGGGCTCAAAAGCTCTGGCCTAAGGTGAGGTTCTTTAATTGGCTTTTATTGCATCGTAGGGTGCTTACCGGTGAGCAACTTATGAAGCGTGGTTTTCATGGCCCTTTTAGATGTGAAATGTGTGAAGAGAATGTAGAAAATATCAACCATATTTTTATTGAGTGTACTTTAGCCTCTGAGCTATGGAGGAGAATGGCCACTTTACTTGGCTTACAAGTGGTCCAATTTTTTTACTTTTGAACAGACTTTGGAGGGATTGGCCTAATCAAGAGGGTGTTGATCATTTTATTAGGCAGTTAGTTTGGATGGGTTCTACCATTCTTCTTTGGAATATTTGGAATGAAAGGAACAACCAAATTTTTAATCAAGATAGGAAGGATATTCACTATATTTGGCAAAAGACCATAGCCAACTTAGTTGAATCAGTCCATCATCTCCTTAATCACCCCCAAAACTCCCACCAAATATGGGATCAAGTGATGCAAATATTGAAGATTAAACCTTCTAAGGGCAACCAACTTAAAGGGAATGTGAGTATTAGTAAGATGGATAGGAATAGAAATTGGCAACCTCCTCCTAAGGATTTTGGAAAAGTCAATACCGATGGAGCCTCTAGAGGGAACCCTGGAAAAGCCAGTGTGGGAGGAATTGGTAGACTTTCGGATGGCTCCTTGGTTTTTACTTTTGCTGAGAATTTGGGTATTCTTTCCAATAACCTTGCTGAGGGGTATGGTATCCTCAGAGGCCTTCAAGAGGCTACTAAGGTTGGATGGGAAAAGGTGTTAGTTGAGTCTGACTCTCAACTTATGATTAATCTCTTGAAGAATCCTTCTAAGAATCATAAGGTGGATTGGAGAATAAAAAGAATTATTGAGAAGATTCAGTTAATCCAGATGGGATTTTTGAAAGTTGATTACAATCATGTGGTTAGAGATCAAAACAAGAGTGTTGATGCTTTAGCTAATTGGGCTTTGGACAAAGGTGATCTTACTTGTTATGGCCACCCTCCTATATGGTGGGCTTCTCAAATTAGGGAAGCTCTTCTTTCTATCATTTCTTTGGATGGCTCCAGTTCTGAAGGTACCTAGTTTCTTCTTGTTTTTTTTTTTTTGCTTCTCTTTGGTTCATTCATTTTTTTTAGTTCCCTAGCTCATTCTATTCTTTATTTTGTTTCCTCTGTTGATTCTTGCCTTAATAGTCTTCTCGGTCTAGATAGGTCATTGTTTTGTTCATTTTTTATTTCTTTTTCTTTTTTGTTTTTTTTGTTTAGTTTTTTAAGGTGGGTGGGTTTTTTAATTTTGTTTTGTTTTTGTGTTCTTTGTGTTGTTCTTGTGTTTTTGTTGTTTTGTTTTTTTTTTTATGTTTTTTGTTATTGTTCTTGTGTTTTTTTCGTTCTTGTTCTTGGGTTTCTCTTTGTTTGTGTTATTTCGTGTTTTTATGTGTGAGTGTTTTCTATGTTTTTTGTTTTTGTTTATTGTCTGTTGTTGGTTGTTTTTTATTTTTATTTTTATTTTATTTTTTAATTTTTTAGGTTTTGGTTGTGTTTATTTTTCATGTTTTTTTTGGGTTATGTCTTTGTAGTGTTCTGTTGTTTTTGTCTTGTTTGTGTTTTGTTATGTGGTTCTTGTGTTTTTCTATGTGGTTTGTGTTGTGGTTTCTTTTATCTTATTGTGCGTGTTTGGTTGTGCTTTTGTTTTTGACACACTCAAGGAGCATGTTTTTTATTTTATTTTATTATTTTTGTTGTTATTTACTTATTTTTAAATTGGTTTTGTGTGTTTGTTTGCTCCTTGAGTATGTCAAAGGTGGTAGGCCAGGTCCGAGTCCTGGGCATTTTTGGCGGAATGGATACCCCTGCCTCCTTGGGTCTTACCCGAAAGTGGCATCCCTTTTGGGATGTTTTCCACAAATAAAAAAAAAAAGAAAATTGATTTGATACATAATTTATTGATTAATTTTGCAAATTGAAATTAAAAGCTTTGAATATTAAAATTTTGAAATTTATTGAAAATAATTTATGGGATTTAAAAGAAGATTGAAATTAAAATTGATTGCTTTAAATTGTTTTTTTGAAGATATTTTTTGAAAACATTGATTATATAAATTAAATTTTGGAGAAATAAGTATTTCTACTCCAAAAGAATCAATTTGAAGAATTTAAATTTTTTTGAAAGTTGATTGAAATTTTGAAATTTTGGAGGAATAAGGATTTCTACTTCAAAGGAATTAATTTGAAGAATTGAAAAGTTATTTTTTTTTTTTTATCATAGATAGAAGACAAATGAATGCATCAATAAAAACATATGAATTCAAATTACCAAATTTTATGAGAAGATTCTTTTTGAATCAAATATTTTCTCAAAGACATGAAACAATATCACTTGAATCTCATCAAAATATGAAAAATGAAAAGGTACATGGTATATAGATTCAGGTGTCATTCATCATATAACTAGAAATTTTCATTGGTTTGAATCATTATAAGTTTGACCAAACATTCCATTAAAAATAATAAATGATAAGATTTATTATGTGCAAGGAGCTATACAAGTTATTCCTAGAATGTCATTTTTAGATTTCATGCTAGATGACGTATTGTATGTCCCAGGATTATCAAATAATCTTATCTTAGTTTCTCAAATGCTTGAGAGAGGTAGAATAATGGAATTCAAATATATAAATGGAAACAAAAAGGGTTTTAACAAGAATGAAAACAAAATTAATGATATAAGTTCCATGAAGGATGGAATATTTGCTCCAGACAATGATTTTTATAAGAAATATTAGATCACCTTTTGCCTCAAGAAAATTTTAATGATAAATTTTTTTATTTCTCCAAATGAAAGGAAATAGGACAGTGGATTAGGCCTAATGCAAGCAAGGTCAATAGACAAATTCATTGGATGGACACAAGGAAAAAGGATGAAGATGAAGAATGAAGACTAAATTCTTAACAAAACAAATAATGTAATACAAGGGGTGTTGGATAATATTACATTATTTGATACTATGCTAAAGTACCCTCATGGTATAATTGTACTATTATAAATATTATATTAGGATGTGTGATTTATATTTACCCTAAAGTATGTGTCAATGTGTAGGATGAATCTAAGTTTCATGTAGTAAAATGTGAAGGTTTGTAGAGTGTGAGAGTATGCAATGTATCATATAGGTTAGTCAAGAGTCATATGTATAGGTGTCAAGTATACAAGTGAAGAGTCACATGTATGTGTCAAGATGTAAAGTCAAGAGACATGCAAGTTTTTCTTATGTGTGGAATATGAAAGGATACATATCCTGGATATGTGAGGAGAGCAATAGTCAAATATTGAAGAGTCGCATTCTACGGTTATATTATGGAGACAAATATCCATATATTATAATAAAAATATATTAAATATTTGTAATAAAAGAGATCTCATATATTTTATTCATCAATAATATAATGAGTTTATTCATTGTGTTATATTATTACGATTTTGATTTTATGAATGTTATATTCATTTATTTTGACCAAAGCATTATTTGTTTTAATATTATTATTGATTAAAAGATCCTAGATATTGGAAACTGTGATTTAATCTGGTTAAAAATGTCATCAAAGTAGTGGCATAAAATATTGGTCCGAGCATTATCCTTTGTCATTACAATATAAAAGAGGGCTATGGATAGAGCATACACCTTGGCCTAGAGAACCCAATTTTTGTTGAATATTAAACTTGAAACAAAGAACCCTACCATAGAAACTGAGCACACTAAAGAGACTACATTATCACAAAATTAAATGTACTAAGATAGACAAAATAACTTGGGGTGAAAGTTGTTAACTTTTAAGCTAGATTATCTTAGGTCATAGTGTTCTAGGATCATATAAAATATAATGAAGACTTGATTATAGAATAATATCAATGCATACAAATCTCAATATAACATAAATCAATATAACAATATTATTGAATGAAAAACACTCACAATATTATTGATAATTCAGATATACAATCTTAATATTTGCTCTACATTCATATGCATTTCATGGAGCTTTGCCTCCATAATATAGCTATACAATATGACTCTCAAACTTATTAACTATTTCTTTCCGTATGAACTTTGGATTATTATCTTGCCACTTGTATAAAAGACACTTTGTCTCTAATTACTAACATAAGTGCCTATATGCCACATGTGCATATCCTACACATAAACACTAACATAATATAAATCATCCTAATTAATCAAATAATGTAATATTCTATAACACTCCCCTATATTAAATTATTTTATATAATTTGTTATTGATGTACATAAATGATTCTAAAGTATCTAAAATTTATTTTGGGTATGAACTTTTGTAAATTTATTTGTAATCTAAACCTTAGTAGAAGCATGTTCTAACTAAATATGATTAGTCTCTACATAATCCCTGATAAAGTGACATTGAGCTTCAATTGTTTTGTTCTTTCATGAATCATTGATTTTTTTATTAATTTAAGTACTCCTTGATTATCACAATTTATTATTGTAGGGTTCTTCTAATTCCTATATATAACAATATGTACTATAACCAAAGTGCTTCACCAACTGCATCTTTTGCTGCACAATTTTTTGCTTCTATAGATTAAAGTGCTACTACATGTTATTTTTACCGTACCAAGAAAGAAGTCCAAAACCAAGATAGAAAACATAGCTTGATGTAAATTTTCTATCATTTATAGATCTGATATAATTAGAATTTAAATATCCTTGTAGACAAAATTTGTTATCATCTTTTTTATATATTAGTCCATTTTTTGTAGTCTTGCTAATATATTGCAATATCCTTTTTATGGCTTTCCAATGACTTTGTCTAGGTTCTTGCATAAATATTGAAATATAATTTATAGTAAAAAATATATTTGGTTTGGTATTTGTTAAATATAGAATAATTCCTATTAGTTGATGATAGATAGTGTCTTAGATTGGAGATGTCTCATCATATCTAGATAACTACAATCCTTGTTCCATAGGAGTATCTTTGGGTTTACAATTTTTTCATTCTATATTTTCAAGTAATGAGTTTGCATACTTTGTCTATGTTATTGTGATATTTTTTTCATTTTGATAAATCTCTACACCAAGAAAATAATGGACCCCCAAATCTTTCATTTCAAAATCCTTTTCTAGATCCCTTTTAACTTTATCTATCAAATTATTCGAGATGCCTATGATTACTATATCATCAATGTATACTATAAGTATTATTCTATCTAATCCAATATTTTTTGCATAAATATCTAGATTTTATAAACTTACTTTAAAATTATGTTGTAACAAATGATTATTAATCTTTATATACCATGCTCTTAGTGCCTGTTTTAGACCATATAAGAATTTATTTAGCTTGCAAAACTTTTGTTCTTTTCCTTTGATAAAAAATCCTTTTTTTTGTGATATATATACCTTCTTCAATATCACCATTAAGAAATGTACTTTTTACATCCATTTTATGAATTTTCCATCCAAGATGTGATGCTAAAGCACAAATTGTTTGAATAGTAGTCATTTTTGTTGTTGGTGCAAAAATTTCTTCATAATCAATTCCTTCTATCTAAGTATATCCTTTTTCCACTAATCAAACTTTGTATTTGTCAAGTGAACCATCTAATTTTTTTTTTTATCTTGTAGATCCACTTACATCCTAATATTGTCTTTTATTGAGGTAAATCAACTAGATTTGTTGTTTTATTTTTAATAATGTTGGATAATATGATTCCATGACTGCCTTCTATTTTGGATGACTTAAAGCACTTATAGTAGTTGTAGGTTCTTCTACAAAAATTATCAATCCCCTATTAATTCTTTTTAAGCTACGAGTTTGAGGTCTTGTAGTAGTGAGATCTAGCATTTGCTCTAGTTTTGAATCCTTAAGTGTATCTCTAAGCCATATTGGTTCTTTCATTAAAAGTGTAGTAGTTTCTAAATCCTCAACTTGTTCATCATATATTTCTAATTTTGATTCTTCACTTGATGAGTCTTCTTATTTTGAAAAACTTAGAATTGTCCCTATGTCAATATTTTATTCTTTAATAACATTTTTGTTTTATTCATCAAATACATATATGCTTATATAATTGTTTTGTTGTTGGATCAATTATTCTGTAACATGTTGAATCATAATCATAACCAAGAAATATTTCACACATAGATTTGTCATATAGTTTAGTTATTTTTGGCTTTGGGATATGCATATATGTCTTACATCTGAAGATTCTAAAATGTTCTACTATTGGTTTTTGTCCTGGCCATATTTCTTTAGGAGTAGCATTTTTTAGTATCCTTGTAGGTGATCTATTTTGTAAGTATACAACTATTTTAACTACTTATTCCCAATATTGATGATCAAAATGATATTACTTTAGCATAAAATAAACCATTTCTATAATATATCTATCTCTCCTTTTTGCAATGACATTTTATTATGGTGAATATGTTGTGGTAAGCTATCATTTTATGCTATTGGTTTCTAAAATTGAGTTAATTTTCCTTGATATAAATTCACCTCCTCTATCTAATTGAAAATTCTTGATTGATGAATGCAAAAATGGTAGGAATGGGAGTGGGAGCGGGAGCATCTGTGGATGATGGCGACATTGGAGGGACGTTGGAGGGTGCTGGTGTGGTAGGTTTGTCCTCGGGCCCTGCAGATGGTGTTGGGCCTACTGCAGGCCCACTCAGCAAGTTTCACGGTGAAGACCCAAACGGCATGGTGAAACCGATGTCTGATAACGTTAGGGTTTCACCCTCCTCTCCTTCCAAAGCTCCTCCTTGGTCTTTGTCCTTTGCGGACAAAGTTAGGTCTTCGTCAGGAGCGTTTTCTTTCCAAACTCCTTTGCCCTTCTCTGTTTCGGGCACTGAAGTCTCTTTTCCAAGTGAGGTTATGGAGCCACTAATCTTCCAAGAATCTCTCTCTCTGGTTGGGAAATTTGTCGGTGCCCGACCTGATATGGAAACTATCCGCGAGTGGGCTCTTTCCAAATGGCGGCTTTCGGGCAGCTTGGAGTTAGTGGCCTTTCCTAGGGGGTTTTTCATGATAAGGCTAAACAATGCCCTTGACACCCACCGCATTCTTACTGGAGGACCTTGGTTTTTTGGCCGTCGTAGCCTATTTCTACGGAGATGGGGGGAAGACTTTGACCCTGAAACTCAGTCTATCAACATCGCTCCGATTTGGATCAAACTCCATGGGCTTCCTCCATAGTTCTTCTACAACGATGCACTCAAAGGCATCACTCAACCGATTGGAGATTTGGTCGCCATCGACCCTGCTACCCGAGCCAGAACCAGAATGACCTATGCTCGTGTCTGCGTCATGGCTAATCTGGATTCGGCTCTGCCTACCTGCATCGGCATCAACTACGGGAGCTATAGAAGACGTCAAGGAGTTGAGTACGAGAACAAGCCCACTTTTTGTTTGGAGTGCAATACTCAGGGCCATCTGGCTTCTCAATGCCCTTCCCAAAAAAAAGATATCCCCAGTGATTCGGGCCGAAAGAAGGATTCCCAGATCCTCAACACCCAAAAAAAGGCTTCTGGCCAGGGCCGTGGCCGATCTGCAGGTCCTCCTAAAACCTCTGCTTCAAATCATGGCAAACCCAACAATGTAAGTGCTCTGCCTTCTCGTTCTAATCAATTTGCTCCCTTAAATAATCTTCATACTAGAGAGGTCATCTCCGATGACCTTCCCATAGATCCAAACGTCTCGTCCACACCCACTTTGATTCAGTCTCCCTTGTCCAAAGGTAAGGCTGCAATGACATTCCCAAACTCACCCATCGATTCTGGTCCCTCTCACCTTCCTCTTCCCTTCCCACCCCTTCCCCCGACTCAGAACCATCCTCTTTCCCTTTCCTCGACTCAGAACCGTCCTCTTTCCCTTTCCCCTGAGTCTGTTGCCCTGTGCCAGTCTCCCCGCTCTCCATCCCCCCACCGGCCTGCCCCTGGGACTGACACCACCGACATTCTCCAAACATCCAGCCCACTGAAATCTCCCATTCCCGCACCCAGAGCTGACGTCAACAAAGAACAAAAAAGGGGACGACCGTCAAATGCAGAAAAGCTAGCCAAAGTAGCTGAGATTGAAACGGCTGATGGCTCTGTGCCTACCTCCTTGGGCCCTATTTCTGAACAACCCACCCACCAAGACATGGATGAAGTTAGACCTAAACTTACTCCGTCTCAAGGGAGAGGCAGAGGTCGCAAAGCAAACCCCAAGTCAACTCGATGAAGTTCGTCTCTTGGAATGTCAGAGGCCTCAACGGAACTGCTAAACAGAGGACTATCAAATCAGTAAGAAAAAACCTAAAACCAAATATCATGTTTCTTCAAGAATCCAAACTGGACGAGAATAGCAGCACTCAAGTTTGCAAGCTAATCTGGGAAAACTGCAATTTTGCCTTTTGTCCCTCCTCAGGGGCATCTGGGGGTCTCCTTTGTTTGTGGGATCCGACAACTATTGAGGGGAGAGTTCTTTCAGTCTCTGACAGAACCATCAACATTTTGTTCACCAATAAAGTCACTAACCTCCAATGGATCGCCACCAATGTTTATGGACCAAACAGTCCTATCAATAGAAGATTGTTGTGGGATAACATTTTCGCAATGCGCAATAACTTTCCTGACTTTCCATGGATGCTCTGTGGTGACTTCAATGCTCCCCTTCACCTGTTTGACAAGCAAGGAGGCAATCCGATCACTAGCAGTTGCATTGAAGATTTCAGCGATTTTGTCAATCTCAACGAGCTAATGGACATGCCGCTCCAAGGATCCAACTACACATGGAGCAACAGACGGGTGGGCATTCATCACATCCAAATTTGGCTTGACAGATTTCTCTTATCCAAAGAACTCATTCCTATTTTTGGCGATGCCAGGCTTCATAGCCACCCAAAAATTGGATCCGATCACAACCCCTTAATTCTGGATTGTTCCCGCCCCCAGAAAATCTTCAAAACCCCTTTCAGGTTTGAAAATATGTGGCTCACCCATCCAGATTTAGGTCGGTGTATTCGACAATGGTGGCAGCAAAACCTTTGTCCAAACCCTCTCACGAATCTGTTCCTCAAACTCAAAGCGGTCAAGCTCAAGCTGAAATGCTGGAATAGGGAGGTTTTCGGCAACCTCTTTACCAAAAAAAGCATCTGATGGATGAGCTCAAAAGGGTGGAAAATCTGATTCAGGGAGGAGATCAGAGGGTCAAAACTTTCATGGAAGAAAAAAGCCTCCTTTCAAACTTTCACAATGCCTTGGCTAAGGAAGAGTCCTACTGGAGGCAAAAATCTAGAAGCCTCTGGCTCAAAGAAGGAGACACCAACACGAAGTTTTTCCATGCTTCCACCATGCGCCACAGAGGCTCAAATAAAATCTCTGAGTTGACCAAGGCTGATGGAACCATTGTCTCTGACATCCATGCTATCAGACAGGAAGCTGTGCGCCACTTCCAGGAAATCTTAGGTCCTAGTGTTGACTGCCACCCCCGCACAACAAGTTCTCTACTTCAAAACATACCAAAGTTGGTGTCTAACGATGATAATGGGAAATTGCTCCAATTCTTCACTGAAGAGGAGATCAAAGAAGCTCTGTTTGCAATGGAACCTGATAAGGCCCCTGGACCCGATGGCTTCCCACCCCGGTTTTTTCAACACTTTTGGGATATTGTGGGCCCAGATGTTGTTGTTGCGGTTAAATTCTTCCAGAGAGCCAAAAATATGTCGAGAGAAGCCAATTCCACCTTCATTGTTTTAATTCCCAAGTCCAATGATCGTGCTTCTCTCTCCGACTTCAGACCTATTAGTCTCTGTAGTGTCATCTACAAACTTATCACCAAAGTTATGGCAAACAGGCTGAAAGACATCCTTCCCTCCATCATCGACCAGTGCCAAGGGAGCTCGGTCAAAGGTAGATTCATTGTTGATGGAGTGATAACCATCCACGAATTGGCCCACTCGACATCTAAAAATAAAAAACCCAGTATGTTCCTTAAGCTTGACATGAACAAGGCTTTTGATCGGGTTTCCTGGAAATTCTTGTTCGAGGTCCTAGAGAAGTTTGGGTTTCACAAAGAATGGATCAAGATGGTTCGTGAATGTATTTCTACTGCTTGGTTCTCTATTCTTATCAATGGTTCACCCACTGGTTTCTTCCAAAGTTTCAAAGGCATCCATCAAGGGGACCCTCTGTCACCCTTCCTCTTCATCATTTTGGCCGAAACCCTTGGAAGAACCCTTACTGCTGCTTGCAACTAGTGGACTCATCTCCAGGATCAAACCAGCCTCAACAACCAATGCCATATCCCATCAACAGTTTGTGGATGATACTATTCTATCCTCTCATGCTTCTGTTCCCGAAGCAAAAATCATTAAGAACATTCTTGATTCTTATGAAGAGGCGGCTGGCCAGAAAGTCAATTACCGCAAAAGCAAACTATACTTTCTCAATACTCCCATCCATAGGCAAAACAAGATTGCTGAGATCCTTGGGTGTATCATTGGGAGCCTTCCAACTACTTATCTTGGATTACCGCTTTTCCACGGCAAATCGGTCTCGGCTATGTGGAACCCTATTTTAGATCGCCTCAATAAGAAACTTGCAGGTTGGAAAAGCTCAATGCTCAGTCAGGCAGCCAAAGCCACTCTGGTCCAGGCTTGCACTGCAAAGTATTCCAAGTTTTTTTCTTATCTATCTTCAAAGCTCCAGCTTCCATCTGCCAAAGAATTGAGCAAATTCAACGCAGATTCCTTTGGGCGGGAAACGAAAACAAGAATAAATTTTCACTTGTTGCCTAGGATAGGGTCTGTTCCAAGAAAAAGGATGGAGGACTCGGATTCAGGGACATCAAGCGGATGAACATGGCCCTCATTGCCAAGCAGTCCTGGAGACTTACCACCAATGAAAAAGTCACTTGGATTGACATCATCAAAGCTAAGTACCTCCATCAGGTTCCTTTTCTTGGAGAGCACAACCTTCCTAGCGGATCTCATTTCTGGAATGGCATCACCAAAACAAGGAAGATCATCATGGAAGGCTTAAGGTGGTGTCTTGGAACTGGAATGACCATTCATTTTTGGGATGACCCATGGATCCGTGACAAACCTCTCAGCCAAGATCCTCATCTTGCAGTGCTCAAGACGGTCACCGAAGCCACCTTTGGAGATAAGGTGTGTCATTTCATTAACCCAGGTATTACAAGACCTGAATGGAAACACCTGGCTCTTAATGGGCCTAGGCATATCACAGAGGCGCTCAGGCGGTTACAAAACTTGCTGAGGACTTGCATCATCCCCAGCTCTCACAAAGATGATTCCATGGTCTGGAACCTTGAAGATTCAGGGAATTTCATTGTTAAATCAGCTTACTACAGTCAAGAAACTCCCAATGATGGTCGGGACTTATCTAATCAGGTCTGGGTTCCCAAGATCATTCCCAAGGTCAAATTATTTTGTTGGTTGGCCATCCAAAATAGAATCCTCACCACTGACAACTTGATAATCAGAGGGTTACTCATCCCCAATTGGTGCATCCTGTGTAAAAATGCCTGTGAGTCAACTTCGCATGTTTTTTTGGAATGTCCCTTCTCTCTTGCAGTGCTCAACCAGGTTCTTAACACCTTCGACATCTCCGCAGCCCTCCCTCATTCCATTCCCCTCATTTTTCAACAATGGCCCCGACCTTTCAAGAGCAATCAACTTAAATTCATGTGGCAAGCTTGCCTTCACATCTTCCTATGGCAGATTTGGCTTGAGAGAAATGCCAAAATTTTCAAAAACCAAGCCACTGATAAGAAGATTGTTGTTGCCAAAATCTTGGCCCTTGCTACGGAGAATGCCTCTCTTGTCTCGTCTTCCAAACCCCCCCTCCTGGCCTTGAATCGGACCTATCAAAACTCTTCAATCTTTCCAATTTCTCTGCCACACCCTGTACTTCTGTTGACAGGTCCGTCATCAAGTGGGTCTTACCTCCTACTGGGTGGCACAAGCTTAATTTCGATGGTGCGGCCAAAGGCAACCCAGGAGCGGCTGGCAGAGGAGGAATTCTCAGAAATCACAGAGGAGAAATAATTTTGGCCTTTGCCCAGAACCTGGGAATTCAATCTAACAATATGGCAGAGGCTCGAGCTCTGCTCCAAAGCTTGATTCTCTTGGAAGGCTTGACCATCAATAAACTCATCATAGAAGGAGACTCACTGCACTGTATCAACTGGCTCAATGGGACTTCTGTGCCTCCCTGGGCCCTTGTTTCGATCTTCCAAGAATGCAAGGCACTAATCGGCATTTACCCAGAATTAGTCATTAAGCATCAGTATCGGGAAGGAAACAAAGCTACGGACTGGCTTGCTAACAAGGGAGTTGGCGAATCTGACATTCATGTTTGGAGAGACTCCTTTCCCATTGGCCTAAGGGACGCTTCTATAAGTACCAATGTCTGCACAATGTGAGTGGTTGGCAGGGGACCGGGTTTGTTTGCTCATGGAACTGGTCGAGTTTTTGCGTCCTTTCTTCCTTCTTCTCCCCCTTCGGCCGCGTTTTGGCAACTGGTCACGATATCGTGACACCTTTCACCATTGGCCGTGAAATTTCAACATGTCGCGATATCGCGACACTTTTTCTCTCTGGTCGCATTTTTGCAACATGTCGCGATATCGCGACACTTTTCCTCTTTGGGCGCGTTTTTGCAACATGTCGCGATATCGCGACACTTTTTCTCTTCGGGTGCATTTTTGCAACTTGTCGCGATATCGCGACACTTTTTTCTCTTCGGGTGCGTTCTTGCAACTTGTCGCGATATCGCGACACTTTTTCTCTTCGGCTGCGGTCTTCCATCTTGTCGCGATATCGTGACACTTTTTCTCTTTGGCAGCGGTCTTCCATCTTGTCGCGATATCGTGACACTTTTTCTCTTTCTTGCAACTTGTCGCGATATCGCGACATTTTTTCTCTTCGGCTGCGGTCTTCCATCTTGTCGCGATATCGCGACATTTTTTCTCTTCAGCTGCGGTCTTCCATCTTGTCGCGATATCGCGACACTTTTTTTCCTTGGCAGCGGTCTTCCATCTTGTCACGATATCGTGACACTTTTTCTCTTTGGCAGCGGTCTTCCATCTTGTCGCGATATCGTGACACCTTTTCTCTTCGGCTGCGGTCTTCCATCTTGTCGCGATATCGTGACATTTTTTCTCTTTGGCTGCGGTCTTCCATCTTGTCGCGATATCGTGACACTTTTTCTCTTCGGCTACGGTCTTCCATCTTGTCACGATATCGTGACACTTTTTCTCTTTGGCAGCGGTCTTCCATCTTGTCGTGATATCGTGACACTTTTTCTCTTTGGCAGCGGTCTTCCATCATGTCGCGATTTCGTGACACCTTCTCTCTTCGGCAACGGTCTTCCATAAATGTCATGATTTCGTGACTCTTTTTCTCTTCGATAGCGGTCTTACTTCTTGTCGTGATTTCGTGACACCTCTTCTCTTCGACAGCGGTCTTACTTCTTGTCGCGATTTCGTGACACCTTTTTTGTCCGATCGCGGGTTTGCTTCATGTCGCGATTTCGTGACTCTTCTTTTCTTCTGGCTCCAACCTAGCAACTTGTCGCGATATCGCGACACTTCCTTTCTTCTGGCAGCAACCTTGCAACTTGTCACGATATCGTGACACCTTCCCTCCTTCGGCTCCGACGGCGCTTCTAGTCACGATTTCGTGACATCCCTTCTTCTCTTGGCTGCAACGGCGCAACTTGTCACGATTTCGCGACATCACCAAACTGGTCGCGATTTCGTGACACCTTTCCTCGTGTGGAGGTTTGCTCGCCCTTTGATCTTTAGTTCTTGGACCACCTCGGTCGATCTGGAATTCATGTAAATCCTCTTGTACAAGGTTCAGGGACCTTTCAACACCCTTTCTACCAATCAAAAAAAAAATTCTTGATTGATTTTCTTATTTCTTTTTCCACTAGTAGTTGAATTGTTTAAAGAAAATAAATGCTTTAGATTTGAATTTCATAAAATACACCCATATTTTTCTAGAGTAATCATCAACAAATAGTTGAAAGTATCTATGTCCTCCAAGACTAGTAATGTTCATCGGACCACATAAATTTGTATATATTAGTTCCAATGGTTCTTGAGCTCTATGTGGACTAAGTCAAAGATACTCTATGATGTTTCCCTACTAAAATTTTTGGGTAGACTGTAGATTTCTATGAAATTTTAGGTAAGACTTTAATCATTCGATGCTTACTCATCTCATTTAATGAAGATGCTCTTATATGTCCTAATATTTGATACCAAAGTTATTTTGTTTATGAAATACTTGTTGATAGAGCCATATTAGGTAATGTATCTAGAGTGAATAGACTGTTTTTATAATAACCAGAAGCTATAAATCTTTCTTGTTTGGTAATAATATATTTTTTGTTCTTAATAATTTTGAATTCAACTATTAGATTTTGATCCATTAGTTGAGATATTGAAAGAAGATTAGTAGTTAATTCAAGTACATATAATATATTATTAATTATTATTTACATTTTTTAGGTCAATAAAAAATATCCTACTCCTTTGACCTCATAAGTCATACTATCTGCTATGACAACTAGTTTTTCATATTTCTCTTGAAAAGTATTAAACCATTGTTTATTTCCTATCATATGCCTACTTGCTCCAAAATCAATATATCAATAACTTGTGAGTTCTTTTGAAGTTGACATCCTTTTATCTCCCAAATAATAATTCAAATAAGAAAATTTTAAATTTTCTAAACTTTTGAAGTAGAAATCCTTTTAACTCCCTATTGAATTAAATTTGCAAAATTTCAAATTTCAAAATTTTAAAATTTTCTAAAACTTGAAATAAATAAAAAATCTTCAAATTTAAAAAATCTAAAAACTTAAATCTTAAAACCTTTTAACTCCACAAATAAAATCTTCACATATTCAAAAATTAAAATCACTCTAAAACTTAAATCTTCAAATCACTTAAAAACTTTAAAAATAACTATTATATCTTTCAAACCTTAAAAAATCAAATCCTAGTAGTATTCCTTATCACTCCATATTTATAAATTAATTTAAATATAAAATAACTAAATTTCATAACTATCAAAGAAGAAAATTTATAACTCTATTTTACAATTTCAAACTAAGTCAAATTTTGAATTTCCTCCAAAAATTAAATGACACATTAATTATGGAGAAAGTAATGTTAAAATGTTACCTATGCAAATCGGCTCAATTTGCATTGCAATAATTATTTTGCTAGATAGTATTCAAATCTATCATTTCAATATTCGTGCTAGGCTAGTCTTTTCAATTTTCCAAGACTTAGAATGCTTGGTATTCCATTTACATTCTCCATTCACTATGCTCTATTACTATCACTCACTTGTCCAAATGAAGGTGATGTTCAATGTTCTACAATGCTATTTCTTGCTCATTTGAATGTTGGTGATGCTCAACATTCTCTTTTGCTATTGCTTGCTCGTCTATATGGTGATGATGCTTAGGTTTCTAAATCTCTAGTGGAGATGTCTCAAGTTCCTATATCTTAGGTAGTGACATCCAAGTGGAGATGTTTTAGGTGCCAATGATTATAGTGCAGAATGATGCTTAGATAGTGCTTAGTTATATGAATTGTTAGTATTACAATGGCACTGAGACGGGGGGGTGAATCAGTGTAGTTCTTCAAACTTAAATTCACAGCTCTTAAAACTGAAATAATGAAACCTTAAAACTAGATAAAGCAAGTATCACAAGAGAACATCACACAACACAAGATTTAACGAGGTTCACCAATTTGGCTACTCCTCAAGAATGACTGCTTGGACTACCATCCAAATCCAGCCTTTGCAAAGAACCAACTTTACAATCAATTTACCAGCAACCACTGGAAGGAGCACCAACCCTTGATTTATCTGTACAAACATAAAGGAGCACCAACCCCTAATTTACCAGCACCAACTAGAAGGAGTACCAACCCCTTATTTATCTGCACCAATAGAAAGGAGCACCAACACTTGATGCCAAGTTGCAACCTGGAATTTAATTTGAATCTATAATTTTGACAGTAAGATACCTTTGCTTTTGCATGACCCTAACTGGTCTTCTTCACCTTTGCATTCTCTTCGCACTCTGCTCTTTCTGCGCAAACACTTCGCACACTCTGCTTCGTTGCAGTCCAACTTCATGATCGTCTTCTCCCTTTTGTGCACTCTGCTCCTTCTGCTTTCTCTACGCAATCACAGACGCACTTAGGACAATTCGACACAACTTCTTCGCTCACTTTGCACACTTTGCCATCATCTCGCTGCTTCTGTGCTTTGTGCGCTCTTACGGCCACATTTCACACTTCAAAATATATTCAATGATGAATTCCTCAAAATCAATTCTCCAAATAGCCCTCCTTTTACAACAGATATTTTCATGATAAAAACCCTAATCTTAGTTTCCTGTAAAACCTAATCTTAGTTAGCTTTCATGCAAACTGTAAACCCTAATTGTAGTCGGCTATCATCAGTCTTCGTCGGCTTCAACTCAACCGTGAAAATACAACATGTCACGATATCGTGACACTTTCACTTTCTCTCTCTTTCTCCTTGCTTTGGCCCCCAAAAATACAACATGTCACGATATCGCAACACTTTCGCTTTCTCTCTCTTTCTCTTTGCATTGGACCACGAAAAAGCTACATGTCGCGATATCGCGACACTTTTTTTCCTTGCTCTTTCTCTTAAATTTGGCCCACGAAAATACAACATGTCGTGCTATCATGACACTTTCGCTCCTTGCTCTTTCTTGGCTTGTACCCATGAAAACACATCATGTCATGATATCGCGACACTTTCGCCTCCTTGCTTCTTTTCTTAGCTTGTACCCGCAAAAACACATGTCACGATATCGCGACACTTTCACCTCCTTGCTTCTTTTCTTGGCTTGTACCCGCAAAAACACATGTCGTGATATCGTGACACTTTTTCCTCTGTACTCTTCCTCTTTACTTTTGTCGTGATATTGCGACACTTTTGCCTGCTTACTTTCTCTCTCCTCCTTTAGTTACGAAAATGTGACATGTCGCGATATCATGATACTTTTTCTCCTTTGCTCTTTCTCTTGCCTTCGGGTCACGAAAACGTGACATGTCACGATATCGCGACACTTTTTCTCTCGGACTCTCTCTCTTGCAATATGTCATGAAATTGTGACACTTTTTCTTTCGTACAATCTCTCTTGCAATATGTCGCGAAATCGTGACACTTTTTCTTTCAGACTCTCTCTCTTGCAATATGTCATGAAATCACGACACTTTTTCTTCTGTACAATCTCTCTTGCAATATGTCACGAAATCGTGACACTTTTTCTTTCGAACTCTCTCTCTTGCAATATGTCATGAAATCGTGACACTTTTTCTTTCGTACAATCTCTCTTGCAATATGTCGCTAAATCATGACACTTCTGCTTTCGAAGGCTTTCTTTCTACCTTTGTCGTGAAATCATGACAATTCTACTTTCGTACGCTTCCTCTCTTTCTTTTGTCATGAAAATGCGACATGTCGTGAAATCGCGACACTTTTCCTACTTACTTTCTCTCTCCTATTTTAGTCACGAAAATGTGACATGTCGCAAAATCGTGACACTTTTCTTACTTGTTCTCTTTTCTTCGAACTTGTGAAATCACGACACTTCTTCCTGCTTTCTCTTTTTCTTCCAACATGTCATGAAATCGTGACAGTTTTTCCACTTGTCTTTTTCTCTTCCAACATGTCGTGAAATCGCAATAGTTTTTCTTGCTTTTTCTCTCTTCCTACATGTTGCGAAATTGCAACAGTTTTTCTTGCTTTTTCTCTCTTCCAACATGTCATGAAATCGTGACAGTTTTTCCTGCTTTTTCTCTCTTCCAACATGTCACGAAATCGCGACAGTTTTTCTTGCCTGCTGTATATGTCATGATATCGCGACACTTTTCTTACTTGTCTTTTTCTTTGATCTTTGAGCATGAAATCCAGGAACCGAGATCGTGAATCACTAGGCCTATACTCACTTCACCTACTAGAGCCTAAAACTAAGGATGAAGGTGGTAGAGGTAGTAGGATACAATGAAGAGCTAAGGTATCCTTGAGCATCCCAATGTAAGTAGCATGCCTTCAAGCAACAACCAAATCTAGAGCCTAATGCGCCTCTCATTGAGCTATCTCAGCACGAAAGGCCAAAACCTTAGAAGCATCCCCATCTCCGCTAGGTCCACTCCATAGCCCATCCACCTCACTTTGCAATTGAGAAATCTACCCTTGTAATCTCGTCATATCTACATCACAAGCCTCTATAGTTAGCCCCAAGTTGTCCTGCTCATCCTGAAGAACCCCCCACTCCTCCTTAGTGCAGGATGGAGGAGGATACTACCCTCCATCATCCTCATCACCTCCATATCCCCCAACCCTGATATCAGTCTCTGTAGGTTGCACCTCTACTCTAGCTCACCCCCTACTCTTGCTACCTCGATGGTGTTTCTACCACCAAGAAGCTTGCTCACCAACATCCTGCTCATCACCACTTGCCACATCATCAACAACCTAGTTAGATGCCCATGGAGGGTATGCAAAAAACAAAGTATCATAGTCATCTATCATCCTAACATCATCTACAATTGGGACATCAACCACCTCATCATCCATAGCATCATCCACAATCTAAAATTTAAGAGTGACTGAGAGATAGCTCATCACCTTGATGCCTGTATACCACTAGAGCATCAAGGACACCCTATACCAAGCCAAAATACAACATCACCCATGAGAACTAGATGAACTCCATCTCTCACCTATGCCAAAAAACCACTCACCTACCTCACCTAATCCACCAAAGTTGTGTTACATTTCTATCCCAAGTCACACCTATCCATGGCCACTAGAAAATATCATCGCTATTTGAACCACCCAATATGTCCCAATACTCATGTCCACTATGAACAAGGTGAATCAATAAAGTCTCCTCACTGGTCCACCAATGAAAAACATAAGGAAGTGAGTAATCCCACCCACAAGGTAGACCCTTTGGGTGAGAAATCCTCATGTGCTCCTAGGCCCACAACTAAAGTAGCAAGATACATTAGAGTCCCTTATGCTTCATCCTCTTCACCTCATACAAATCCACATACATCTGGCACAGTAGAGTAGGATCTCATGCATAAATTTGAGGCTCAATAATAAGATCCAACACAAGCCTCACCTAGTTCCAAGGGAACCATGATTCCATGTTGTTAGGCAACAACATATTGCCTACAATGTAAATCACAAAAGTTTGTAGAGTGCCTAGCCTTCTATCCTAGAACAAATGAATGTACAAGATGCCTACCTTGCTATAGTCTACATCTCAATCATCCCCATAAATTGACCTCATCTCATGCTCCTTTTCATGGTCCACATGGACTGGTGAGCCCTCGATAGGAACATGGAATATGTAATAAACATCTTCTAGGGTGATAGTTAGATCCCCCATCGAAAGCTAAAATGACACCCTGTTAGGGTCCCATATCTCCACTAAGGTAGATAGGTAATCCTCATTCACCCTCATGATCTCAATCCACCCACAACCAACCAACCCTATAGCCTCTAGCCACTTCCAATCATCATCTATAAGTTCCTTCCATACCCGAGAAATGATGCGATGTCATTAGTGTCGAGACTCAATAAACTTTACCTATAGAAAGCACAAACAAAATCCATATAAATGCAAACATCATCAAAAAAAAAAAGAACACAAAAAAATGTCATTACTATAATCAAGATCACCCCATGGTTTTCGAGACACTAAGAGTTCCAAGGATTCAAGCTCCTTTCCCTTATTTTAATGCATTGGATTTTGGGGATTTTATTTTTGATTTTGCTCATTTTTGTAATGGAGCAACATGCATTTTTATTGCTTTTTGGATACTTGCTCATTTTGAGAAGGAGCAAAGGAATTTTATTGCTTTGGGATGGTTTTTTTGGGGGATACTTGCTTATTTTGGGGAAGAGCAAGGGAATTTTATTTGCTTTTGTAATATTTTTGGGATACTTGCTCATTTTGAGGAAGAGCAATGGATTTTTTTTTTGGGAATGAAGGTGGCGCTTGTCCTTTTGTCAAATATTTACCATTCTAGACCATGTGCATAATTAGATGAATAGGGGAAACCTTTCACTTTATGGCAATAGTAACTCATGAATTCGTCATTCCTATGATTCACAATGTTTTAGTGTGTTTTGATGTGCGTGGTCCAAGAGGAAACTTGATTGACCATAAACAAATTATTGCATCTAAAGATTGTTTGATTTTTAATTCAGGTTGTTCAAAACACTAGGAGTGGCTGAGTGATTGAAAATATTTGGATTTTGCATATGGATCAATGTGTTATGTAGGATTTGTGATACCTTTGCTACAAGATTTTGAAAGCTAAAGAGTGCACAAAATAGTCAGTGGCTTCATAATCATTATTGCTAATGATTATACGATATCTATCCTAGTTTATGTGAACCCCTTAATCATCAAAATATCATAAGAAAAGCTACAAATTATTATGATTTATGGATTGATGAGTAATGTTTGATGTAAGGTGCCCTTGATTAAGGCAACAAGACATAGCAAACTAGCGATCATCCAAATTGACCAAATGATCCCTAATATGATAAATAGTATGAACAAATGCCTAAAGTGCATCTATGTAATGCAAACGGAATGCTTTGATGGATGTATGAAATTCTATGAATTTGTATTTTTTATTTTTTAGCCATGTATACGTACATATGTATAAACTGCACTATGCATAGAATGCCTTTAGGTGTATAATATATAATGGCTCGAGTTCTAATGATCCCTCTAAATTTTCAAGTCTATACATTCTTGGACCCATATTTTTCTTAACAATGTATGGACCTGTTGTGGCTGATCCACAACACACCCCAAAATTGGGGACCCACCTTTTTTGCATGCTTTCAAAGAAGATCTCAGTGACCCAGATGCTAAAAATCAAGAAAAAAGGCAAAATTGCACAAGGATGAAAAAGTGTCGCGAAATCGCGACATGTTGCGCCGTCGCGGCCAAAAATGAAAAAGTGTCGCGAAATCGTGACATGTTGCACTGTCGTGGCCAAAAATGAAAAAGTGTCACGAAATCGTGACATGTTGCTCCGTCGTGGCCCAGAGAGGAGAGAGAAAGGCAGAATGGAAAGGCGTAGCGAAATCGTGACATGTCACAAAATCGTGGGTCAAACCAGTCAAACAAGGCAAAGAAAAAAGCGTAGCGAAATCGCGACATGTCACAAAATCATGGTCAACGCAGCAGCAGGTGGGTGGAACCATCGTGAAATCATGACGTGTTTGATTTTCGTGGCTTGCAAACGGGCGGAAGGCATAAAATATAAAATGGTCACGAAATCATGACAAAACCGAGCCAAAGGCGATAAGGCCCAGCAGTGTAGCGAAATCGTGACGAGAACTGACACAAAGCGCATAAGTCGAAAGGTGTCACGAAATCGTGACGCGTCACATTTTCACGGTGCAGGTGGATTAAAAGGCCTAAGTGGTAAAATGGTAGCGATTTCGCTACAGTTAGAAAATGAAGCCAAACAAAGCAAAGAGCTATGCGAAATCCCAGAAAGTCTAAGGCACAAAGCATCGTGATATCGACGACAACTTTAAGGAAAGGGCACGAAGCAAAAACGTCACGAAATCGTCAAAAAAGATCCGACATTCCAAGGCATACGGAGAAGAAAACCGTCACGATTTTCGTGACATGTCATGATTTCGTGACATGTCGCATTTTCATTGGGCATGATGGCAGATAAGGTTGTTGGCCGAAAAACGTCGTGATTTCGCTACCTGTCTCATTTTCGCTGTGCGGGCAGAGGAACAGGGTTGCATGCAGAAAAATGTCATGATTTACATGGGGCCATTACAGAACGTGCATAGGGAGCGTGAAACACGTGGCATACAGGTGTCAAGGTTATAGAAGCGTTACATGTAACAGAAAATATCGAACGTTTCAGCATCGAGCATAAATTCAAAAGCAACAAAAAGGCGGGAATACGAAACGATGCATTCTGGGAGGTGAAACGAAGTGATGCAGGGAGAAACAGAGAGCCGCGCTAGATAGTATAAAATTAGAAGCGCAGATTGATACGAGGGTTGGAAATTGCTGCTAGCAGAGTTGTAGAGACAAGGGCGACCAGCCATTCTGGACCTGCTATTGGAGCAATTTCCTTCACTTGTTCTGGATTTGTTAAACCTGGAACATTCTATCAATGTAACTGATATATCATTTTAATACAGAAATACAGAGAGTTGATATCTCATTGATAAGAAAGAAGGAGTCATTTTGCATGCAAGATTTAATGTTTTATCTTCCCTTTCAGATTTCTAGGCTTCTAGGTGAAGTTTAATGCAAATGTTTTTGGTTGCTTCATGCGAATGCCTAAAATCTGAAATTACAGTAAAAACCCCAGAAACCCGCACCTAGCTTATCAAGATTGTGCGAATTTGCAGATTCAATAGGTTAGGTTGCATGCAGAAAACCTCATTATCTTCGGTTTTGTCAAATCAAGATGGCAGCATTCTGGACGTAGTTTAGTTTCATTTTTTTATTTGCATTTCTTTTTTTTCAATCCTTTATTTTTATTCCTGTATTTTTATTACCGTCATTTAAATAAATAACTAAAAATCCATCAAAGCTCAAGATCAAAATAGATTTATTTCTTAGATTTATTCACTTTGAGTCCATTGCAAATTCAAATTAAAATAAACCACAGTGCCCCTTGTTAACATCCACTTGCAACCCTAAGGTATTCCCAACATTTAAATTGAACAACATCTTTGGTAAACAAAAAGCCAGCATAACAAGAACCTTGGAGAAATTATTCTGTTATAATTTCTTTGCAAGCAGAGGATTTTGGGACTCAGATCCTACCGGAGAGTGTGCTTTCACAATTGGGTGAAAACACCACTCAACAGATTGGCGCTAGAAGGAGGGCATGATTGGTTTACTTTATTTTGATTTTCATACATAAGTAATATCTTTTTGATTTGATTTTGAAATCATCTCTTAAATCTCACAAACGGCTAAACTGCAGCATTTGTTTTTCTGTTGCAGGTTTTCTTGGAGATAACCGAGGGTTTCATCAGGCAGGCTGGACCCACCGCGTCGTATTGCGACTAGGTCCCAAACAACCGGGGAAACCATTTTTCATGACCTTACGCTCACTGGTACTCCCAAGAATAAAACCAAGCAAGTTGTAAGCTTACCAGTCACAAAAGACCTTTTTGCTCCAGGAACATCGAGTGGACCTACACCAGTAATATCAGTTGCCACTAGTGTACCTATTGTCAGTAATATTTCCACTGCTCTTGTAGGGTTGTCCTCATCGATTTTGAGTCAAATGGCTCAACCTCCAGCAGCTCCTTGGTATGGAGCTAATAATATTCCTTTGAACATTGTAGGGGATATCCATGAAATCCCCAAGAACATAGAAATATTTTTGCCTAAATACAAACCAGATGGCCCAAGAACTGCAGAAGAACATATCCAAGCCTATAGGGATGTTTTAATAAGGCTGCAAGTCCAACATGAGGATGTGGCTTGCAGACTTTTCCCCATGAGCTTAGATCCAATAGCATATGAATGGTATATATGCTTACCAACTGGTTCAATCACTTCATGGGCGCAAATGGAGAATGCCTTTGTTAATCAATTTAGGTCACCTTTGGATCCCGCAACCATTTACAATCAATTTATTACATGCAAAAGGGGCCAGGGTGAACCTATCAGAACATTTAATCAAAAATTCCAAAAGTGCTATAATAGAGCAGTTCGGCATTTTGCCATAGATCCCGCAGTGGCCTTGCAAATATATTTTGGGGCATTGGATCCCATGACAGCCATGTTTGCAAGACGAAATCCTCAAGTCACCACGCTCGCGTTAGCCTACAATGAAGCCATGACCATCGAGCAGCAAATGACACCACAGGGCTATGGATTTCCCCAGATGCCTATGATGGGACAATATGCTCCATATGGTCAAGCTCCCTTGGCAAATCAGATCATGGCACCGCAAATGCCAAGCATGAATGCCTTCCCATATCAACAACCGTATCCACCAGCACCTGCGTATGCACCCATTCCAATCCAACCAATCACATCCATTCCACCTGTTCTCGCATTTTTGTAGAATAGTCAATCGACTATGCAAGGAACCGGCCAAGTTAATTCTTAGGCTATAGTTCCTTTCCCAAATCCAACTCCGATTCAAAGTGTCAATCCATACGGGAATCAAATTCCTCAAAACCCGACCCAAATGTTGAATCAAGACCCCACCAATTATGCAAATCCAACGGGGGTTAACAACAATGTGATTCCACCGAAGGAGATTTATTCGGAGGTCGAAGAGCTCAAGAAGATAGTCCATAAATTGAGCAATGACATGGTTCAAAAATAGAAGTATGAATCCCATGCCCCTCACTCAAATCAAAATTTTAACAATAGAGGGAGACATTGGAACACAAAGCCAAACAATGGGGGAGTACCCGCCCCCATTGCTAATCAACTAGATACTTCTGCAGGACCTAGTCAATCCAATTCCCTTTTGAATCTTTCCGATTTGGCATGGGAAAAGGGGTGTAGGTTGCACAACACAAAAGAACACAATGAGAGGAATTGTCCTGAAATTGCTAGATACACTCATTGTCTTCAGGCCCAAGTTGATGATTTGGAACTGGTATCAAATGAGGGTCCATCGCAACATCAAGATGATAACATTATGGTGGTGGAAACTTTATATCATCAAGAAGGTGAGAGTGAGGAAGAAGAAGACGAAATTTTGGAATAGGAGGTGCAAGATTTTCGAGATTTTAGAAAGGGGAATCATGGGTACCATTTGAGAAGTAAATCTAAAGCCCCTAAAACCTCATCAACACCTCCAAACAACTCTATTCTTCCTCCGGATACTAAGGCAGATAATAATCCTCCTCCTCCACTCAGAAGAGAAATGTCTAATGACGTGCAGAAGATAGTCAAATTCGAAAAACCAAACTATGACATAGTGGAGGATCTAAAGAAGTCCAAATCTAGCCTTTCGTTCTTGGACGCGGCTAGATTGCCTGGCCAAAAGGAGGCGTTGATAAAGGCTCTGAACTCACCTGATCAAATGTGGAAGGGAAAAGGAGTTGAGTCCCATCTGATTTTACGAAAGGAGAGACGGGATGTCCCGCCATTCTTATTGACTATGAGAATTGCGGGTAAGAATTTGCATAATTGTTTGGTGGACACGGGTGCCACGAGCAACCTCATGCCTTCGGAGATATGTCAAATGCTAGGTCTGCAACCTGTTTCATCCAAATGCAAGGTCCTGCAATTGGACCGATCAGAGGTAAATGTGGTAGGGACCCTATATGATGTCAAAATTCAATTAAATTCTGAACCCAGGGGTCCAACGAGGTTGTCGACATTCCGGTTGTTAATATCCCAAGTAGATATGGAATGCTACTTGCAAGGGATTGGATGAAAACTCTGAATGGCTATTTTTCAACAGATCGCTCACATATGTGGCTACCCTGGAAAGGAATTGCAAATCAAATCAGAGTGGAAAATGAACCGAGGCTTAAAGAAATCATAACAAAATTTAACAAGCCGAATGAAGTTCAGTTTTCTGAGCCAGAACTGGGGGTTTATGCACTTGATGTTGAGGAAGCTACTGAAGAGCCTAAAAAGGAAACATGTCATGGTGGCTCTTCTGAGGAAAATGATTGCACATGGTTGCTCAGGTTTGATGGATCAAAATCTAGACAGGGAGCAGGAGCTGGAGTCGAGCTCACTGGTCCAGGAGGTAAACCATTATTGGCTGCCTATAGATTGCAATTTCCTTGCACGAACAATGTGGCAGAATACGAAGCATTGATCTTTGGTTTACGTCTAGCATTGAGCAAGCAAGTTAAATGCTTGAAGGTATTGGGAGATTCTGAGCTAGTAGTCAAGCAGATCAAAGGACAATATACATGCCGTGACAGGAGACTGAGCCTTTATAGAACTAGGGTTATGGACCTCATTGAGGAATTCGACGCATTCAATATAGCCCTTATTTCTAGAAAAGGAAACCGAATAGCAGACTCTCTTGCAGTCGTCGTGGGCATGTTAAACCCGGTTGACATAAAAAGGTGTAAAAAGTTCTCCATTGAATTGGTTCCTTGTCCATCAATACCCGATAATGTCAAGAATTTCTAGGTTTTTGAAAATGACAGACACATCTTCAAATTTGTCATGAACTCGGGTATTTTTGAAAATCAGGTGATTGATGAGGAACAAAGGTGGCAAGATGAAACAGAAAATGAAATTGAAACTGCGTATCAATCCAACAAAATACCTAAAGACGTGGTTTCATTGGAAAAAATGTTCGACATGGGATGCAAGACCAAGAAAGGAAAAAGGGTCCCACTCCCCAAAGATGCGTGTGATCTAATTAATCTAGGGAGTGCAGACAATCCAAAGGAGGTGTACATTGCAAAGGCATGTACAAATGAAGAAAGGAGCAACATAATACAGGCATTGAAGCATTACATAGATTGCATTGCTTGGAATTACAATGAGCTGAAAACATACAACCAAGACATCATCACACATACCATCCCTTTGAAGCCAGACTCCAAGCCTTTTAGGCAAAGACAACGAGTTGTTAACCCGCTATTGGAGCCCTTGATCGAAAAAGAGGTCAAAATATTATTGGAAGCGAAGATCATTTTTCCTGTTAGGCACTCAACCTGGGTTGCTAACCTCGTTCCAGTAAGAAAAAAGAGTGGAGAGATTAGGTTGTGCATAGATTTTCGAAATCTTAATAAAGCCTCTCAAAAGGATAATTATCCATTGCCATCAATCGATGAAATTCTACAAACGGTAAATGGATCTGAAATGATGTCCTTTCTTGATGGGTATTCTGGATACAACCAAATTCTTATACATCCAAATGACAGGATGAAAACAGCCTTCACCACCAAGTGGGGGACATTTGCATATAAGAGAATGTCGTTTGGACCGTTAAATGCTGGTGCAACATTTCAACGCACCATGGACTATGCATTCAAAGGGCTTATAGGCAAATGTATCATCGTGTATGTGGATGATATTCCAATATTCTCAAAGAAGAGAGAAGACCATGTCAAAGATTTGAAGAAAGTGCTCCAAAGATGCAGAGAACATGGAATTTCCTTAAATCCCAAAAAGTGCATTTTCGGAGTAACAGAAGGAAAATTGCTTGGTCACATCATTTCAAAAGAGGGCATATCCATCGACCCAGAAAGGATACAAGCTATCCAAAACTTACCTCTCCCGGGTAGTAAAAAAGAATTGAGATCTTTCTTTGGGCAGGTTAATTTTGTGAGGAAGTTTATCTCAAGCTTTGTTGAGATAGCCAAACCTCTGAACAAGATGCTCAAGAAGGATGTAGATGTCAAATGGAACGAGGAAAGTAGGGTGGCCTTTCAGAACATCAAAGATGCCATTTCCAGAGCCCCTGTCCTCATAAGTCCAGACTATTCTAAGCCTTTCTATATTTATGCTTTCGCATCAGAACACTCTTTTGCGAGTGTCTTGACCCAAAAAGGTGAGGATAGTGCAGAAAACCCCATAGCATTTTTAAGTGCCCCTCTAAAAGATGCTCAATTAAGGTATTCCATCCTTGATAAGCAGATGTACGCACTTTTTAAAACGGTAAAAAAATTTAGACATTACATTGTGCACAACAGAGTTATTGCCATCGTGCCTGACCCTGTTGTTAAGACCATGTTTTTACAGAACGAACTAGGTGAGAAAAGAGGGAAATGGATTTCCACCATCCAAGAATTTGATCTCGAAATCCAACCTATGAAACTAGTTCGAGGACAGGGACTGGTGAAGGCGATCGCTGAAAATAATCCGCAAATAACATGCCAATACTCGAATACAGAATACATTGCTAAGGATGACTGGTATGTTGATATTGTGCAATTTTTATTGAATGGTAAGTGTCCTTCTAATCTGAATTCAACCCAGAGAAGAGCTTTAAGGCTTAAGTCTATCAATTATCTGATGAAATCTGGTGTTCTTTACAGGAAAAATCATGAAGGGATCTACCTGAGATGCCTGAACAAAGAAGAAGTTGCTAAGGTGTTGCAAGAATTTCATGGGAAACATGGAACTGGTCATGGTGCGGCAAATGCTACAGCGCATCAAATCCTGAGAGCAGGATACTACTGGCCCCACATTTTCAAAGATGCACATGCCCATGTGCGATCATGTCACATTTGTCAAGTGGCCGCCAATAGAGAAAGAAATGCAGCCATGCCATTACAACCTGTAGTTGAGATGAGACCCTTTGCACAGTGGGGACTAGATTTTATTGGGGTTATTAACCCAAATTCTTCTGATTCTCATAAATTCATACTGACAGCTACAGATTACTGTACAAGGTGGACAGAAGCAATTCCTACTAAACATGCCACCACAGACGTTGTAATAAAATTCCTTGAGGACCAAATTATAACAAGATTCGGAATGCCCGATTCTATTGTCAATGACAATGGTAAAGCTTTTATTTCTACGCAATTTGCAGATTGGGCATATGACAACAAAGTGAGCTTAAAATTTGCATCTAATTATTACCCTCAAGGAAATGGTTTGGCCGAATCTTCAAATAAAAATTTGTTGAACATCATTAAGAAATTGCTGGAAAAGAACCCTCGGGATTGGCACAGCCAATTGAAGTTTGCCCTTTGGGCAGATAGGACCAGAGTAAAAGAATCCATAGGGAATACTCCCTATCATTTGGTCTATGGGCAAGACCCGATATTTCCTGCAAATTTGAAGTTGCAAACCTTGCATTTCATACAAGAGTACTTGGGGACAGATGATCAAGTTGAAGCCAGAGTAAGTCATTTGTTGCACCTTGATGAAAAGAGGGAAGAAGCCATGAATCACATGAATAAACACCAGGAAGTTATCAAGAGATGGTTTGATAGAAGGGCTAAAATTAAGTCCTTCAGAATTTCAGATTTGGTATTACTGTGGGACAAAAGACATGAGGAAAAAGGGAATCATCAAAAGTTTGATTGTCTTTGGTTAGGCCCCTATCAGATTTCAAAAATTCTCGGAAAAAATACCTTCAGGCTAAAAACTTTAGAAGGGAAAGATTTTATGTTACTGGTTAATGGGCAGATTTTGAAGCATTATTTTAGCCCTTAGGTTGTAAGAGTTTGATGTTATTCTTTTCGGTTTTGGTGGAGATTTTCAGATTTTGTTTTCATTTTTTTTAGGATTGTTAGTCTAGTTAGGATTTAGGTTGTGGGTTTGATTTCAATTGACATGTTTTGTTTATTTTTATAATAAAAAAAAAAAAAAAAAAAAGAATAAAATTGAGATGTCAACTTATGCTTAAGACTAGGAGAATATGAAATATTGGAATTGTCTTGTAAAAGCTCCACAAGTAACACAAACATTTTAAGTTATATCGTTTGAAATTTGTGATGCATGAAGTAGTCAGTTTTGTATGGCAAATATTTCATTTGCAATTCAAGAGATAATGCATTCATGTTACATCTCACTTTACATATACATTCCATCTTAGTTGCATATGCATCTTAGGTACAAATCATTAAAGTGTGTCAAATCCTCTTAGGGTTGTGTTATAACATAAATGTAAAAAAATCCTAAGGTTGGAAACTGAGTCTTGAGATATCTAGAACCAAGCACATCTTATACATTAAAAAGGATCTTGAGCAAAATGATCAAAACCTAACTTGGAAGAAAAGGTTGGGCGAAAGAAGTATTTCAGGTCTATCCTATTATGCAACATGATCCTTAAAACAATGGTTTTGACCACTTCCATAAAGCTTAAAGCCTAAAATCAGAGTAGTAAGGATAGGGCTAAATCCTCATCGAACTTAGGTTGAGGATCCAATTCCCCAAAGCTTTGATTTGACCTACATGGAGTAGTAAGGATAGGGCATAAATTCTCATCTCGCTTAGGTTGAGAATCTGATTCCCCAAAGCTCTTATGTCTCATTTCATGATAAATCTTGGATTGGAAGGATCGTACTATTTGTCCTCTACAAAGGATGGGTAGTCATCCCCAAGGTCTAAGCAATAAATTAATATTTTCCATTTTTTATCCAAAGCTTGGATTGGAAGGATCGTACTACATGTCCCTAGCAAGGATGGGTAGTCATCCCCAAGGTCCAAGAAGTAAAAAATTAATTTTTCCCATCTCATATTTATATTGGATTGGAAGGATCGTACTACTTGTCTTTCGCAAAGGATGGGTAGTCATCCCCAAGGTCCAAAGAAATGAAGATAAGTCTTGGATTATGGGGTTAGGTATGCCCATGCATGGCAACATGTCTTGTCTAAAAACAAGACCACCGATTGTCCAAAGGGTAGACTAGCATGACCATTTCTTCCATAATTGGTTAAATTATTTTGCTCAAAGTGAGGTAATGAATTCTAAATCAGAATAGTAAGGATAGGGTTAAAATCCCATCTCGGTTAGGTTGGGAGTTCTGATTCCCCAAAGTTCTGATTTCACATTCACTTGCACATGGGTTCAAGATAGTAGGGACTCATAACCAACTTTGGGATATAATAAAGCAATTCATTAGTGGATCCTAAGAGGGTTTGGCAATCTTGAATGTTTGTGCATGATACTAGAAAGTTTAGGCCTTTACAAGAACAAAATCTCTAAGCATAGTTATCAGGTTACACAAATCATTCACAATCTCACATATGCATCCATGTAAAACTGACAACGGAATGTTGATCAATTTCAAACGATAGGGAATGAAATTCATTGCACACACCGAGCTAATACTTGATGATTCTGATGATTCATGTACTTCTGATCTTTGGGCATTTGTTTATATTGCTTATGTGCTAACACATGTTTTCAAGTTTGTATACTTCCAGGTAGGGTTCTCACTAAAATGCTCAAGAGCATTTGACAGCAGAGTCGCCATTTGTTGTGGCTGATCCACAACACACCCCAAAATTGGGGACCCACCTTTTTTGCAGGCTTTCAAAGAAGATCTCAGTGACCCAGATGCTAAAAATCAAGAAAAAGGCAAAATTGCACAAGGATGAAAAAGTGTCGCGAAATCGCGACATGTTGCGCCGTCACGGCCGAAAATGAAAAAGTGTCACGAAATCGTGACATGTTGCTCTGTCGCGACCGAAAATGAAAAAGTGTCACGAAATCGTGACATGTTGCTCCGTCGCGGCCCAAAGAGGAGAGAGAAAGGTAGAATGGAAAGGCGTAGCGAAATCATGACATGTCCAAAATCGTGGGTCAAACCAGTCAAACAGGGCAAAGCAAAAATGCGTAGCAAAATCGCGACATGTCACAAAATCAGGTCAACGATAGCAGAAGTGGGGGAACCGTCGCGAAATCGTGACGTGTTTGATTTTCGCGGCTTGCAAACGGGCGAAAGGCATAAAATATAAAATGGTCACGAAATCATGACAAAATCGAGCCAAAGGCGATAAGGCCCAGCAGTGTAGCGAAATCACGACGAGAACCGACACAAAGCGCATAAGTCGAAAGGTGTCACGAAATCATGACACGTCACATTTTCATGATGCGAGTGGATTAAAAGGCCTAAGTGGTAAAATGGTAGCGATTTCACGAAGTAAGACAAAACATCGTGAAATCACGACAGAAACCGAGAAAGGGCACGAAGCGAAAAAACGTCGCGATATCGCGACAAAAAAAGTATCTGTATGGAGAAGAAAAGTGTCACGATTTTGCGACATGTCATGATTTCGTGACATGTCATGTTTTCGCTAGGCGTGATGGCAGATAAGGCTGTTGGCCGAAAAACGTCGCGATTTCGCTACCTGTCTCATTTTCGTTGTGCTGGCAAAGGAACAGGGTTGCATGCATAAAAATGTCATGATTTACATGGGGCCATTACAGAACGTGCATAGGAAGCACGAAACACGTGGCATACAAGTGTCGAGTTACAGAAGCATTACATGTAACAAAAAATATCGAACGTTTCGGCATCGAGCATGAATTGAAAGTAACGAAAAGGCGAGAATACGAAACGATGCATTCTAGGAGGTGAAACGAAGTGACGCAGGGAGAAACCGAGAGCCGTGCCAGATAGTATAAAATCAGAAGCGTAGATTGATACGAGGGTTGGAAATTGTTGCTAGCAAAGTTGCAGAGACAAGGGCGACAAGCCATTCTGGACCTGCACTTGGAGCAATTTCCTTCACTTGTTCTGGATTTGTTAAACCTGGAACATTCTGTCATTGTAATTGATATATCATTTTAATACAGAAATACAGAGAGTTGGCATCTCATTGATAAGAAAGAAGGAGTCATTTTGCATGCAAGATTTAATGTTTTATCTTTCCCTTTCAGATTTCTAGGCTTCTAGGTGAAGTTTAATGCAAGTGTTCTTGGTTGCTTCATGCGAATGCCTAAAATCTGAAATTACAGTAAAAACCCCAGAAACCCGCACCTAGCTTATCAGGATTGTGCGAATTTGCAGATTCAATAGGTTAGGTTGCATGCAGAAAACCTCATTATCTTCGGTTTTGTCAAATCGAGATGGTAGCATTCTGGACGTAGTTTAGTTTCATTTTTTTTATTTGCATTTCTTTTATTTCAATCCTTTATTTCATTCCTGTATTTTTATTACCGTCATTTAAATAAATAACTGAAAATCCATCAAAGCTCAAGATCGAAATAGATTCATTTCTTAGATTTATTCACTTTGAGTCCATTGCAAATTCAAATTAAAATAAACCACAGTGCCCCTTGTTAACATCCACTTGCAACCCTAAGGTATTCCCAAGCATTTAAATTGAACAGCATCTTTGGTAAACAAAAAGCCAGCATAACAGGAACCTTGGAGAAATTATTCTGTTATAATTTCTTTGCAAGCAGAGGATTTTGGGACTCAGATCCTACCGGAGAGTGTGCTTTCACAATTGGGTGAAAACACCACTCAATAGGACCTAACCAATTAGCCATGAATTTATCTCTCAAGTGTGGCAATGCATTGGTGTTCTATTGATTCTCTTTAAGAACGAGATCTCCTACTTGGAATTCGTGAGGATGGACTTTTGCATTATAGGAATGCTTGATGCGATCTTGATATACTCATAGATGTTCTAAGGCATTGATTCACCTTTCATCAAGGAGTGTAAGTTGGTCAAGACGTGCTTGTCTAGTTGTGTCATCATCCATGAATTCTTGTAATGCAACTCGTAAAGAAGGGATCTCGAGCTCAAGAGGCATGATTGCTTCGGCTCCATAGACCAATGAAAATGGAGTTGCCCCTGTTGGCATTCGGATGCTTGTTCGATAAGCCCATAATGCCAAGGGGAGTTGAGTATGCCAATATCTATGGTTTTCTTTGACAAGTTTCTTGAGAATGGCTATCAAGGTCTTATTGGTCGCTTCAACTTGTCCATTTGCTTGTGGGTAATAAGGAGTCAAGAAACTGTGTTGGATATTGTACTTGTTGCATAATGCTCGAACATCCTTGTTTTTGAAAGACTTGCCATTATCAAAAATGATCTTTGAGGGAATCCCAAAATGATAGATAATGTGTTGGAGTATGAACTCCACAATTCGAGGTCCAGTCATAGTGGTCATTGGGATTGCTTTGACCCATTTGGTGAAGTATTCTATGGCAGTTATGATGAACTTATGTTGTCCCAAAGAGGCAGGTGAAATTTTTCCAATCAAATCTAGGCCCCATTATGAAAAGGGCCAAAGGCTTTGAATGGGTTGTAATGCTTGTGATGGTACATGAGTCAAATTGGCGTGATGTTGATATTTTTGATATTTCTTCACATATTGACAACAATCATTTTCCATAGTGGGCCAATAATAACCCATGCACAAAATGCGCTTTGCAATGGCCATTCCACTAAAGTGGCCACCACAAGTACCATCATGGGCTTCAGTTATGGCTCTTTGTGCCTCTACGGGATCTAGGCATCGAAGTAAGACTCCATCATAGCCACGTCTATACAACATGTCCCCCAAGAGAGTGTAACGAGCTGCTTTTTGTTTGAACATTCTCTTTGTAGTTCACATCAAATCTAATGGGAGGGTCCCAAACTTGAGAAAGTCTCTTATTTGATCAAGGCAAGATTCATATGGTTCCACGTGGATGAAACAAACACTCTTCTCACCTTCAAATTATTCCCGTGTGATTGCATATTTGGACATTGTTGTGATGATAAGCGGTTGGACTTCTCCATTTTTATTCTTAGGAATCAATGATCCTAAAGAAGCCATCGCATCCACAAACCTATTAGTCGAACGAGGCAAGTTGTCAATCTTGTACCAATCAAACTTTTCTAGCAATTTCATTGCTACTTCATGATATTATTTCAAGATTGGCTCTCTACATTGGTAAGTTCCTTTCACTTGGCAAATGACAAGCTGGGAATCACCAAAAATGCTTATACGCTTAATGCCCATAGCTAGTGCTGACTGAAGCCCCAATATTAAGGCTTCGTACTCTACATTATTATTTGTGCATGGAAATTCAAGTTTGAATGATAAAGGAATTGGCATTCCTTCGAGTGTATAAAATATGACTCCAACACCTTGTCCTTTTTTGCACTTTGACCCATCAAAGAAGAGAGTGATGTCAACATCATCCTCAGGAGGGACTAGTTCTTCTTGTTTAGTGATGAAAAAGATTGAATCATCTAGAAGCTCGATAAGAAGAGGTTGATCATTTGGAAGTGGAGCTTCTACGAGTTGATTGACTATCACCTGACCTTTGATGGATTTTTGGATAATGAATTCAAGATCAAATTTTATTAAGAGCATTATCCATTTTGTGATTTGGGTGTTGTTGTATGTGTGAGTCATCATATAACGCAGAGGATTTTCTCTAGCTATGACATAGGTAGTGTTACTTAGCATATAATGTCTGAGTTTCTTAGTGGTAAAAACCACTGCTAAGCACAACTTCTCAACATAAGCATATCTTATTTCATAACTCACCAACGTTCGACTAATGTAATAAATTGCTTGCTCTTTATGATTTTTGTTCTTTTGCGCAAGCATTGTCCCTAATGCAAAATCTGTTGTAAAAATGTAAAGGTGAAAAGGGACTCCTGGATGAGGTGACATTAGTACTGGTGGTGAAGCTAGATATTTCTTGATATCATCAAAAGCCTCTTGACATTATTTTGTCCAAGAAAAGGTCACCCCCTTCTATAGCAAGTGATTGAATGGCTTGCATTTGTCTAAGAGTTGTGCAATGAATCGATGAATGGATTGAATCTTTCCTTGCAAACTATGCACAACTCTTTAAGATTTGTTGGAGGTGGCATTTCAATAATGGCCTTGACCTTATCAGGGTCCACTTCAATGCCTCACTTGGAGATAATGAATCCTAGAAGTTTACCTGATGTGACTTTGAATACGCACTTCTTAGGATTTAACCTCACTTTGTGTTCAAGCAATCGATCAAAAACCTTTTCTAGTACTTCAATGTGCTCAAGACGTGTTTTGGATTTTGCAATAAGATCATCCACATAGTCTTCAATGATTTTGTGCATATAGTCATGGAAGATATACGTCATGGCATGTTGATAAGTAGCTCCTACATTTTTAAGACCAAATGGCATCACCTTGTAACAGAAAGTCCCCCAAGGTGTAGTGAATGTTGTTTTGTGTTGGTCCTCAAGATTGATTTGAATCTGGTTGTATCCTAAAAAACCATCCATTAAAGAAAGCATTTCATGGCCTACATAGGAGTCTACAAGTTGATCGATGTTCGGTAACGAAAAATCATCCTTGGGGTACACTTTGTTTAAATCTCGAAAATTTGTGCATATGCGTACCCCCCATTCGGCTTGTGAATGGGTACCATGTTTGAGAGCCATTCGAGATAATCAATGGGTACTATGAAACCCACATCTAATAATTTTTGTAGCTCTTCTTTGACAATGAGTGCTATGATAGGATGAAGTTTCCTCAATTTTTGCTTGAATGGTTTAGCTTTAGGAGCTAAGGTGAGGTTGTGGACCACCAAGTTGGGGTCAAGGCCAGGCATGTCCTTGTATGACCATGCAAAAATCTCTTTCTTCCTTGTTAAAATATCAATCATACGCTCTTTCTCTTCTACGGATAAATATTTTGCTATTTTCATGATTTGTGGATTATCCACATCTTGACTCAGGTTCACATCAATGGATTCTTCAATAAGCATATGAGAACCTTCTTCCAACTGATGTGGAGTAGGAATGAGATGAATATCATCCTCCACATGCTCAAAGGACTCGGGTAACGCCTCCTCTACTTTGGTTTGAAAAATGGAAGCAGGTGAAGGTGAAGATTGTTGAGGGATGTAAGCATTTGAAGCTCTTAGCAATTCTTTGGATAGGATGAATTTGGCTATGGATGGTGGGGATGAAATCCTATCCATGGTGATAAGGCTAGCATCGATTGGAATCAGCTTTACCAAATCATACGGATTATGGAGTGGGGTGAACAAGTCAACAAAAATCATGTTAACTTGGTGGAAATGAGGTGGCTATGATTTGGAGAGTGAATTATCTCGCTCACTCTCTCTAGGGAGCAACTGACCTATGATGGGTGAATAATGATTTTGCGGATGCAACCAAGGTGGTGGTGGTGGATCTGGTTCAGGTCACTCACACTCTTTATTGAAGTGAAATATGGAGTGATCTATAGGAAACATTGTAGTGTAGCACTCATCTCTCTCGATGGGCTCTATAGGGGCCACATCTTCTTGGGGACCATCAAAAATGTGATTGATCATATCCAGGTTTGGTCCCATTTCTTGAAATTCCTCAAAATCCTCATCGATATGTAATCATCAAAAATATAATCAATCATAGTTGTATGCAATGTCATCTCCAAAAAGGCCTCATGTAAATAAGGTGCAAAGTTAGGGTCCAAATACTCATCATCACTATCATCATTGGCTTCGCTCTCCTCATCCTCCTCTTCGGACTCTAAGGTGAGTCATTGAAATGTATGCTCGAAAGAGGAGTTTGAGGTTGATGGCCTATATCCTAAGCCAGAGTGATCATGCACTTCTCAATATTGGGGCTCAATGATGTGATGTGGACCCTGTTCATGTCATCCAAGACCGAATCCCTACCAGTTAACCCTACAAAAATATCACAAGGAAAAATTTGGGTTGGATAGATATTCTAGGTTGGCACAAAATTCTTGTATGGGTTCCTCATTAGGAGGAGGTGGATTGGATGAAGAATCCACTCCCCCATATACAAAGTTGATCCTATTTGGCTTGGAACCCATTCTATACACTGCACCTATAGCTAAAGGTGGGTCGCATGGGTGATCATAATCTCTGATAGACTAGATAGGTGGTGTTATTGTGACACTCTCAACTATGTACTCACCAATACTTAGATTGGTGAGATGGACTACAACTTGGGTTGGTTGGGATGTAGATGATTCAGGTGCTGAGGTGGATGCTTCAATGGTGGTTTGTGGCTTAGATGGAGGTAATGGTTCACTCGATAATGGTTCTTCTCGGATAGGTGACCCTATCTATGAGATAATGGGTGGTGAGGTTTGAGGTGGATTTGGTTTGATGGGATTGTTAGTGGTTGGTGGATTTGGTTGGGATGAAAAGGTGAATGGTGTTTGTGAAGTGGGAGGTGTGGCTAATGAAGATGATGGTTGGTTAGCGGGATGATCAGGTGTGATGGAAAAATGATATGAAGTGGATGAGGGTTGACTTGGGTTGATGCTTTGGGATGCAAAAGCAAGATCAACTATTGGCAAGGCCTCTGGGATGGGTGCTTTGGATGAGGTGTTGTTAGTTGGGGTGGTTCAAACAATGAGGGACTGAATGGAAAGATGGGTGGATGGAAGCAATGGCTCATATGGATTGGATATCAAGTTGTAGTACTTGAATGGCTCAGTGTCAGCTTGAATGCAATGGACTTTTCCCTCATGCACATATTTCAAACATTGGTGTAATATCGAGGGAACACACTTCATTTCCCTAATCCAGGGATATCCAAGAAGTATGTTATACTGCATGGCCCCTTCCAAGATGTGGAAGAGTACATGGATTGTCTTCACCCCCACTATTATAGGTAGAACTACATTTCCCACAATGGAACACAAAGCGTCATTGAAGGCCCATAGGGTGAAGGTGGATGTGGTGATATGGGATGATGGTAGGTTGAGATGCTTGATGGCTGGGATGGTGATGAGATTGATAGAGGATCCAGTATCAATGAGCACTCTTTTAAATGGTTTTCTATCAATATGAGCTACAATATGCAATGGAGGATCAGGTAGCTCCGATGATATGCTCTTCTCTTCAAAGTCATAGAATGCTATTGAAGGTTCCATGCAATTCTGAACACTCCCCACAAAAGTTTTGAAGGCATTAGGATCTTCTATTTGTAGTTCAATGGATTTTAAGATTTCCATCAATGCCTCATGATGTGGGGGAGATTATTGTATGAGCTCATATATTGACAACTTGGTTGATGCCATCCTTAGGCTCTATGTCAACCAGCTTCTCAAGGTGATGATTGGTCTAGATGGATGATTTGGAATGTGAATGGGTGGAGGTGGAATGGTTGGGCCTAGTTGTATGGGCACATTTGGTTGTGCTACAGGAGCTGGTGCTACTTGGGTTGTCTCATTTTCTTGTGTGTGATTTATTTTTCTTTACCCTCGGGTGACTACATGAATAGCCCCCATAAAACCTTGGTATAGTTGTGACACATGATTAACTTGATTGGGAGGAACTATAGAAGTTGATGCTCTCGTTGCTTGTTGATTTACCTCATGATGAGGTAATGGTGTTTGATATATTCCAAGGTTTTGATTTGGTTGGGCTAAGGGGTTATCAATCTTGATCTTTCCCTTTTCAAGTAAATCTTGCATAATGTTCTTAAACCCAAAGCAAGTCTCGATGTCATGACCTTTCTATCGATGAAAGGTGCAATATAGATGCTCTCTATAGTTTCTAGGTTTTGGCTTATTAGGATCTTCAGGCTTCATTTCTGGAAATGTGAAAGCCTATGCATCATACAACTTCTAGAAGATGGATGAATATGGTTCAGGTAATGGGGTGTAGATGTGTTTAGGCCTGAATTGATGTTATTGATTTTCTATAGGTTGAGCTTGGTTTTGTAGCTATTGTGGGGGTGGAACCACTTGATAAGTCTATTGTTGTGGTTGTTATTGTTGTTGTTGGGGTTGTTGTACTTGGACTTGGGCTTGTTGGATTTGTTGTGAAGGTTGGCCCAAGACTACTTGATTAACCTGGCTAGCCTTGGATTGACCATGGTTATTCCCATTTTGATTCTTGTTCTACCATTCTTTCTTTTTTGGTTTGATCTCACCCTCTTGAATCTTGATTTCTTCTATTACTCGGGCTTGGGTGAGTGCTTCTTCGAATGTTCTATATTGTTGTAGTTGTAATAACAAGGAGATAGGTTTGGCACAACTCCTCATGAACATTCATGTTAATTCCACCATAGGGAGGGAGAATGGTAGTTTGGTCATGATTACCCTCCAGCGGTTGCCAAAATCATAGATCGATTCATCATCATATTATCATAAATTCAGCAAATCGGTCAATGTTGTCTTCTTTCTAACATTTAGGGAGAACCGCTCCAAGAATTGGTCTACTAATTGCTCGAAAGTATAGATACTTTGATGTGGTAAATGGTTGTACCAATCCAGGGCATCTCCCCCAAAAATCTAAGGAAAAGTATGGAGCATGAGTGCATCATTGTTTTTTATTCTAAAGCATGCATTAATGAATCCAGTCACATGCTCTCAAGGGTCCTCATCCCCCTTGAATTTGTCAAACTTTGGTATTTGAAAGTATCCAGGTAGGGCGATGATGGTACCGAAGCATGAATTGGATGATTGAGTAGCTACCTTAGAGTAGGTTTCTGGTATTGCATACCTAATGTTTGCATGGCTAGGCTATCAATCTAACTTTGCAAAAATTGAAACTTTGGATCTTCTAGAGGGTTAAAACCCTGATTGGTTTGCTATTATTGGAAATAATGTGCATTATTAGTGGGGTTTTGATGATGTGGGATGTTAGCATGAAATGGATTATGGTATGGTTTGATGATGATTTTGATGGTGATGAGGGGATGGAGGTATGATGGCATGCTGACTTGAAGAGTTAGCATACATTTGATGAAGTGGATTAGTGGCTATGGTTGTGGTTGGGGGATGCAACACCCAAGATGGATCTTGAGTGAAGAAGGTGTGTGGTTGAGATGTGGATGGTTGGTTTTGATTCATTCCCTATGACTACCATTGTGGGTCAAGATTAATGCTTTGATTAGCATTATCCATGATCAATTGTTGTAATTGTAGGAAGGCTTATTGCATGGCAATCATAGATGAAGATGGTATGGCCATGTAGGTGGTAGATGATGAGGTTGGTTGGGTGGCAACCATGTTAGTGGATGTAGGTGGAGGGTAAGTGGTAAAAGGTATTACCACTGAATGGGGGATGTTATGATGTATGGGATCCATAAGTGCGATGGATGGGATGGATGTAGGGATATGTAAAGTAGTATTAATTGATGCTTCGTAGAGGGGGTTAGTACAAATGATGTTTTGATTTGGCAAGATGAAGGGTTGTTGGTTAGATGATGATGGATGATTATGGGCCATGGTGGTAGCAGTCGGTTCAAAGAGTGGATTCATGAAGATTTGGTTGGACTATTATGGGTGTGGAAAGGTGGTTTCTTGATGGAATGAGGGCATGGTGTGAGGTGGAATGGTAAGTAGAGGCAATGATGGAAAGACCAAACTAGTTGCATTTAGGTATAGCCTAATGGTATCCATATCCACATATGTGACATGATCATCCGATGGCATGGGTGGCTCACTCCTAGGAGTCTCAGGGATGGCGGCATGAGTAGCCCTCTACATTATATCTATGTCTAAGGTAGGGGCACCACTAGAGGGCCCAAAATTTAGGTTCAAGGACACAGTAGGGGCTACACTAACTTGCCCTACCACCAAAGTGTTAGGGGCCTGACAGGACTGAGATGGAGGCTCCATGGAAGAAGGCAACTGACTCTAAACTTGGGCTAACTTTTTGGCTTGGCTACGGGTTGTTACCATACGCTAAGGGTGGGATGAGGTGTAAAATATGAATGTATGTGTGTGAATGTGTAATGGAAGCACAAGAAAACAACATGCAAAGCAAACAAACAAACAAGTTTGCTCCTAAGTTTTCGCAAAGTTTGATTTTTTTTTTTTTTTTTTGATTTTTTTTTATTTTTTGAAAATTTTTTATTTTTAATTTTTGGTAAGCGATGTGCAATGTTTAACCCTAAAATGAATCTATGGATTTCACCTAGATGCTCTCACACACTAACTTGGTGATGAAGTCCAAGTTGTGAAACCCATCAAGACTTGGTGATGAAGCCCAAATCCGATGAGGGAGCCTAGGTTCTACCAATCCTCACCCAGTTCACCGTGGGTAGTGATACACCCTTCAAAGAGGAATGCATGCTATTTTCCATGGCTACGATGGTTCTTGGATTGACCTTGGCCAAATAATGGGGTAATCTATTGGGGGTTGGTGGTGAAGTCCAACCTTGCCAACGTTCACGTGCAAGTGTGTGAAGGCTTTGTTTATTATTGTGTGATGCAAGCTAACATGCAATTCTATTTATTGCCTAAATGTAGAAAGAAGAAATAGACAATGTGCAGACAAAAATAGATCAGGGGCCGAATGGCTAATTTTAAGTAAGATCTACCAAAGTTTTGGAATACAGAGCCAACCATTAGTGGGCGGTTAGGTCTAGTCAACCATCGACTGCATGGTTAACCAACCATGCATGCACATTTGGGAATTCCCAACCGTGGACCCATGGTTTCCACTATGTACCAAAAAATAAGGTAAGACAGACGTGAAACCCTAAATGTTCTTGGATTATTCCTAATCAGGCTATGCAGATGCTCTACTAACTAATCTAAAATGCAAATTCTTTTGATTTTATTTTATTTTTTTTTTAAGTATGCCTAGCCTAAGACCTAGATGCAAACAAGGGCAAACAAGGACAAAGACTCCTAGTTAACCTAATGCAATTCTAAAGTGAAAGAAAAGGGAAGGAGGGTTTCAGATGTACAAACCTATTATCCTTTCGCTGCTCCCTCCAATTCTTTCAACCATCGATCCATGGTTCTATAGTGCTCCAACCATCGACGTGTTTTTGTAGAATTCCAACCACTTGCCCGTATTTTTTTAGATCTATAACCATGTGCTCATAGTTGCTCAGCTGTAGGGTCAAATTAAGGAGTCTAGATCTATCAATTTTAATTTCTAATATTCATACGATTAAGCTCCAAAAACCTACAATCACAGAAAAACACAGATCAATAATAAATTTAAGCAAGGCAATGATAAATAGAACCCTTAGGGGGTCCCACCATGATCACCATTTTTATAGCCAAAATAACTAAACACAAAAATATATGAAATAGAAAAGGAGAGATTGCAATGTGAAAAATAATTCTCTTTATATTAATACAAGGGAGCCTGAATCTCCCAATTTTACAATGCTTTTGCTTGCCCCAATGTCTTGGGGAAATATTACAATGCTCTCTCTTTTCTAAATACAATGCTTTAATAAGGGGGTCTTCCAACTCTTTAGCAAACTATGGTGTGTTCTTCATTCCTCTACTATAACTCCAAAGGTGAGTGGGCTTTTGGTATCCAACAATGGGACCACTCTAGCTTCAACAACTCTCCAAGTACCTATCTCCTACACACATGAACAAGCAAACAAAGGTTAGTAGCACATGTAGATAAGATTAAAAACCAATGCAGTAAAAACCCTTGAACTAATACTTACAAGAAACACAGAAAATCAAACCTAAATGCCTTGCTGATAGAGATAAAAAACTTACTGATATGTTCTTGCTCATGGAATTTTCTATGTTTTGGGTAACCACGGATGCGTAGTTATGGCTGGTCAACCATGAGCAGATGGTTAGGAAACCATAGGAGGGTGGTTGTGACTATGTAACCACGAATGGGTGGTTGAGGCTGGATGGTAGAAAGCTCCAAGAAGGGACTCTAGGGCTTCAAATATCTGATGCGTGTAAACTCCTAGTATGATTCTAGTAGCCTAATGGTATGTACTCTCAGCCTCCTTTGGTTGATGGGGTTGGGTTGCTTTTATAGGCCATTTGGGGTTTTGGAGGGAAAAGGGAGGTGGCAAGCTAGGATTTCCAAGTGGCAATCTAAGGCTGCCAAATGGAAGGGGCAGTTATAGTGAGTCACCTAGGGTGTCTCACTTAACTGGGGTGACATGGCTAATGAGTGAGTGCAAGTGGAGTGAGGTGTAAGGGATGTCCCATGTGAAGGGACAAGGGGGACATGAGTGTGTGAGATGTGGCAAGGGATGGGGTAGTGGTGGCTAGGACACATGTCTAGTGATTAGGTAGGGTATCCTAAGCAGATTTTCCAGATTTATTAAAATCTAGAAAATAGGATAATGTGCAGGATTTATACACCTAAGTTTAGACTTAGGTATATAATTTTATTATGCAGGATTGTGATGTGGGATGCAAATGGGGTTTTGTGAATGCCTAGGTTTTGGTGTCTATAATTTCTATATGATTCCCTCTGTAGGGAATTTCTCTTAATGGCACTTCATATATTATTCCTTCCTTATGTAAAAATGATTCTTCAAGAAATGCTTATTTTGAATAACTAATCCAAGGCCAAGACTATACTATTATATTCAATCTTATGTTTTTTATTAATAACAAAAACTCTTCTATGCCTTTATCTTGATGCTTCTGGTTTTTCTAATGCTTTTATCCTAAGCATTTTTTTGGACCATTACTAAAAATAGTAATTGCCAAAGTAGTATTCCTATTTTGTGTTCATAGAGGATAAAAAATCATCGAGTATAGCTATAGGAACTGGGGAAAAATAAAATATGCAAGAATTGGATCAAATTTTTTTTGCTTGAGTAACTCAATGGGGGAGCATTTGGGAGGTCAGTTAAGGAATGGTTTAAATTAGATAAGATATGAATCAAATATTTACATGACTCCCTTGCCTATGTGATAAGGGAACAAAAGGATATGAAGGAGGAATTAAATAAAAAAATTATAGACTTGGAAGGTCATTTAACTAGTAACACCCACACATATGGTCGATTTGGTTCTTATGACTGCAAGGGCAAAGAGCATAGCAATCAGGAATGAGAAGCACATAGTAATAATGGAATTAAACTACCCAAATTAGACTATCCAAAGTTTTATGGCAATGATCCTGTGTTGATATGAATAGTATTTTAGTATTCATAATGTTATTTAGTATATGCATCTCACAATTGCCTCTTTGAATCAGATGATCTACAACGGTATCAGTGGCTCAAAAATGCACACCCCAAGATTACTTGGATCTAATTTAAGAAAAAATTACTCACTCAATTTGGTCCTAGTGATTATGAAAATTTTACAAGAACCCTTTCTAAACTTTAAAAAAATTCAACTATTCGAGATTATCAAGCTTAGTTTGAAAAATTGGCCAACCATACTACTAGCTTGAGTCTCAAATTCTTTCAAAGTTATTTTATGAGTGGTTTTAAGGATAACATTAAGAGTAAAGTTAAAATGTTAAGGATGTAATCATTATAGCAGGCAATAGCATTGGCTAGATTGGTAGAAGAAAAATTTAAGGCTTAAGGATGCACCTCTAAATTCTCTCAATCTTGACCACCTTTTTCATCGAAGCCAACATCAAATCCTACCAACAAATATTCTACCATAAAAAATTTAACACAAGAAGAGATGGAATCCAAAAGGTACCAAGGGTTATGTTATAACCATGATGAGAAGTATTTCCTAGGATATAAGCATGTGCACCAAAAATTGTATTTGTTTGATGTGAATGAGGCCACAACCACAAAATATTTAGAAGTGGAAGAGGAACGCATAGAACAATTAGAAACCCTTGAAGAATCCCAAAAAAAAATCTTGGTGCATGCCCTAGCAGCTATATCAACTCCCCATACCATTAAAGTGATAGGACACTTCAAAGGATAATGAGTAATAATTTCCAATGACTTTAGGAGCACACAAAACTTTATTGATACAAGGGTGGTAAAATAGGGGAATTGTTATATTAATACTTGTAACTCCTTTAAAGTCATGATTTCTAATGGAGGAAATTTTTCTTATAAAGGGAACAAACAAAATATCAAGATACAAATAGAGAAATATAATCTCAAGGTAGATATGTTTGCCTTACCCCTATGTGGGTGTGATGTTGTTTTGGGAGCTTAGTGGCTGAGAATGTTGGGCCTAGTATTATGGGAATTTTTTATCTATGGATGAAATTCAACCAACATGGAATATAGAACATCGTAGGGGGAATGAGGGTTTGGGCTACTCAACTTGTTTTATCTCATAGGATGGAGAAAATATTAAAAAATTCAACCCATCAGGAGGAGCATCATTGGGAGGAATTATATATTTTATTGTAAAAATATACCACAATATTTGAGAAACCCAAAGGACTACCCCCTTGTCATACCCATGACCATGTGATTCAACTATTTCCAAGTATTCTTCCTCCAAATAAAAAATATAAAATTGGGTACAAAAAATTCTTGTTTTATGGGTTATTCACCCCAATGTTAGTCCCTATTCTTCTCCTATGTTGTTGGTATGGAAAAAGGATGGGTCTTGGTATTTGTCTATGGATTTTAGAGAACTCAATAAAATAATTTTTAAAGATAAATTTATCATTCTAGTAACTAATGATTTGTTAGATGAGTTGCATGGTGCCTAATATAAATTGGATTTACAATCAGGATACCGTTATATTTGAATCAAGGAAGATGAAATTCCTAAAATTGCTTCTAGGATTCACAAAGGGCGCTTTGACGTCTTGGTTATGCCATTTGAATTGACCTATGGACCTTCCATTTTTTAGAGTTTGATGAATTCCATTTTTTGGCCCTTCCTTCACAAATTTATTCTAGTCTTCTTTGATGATATTATTATTTATAATCATTCTTAGGAGGAGCATCTCCAAAATTTGGATTAGACCCAACAAATTTTTTCTAAGAATCAAATTTATGCCAAGAGATCAAAGTGTTCTTTTGGGTTACACGAAGAAGAGCATTTGGGTCACATTGTCCTCAAGAAGTTAAAGTTGATTAAAAAAATATTCAATATTTTCAAGAATTTCCAAAGCCTTAAACCCTAAAAGGACTTCAAGGATTTGTGGGACTCATTGGGTATTACCATAAATTTATGTATAATTATGGAAATATAGTGACTCCTTTAACAACCATGTTGAGAAAGAATTTCTTTATTTGGTTAGAATTGACAAAGAAACTTTCAAGGAATTAAAGCAAAGTTATGACAACCATGCTAGTTCTAGCAATGCCTGATTTTTCTAAACCCTTTGTAATTGAAAGTGATGCTTCTAGCAATGGAAATAGGGCAATTTTGATATAATAAGGAAGACCATTGGCATTCACTACTAGAGCATTTTTGGGATAAAATTTGTGTAAATCTACTTATGAAAAGAACATGCTATTAATTTTACATGTTGTTAATCATTGGAGGTCATATCTCATTGTGCATCACTTTTTAATCAAAACCAAGCATCAAAGTCTTAAGTACTTCTTGGAACAAATGGTAGCCACACCCAAACAATAGAGATGGGTATCTTAATTGTTGGGCTATGATTATGAAATCATATATAAAAAAGAGAAGGATATTGTAGTTGTTGATGCCCTATCCAAAAAATATAAAGATCAAGGAATATTAAATACTATATCTAGACCACTTCCTCAATGGATCAACCATCTCAAAGAGAAACAAATATTCTAGTTTACAAACTTTGATCAACAAATTCCAAGTAGATCTCAACTCATGCCTCAGGTTCACTTGGGATTGTCAAGACTTGAGATATCATCACCGACTTGCCATTTCCAAAAATTCAAAAATATGAGAAATCATCTTGTAGGAAATGCATGCCTCGCCAACGACTGAACATTCTAGATTTCTAAAAATATATGAAAGGACCAAACACACTTTCTTTTGGAAGGGAATGAAAATGGATATTTAAACTTTTATGATAGAATGTGATAGGTGATAAAGAATGAAAAGTGAAATTAGGTTTTCCCTTGGAACCCTTCAACCCTTTCCAATTTTGGAATAAGTTTGGGTAGATATTTCTATGGATTTCATTAAAAAATTATCCAAATCAAGAGGAAAATTAAGTATTCTAGTAATAGTGGATTATCTTACAAAATATGCTCATTTTTGTTCCTTATCTCACCCCTACAAAGGCTTCATAGTTGCCCAAATTATTTTAGACTCCATCGTTCACCTTCATGGAATACCCAAATCTATTGTTTTATATGGAGACCTCGCTTTTACCAATCATTTTTGGTAAGAACTATTTAAGTTATAAGATGCTTAATTTTAAATGGGTTTGGCCTATCATCCTCAAACTGAGGGCCAAATAAAAACTATTAACAAGTGGTTGGAAACCTATCTCTGTTGCTTTGCATCCATACATCCTACATAATCATGGGCTAAATTCTCTCTTTGGATGAATGGTGGTATAACACTTCATATCACATTGTGACCAAGGTTACACCATTTGAAGCAGTGTATGGTCTTCCTCCTCCAACCTCCTCATTGTACATTCTAGGAAGATCCAAGGTCCATTTGGTTGATACCACTCTTAGCTAGCATGTTGTTGTCCTCTAACAACTTAAGATAAATCTTGAATTAGCTCATAATCATATGCATCAACAAACTAATAAACACCATTTTGAGCACATTTTTGAAGTAGGGGATATGGTTTTTCTTTGCTTGCAATCCTACAAGCAATCATCACTCTAGCTTTGCATATGCCAAAAACTTGTTGTCAAATACTATGGTCCCTATGAGGTGTTACAATGGATTTGTTAGACAACCTACAAATTGGCCCTTTCGACCACTTTTAGGATCTGTCTAGTATTTCATGCCTCTTATTTTAAGAAGCTTATTGGTAACAAGGTATAGGTTCAATCCACTTTACTAGAGTTGGATGAAGAAGGATCTATCATTCTTGAAACTAACAAATTTTGGATTGATGATCATGCACCATTTGCAACCATGTCATCACTAATGTTCTAGTTCGATGGTGAGGATTACAACCTAAATATGCCACGTGGGAGTCCCTCTAGTAGCTACAACAATTGTTTCCTCATCTCCAACTTTTAGGACAAAATTTTTTGAAGGGGAAGGACATGTTAGGACCCCATCCTAGCATTATTATGTAATTTTAATATAATATTGTAATATACCCCTTTTCCAATGTGGGGATCCATCCTAATGATATTTTGTAATGGTATGTGGTACTAGAGGTGCATAGACAAGTGGTGACATTTAATGTAATTGTTATAAAGAATGTAACTATTTTATTTGGTAGAATATTCTAGCTCAGGTGACAACTTGCATGTGAGACAACCCTTGGGCATTAGGTTTAGGGTTATGAAGAGTCTTTAAAATATGAGAGACCTATATGAACATGTTTTTTTGCATATTGAATTAAATTTATTTTTAGGAGGTTGCCCCCTTGAAGAGGCCAATGATTCTATATTGTGCTTTTGAAGAGGCCAATATTTTGTTCATTCATGATTTTTTTTTTTTGCAACATTTACGTGGATGCGCTTATTTTAACTAGAAGGTTTTTAACATTATTTTTTTTAATATATAATTTAAACTTTTATATCTTAATAATCAATATAAAATAATAATATTAATAAAAAAATAAAAAGTAAGTTTTCCATTTTATTTGAAATTAAGATGTAGATTTTTGATAGGCTTGAAATTGTGGAGCTAAACCAAAAACACATAATCAAGGTGATATTACCCTAAAGCTTCTTCTTGGTCACAAAATGCCTACTATGAATGAGTGGTTATGTGATATTTTGTCTACTGATCCAAAATCTAAAAACACCATAATTTTTATTAAACTGTTATATAGAGAGTTGTTGATAATATGTTGGTTATGGTTTTGCTAAGAGCCACTCCTAACATTCTTATGTATTTTGTCTTAGGAGTTATAATGTACAACAAACTATTACCTTAAGGAATTTAGTTAATTTACATTTTACATGACCTATTTTATATATAAACTTAAATACTATATGTTTTTATTGGTTTTCAATCCCTAATAAATTAAGAACAATTTAATTTACAAGACCTGTAACCTTTAAAAGAAAATCAATCTTATTATAAATAATAATCAAACAAACAAATAAATTGTAACCAACAACAAAACAAACAAAATCTTATATTATTTTAAATAAATATTTTTTTTTATTATATTTTAAAATTTTTAAATCATTTAAACATTTAGATTATTGAAAAAAAAAAAAAAATCTCATCAAACTTTGGTCAAACCGCATACTCACCAAATTCCTTCTTAACTGACCTTTCACCAATGCCTTCATTATGTGTCGTGTGTGGTACATCAAAGCCTTTTACCCGCATTTAGTTGTTATAATAATAATAAAGCATAACCGGTTTAGGTTTTCTTTTCAATGTTCAAACTTTACCGTGTATAGGATTGTATGTTAATCTTCTATTGATAAGTTTAATTTTTTTTATCTTACTAAAAGTTATAACTGAGAGTTGGTGGTAGAGGTTTCTCACACTAACACCGCCATAATAGTAATAATATTTATTTAATTAAAAAATAATAGTTTTTTTTTTTTTAATTATTATTATTTATTTATTTATACATAAAACCTCTATAATCTATAGTTCATTAGATAAAAAAATAAGTCAATAAAAAACCGACCTTCCAAAAAATTAATGGGTTACTGACGACCTATCTTTTTAAACTTTTTAATTAAAAAAATTAAACATATAAAATAAAATAATCAAAAATATTTAAAACAATTTTTTTTTATACATATAAAACTTTATTTTTAAAAATAGTTTTTAATTTTAATTATTATTATTTATTTATTTATGCACTCAACCTCTATAGTTTATAATTCATTGGGTAAAAGATAAATTAATGGTAAAGTGACCATCCAAAAAATAACAGTTACCAACAAACTTATCTTTGTAGACTTTTTAATTTAAAAGATAAATATATAAAAATAAAATAATAAAAAATATATAAAACAAAATATATATATTTTTAAATGGGTTATATGGGATTGAAATGGTCTTATTCATATTATATCATCACCTGGTATTACAACCAAACTTGAATATTATGCGTGTATTATTTGACAAGATTTTGAGTCTCCTTCTTAAAATGTTAAAGAATATAACAAATTAAACTAAAACCACTTCATAAAACAAAATAATTTTTAATATATATAACATTATTATTTTTTTAATTTGAATGTAAATTTCCTTTTAAAACCGTCACTGTAAAACCCATTCAATTACAAAATCCATTATTTTTATAAATAGTGTGTCTGTAGTGACCATGTGTTAGAATCCAGCAATGTCCAAATTTCTCAAACTACGAGCACAAGTTTTCTTCGATCTCAGTAGAGATAAAAGAAAAGAAAGCGTTAAAATCACATGAGGATCCGTTAATCCGAAACCAAATACTTGTAAAAGGCATTCATACACTTTATCGGTTTACCTAACCTTGAAGTTCTTCAAATTATTGAAATCTCATGATATGTTGCCAAATACCAAAATTGCTTACCATGTACATTTGGTTGTGCACAAAATAAGGATGAGGTGCTTATTTTATATAAAACGATGGTTATTTTTCAAGAATAAATAATTTATAGCAGACTAATACAATTGTTAAACATCATTAAATTCTACCTGAGAAATGTTCTCATGAAAATCAACCCTCAACACATCTGCAACTATAGGTCGGTATAAAAAGTAATGGAGCTATGACCTTAACACAGATCCAGGACAGGACTTCAAAAAAGCCTAAACTAATCAATAATAGGTTTCATGATTCATGATCCTGTGCATGAAAAGCAGCATTCTAAGGAATGCAAGGAATAAAATAAATGACAGATATACAGTAGATAGTAGATAAATGTACATTATGTGAATTGGAATCAGGCACACTCAAGTTCTGGCATAATCCACTGTGTGATATCCTTGATTGCAGCCTTGACAACATCTAATTGATAGGTATCCGCCATGTTAAAAATTCTGTCCATGTTTTCATGGGTGATGATCTTTTCTACTATGAAACTCTGGAACCTAGAGAGCAGGAAATCTATCTGGTACTGCTGGCAAAGCCGGATTATGATTTCCGTTCTCTTCTCGCTGTGCTGTTCGAAATCCTTGTCATCTACCTCGCCTTTGTACAAAAATTTTAGAAATATGGCCACTGCCTCCTTGTTGACGTCGTGCAACTTGATTTCCATGCTCCTGGACTCCTTCATTCCACAATTCAGCATTGCCTTAAACACCCCGGATCTACCACTCTGAAACAAAAAACTGGCACAAATTTAATAACTGCCAAAGAATTAAGTAAAGCATAACAGATTGTAAACGGTCAAGGTGGCAGTTCAAACTTCAAAGGATATAGATTAACTAAAGCATAACAGGAGGATGGAAAATCAGTAGCTATAGGAATACTATTTGGAGAAGTAGTGAATTTATAATGATTTAGTATCTGGAATTTTCATTTGAATATGTTTAATAGTAAAAGAAGTTATGTCATTGGAAATAAATAGTTTGTAATGGAAACAACATCACATGAATAGGTTAGAAAGTAAGAGGCTCAACTAGCCCTCCACATATGCCCCACTCAATGTTAATAGGGGAGAGGAGTCCCACATAAGCGGGACAAAGGACTTCCACCTTTAAACCTGCTATCCCATTGACAAAAAATTTAACAAATGTTAAGGCTCGTAAACCACTCAAATCGGACTTGTGGATTTTGCAATATCCATGTTTCTTTGTTTTCCAAGCCCAATTGCAAGTTGGTGGTGCTGCAAACTTGGAAAATAAAAGGTGGTTAACTTTGAATTTTGCCTTCAAGTTTAAGACAATACCAAGCTGTAATTCTGCACCAAAAGAATTCTTTGTTTGAAGTATGTAGGTGATTTTTTTTGACAAGAAAAAACATAAGCAAATTTCAGTTAAATGATGCTGCAAACATGGATGCACTGTCTGGAATTTTAGAATTTTGCGTCTAATATTATAGCACTATAAATCTGTATTCTCCTCTTCTTGTATATTCTTGTGTCCACCTGGATTAATGAAATGGATGGGGGATTTGATAGATGGAACTTACAAGAATTGAACGATGGACCAAGAAACGGCCTCCATCTGAAGTACACAGAGTCACATCCCCCGAGGAGTCATAGCCAGGTACTGAATCCCACATTGTTAGGAACCGAACTCTCTCCTCCAAGGCCTTCACTGCAGACTTGAGGGATTCATTCTCTTCTCTGGAATTCTTTGAAGCCACTATCAGGGATTGGTTTTTGTTAAAGAGGGTACTGAGGTTAAATTCTTGAGAGGCAATGAGCCTATTGAGGTGCATTTCCTCGTTGGTGAGCCTGGACACCTGCTTGTGATACCACCATGCTTTTGTGCTAAGATTGGTGTAACAGAATCGGCAACAGCATTTGCTATTGGCATGGCCGCTGTTGCAAGGTATTGGCATTCCACATATGTTCCCCCTGCGAGATTTGTGTCCACATGTCAGCTCCTGCTTGCACAGTTCACACATGGCCATGATTGGAAGGCTGGATATGCCGCACCTATTGAACTGCAAGTCATAGAATTAGCATAAGCCCTGTAAAGAACGCATTACCTTTAGTAATCTTAATTTTAAGAAGCAATACGGTAGTGAAATGTAAACAGAGCTAGACACAAATTGCACTGCATTAGTGTTGATGCCTTCATAGGTATTTATATGCAGAGTTTGTCCCAGCATTTGATCCAATCTTGTATGGAATTTGTAATTTTTTTCCTTAAACATTTCTACTATATATGAACCTAAACATTAGAGAAAATAGTTTCGGTGAAATTTCTTGCTGAATGAACTGGAACCCCAACATATAAACTTCTGTAGATTTTAGCAGAAGAGACCTCAGGAATCAGACCTAGAGAGATTATCTACAATTTCAGGATGTTGATTTCCAATACCCAAGAAGAAGAATCTAAACTAACATAACCACCAATGACCCATAGTAGAATAAACCATATAACTGAACCATAACCTATATGCATTTTCTTAAAAAATAAAAAATAAACACCATGTTAAAAAAATTTGAATGTACCTTGAAATCGTATTCACTTTCTTGCAAATCTTGAGATATTTCACTCAAGATTGCAAGACAGTATGTGTTGCGTTGTTTATCCGTCGAACTGTTTTCCTCCTGCTCAATCCAGGGCGTTTGCCAGTCCAAACCAGACGAACACAGTATATATTTGTGTGAAATAACAGAGCACAGACAAGGCTACAGATCCGAAATCTAATGGGTGACTGTCTAAGGGCTGAGATATATATGATTATTTTTCAATCTATGAGTGCAGGAATTGTCCTGTAGTTTAGGGTTTGATTGGATTGGTATCTGATAGGACTAGGGTTTGGTTTGCAGAGGATAGATGGAGGTCTGGGAAAGGAAGTGGAGGGAAGGACAAGTCGATGTTTTCCTTCATGAAGAAATGTGGAATGGAACCTCCTCCATGAAGGAATTTTCGATTGTGAGGACTGTCATCACCCACACTCCTACTTGGGAATGAGCTTGGGAAGGCAGGCTAATGTTCTTGCTTCTCCTTAACTGTATAACCACCTTTGAACGTCATCCAAACATAGCTTCCGCTGAGTATTTAACACTCCTCACCATGAGAAAATTAAACGTATAAACATCTTTGGTATCATTCTATGAATATGAAATTCCATTGTATACAAAGAAAACGTGTAATCTTAATCCGATCATTTACGCTAACAATCTTCATCTTGTTATTTAAAAAAATAGTAAACGGGAGGCATGGTTCTTGGGCGCAAATATTGTGTGAATACACAAATGTGTGAATTTAACTTGTAAAAATCATTAGCTTTTCTAGACATTGATGGATTTTTAAGGCCAACGTTTAAATGTAAATCTGAAGATATTAATGTAACAGTAATATGCAACAATTAATGAAGGTTAGTACTATAATATAAATCCAACTTAATTTAAAGTATGGTGAACAAGTTAAAACAGTAGAGGAATTGGTTTTAATATCAGAAATATTATCCAGAATTAAGGCAAATTTTATGAGATATGTGAATTTTATTTTTGAAAAGACTGTTAATGTTAAGTTAATTAGAAAATTATAGATAGTATATGAATTATTTACTTTGTTTAATTATTTTTTTATTAATAAAATATTAAAATGTGGTGTTTATATGATATTAATAATAAATGTTAGGAATGCATTAATTTGTTTTAACAATTATATTAGAGTGTTTTAGCCAATAAAATATAAATGCCAATATGCATATAATTGTTATAATTGAATATCTATCAAGATGGATTTTGTAAGAAGTAATGTTAAATGCTCCAACCAAAAGATAATATATATTACACAATATATCTATTATCCATGCAGTATGTAAAAGTTAAACATTATAAGGTATCTATTGTAATAGATGCTTTTCCAAGATATAAAATTTAGACTACAACAAGTTGGGAAATACTACATTATTTGGTACATGTCAATGTACCATTTTAGGTACATCTATAGATTGGGAGTTTGTCTTAGATTAATGTTTGAGTATATACTTTATGCAATGTAATAAATGTACAAGTGTTATTAGAATGTGTAAAGCACTTGATGATGTAAATGTACATGTAATCTATGTGTACATGAGTCATAGAATAGGAAGATGAAGAGTCATAGGTAGGTGAAAGGCCAAGAGACATATCTCTTTATTATATAGTCCTTTGATAGAAGGAAGAGCAACATAGATAATAGTAGAGAATAGGAGTAGAGAAAGTAGATACAATGTAGAGCATGTATGAATTATGGAGTGTTTGAGACCTCCATTATACAACATTGTACTATTTTTATGAGATTTCATTAATGGCAATTTTATGAGTTATTGCAGAAGTTTCTTATAAGTTTTTCTTGCTTATTATATTACCATTATCATATAGTTAATATTGCATGCTCATTTTAGTTCTTGTGGTTGCATTTCCTTAAATATATACCATCAAAACTAACATTGGTATTAGATCACAAGGTATATTAATAGGATATAGAGAGAGCCACAAGAAATATTGAGAGGATATAGGGAGATTTTATTTTTAGAATTTTTTAAATTGTTTTTTGGCTAGAGTCTTTCCATAGGGTTACAGGAAAACTCGTGAAAACTAGGACTCATCATAGATCTATTTTCCACTAGATTGAAGGATAACTAGTGATGTTTATTGACTTATAGATATCTAGATATTTACATGGATTTATTTGCTACTATCTAAGTTTTTTATTGCAAAAAATTAGTTCTCATAAGTTGAGAACCTTCCTACAATGGATAGAGAAGAATTTCATCTTTTATTGCTTGAATGTCTATGTACTTTCCTTGTGTAGGAATTAGTTCTTTGTTGTAGAAAAAGTACACATTGAAGAAAAAAGAGACTCAAGAGAAGAAGTCCTCATTGAAGATTGAATATTCCATACTGAAGATTGAGAAGAGAGATAGAGGCCAAAGGAGCCTTATTGAATATTTGAGAAGCTATAGAATTTGAAAACCCAAGAGAAGAGGTCTTAAGAAAAATGAAAGGAGAAAAAAGAAGGTTATAAAAATACCTATTGAAGAAAGTTGAAGAAGTGGCCATTGGAGGAGATTTGAAGAAATCTTAAGAAAGAAGAAGAAAGCTAGGAGAAGCTCCTGATAAAGAATAATTTGAGATAATTATTGTCATCTAATAATAATCCTAAAATAAAAAAAAATACTTGACAAGAAGTTTGTCAAATTTTAGAATTGATACTAGAAGACCTCAAGACATTTAGATTCTTGAGAAGGAGGCCAAAAAATAGGCCAATTTTGAAGTCATAATTTGAAAAGAAAATAGGAGGAGAAATAAGATAGAAGAGATGACCAACTTGAGGAATTGAAGGCTATCATTGAAAATATAAGATTGTTGTTTTTTGTAGCAAAAATTAAAGGAGTTAAGGATAAAAAACAAACGAAGAGTTGGTAGGAAAATAAGGCTGCTTTAGAAGCTGAAAATTACAGAGTTTAGGATAGTAATAGGGCAACACTAATAGCTATAAATTTTAGAGTTTGAGAGAACAAATTTGGAGGATAATTGAAGCCACAAAATTTAGATCTTCAAACAATAAATTAAAGGCTAAAAAGCAAAAAAAAGGTAGCAATTGGAGCTGTAAAATTGACAAGTTTGAGGCAAAAATAAAGTAAAAAGAAGAGCTATAAAATCTACAAATCCGGGAGAAGCAAATACGTGAAGCAAATAACCAAGAAATCTTGCTACAAAGGAGGCCAAAATAAGGTTTGAAAATTAGTGTTATTAAAGTTTTTTATCCAAGTATTATTTAAGTTTTTTGAAAATACCATATTGGAGTTATTAAAGGTATCAAAAAGAGTTTAACTTTAAGGTCTTCAAGTCAAGAAAGGAGGTAACATTATCATCTTGAAACCTGCAAAACACAAACAACAAAAGATAGAATTAAAAGTTGTTTGAAAGGAGTAATAAGAAGAATAAGTAGATAATGTTTAATGCATGTTATTTTTGAGAGATATCAAAGTGCAATATTATTAAGAAATGTGTAACAACCCTATTTTTTACCACAATATATATATATAAACATTCATATTTCATGAGGCAAGGGTCATAATCATGAGCTAAAATAGAATCATTCCATTTGGATTGTAAGCTATCAAGGCAAATAGCATCAAGATTTATTAAGAATTGATCAGAGTCACTCTCGAGTAGAAGTGATCAACTTCTATAATACCCTCATACCACTTACATATGGTAACGTTGGCCAAGCATTAGACTTCATCCCTCTTAAAAGGGAAATCACCCTTAACCATACTATCAGTAAGACCAGTATATAGGTGAATGCCTTGAAGATGGAAATCCATCATAATGAAATAACCTCAAAAATGGTTATTCATGGATATTAGATCCTACCCACATCTTCTCGATGGGATAACAAAATCACTACACGTGATTAAAATTACATAATCCTTGGAATGTCATGATTATATTACCTTATACATATTAAGGCTTATTTGTCCATCCTTTTTATTTAGGCAAACCTTTTATTATGAATCAATTAAGTTCATTATAAAAGGACATTATTTGTCCATCATGGGAATGCCCACTCCGAGTTTCCACTTAGATTAATCCACAATTTGTTATCATAATGTTTTAGGTTATACCAACCATTAATGTTTATGAGGTGGACATAATTCGATTAATCCTTAAGGGATATAATCCATTACATTATGATTCTACACATGAGATATTCAATTGAGTAAGATTTACAATTTACATTCCAATACATTCTCCTTTTTCCATCCATACAACCATCAAGTGTTAGTTGTTGCAAGGTAAAGTTATCTAACTACAACATTACATTTCAAAAAATAATTGACATAATCGAATATCATTAAATCATCAACATATTAAAGTTAAGCATACATTCCTTGCATCATAGTACACATTGACATAATTTAAGAATTGCATTATTGTTTCATCAAGCATTTAACCATATCATCTACTTAAATAATTTAATTTTGAAGAAAAAGAAACATGCACAATAATGAACACATCAAACCACAAATAGAGTGACACATTGTTTATCCTAGGAGTCCTCATGGGGAATAAACCCAGCCTCAAAAATATGTACTTTTCTCATATTCATAAACTTAAGATGTTAAATATTATAAATATAGAAGGGCCACTATGGGTCCCTTTCAATCAATTATACATTGCAAGGAATACCATTCCTTATAAAATTCATGATGCAATTAGGGAATTTTCCTAATTCCCTTCTCTAAGTCATCATTGTATCATTAGGGTATTTATCATACCAATAAGGAATCCATTTGTCCTCATGATACAATTAAGAAATTTTCCTAATTCCTTTCTCTAAGTCATCATTATATCATTAAGGTATTTTCCATACCAATAAGAAATCCATATGTCCTTCTAAACTCATGATGCAACTAAGGATTCTAATGATTCCTTCCTCTAAGCCATCCTAAGAATTTTCATATGTTTATGATAATCATTGGAAACTTATTTTGGAGAAGTCATATCAATGTTAGAGAGAACCATATAAGTTCTTCTCAAGAATGAATTCCAAATTCATTCTACATATTTGACACAAATTCAATCCATGAATTAAAGTCCCATACCTTTAATTCATTATTAAACCATTCTTCCTAAATTAATAATTTAAGCTAATAACTTAAATTATCTATCATTTCATAGTTACATCATGTTGTAACAACCCATGTCAACCACATTTTTCCTTAATATTAGGTTAATAAAAGTGAACCCTTAAAGGTTTAGCATGGGTAATATAAAGCTCATTATATTGCAGATATTTCCTTTCATTATATACAAATCAATAGGAGACTAATATCCATTGAGTACAATATATTAATTGATTCTCAATTGCTATCAAATTTGCTTCCTAAATTTGATCCAAAATCCATTTTCATTACCTTCCAAATCCTATCAATTATTTTTCCAATTGTGAGCTAAATATGCATCAAATATCCTATAAAATTTTTATATTTCAATTCAAGGTTAGCTCTCAAATCAATTCATTTCCATAACTGGATCTCAATATGCATTCAGTTATTTCATCTTCTATCATAAAGTTTTTAAGAATGCATTTGTAAATTGTTATTAAATTTTTCCTAAAATTTGATCCAACATAATATCCAATTATCTTGCTAATTTGGTTATCAAAAGCCAAACCAAAGTAAGAGTATTTGTCTTACCTCCAAACAATACCAAATTTACCTCTAAGATTTGATTTAATACTATTCAATCAATCTCTCAAAAGAGGAAATCCTCATAAATTCCTTTAAATCATCTAGCATCCCGGTCTATCTCTAAATAATTTACTTTTCTAATCCCAATCAACATAAATTCCATTCCTTTGATTATATGGGAAATTTAAAATATTCCCATACCTCTTCCTGGATGGACACCAATATCATCCATTCTTCTAATGGATTCCATTTATTAAAAATTTCATAGTATGTATTTTACATACAAAATCTAAAATTCCACTAAAATCATTACTTCCATTTACTTCTCATATTTAAAATAGAAAATCACCAAGCAGGATTAAATAAATCATTCAACATAACAAGGATTAATTCTTAATCTCATTCATCATTTATATGCAAACATGCATCACATCTCTATATATCACATAAAAAGAAATCACCAATCATGAATAGATGATTCATCCATCCTTAATATTTTTATAAATAAGGATTGATTCATAATTCCAATCCATCATTTGTTTGGAATATCACCAAACTTAGGGAAGAGTCCCATACCTCTTCCCAAGGATTGGACACCAATCCATCCTTCCAAACTAGAAGATCTTCCATTCTTCTAGTGGTTTATATTCATTTACAATTTTCATTATAATAAATGCAAATTGATAATTTTGCTTGTTAATTAAGATTCAACATTTCCAATTAATAGAAAATATCTATTCAATATAACATAAAATTTCCATGCCCTACTCTACTTCATGAGAACAACTAATATTTACAATAATAGGGTTAAATCCCTCATGTTCAAAACATAATATAAATCTATGTTTAATGATATATTTTCTTGAATATAATACATTCCCTATAGTATGTCACTCAATTTTCTATTTGATATATGATTAAGTACTTAAAGTATACACTAAATTTCCACATTTAGTACAGACTTTAAAACATACATACCCACTTTACAAAAGTTTCCAATATTATTTGGTTTTTATCTTATACAAAATCATACCATTCTTGAAACAAACTAATGCTTACAAAAAAGGATATTCAGATTACTTTATCCTTATAGACTATAGTTATTAGATCAACTAAAATCCCTACAAGATAATATATTAAGAGTCTACCAAAAATTGAAATTCACATAATACCATTATGAACAAAGTATTCTCAAGTATTCATGTCTACATCCAACTATGTTTTGAGACAATTTTGAGTAGACTTCAATAAGGTGACAACCTTCTACCCACGTATCATCAGACGAAACTTGGAGAAACACATGAAAGCTATAGGTGGTATTATTCATGCTTGACTTTGGTCAAGTATCTAGAGTTCAAAGTAGACACCATGGCATACATAAGAGCTGATCTATGATGATAGGAGTTGGATTGAGGGTCTAATCATGGCATATAGCGTTTGGTTAACAACGTTGGGTGAAATATTTTTAGTAGTGAACAAAATGATCTTTTAAAGGGAATGGTTATGTTAGAATGGTTCCATTTTCTAAGAATGACTTCTGCAAATCAAAACTTCCCATTTCTTTAAATCTTGACATTGTTTGAGAATACACAAAAAAAATATACCATTGTAGATGAGTTGGTTATACATATTTGTTTTCGGTAACGCATTTCTATGTTGGAATTTCGTTCCACTTTAATTCTCCTTCTACAAAGAGTTTAAATCCACCGATCAACATGGAAGTGTTATGCTATACAAAGGATTCATACTTGGTTATGCCCATAAGGTGTTCAATTTATCTATGAGCAATCTAATAACATGGTGTAATCCTATATTATAAAAAATTATAATTTACGAATTTAAGTTTGTGGCAATGATCTAAAGAAGTATATCAGGATTACCACCAGTGGAAATCTCCCAAAACAGAATGATCTAAGCATTATAGCAACAATAGATTTTCAATAAATATAGATAATGAATATGAACAGCTCATGTGGTAAATAAAATTGTTATTTTTTAATTACTTCATTTGGATTGGTTGACAATAGATGTTTTGCTAGAGGCTTTTGCATAGCCTGACGATTGGTTTTAACCAACTACGGTGGTGATTATGAAGGCATAAAATTTAAAGGTATTCTATTGCTAATCGAAACCATAAAATAAAAATACACATAGTACTTCACCATGTGAACCAAGAATGATAACAGTGACATGCTAAGGTTACTAGAACATATGAACCAATATCTTTACAAAGACATCGTAATGATGAACTCTACATCTAGCAAGACACAAATAGAATAAAATATTGGTTTCGATAGATCTGGATGCTCATCTATTTGAAACTGATGCACAGGCATTTACAAGCGACCTAAAAACTAGAAATATTATAAAAAATATTTTATTATGCCTCTCCACATAGGTAATCAAGACAAATGGTGACTCAATCTAGTAGTTGGGAAGCTACACAAATTAATCATAACTAACCTTCATTAAACAATAAACCAATCTAAGTCTCTTATAAAGTTTCATAAATTACTTTCCAAGCATTGAAAGCATACAATTCATTGAAGCCAAACCAAGAAAAAGGTTCAGATAGCTACGAGAAGAGGAAATATAAGACTAGCCATACAATATTCAAAGCTCATAAATAAATAGAGTGGAAAGTTCCAACCTGGAACTCCAACAATTGAATGCTTCCCTTGTGCTTCCTTAAGCTCTTCTTCTTCTCCAACCTTCTCCCTCCAACATAACATAGCATACCTTTTTTTTTCAATCTCAATGGTGATTTATAGCTCTCTTTATTCTTAGACAAGAAAGAGGTTTCTAAATATAAATTTTATTTATATTATTTTGTTTTCCTTATTTCAGAAAATATGATTCTAAATATATATATATATATATTAATGGAAAGGAAATCCACAGAGGTAAGAGCAGAATCTTACCATCATTTCATCCATCCCAAAGTATCCATATGAAGGAAATATTTATTACAAGGTAGTTTTTTTATTTTATTTCTGTTTTAATCCAATTTAAAATTGAACAAGCTCATACAAAGAAAACTACCTATGAAGAACACAAGCTTATACTGAGAGGGGGGTGAACAGTATAAGACCACTTTTTACTTTCTTTCCAAATCAATATCAATTAATGTCCTTAATTGCAATAACCAAATATAGCAGTGTGCATTAATAACTCAGATAGCAGTAGTAAGCAAGAGCACAAGTCACCACACACAATTGAGACACAAGATTTAACGTGGTTCCCCCAATGTGGGGTACTCCACAAGCTGATCTCCTTATAATATTTCACACAGAAATATCCAATACAATGATTTCTTTGATCTGCTCAAAGCTAGGCAATAACAAGTTCACACAGAACTTGTCCAAATCTGAATAACAAGCTCACACAGAACTTGTCCAAAGCTGAATAACAAGCTCACACAGAACTTGTCCAAATCTGAATAACAAGCTCACACAGAACTTGTCCAAATCTGAATAACAAGCTCACACAGAACTTGTCCAAATCTGAATAACAAGCTCACACAAAACTTGTCCAAATCTGCTCTAGCAAGCTCACCAAGAACTTGCCCAAAACTGCTCCAACAAGCTCACTAAGAACTTGTCCAAATATGCTCTAGCAAGCTCACCAAGAACTTGCCCAAAACTATCCCAAATCTATCCACAAATCTGTCCCAAAACTATCCACAAATCTGCCCACAAATCTACCCCAAAACTATCCACAAAGCTTTCTCAAAACTATCCACAAATGCCTTCTCAAAGGCTCAATCAATCATGCTCAAGTAGCACTCAAATCTCATCCACAAATCTATCAAGGCAAAGCTCAAATATGAACTCAACAATGAATGGCAATGTACTCTTCAATGGATGACAACAATGATCCACAATGATCTCAACTCAACTAAAATCAACTCATAGAAGCATAAAGAGAATTGTTAGAGACTCAATATGTTCTAAGCTCAATCTCAACTCAACTCAAATCAGAATAATATAATAGTTTATTTCATAGGACTTGAACAATCACTTCACACATCACTTGACTAGGCTTATTCAACTCAACTCAACCCAAGTCTTATAGAACCATAAAGAGAATTGTTAGAGACTCAATATGTTCTAAACTCAATCTCAACTAATCACCACAAGGGACAATTCTTCCTCACACAACCCTAGTCCAAGTATGTATCAACCAACTCAAATGTTTCCAACAATGCTCAATTACAAATCTCACATAACAATGATACTCATGTTATTTTCTAACTCAAGTTCTTTCACAACCAATGGGCTTCAACAACTATGCTTATAAAACAAGGTTTAAACACAACTCTCAATTCAGAAAACCTTGAAGCATTCAATCAACCACTTTCGAAAAGGAAACCACAAACAATCCTTTTCCCTCCAATGATATTTCAGAAATCAACCACCATAGACAATCAATAGGAGAATGTGCCCATACCTTTTATGAAGATGAAGAAACCCCTTTGGAAAATCTGCCACACTCAACACACTTTGAAAAGAACAAAACAACCTTCACTTGAACCCTTTTACAAAAATAGAAATATCTCTTTATGTACACCTTATTTCTCCTTCTAAACAAAATAATCAAATAGCCCTCGAAATAAGCTTTCCAACGATATATAATATGATATACTTCTAAAAGGAAAATCACCAGAAATATTTCCTTTTCACAACATGCACCACAAACCTTATCTCTCCTAGGGCAACCTTAGAAAAATAAAATATTTGGAAAAATTAATAACTTGCCTTTAACCTCAGCGGGATTCGATCCCCTGTCGCTGCCCCTGCACCACTCAAATAGCAGTGCCAACAACCACGTGAGCCAACCGCTCACATAGAAACCAAGAGCGCAAGACCTCCTTCTTGCTTCCTCCGAACTTGCCCTCAAAAACCACGTGCGCAAAAGGTTCTCCCTTTTTACCTTGCAAAAACCAGCATCGACGGGATTCGAACTTCGGATCTGCTGGCGCTTAAACACCTTACGTGCCTTCCTCTTGCCACTAGGCCACAAGCGCCTACGATGATAGGTAAGGAACCTCCCTTACCTTTGTTCCCTCTTCTCTTCGTTGGTTTTCGAACGAATACGACACTTCTGCTCCCTTAGCGCTTCGAACGGATTATCTTCATCGAGGACTTAGGGAAAATAAAAATTTTAGTGGCATATTTATATATGCCCACCTTTTTATTTTGACATCGGCTATGACTTAATATTATTTTCCTCCTCCTTTTTGACGTCAACAATAATAAAATATTAATTTTAATTTTAAATTTTAAATGATTAAAATTTAAACTTAAATATTTAAAATTAATTATCTCCTTCACCGGGGCACCTTTTTCGACGAAACGAAAAGCCAACCTAGGTTTTAAGAAAAACCCATTTCAAATCTGCCATCCATGGTTTTAAATAAAACCTTTTATTTTGCCTACCTTGGTTTTCACAAAAACCCTATAAATAGCCATGCTTTCCAAAATATCATAAATGCTTATTTATGAAATATTTTGGCCACCAAAACTCAATGTGATCCATGTGACATCAATGACAACATAAAATACCTCAAATTACCTCAAATTTCCAACAATCTCCCCCTTTGTCATTGATGGCAACACCTCTAATGCAAATCACCACAATCACTGCAAAAACCAACTCTGAGAATCAAAGTTGCTCCCCCTGACTCAATACTCTCTATGGAGGCTGCTCCCCCTAACTCAATACTCTCTTTGGAGGCTACTCCCCCTAACTCAATGCTCTCCCCCTTACTCAAATCTCTCCCCCTTTGACATCAATGGCAAAAGGGACACCTATGGGGCTAAAAGATATGACTCTTAAGCTTAGCCCCCTCACCCCCTTCTCTCTTGAGGTGATTAATTTTGGGGTGGGAGTACTTTTACTCCCATATCACATTGTTTCTTTCCTCTATCAACTTCCTTCCATGTTTTTCTGATATCCTTCTCTTGATGAATTACTTGATCTTCTTGTCTAGAACCTATTTGACCTTCTTGCCTTGAACCTGTTTGACCTTCTTGCCTTGAACCTATTTGGAATTGAGTCCTACACCATTTTGCAATATGCCCAAAGTTATTGCAATTGAAACACTTGATATTGTAGCCTTTGGATGGTGCCCATGTCTTGAATTCATTCTTAAAATAATTTCCATATCCATTCCTTTCCTGAACCCTGTATTGTGAAGCTCTGTTTTCATGACCATTATGACTTTTGAATTGTGTAGCTCTAAAACCAAAACCATGTTGCTCATTTCCTTTGCACTAAAAAGCTTTATGACCAATCCTGTTACATGAGAAGCAATGTCCCTGAAAACCATACCTTCTTCCTTTGAAGTTTCTTCTAGCAAAATCAAACTTCTTTGATCCATAGACCCTGCAGTGTATAGCCCTGTGTCCAAATCCATTACAAGAAAAACAATGTCCTTGAAAAGCCCTTTGTTCATGCCTTGGTTCTTCATACCTTTCTTGACCATTATCCTTATGATCATTTTCAACTTGTGCATTGCATCCTTGAACCTTCTTTGTAGTATCTAAAACTTCTTCCTTAGTTTCTTCCTTTTCAAGAATTTATTTTCCTTTTGAACTTGATTCACCTATCTCAAAACAAGAACCAAACTGAATATTTGGAGCCATAGGAACTTTGGAACTTTCCTCACAAATCTTAGGTGCTTCCTTGCTTTCATATTTTAAAACTTCCTTTCCTTTTGAGTGTGATTCCCCAAACCTAAAACATGAGACCTTTGGTGCTTTGGAATCTTCCTCTTCTTTCTCTTCATTTGTGTCAAGTAGCAAATTGGCATCCATCTCTATAGCCTCTAAATACATGTTTCCTTCTTAGTGAAAATATCTTGACCTTTTGAGTCATGTGATAGATCAAACTTCTCACGTATGGAACATCTCAATTCTTTTAGATTTTCCTTAACCTCTTGTAGTTGCTCATGGATAACATTGAAGTCTTCCTTTAGATCACTAGATATTATCCTCTTGTATAACTTCTTCTGTTTGGAGTGAATGTTCTTCTTCTACTTCTCTTATCCCATAGAAAAACCCTTCTTCATATTCACTATCACTAAGATCATTATAATCTTCTATAGCAAACAAACTCTCAAGATTTCTTTGACCATGCTTATTTCCTTGATGTGTCATCTCATCTTCACTATCACTGAAACCATTGCAATATCCTGATCTGTGATCTCTTTGACCACACACAAAGCATTGTTCTCTTTCACCTTCTATTCCTAGAAATAAATGTTCTTCCTTTTCATCATCTGATTTATCTCTATCACTATGATCTGAGCTATCACTTGCTTCTACAATGTAGTAAGATTTCTTTGCCTTACGAAAAATTTTCTTCTTCTCATACCTATTTTGCTTGAATCTATCATCTTTGTCATGCTTATGCTTTCCATCTTCTTTTCTTCTATGACCCTATTTTTCATCATCACTATTTTCTTCATGTGGACACTTGTATGCATAGTGACCAAGATCACCACACTTGTAGCATCTGACTTTCCTTATATCCCTGAAATTCCTTGAGTCCTTATTCCTTTTGATGAAGTTAGCTTCCTCATCATTATCTAGAACTCTACTTGTTTCTGAAACTTTCTCTTTCTCTTTTTTTGAAGCCTTGAATGCAATCTCTTTTATTGGAACCTGATGCTTACTTACCCTCATCTCATAAGTTGTGAGAGTACCTTGCAATTCTTCCATTGTTAGCTTGTTGATATCCATTGTCTCTTCTATTGTTGAAACCTTAGAATCATATTTCATGGGAAGTGATCTCAAAACCTTTTGAGTAACTTCTGATTCTTTCATCTCAAAACCTAGGCCTCTCATGGTGTTAGTGATTTCATCAACTCGAAGTAAAAACTTTGCAATATCTTCAGAATCTTCCATTTTCAATTCCTCAAATATTTTTCTATGAGTTTGTAGTTTTGCCAACTTTACCTTGGAATCTCCTTCATAAGTATTCCGCAACTTGGTCCACATTTCATTAGCTGAAGTACATACCATGAATTTTGCAAAATCTATCTCATGAAGCCCACTCAAAATACAATTCATTGCTCTTGCATTGATCTCAACCAATTTCCTGATAGTCTTATCTGCCTCGGGATCACCTTCAACCCTATACTCTTTTTCAACCATTTTCCATACCTCATATCCTTGTGATATCAAGTAGTTCTTCATCCTCATGCTCCAGAAAGCATAATTGTTACCATCAAACAATGGAGCCTTATTTGTAGATGATCCATTCTATGAAGCCATATGTGTTCTTATAGAATCTACCCTCAAGTTGTTAGCCTTTTCGAAGGAACCCGCTCTGATACCAATTGAAGAACACAAGCTTATACTGAGAGGGGGGTGAACAGTATAAGACCACTTTTTACTTTCTTTCCAAATCAATATCAATTAATGTCCTTAATTGCAATAACCAAATATAGAAGTGTGCATTAATAACTCAGATAGCAGTAGTAAGCAAGAGCACAAGTCACCACACACAATTGAGACACAAGATTTAACGTGGTTCCCCCAATGTGGGGTACTCCACAAGCTGATCTCCTTATAATATTTCACACAAAAATATCCAATACAATGATTTCTTTGATCTACTCAAAGCTAGGCAATAACAAGTTCACACAGAACTTGTCCAAATATGAATAACAAGCTCACACAGAACTTGTCCAAAGCTGAATAACAAGCTCACATAGAACTTGTCCAAATATGAATAACAAGCTCACACAGAACTTGTCCAAAACTGAATAACAAGCTCACACAAAACTTGTCCAAATCTGAATAACAAGCTCACACAAAACTTGTCCAAATATGCTCTAGCAAGCTCACCAAGAACTTGCCCAAAACTGCTCCAACAAGCTCACTAAGAACTTGTCCAAATATGCTCTAGCAAGCTCACCAAGAACTTGCCCAAAACTTTCCACAAATTTCCACAAAACTATCCCAAAACTATCCCAAATCTACCCATAAATCTACCCCAAAACTATCCACAAAGCTTTCTCAAAACTATCCACAAATGCCTTCTCAAAGGCTCAATCAATCATGCTCAAGTAGCACTCAAATATCATCCACAAATCTATCAAGGCAAAGCTCAAATATGAACTCAACAATGAATGGCAATGTACTCTTCAATGGATGACAACAATGATCCACAATGATCTCTCAACTCAACTCAAATCAACTCATAGAAGCATAAAGAGAATTGTTAGAGACTCAATATGTTCTAGTCTCAATCTCAACTCAACTCAAATCAGAATAATGGAATAATTTATTTCATAGGACTTGAACAATCACTTCACACATCACTTGACTAGGCTTATTCAACTCAACTCAACCCAAGTCTTATAGAACCATAAAGAGAATTGTTAGAGACTCAATATGTTCTAAACTCAATCTCAACTAATCACCACAAGGGACAATTCTTCCTCACACAACCCTAGTCCAAGTATGTATCAACCAACTCAAATGTTTCCAATAATGCTCAATTACAAATCTCACATAACAATGATACTCATGTTCTTTTCTAACTCAAGTTCTTTCACAACCAATGGGCTTCAACAACTATGCTTATAAAACAAGGTTTAAACACAACTCTCAATTCAGAAAACCTTGAAGCATTCAATCAACCACTTTCAAAAAGGAAACCACAAACAATCCTTTTCCCTCCAATGATATTTCAGAAATCAACCACCATAGACAATCAATAGGAGAATGTGCCCATACCTTTTATGAAGATGAAGAAACCCCTTTGGAAAATCTGCCACACTCAACACACTTTGAAAAGAACAAAACAACCTTCACTTGAACCCTTTTACAAAAATAGAAATATCTCTTTATGTACACCTTATTTCTCCTTCTAAAAAAAATAATCAAATAGCCCTCGAAATAAGCTTTCCAACGATATATAATATGATATACTTCTAAAAGGAAAATCACCAGAAATATTTCCTTTTCACAACATGCACCACAAACCTTATCTCTCCTAGGGCAACCTTAGAAAAATAAAATATTTGGAAAAATTAATAACTTGCCTTTAACCTCAGCGGGATTCGATCCCCTGTCGCTGCCCCTGCACCACTCAAACCATGGTGCCAACAACCATGTGAGCCAACCACTCACATAGAAACCAAGAGTGCAAGACCTCCTTCTTGCTTCCTCCGAACTTGCCCTCAAAAACCACGTGCGCAAAAGGTTCTCCCTTTTTACCTTGCAAAAACCAGCGTCGACGGGATTCGAACTTCGGATCTGTTGGCGCTTAAACACCTTACGCGCCTTCCTCTTGCCGCTAGGCCACAAGCGCCTATGGTGATAGGTAAGGAACCTCCCTTACCTTTGTTCCCTCTTCTCTTCGCTGGTTTTCGAACGAATACGACACTTCTGCTCCCTTAGCGCTTCGAACGGATTATCTTCATCGAGGACTTAGGGAAAATAAAAAGTTTAGTGGCATATTTATATATGCCCACATTTTTATTTTGACGTCGGCTATGACTTAATATTATTTGCCTCCTCCTTTTTGACGTCGACAATAATAAAATATTAATTTTAATTTTAATTTTAATTTTAAATGATTAAAATTTAAACTTAAATATTTAAAATTAATTATCTCCTTCACCGGGGCACATTTTTCGATGAAACGAAAAGCCAACCTGGGTTTTAAGAAAAACCCATTTCAAATATGCCATCCATGGTTTTAAATAAAACCTTTTATTTTGCCTACCTTGGTTTTCACAAAAACCCTATAAATAGCCATGCTTTCCAAAATATCATAAATGCTTATTTATGAAATATTTTGGCCACCAAAACTCAATGTGATCCATGTGACATCAATGATCCATGTGACATCAATGACAACATAAAATGCCTCAAATTACCTCAAATTTCCAACAATCTCCCCCTTTGTCATTGATGGCAACACCTCTAATGCAAATCACCATAGTCACTACAAAAACCAACTCTGAGAATCAAAGTTGCTCCCCTGACTCAATACTCTCTATGGAGGCTGCTCCCCCTAACTCAATACTCTCTTTGGAGGCTGCTCCCCCTAACTCAATGCTCTCCCCCTTACTCAAATCTCTCCCCCTTTGACATCAATGGCAAAAGGGACACCTATGGGGCTAAAAGATATGACTCTTAAGCTTAGCCCCCTCACCCCCTTCTCTCTTGAGGTGATTAATTTTGGGGTGGGAGTACTTTTACTCCCATATCACTTTGTTTCTTTCCTCTATCAACTTCCTTCCATGTTTTTCTGATATCCTTCTCTTGATGAATTACTTGATCTTCTTGTCTAGAACCTGTTTGACCTTCTTGCCTTGAACCTGTTTGACCTTCTTGCCTTGAACCTATTTGGAATTGAGTCCTACACCATTTTGCAATATGCCCAAAGTTATTGCAATTGAAACACTTGATATTGTAGCCTTTGGATGGTGCCCATGTCTTGAATTCATTCTTAAAATAATTTCCATATCCATTCCTTTCCTGAACCCTGTATTGTGAAGCTCTGTTTTCATGACCATTATGACTTCTGAATTGTGTAGCTCTAAAACCAAAACCATGTTGCTCATTTCCTTTGCACTGAAAAGCTTTATGACCAATCCTGTTACATGAGAAGCAATGTCCCTGAAAACCATACCTTCTTCCTTTGAAGTTTCTTCTAGAAAAATCAAACTTCTTTGATCCATAGACCCTACAGTGTATAGCCCTGTGTCCAAATCCATTACAAGAAAAACAATGTCCTTGAAAAGCCCTTTGTTCATGCCTTGGTTCTTCATATCCTTTCTTGACCATTATCCTTATGATCATTTTCAACTTGTGCATTGCATCCTTGAACCTTCTTTGTAGTATCTAAAACTTCTTCCTTAGTTTCTTCCTTGCTTTTCTCTTCAAGAATTTCTTTTCCTTTTGAACTTGATTCACCTATCTCAAAACAAGAACCAAACTAAATATTTGGAGCCATAGGAACTTTGGAAATTTCCTCACAAATCTTAGGTGCTTCCTTGCTTTCATATTTTAAAACTTCCTTTCCTTTTGAGTGTGATTCCCCAAACCTGAAACATGAGACCTTTGGTGCTTTGGAATCTTCCTCTTCTTTCTCTTCATTTGTGTCAAGTAGCAAATTGGCATCCATCTCTATAGCCTCTAAAATACATGTTTCCTTCTTAGTGAAAATATCTTGACCTTTTGATTCATGTGATGGATCAAACTTCTCACATATGGAACATCTCAATTCTTTTAGATTCTCCTTAACCTCTTGTAGTTGCTCATGGATAACATTGAAGTCTTCCTTTAGATCGTGAGACTTATCTTTCTTTATCCTCTTGTTTAACTTCTTCTATTTGGAGTGAATGTTCTTCTTCTACTTCTCTTATCCCATAGAAAAACCCTTCTTCATCTTCACTATCACTAAGATCATTATAATCTTCTATAGCAAACAAACTCTCAAGATTTCTTTGACCATGCATGTTTCCTTGATGTGTCATCTCATCTTCACTATCACTGAAACCATTGCAATATCCTGATCTGTGATCTCTTTGACCACACACAAAGCATTGTTCTCTTTCACCTTCTATTCCTAGAAATAAATGTTCTTCCTTTTCATCATATGATTTGTCTCTATCACTATGATCTGAGCTATCACTTGCTTCTACAATGTAGTAAGATTTCTTTACCTTACAAAAAATTTTCTTCTTCTCATACATGTTTTGCTTGAATTTGTCATCTTTGTCATGCTTATGCTTTCCATCTTCTTTTCTTCTATGACCCTATTTTTCATCATCACTATTTTCTTCATGTGGACACTTGTATGCATAGTGACCAAGATCACCACACTTGTAGCATCTGACTTTCCTTATATCCCTGAAATTCCTTGAGTCCTTATTCCTTTTGATGAAGTTAGCTTCCTCATCATTATCTAGAACTCTACTTGTTTCTGAAACTTTCTCTTTCTCTTTTTTGAAGCCTTGAATGCAATCTCTTTTATTGGAACCTGATGCTTACTTACCCTCATCTCATAAGCTGTGAGAGTACCTTGCAATTCTTCCATTGTTAGCTTGTTGATATCCATTGTCTCTTCTATTGTTGAAACCTTAGAATCATATTTCATGGGAAGTGATCTCAAAACCTTTTGAGTAACTTTTGATTCTTTCATCTCAAAACCTAGGCCTCTCATGGTGTTAGTGATTTCATCAACTCAAAGTAAAAACTTTGCAATATCTTCAGAATCTTCCATTTTCAATTCCTCAAATATTTTTCTATGAGTTTGTAGTTTTGCCAACTTTACCTTGGAATCTCCTTCATAAGTATTCCACAACTTGGTCCACATTTCATTAGCTGAAGTACATACCATGAATTTTGCAAAATCTGTCTCATGAAGCCCACTCAAAATACAATTCATTGCTCTTGCATTGATCTCAACCAATTTCCTGATAGTCTTATCTACCTCGGGATCACCTTCAACCCTATACTCTTTTTCAACCATTTTCCATACCTCATATCCTTGTGATATCAAGTAGTTCTTCATCCTCATGCTCTAGAAAGCATAATTGTTACCATCAAACAATGGAGCCTTATTTGTAGATGATCCATTCTATGAAGCCATCTATGTTCTTATAGAATCTACCCTCAAGCTGTTAGCCTTTTTAAAGGAACCCGCTCTGATACCAATTGAAGAACACAAGCTTATACTGAGAGGGGGGTGAACAGTATAAGACCACTTTTTACTTTCTTTCCAAATCAATATCAATTAATGTCCTTAATTGCAATAACCAAATATAGCAATGTGCATTAATAACTCAGATAGCAATAGTAAGCAAGAGCACAAGTCACCACACACAATTGAGACACAAGATTTAACGTGGTTCCCCCAATGTGGGGTACTCCACAAGCTGATCTCCTTATAATATTTCACACAAAAATATCCAATACAATGATTTCTTTGATCTTCTCAAAGCTAGGCAATAACAAGTTCACACAAAACTTGTCCAAATATGAATAACAAGCTCACACAGAACTTGTCCAAAGCTGAATAACAAGCTCACACAGAACTTGTCCAAATATGAATAACAAGCTCACACAGAACTTGTCCAAATCTGAATAACAAGCTCACATAGAACTTGTCCAAATCTAATAACAAGCTCACCAAGAACTTGTCCAAACTCTACCAACAAGCTCACCAAGAACTTGTCCAAATATGCTCTAGCAAGCTCACCAAGAACTTGCCCAAAACTGCTCCAACAAGCTCACTAAGAACTTGTCCAAATCTGCTCTAGCAAGCTCACCAAGAACTTGCCCAAAACTATCCACAAATATCCCCAAAACTATCCACAAATCTGCCCACAAATCTACCCCAAAAATATCCACAAAGCTTTCTCAAAACTGTCCACAAATGCCTTCTCAAAGGCTCAATCAATCATGCTCAAGTAGCACTCAAATCTCATCCACAAATCTATCAAGGCAAAGCTCAAAGATGAACTCAACAATGAATGGCAATGTACTCTTCAATGGATGACAACAATGATCCACAATGATCTCAACTCAACTCAACTCAACTCATAGAAGCATAAAGAGAATTGTTAGAGACTCAATATGTTCTAGTCTCAATCTCAACTCAACTCAAATCAGAATAATGGAATAGTTTATTTCATAGGACTTGAACAATCACTTCACACATCACTTGACTAGGCTTATTCAACTCAACTCAACCCAAGTCTTATAGAACCATAAAGAGAATTGTTAGAGACTCAATATGTTCTAAACTCAATCTCAACTAATCACCACAAGGGACAATTCTTCCTCACACAACCCTAGTCCAAGTATGTATCAACCAACTCAAATGTTTCCAACAATGCTCAATTACAAATCTCACATAACAATGATACTCATGTTCTTTTCTAACTCAAGTTCTTTCACAACCAATGGGCTTCAACAACTATGCTTATAAAACAAGGTTTAAACACAACTCTCAATTCAGAAAACCTTGAAGCATTCAATCAACCACTTTCGAAAAGGAAACCACAAACAATCCTTTTCCCTCCAATGATATTTCAGAAATCAACCACCATAGACAATCAATAGGAGAATGTGCCCATACCTTTTATGAAGATGAAGAAACCCCTTTGGAAAATCTGCCACACTCAACACACTTTGAAAAGAACAAAACAACCTTCACTTGAACCCTTTTACAAAAATAGAAATATCTCTTTATGTACACCTTATTTCTCCTTCTAAACAAAATAATCAAATAGCCCTCGAAATAAGCTTTCCAACGATATATAATATGATATACTTCTAAAAGGAAAATCACCAGAAATATTTCTTTTTCACAACATGCACCACAAACCTTATCTCTCCTAGGGCAACCTTAGAAAAATAAAATATTTGGAAAAATTAATAACTTGCCTTTAACCTCAGTGGGATTCGATCCCATGTCGCTTCCCCTGTACCACTCAAACCGTGGTGCCAACAACCACGTGAGCCAACCGCTCACATAGAAACCAAGAGTGCAAGACCTCCTTCTTGCTTCCTCCGAACTTGCCCTCAAAAACCACGTGCGCAAAAGGTTCTCCCTTTTTACCTTGCAAAAACCAACATCGATGGGATTCGAACTTCGGATCTGCTGGCGCTTAAACACCTTACATGCCTTCCTCTTGCCGCTAGGCCACAAGCACCTATGGTGATAGGTAAGGAACCTCCCTTACCTTTGTTCCCTCTTCTCTTCGCTGGTTTTCAAACGAATACGACACTTCTGCTCCCTTAGCGCTTCGAACGGATTATCTTCATCGAGGACTTAGGGAAAATAAAAAGTTTAGTGGCATATTTATATATGCCCACCTTTTTCTTTTGATGTCGGCTATGACTTAATATTATTTGCCTCCTCCTTTTTGACGTCGGCAATAATAAAATATTAATTTTAATTTTAATTTTTTTTTTGAAAAAACTTGTATTAAAACAAAGATCATTTACAAGATGGGAAGAGACTTTTCCCAGCCATAGTCAGAGAGAACACATGCTTACAACAGTAAAAGAAGATTTGCAATGGAGCCAAATCTCTTAAACCATTAACTAGCTAATAGGGGAGATGGTGAATCTAACATTCAAGAGTGGAGAGACTCCTTCCCCAATGGCCAAAGGCACGATCCTACAGGATTCAATGTTCACACAATGTGAGATGTTGCCAGGGGGATCGGTTTGGTCTGTTGATGCAACTTGTCATGATATTGCGACACTTTTTCCTTCTTATTCTTTGGCCATGAAAATGCAACATGTCGCGATATCTCGACACTTTTCTCCTTTGGCCGTGAAAATGCGCGATATCGTGACACTTTTCTCCTTTGGTCGCAAAAATGCAACATGTCACGATATCGCGACACTTTTTCCTCTTCTGGCCGTGATGTTGCAACATGTCACGATATTGTGACACTATTTCCTCCTTTGGCCTCGATGAAGCAACATGTCACGATATCGCGACACTTTTTTCTTTTGGCCGCGATGATGCAACATGTCACGATATCGCAACACTTTTTCTCTTTGGCCGTGGCGGTGCAACATGTCGCGATATCGCGACACTTTTTCCTCCACTGGCCATGGCAATGCAACATGTCACGATATCGTGAAACTTTTTCTCCTTGGGCCGCGGTGAAGCAACATGTCATGATATCGCGACACTTTATCTCTTTTAGCCACGACGATGCAACATGTCGTGAAATCGTGACACTTTTTCTCCTTTGGCCATGATGATGCAACATGTCACGATATTGCGACACTTTTTCTCCTTTGGCCACGATGATGCAACATGTCACGATATCGCGACACTTTTTCTCCTTTGGCCGCGACGATGCAACATGTCGTGATATCGTGACACGTTTTCTCTCTTGGTCACGACGATGCAACATGTCGCGATATCGCGACACTTTTTCTCTTTCGGCCACGATGTTGCAACATGTCGCGATATCACGACACCTTTTCCTCCTTCGGCCGTGACGAAGCAACATGTCGCGATATCGTGACACTTTTTCTCTTTCGGCCGTGACGATGCAACATGTCGCGATATCGTGACACTTTTTCTCCTTTGGCCGCGACGATGCAACATGTCACGATATCGCGACACTTTTTCTCCTTTGGCCGCAACGATGCAACATGTCACAATATCGTGACACTTTTTCTCCTTTAGCCATGATGATGCAACATGTCGCGATATCGTGACACTTTTTCTCTCTTTATCGCGACGATGCAACATGTCACGATATCGTGACACTTTTTCTCTCTTGGCCATGATGATGCAACATGTCATGATATCATGACACTTTTCTCCTTTGGCTGAAATAATGCAACATGTCATGATATCATGACACTTTTTCTCCTTTGGCCACAATGATGCAACATGTCGCAATATCGTGACACCTTTCCTCCCTTGGCCATGATGAAGCAACATGTCACGATATCACGACACCTTTCCTCCCGTGGTCGCGATGGTGCAACATGTCACGATATCACGACACCTTTCCTCCCTTGTCTACGATGAAGCAACATGTCACAATATCGTGACACCTTTCCTCCAGTGGCCGTGACGGTGCAACATGTCATGAAATCATGACACCTTTCCTCCCTTGGCCGCGATGAAGCAACATGTCGCGATATCGCGACACCTTTCCTCCCTTTGCTTTTTCTTTGATCATTAGCTCAGGGACCTTTCAAGACCCTGCCTAATCACCTCATCCTCAATAGCCATGTCACTGTGCAACTGAACCCCTACCTCCTTCTCAGCACCCATCTTAGCCAAGAAGTCAGCCACTTTATTTAAATCTCTACTCACATAAACTGGAATCACATCATCTAATTCCCTCCATAATTCCTTAATTTGAGTGACAAGAAGCCTCAACCTCCATGCTTTCAAAGCAAAGTTCCTCATGCAATCTAGAGCTCCAACCATTATTTGAGAATCTGATTCAAGTATTATCCTCCTATGGCCCTGTTTTACTGCCCAAATAGAAGCAGATTTGATAGCTATGGCTTTTGCTTCATTGTTTGTGGCTCTTCCCAAGCCTTGCAATTCCCAATAGAGCACTGTTCCAACATTATTTCGACAAACCACTCCAATTTTGGCTCTACCCGGATTGCATTTTGCAGCTCCATCAGTATTAATTTTAATCCAACCTTCTGGGGGTGGTTTCCAACTAGCTCTATCCTGTCCCTCTTGCACTTCAACTTCCTCTTCCATTGCCCCAATAACAACCTGAGTTTCCTCTTTAGCATAGACGACCACAGTTTATGTGACTTTGCTCCAAATGACCTGCCAAACTCCATCTAAAGAATAAAAGTTTCTTTAAAAATTATAGAATTTCTCTCCAACCACACTTGCCACCAAATAAAGTTTAATCCAAGCTTCCAACCAATACAAAGAGCTTTAGATTTAAATCTACCCCTCTTCCATATTTTCCAAATATTAATCCGATTCAAGTCACCATTAACTTGAATGTTATAATATAAAAACCATCTCTCCCAAATATGGCGCGTGAATGGGCACTCAAAAATCAAGTGATCAATTTTTTCCTCATTCTTGTATCATAAGACACATTGATATGGACCGATGATTCCTTTACATATGAGATTATCAAAAGTGAGAATTCCATTATGCATGAACTGCCAGGCAAAAAAAATTACTTTCGGCCAACCCTTGGACTGCTAAATCTTTCTCCAATACTCAACCTGATATGTATGAGGGGGAGGCTCTGGAAGGATCTTATCATATTCGTCCTTCACTGTGTAGACACCAAGGCTCCCATAGCCCCAAGCTAATTCATCCTCCTCGTCTCTACCTGTGAGAAATCTTTCTATCAATATTTTAGTCATGATGGGTGCCAAATCCGGAGGGATTGAAATTGGTCACTCATCCAACTTCTTAAACTGCTTAAACTTATAATCCCCCAACTGACTAGTGGTGAAATAACTTTCAATTTGGACCCATCCCTTGGTTTCTATGGCTATTTTTATTGGTTGCAATTCAGGAAATTCAACAATGATATGTGGGTATTGATCCCATGAATCTGTCCAAAATTGTGCCTTCTCCCCTCTCCCCACTTTCCAAAATAATCGATCTTTTACTACCTGAGATCCTAACTTGAGAGCCTGCCACACTAAGTATCCATTACCATCCAAATAGAAACAACCCAACTCATTTGGGTTTACATGTCCCAAATATTTACTAGTTAGGATTCTACTAAATAAGGAAGTTGGTTGGGAAATCCACCTCTAGTAAAGCTTTCCAGCCAAAGCTTTATTATTTAACTTTGATCTTCTCAGTCCCAAACCTCCTTTTACCTTGGGCTGGGTAACTTTGTCCCAACCTACTAAGGCCCATTTCCTCTCTCCTTTTACTCCTTCCCATAAAAATTTTCTAGCCATCTTGTCCAACTCTTTCCATATAGTATGAGGGGCAGCCAGGATAGAGAATTTATAAATTGGCATGGCCTGAATGACTGACTGTAAAAAAGTTAATCTACACCCATAGCTTAACCATTTGTGAGACCAATTATTAATTCTATCCTTGATACAATCCAAAAGATTCCTCCAGATATCTATTTTTAGTTTTTTAAAATGCAAAGGGACCCCCAAGTAAACCACTGGGAGAGAAGTCCTTGTGAATCCCAAGATCTCTAAAACTCTGTCCTGAAGCCTTTGATCAAGATTGAAAAATACCACTTTGTATTTTTTATCATTGATGACTTGGTTTGTAGCCCTAAGGTAGACATTAAGAGTATCTCTGATCATTCTTGCTTCCCTAAAGCTGGCCACTCCCACCAATCCTGTGTCATCCACAAACTGCAGGTGAGTCAAAACTTCCTCACCCACCTTGATACTTGTTAGCAAACCTTGTTGTCTTCTCCTCAAGAAAATTCTACCTAATCCTTCAGCCAATATGAGAAAAATATAGGGAGAGCAAGGATCTCCTTGACAAAGGCCTCGAGTGGCTCCAAACGGTTACGAGGGAAGACCCTTGATTAACACTGAGTATTTCAAAGTAGAAACACAACTCATGACCCATTCTATCCAATCCTAAGAGAAACCAGAGGCTGCCATCATCTTTGACAAGAAGCTCCACTCCACTCTATCATAAGCCTTTGACATATCTAATTTTATGAACATTCCTTTATTACCATATGTTTGCATTGAATGGATTGCCTCCTGATCTAGAACCACACCATCCAAGATCTGCCTACCCACTACAAAATCCCCTTGTTCTGAGGAGATAATGTTATGTAAAAGAGGTTTTAGCCGCTTAGCCATTACCTTTGTGATTATTTTATATATAACATTGCATAAGGCAATAGGTCTATAATCTTAAATATGTACCCCCTCTTCCCCTTTTGGAATGAAGGTAATGAAAGTATGATTTAATGCTTTAAGCATTCTTTTACTACCTCTAGACTCCTCTATAACAGTCATTACATCCTCCTCCAAGTTATCCCAAAAGGCTTGAAAAAACTCAATTAGAAATCCATCTGGACCTGGAGTTTTTCTGATGCTCATTCCAAAGACCACATTATTCAGTTCCTCTCTATCAATGGGTTTAAGAAGGGTCTGATTTTCTTCTTCAGAGATAACGAAAGGTATGAGAACAATAACGTTGTTTTGAGCCTCTTCATCTTGCACCATGCTTTCCTTAAATAGTTTAGCAAAATAATCTATTGAATGGAAATGCATACCTGGAAGTGTATCAAAGGAGTTTCCATTCTCATCTTGAAGAGCTTCCATGTTGTTCATCTATCTCCTCGCACAAGAAGTCCGATGGAAAAATTTGGTATTTCTATCACCTTCTAATAACCAAGTGGTTCTTGCTCTCTGTTTCCAGTAGGTCTCCTCTTGGTTATCAATGTCCTGAATCGCTTTACGCAAGGCATCATCCTCGTCTTTGAGTTGCTCTGTAATTGTTCCTTCCCTAAAGTTTTTTTGAACCTCATCCCATCTGGCCACCAAAGGAGCTCTTTAGACCTGGAAGTCTGTCTTGTTAGCTTGCATCCATTGATTCAGTTGAACTTTGACATAATGAAGTTGTTTATGGAATCTAAACATTGTTGTCCCATATGTTGGGCGACCTTCTTCCCACCACTATGGAATTTTCTTTCAAATTTCCTCTTTTTGTAACCAAAAGTTTTCAAATTTAAATGGTTTGTGATGCTGCCCTGTCTTAATCCCTCCTTCCAACAAAATGGGAAAGTGATATGAAACTGGACCCTCCAAAATCTGAAATTTTGTATTCCATTTTACAAATGCCTCCTCTGAAACCAAAAAATGGTCTAACTTTACCTTCCTGCTATGTGGCTCCCTCCTCTTATTAGTCCAAGTATAGTTGGTTCCAGGGCATTTAATATCCACCAAGTGTAAAGCCTGGACTTGGGCAATCATAAGTCGATCCCCTAGGTCCAAAATTGGGGTTCCCCCTTCCTAATCTCTAGATGATAATTTAGAATTAAAATACCCAACAATAATCCATTCTAAATCTTCCCTTGAGACTCTCATGTTATGCATAGCTTTCCATTGAAGCCTCTGACCATCTAGGTTTTGAGCCCCATAAAAATTTGTGATTAAAACATGTTCAACTGTGACATTATTTCTAAAATGTGATGTGAGAACACCCCTCCAAGCTATATGTTCTATTACAGTCCATTCTAGAGATTTCCAAATAGTAACTATCCCCCCTGAGGCACCTTGGGCAGCCACTTCCATATGACCAACACCCCTCCAAATTCTGTTAACTGTTTTACACATAAGATCTAACAATATTTTTGTCTCCTAGATAAGCAAAAAATCTGTTTTACATTTTTCTAAGAGTCTTCAAACAACAGATTGATGGGTTCTACTATTTAAACCCCTAACATTCCATGATTGTATAATCATTGGTTACCTTGAGAGCAGTAAGAATCTATTGGCCTCACCGATCCTCCAATGATCAGTTTGTCTCCTTGAACTACTAGTAATTCCTTATTTGATTTTCTACCCACTCCTTGAGAGTTGTTATTTTTTTATCTCTTTTCCACCTGAGTTATCCCTAAAGTTGGCCTTTCTCTGTTCTTTTCTACTATTCCCATGCTGACATCCTTAATTATTGGCTGATCTTGGTTATGCACTATCAATACCCCTGCACTCTCTGATTGAGGTAACTCACTGTGCTCAATTACCTGCTCTATGACGGGGGGAGATGAAAGAGGAGCTTGAACGTGGATGTTATTATTTTCATTATTCCCATCCACTCCTTCCATGAATTGATCTTCTTGGTCCATTAGTGTCTTAAATATCTCATACCTATTGGCGGGCTTGAGTTGGGTTTGCTCTTTACCATATTTTTTCTTTTGCCTTCTCCTTCTTTTGGGTTGTTCAAAACCATCTCTCTGTGCTTCTTTACCCTGAGAAATATTGGTTGGTTCTTTGTTTATTGTTGACTTATCCTCCTTAGGAAGAGTTGACATTCCTAAAGGAGCCTCCATTTTTGTGTTCATATTATTTGGGCAAGATCGGGCCAAATGCCCATATTTGTGGCAAACTCTGCATCTGAAGGGCAGTGCCTCATAATCTAGCTGTTGAATCCAAGATAGTCTTACAAGTTCAAGTTCCACCTCTGTCGGTAGAGGCTAGCTAAGATCCATTTCCACACATACTCTTGCATAAACAGCTATGTTTCCTTCTATTGTGTCTTTGGAGACACCCAAATGTCTTCCAAGGGAATTATCGATAATTTCCAAAACCTGCTCACTCCAAAACTCCATTGGAAGTGCATACAAATGGATCCAAATCGAGACAGCAGTGGGTTCAATTCGAGGATCAAATCCCACTCTCCAGGGTTGAACAAATAATCCTGTTGGACCATGATTCCTCTTTTCTGATTCAAAAGCCCTATTTCTATCAGCTAGTGAAGAAAAACTAACTATAAAATACCCATTGCTAATAAACCAGGAGTACTCACCAAGAGGCTCCCAGTTTTGTCAGACCCAGGAATGCAAAAAATTCAAGGTAGGGCGAATACCCATGAATTTGTAGATCAAATCATGATTGGCTCTATATAAGACTGTTTCTTCAACCATCCTTGGCCTTGATTTGGACTGTGGCAAGCATCCATTAACTCGTTGAGATGTTGATCTATTTCCAACAGTCGTAAAGAGCATTTTTAATGCAGTTCTTTGTGCTTCGTCAGTCTTGGATGGAGATTTATCTTTTAACAAATCTGCATAAGAGCTATTTCTCTCTAGAAGAGGATCCGGAGGTGTCCCCATTGGACCCTCCTAGGGCAGCAATCTTGCCTTCAAATCCACAGTAACCAGAAATCTCTTCGGCTACCCAACTGATGCCCTAGTTTTTACCTAGCTCCAGAAACCCTAGTTCATGCGCTCCCGATCAGAGAAAATTCACCGATTGAGCTCAATTTTAATTTTAATTTTAAATGATTAAAATTTAAACTTAAATATTTAAAATTAATTATCTCCTTCATCGGGGCACCTTTTTCGATGAAACGAAAATCCAACCTGGGTTTTAAGAAAAATCCATTTCAAATCTGCCATCCATGGTTTTAAATAAAACCTTTTATTTTGCCTGCCTTGGTTTTCACATAAACCTGTAAATAGCCATGCTTTCCAAAATATCATAAATTCTTATTTATGAAATATTTTAGCCACCAAAACTCAATGTGATCCATGTGACATCAATGACAACATAAAATGCCTCAAATTACCTCAAATTTCCAACAACCTAATTTCCTTATAAAATAGGATCAACTAGATCCAATAAAATAAATCCTTTACTTTAAAAATTGCTCAATTTAAAGATTTCACAAAATCATAATAAATTGCATGATATATATATATATATATATATATATATATATATATATATATATATATTATTTTAAGTAATTCGAAAAATGTAAAATATTATTTAATTTGCATTTTCAAATAAAATTCAATTAAACCAAACTCATGCAAATTAATCATGAAATCAATCACACACATATGGCATACAAGCACTCGATGCATGTGCCCAATATCCCCCATCACCATTTTTCCTTTGATTGGGTGGGAATTTTTAGAGTAATACTCAAGTAACACCACCATCAGGGAGGTAACTAGTGATTATAGGAATATGATATTTACCTATTGAGTCATCATAGTCATCATTACCCTTTGGTGGTCAGTCTTCCACCTATGAAAATAAATGTTCTTGCAATCAAGCAATGCAACATCATTTTCTTTTGACAATACAATGCAACTATTTTAAGCATTGAAATCAGCTACCATTACATAAATAGAAACTTAAAAATAGTCGTCCAAGGTGGTATGTGACATACTCCCCCCTAGATTAAACACAACCCTCTGTGTTTTCTTGCATTATTACATAACAAACAATAAAACATAGTTTTTGGCATAGTTTTTCCACTTTGTATAAGTGGTCCATAGTTCAGCCTGTATTATTACATAGCATCATTAATTAAATAAGGATAGTGTCTTTTTAGAATATTGCATTTACTCTTAGTCTTGGAGTGGAACTCTAGAATTTTAGTTGATTTCATTGGAATGACTAAGGGATTCACCATCATTCGTGAGTGATAGAGTAGCTTGCCCTTCAAAATTTGGACTTTCGATGGAAACGTGGATTTTGTGATTCGTCATAATTTTACTTGTTCCTGCATGTTGTGGGCATATTTTTGCATAATGTTGTTCCTTACATGTAAAGCATTCCCCCTGAGGACCTACATGTTTCTTTTCCTTTTCTTGCATAATGGTAGATGATTCTTGTAACTTGTTAGTCTCAGTTTTTGGAGTCCCTTCTTGAAGCAATCTTGCTTCTTTTTTCAATTTTGTTCTTGCTCACACTTCATAAAACCGACACTCTTTCTCTTCCTTAATTTTTTTTTTTTTGGGTTCTAACAAAATGGCATAATTGAAAATAGGCATCTTTTCTTGTGAATTTTCTTGTGAATTGGACTTGCCTCGCAATATCCCAGATTTACACTTTTGAGCTCCCAAGTTATCTAGTAGTTGGCCCTGTTGTTCCTTAAGGACAATTACTTGTTCTATCAACTCAAAATTCATCACAAAAATATCCTCCACCATTTCATTAATATTTTCAAATTTCCTCCAATAATTTTAGTTTGCTTCATTTTGCAAGATAATGTGTCCTCTTCGCTTCCTTCTTTAGGGGCCATTTCTTGATATATAAATAATAGTGTTAGATTACAATATTTCCTCAAGTTGTAATTCTAAATTTTATCCCCTATATTAAATGTTTTAATTGATAAAAGTCACATTTTTTCATGGCTACTATTTCTAATCTATTAAGGCTATAACGATCTAGCTTACTCATGGAATAGTCACTTCATATATAAAAACACATGGTTATGACCTTCCAGAGTTTAGTCTACTAACACATAAAATATATTGCTTTATGATATATTTCAATGTTTAAATAGCGCAAAGCACATTACAAAAAAATAAGATGATATCTTCAACCATAGTAAAGGTTCAGGTTGTGGCTATCTCTGGGTGAACAGTTGCTAAACAAAATAGCAATCCACTAGAATTCATCATGGTTGAGATATTCAGCTTATTTATCAAAGGTCAAATTGTAATAAGAATTAATTAAATAAAACATTACTTTATCTTGTCTTGTGTACTATAGTATGCCAAATTTAGATATAACCAAAATTTAATCCAAGAACATCTACAATCTCAGGATGGGTAGTTCTGCAACTAATTTCATTGGACAATATAAAAGATCTTTATCTTCTTTTAGGCTATCTTTAGGAACTAAACTTTAATTCACTTAATTATTATTCACACAATGTTCCATTTTGAGCCATTGGGCCTAGGAAACTAATAAGTTTTCCATAATAATTTGATAACCTTAGTTCAAGGGGTTCTTTAGCAGATTTGAACCAACTTATGATCCTTTTGGTTCATACGCATTTTAAATTAAGGAGTATAGATATCGAGTAGTTTCCCAAAAGAGTCTACGATACACCGCTTAAAACCCATGGAAGGAGGTTTTGCTTAACTCTTCCACTTTTGAATGACTATGGATCTATTCATAGGGGATATGAACTCAGAATTTGACAATCTCAAGTACTAACTTGTTCTTACCAAGCATGCATTGCTTGGGATTTTATGTTTTTATTTTATCTCGTGCTAACCTATATCTAACTAGAATATATCAGTTATCCTGAGCTCTGATACCAACTGTAACAACCTCATTTGTTACCATATTTATATATATATATATATATATATATATAAACATTTATATTTCATGAGGCAAGGGTCATAATCATGAGCTAAAATAGAAGCATTCCATTTGGATTGTAAGCTATCAAGGCAAATAACATCAAGATTTATTAAGACTTGATCAGAGTCACTCTTGAGTAGAAGTAATCAGCTTCTACGATACCCTCATACCACTCGAACATGGGAATTTTGGCCAAGCGTTAGACTTCATACCTATTAAAATGGAAGTCACCCTTAACCATACTATCTGCTAAGACTAATATATATGTGAATACCTTAAATATGGAAATCCATCATAATTAAATAACCTCAACAATGGTTATTCATGGATATTAGATCCTACCCACATCTTCTCGATGGGATAATAAAATCACTACATGTGATTAAAATTACATAATCCTTGGAATATCATGATTATATGACCTTATACTTCTTAAGGCTTATTTTTCCACCCTTTTTATTTCGATAACCATTTTTTTATGAATAAATTAAGTTAATTATAAAAGGACATTATTTTTACACCATGGGAATGTCCACTCTAAGTTTCCACTCAGATTAATCCACAATTTATTATCATAAGTTTTTAGTTTATACCAACCATTAATGTTTATGAGGTGGACATAATTCGATTAATCCTTAAGGGATATAATCCATTACATTATGATTCTACACATGAGATATTCAATTGAGTAAGATTTATATTCCAATACATTCTCCTTTTTGCATCCATACAACCATCAAGTGTTAGTTGTTGCAAGGTAAAGTTAGCTAACTACAATATTATATTTCAAAAAATTATTGACATAATCAAATATCATTAAATCATCAACATATTAAATTTAAGCATACATTCCTTGCATCATAGTACACATTGACATAATTTAAATATTACATAATTATTTCATCAAGCATTTAACCATTTCATCTACTTAAATCATTTTAATTTTGAAGTAAAAGCAACATGCACGAGAATTAACACATCAAACCACAAATAGAGTGACACATTGTTTATCCTGGGAACCCTCATGGGGAATCAACCTAGACTCTAAAATATGTACTTTCCTTGTATTCATAAACTTAGGATGTCAAATATTACAAATATATAAGGGCCACTGTGGGTCCCTTTCAATCAATTATACATTGTAAGGAATATCGTTCCTTATCAAATTCATGATGTGATTAGGGAATTTTCCTAATTTCCTTCTCTAAGTCGTCATTGTATTAGTAGGGTATTTATCATACCAATAAGGAATCCATTTGTCCTCATGATGCAATTAAGGAATTTTCCGAATTTCTTTCTCTAAGTCATCATTATATCATTAAGGTATTTCCCATACCAATAAGGAATACATCTATCCTTCTAAACTTATTATGCCACTAAGGATTCTAATGATTCCTTCCTCTAAGCCATCTTAATAATTTTCATATGTTTATGATAATCATTGAAAACTTATTTTGGAGAAGTCATATCAATGTTAGAGAGAACCATATAAGTTCTTCTCAAGAATGAATTCCAAATTCATTCTACATATTTGACACAAATTCAATCCATGAATTAAAGTCCCATACAATTAATTAATTATTAAACCATCCTTCCTAAATTAATAATTTAAGCTAATAACTTAAATTATCTATCATTTCATAGTTACACCATGTTGTAACAACCCATGTCAACCACATTTCTCCTTAATATTAGGTTAATAAAAGTGAACCCTTAGAGGTTTAGCATGGGTAATATAAAGCTCATTATACTACAGCTATTTTCTTTGATTATATACAAATCAATAGGAGTCTAATATCCCATTGAGTACAATATATTAATTGATTCTCAATTGCTATCAAATTTACTTCCTAAATTTAATCCAAAATCCATTTTCATTACTTTACAAATCCTGTCAATTCTTTTTCCAATTGTGAGCTGAAGATGCATCAAATATCCTGTTGTGGCTGCGCCACAACGTACCCCAAAATTGGGGACCCACCCTTTTTGCATGTGTTCCAAGAAGACCGAGTGGACCATATGCTAAATATCAAAGAAAAAAGCAAAAAACCACAAGGAGAAAAAGTGTCGCGATATCACGACATGTTGCACTGTCACGGCCAAAAGAGAAAAAAGTGTCGCAATATCACGACATGTTGCAGTTTCACGGCCAAAGGAAGAAAAAATGCAAAGGAGGAAAAAGTGTCGCGATATTGCGACATGTTGCATCATCGTGGCCAAAAGAGAAAAAGTGTCGTGATATTGTGACATGTTGTACCGTCGTGGCCAAAGGAGAAAAAGTGTCGCGATATTGCGACATGTTGCATCATCGCAACCAAAATAGAAAAAGTGTCATGATATCGCGACATGTTGCATCATTGCATCCAAAAGAGAAAAAGTGTCACGATATTGCGACATGTTGCACCGTCGCGGCCAAAGGAGAAAAAATGTCACGATATCGCGACATGTTGCACCGTCGAGGCCAAATGAGAAAAAATGTCGCGATATCACGACATGTTGCATTTTCGCGATTCAAAATGGGCAGGCAAGCAAAGAAAGAAAAAGTGTCGTGATATCGCGACATGTTGCATTTTCATGGCCAAAAAGGAGAAATAAAAAATGTCGTGATATCGTAACATGTTGCATTTTCACGATGTTGTGGCTACTCCACAACACACCCCAAAATTGGGGACCCACCTTTTTTATATGCTTTCCAAGAAGACTGTAGTAGCCCAGATGCTAAAGATCAAAGAAAAACAACAAACAAAAAAAATTTCACGATATCACGACATGTCGGATTTTCGTGACCTAGAGCAACCAAAGTGAACATAGAGAAAAAGTGTCACGATATCGTGACATGTTGGATTTTCGTGACCAAAGGTAGGAAGATAGAGCTAAAGATAAAAACGTTGTTATTTCGTGATAGGTTGCATCTAGACAGCCTGAAAGAGAAAAGTGGCATGATTTCATGATAGGTTGCATCTACACAGCCCAAAACAAAAAAGTGTCACGATTTCGTGACAAGTTGCATCTGCACAGCCTGAAACAGAAAAATGTCATGATTTCGTGACAGGTTGCATTTGTGCGGCCCATTGATAGAAAAATGTCATGATATCACGACATGTCTCATTTTCACGGTGCATGAATGCGGACAAGGCTATTGGTAGAAAAACATCACGATATCACGACATGTCTTTTTTTTGTGATACATGTAGAGGAGCAAAGCTACATATATAAAAACGTCACGATATCGTGACATGCTATTTTTTATCGTGATTCATGACGGGCCATTACAAAACATGCAGGGAAGCACTGAACATGTGGCATAAAGGTGTAAGGGTTACAAGAAGGCTACAGTTAGCAAAGAATATCAAACATTTCGACGCTCGAACAACAACCAAAAATAATGAAGAGTCGGGGAAGACAAAACGAAAATATCTGAGAAATGAAACGAAGCATCACAGAGCGAAATAGAGAGCCACACCAAAGGGTTTAAAAGTAGAAGCCAAAGACAGGTACAGAGGTCAAAAAACGCTGCGGGCAGAGTTGCAGAGCTGAAGGTGATAGGCCATTTTGGGCCTGCTTTTGGAGCATTTTCCTCCACTTTGTCTGGTTTTGTTAAAACTGGAAACATTCTGTTCTTGTAAATTGATACATTATTTTTAATACAGAATTATAGAGAGTTGCATCTCATTGACAAGAAAGAAGGAGTTATTTTTTGCATGCTATATTTAATGTTCATCTTTCCTCTTTTCAGATCTTTAGGCTTATAGGTGAAGTTTAATGCAAGTTTTCTTGGTTGCTTCATGCGAATGTCTAAATCTGAAAATAACAGTTAAAATCCTAGAAACTAGCACCTAACTTATCTAGATTGTGCGAGTTTGTAGGTTCAATAGGTTAGGTTGTATGCAGAAAACCTCATTATCTTCGGTTTTTTCAAAATAGGAATCGTAACACTCTGAATGTACTTTAGTTTTAGTCTCTTTGCATTTTATTTTCATTTCTTCAAATTCTCTGTATTTTTATTTTCCAAAAAGTTTAACCTTAGTTTAATTTACAATCATTAAAATCTTAAATAAAATAAACCAGTAGTGCCCCTTGTTTACAGTTACTTGCAACCACTGAGGTGTCCCAAGCATTTAAATTGAATATTATTATTTATGTAAAATGCTAACATAGCGGAGACCTTGGAGAAATTATTCATTTAATTTCTTTGCAAGAGGGGATTTGGAACCCAAATCCTATCGGAGAGTGTGTTTTCACAATCGGGTGAAAATACCACTCAATATATTGGCGCTAGAAGGAGGGCCGAATTGGTTTACTTTATTTTGATTTTCATACAGAAATAATGTGTTTTTTATTCGATTTTGAAAATTATTTCTTAAATCTCATTAACGGCTAAACCACATCATTGTTTTTGTGTTGTAGGTTTTCTTGGAGATATCGAGAGTTTCGTCAGGCAAGCTAGACCCACCGTGTCGTATTGCGACTAGGTCCCAAACAACTGGGGAAACCATATTCCATGACCTTACACTCACTTGTACTCCAAAAAATAAAACCAAGCAAGCTGTGAACCTACCAGATAGCCTTGTCACAGAAGACCTCTTTGTTTCAAAAGCACCGAGCGGACCTACACTGGTGGTATCATGTGCCACAAGTGTACCTATTGTCAATACCATTTCCACCATGCTTGTAGGGTTATCCTCATCAATATTAAATCAGATGGCCCAACCTTCGACAGCTCCTTGGTACGGAGCTAATAATATTCCTTTGAATATTTTAGGGGATATCCATGAAATCCCTAAGAACATAGAAATATTCTTGCCCAAATATAAACCAGATGGCACAAGGACCACAGAGGAGCATATCCAGGCCTATAGGGACATTCTGATAAGATTGCAAGTTCAACATGAAGATGTGGCTTGCAAAATTTTTCCCATGAGCCTAGACCCAGTGGCCTATGAATGGTATATTTGCCTACCTACTGGCTCGATCACTTCATGGACACAAATGGAGAACACCTTTGTCAATCAGTTTAGGTCACCTTTGGATCCCGCAACCATCTACAATCAGTTCATTACTTGCAAAAGGAGCCAAGGTGAGCCAATCATAACCTTTAATCAGAGATTCCAAAAATGTTATAATAGAGCAGTTCGGCATTTTACCATAGATCCCGCAGTAGCTTTACAAATCTATTTTGGGGCATTGGATCCAATGACAGTGATGTTTTCCAGATGAAATCCTCAAGTCACCACGGTCGCCTTAGCTTACAACGAAGCTATGACCATCGAGCAACAAATGACACCATAGGGCTATGGGTTTCCCCATATGCCTATGATGGGACAATATGCTTCATATGGTCAAGCTCCCATGGTAAATCAGATCATGGCACCTCAAATGCCAAACATGAATGCTTTCCCATATCAACAACCATATCCACCAACACCTACCTATGCACCCATTCCAATCCAACCGATCACATCCATTCCACCCGTTCCTACATTTTTGCAGAATAGTCAACCGACTGTGCAAGGAACCAACCAAGTTAATTCTCAGGCTATAGTTCCTTTCCCAAATCCAACTCTGATCCAAAGTGTAAATCCATACACAAACCAAGTTCCTCAGAATATGATTCCAATGTTAAATCAAGATCCCATGAATTATGCAAACCCCATGGGAACTAACAATAATGTACCTCCTTTGAAAGAGATTTATTTGGATGTTGAGGAGCTCAAAAGGATTGTTCACAAATTGAGTAATGACATGGTCCAAAAACAGAAGTATGAGTCCCATGCCCCTCACCCAAGTCAAAATTTTAACAACAGAGGGAGACATTGGAACACGAAGCCAAACAATGGAGGCGTACCTGCCCCCATTGCCAATCAACTAGATACTTCTATAGGACCTAGTCAATCCAGTTCCCTTCTGAATATTTTCAATTTTGCATGGGAAAAGGGGTGTAGATTTCACAATACAAAGGAGCACAATGAGAGGAATTGTCCTGAAATCACAAGATACACTCATTGTATCCAAGCCCAAGTAGATGACTTGGAACTTGTGCCAAATGATGGTCCACCCCAACATCAAGATGACAACATTATGGTGGTGGAAACTTTATATCGTCAAGAAGGTGAGAGTGAGGAAGAGGAAGATGAAATTTTGGAATAGGAGGTGCAAGCTTTTCAAGAGTTTAGAAAGGGGAATCACGGATATCATTTGAGAAGTAAATTCAAAGCCCCTAAAACATCATCAACTCCACCCAACAATTATATCCTTCCTCCGGATACTAAGGTGGATAATAATCCTCCTCTTCCACTTAGAAGAGAAACGTCTAATGACATGCAAAATATAGTTAAACTTGAGATGTCAACATATGACATAGTGGAGGATTTAAGGAAATCTAAGTCGAGCCTTTCATTTTTAGAGGCGGCCAGGTTTCCTGGCCAAAAAGAAGCATTGATAAAGGCTCTGGACTCACCTAATCAAGTATGGAAGGGAAAGGAAGTTGAGTCTCATTTGATTTTACGAAAGGAGATACAGAATGTCCAGCCATTTTATTGACTCTGAGAATTGCTGGTAAGAATTTGCATAATTGTTTGGTAGACACGGGTGCCACGAGCAATCTCATGCCTTCAAAGATATGTCAAACTCTAGGTCTACAGCCTGTTTCATCCAAATGCAAGGTTTTGCAATTGGACCGATCTAAGGTAAATGTGGTAGGGACCCTATATGATGTCAAAATCCAACTAAATTCTGAACCCAGGGTCCAACAAGTGGTCGACATTCTAGTTGTTAATATCCCAAGTAGATATGGAATGCTACTTGCAAGGGATTGGATGAAAACCTTGAATGGATATTTTTCAACCGATTGCTCACATATGTGGCTACCCTGGAAAGGAATAGCAAATCAAATTAGAGTAGAAAATGAATCGAGGCTTAAGGAAATCATAACCAAATTTAATAAGCCAAATGAAGTTCAGTTTTCTAAGCCAGAATTGGGGGTTTATGCATTTGATGTTGAAGAGGCTATTGAAGAGCCTAAAGGGGAAACATTTCACGATAGCTCTCTTGAGGAAAATGATTTCATATGGTTGCTTAGGTTTGATGGATCCAAATCCAAACAGGGAGCAGGAGCCGGAGTCGAGCTCACTTGTCGAGGAGGTAAACCTTTACTTGCTGCCTATAGGTTATAGTTTCCTTGCACGAATAACATGGCAGAGTATGAAGCACTGATTTTTGGTTTACAACTGGCATTGAGCAAAAAGGTTAAATGCTTGAAAGTATTGGGAGATTCTGAACTAGTAGTCAAATACATTAAATGACAATACATGCCACGATAAGAGACTGAGCCTTTATAGAACTAGGGTAATGGACCTCATTGGGGAATTTGACGCTTTCAATATAGCCCTTATTTCTATAAAAGGAAATCGCATAACAGATTCTCTTGCAGTCGTCGTAGGCATGTTAAATCCAGTTGATATAAAAATGTGTAAAAAGTTCTCCATAGAATTAGTTCCTTGTCCATCGATACCTGATAATGTCAAGAATTTCCAAGTTTTTGAAAACGACAGACACATATTCAAATTTTTCATGAACTCAGGTATTTTTGAAAACCAGGTGATTGATGAGGAGCAAATATGGCAAGAAGAAGAATAAAACGAAAGTGAAACTACATGTCAATCCAACAAAATACCTAAAGACATAGTTTCATTGGAGAAAATGTTCGATATGGGATACAAGGCCAGAAAAGAAAAAAAGGTTCCACTCCCCAAAGATGCGTGTGATATAATTAATCTAGGGAGTGCAGACAATCCACGGGAAGTGTACATCGCAAAGGTATGTACAGCTGAAGAAAGATAAAATATAATACATGCACTAAAACACTACATGGATTGCATTGCTTGGAATTATAACGAATTGAAAACATACAACCAAAACGTCATTACACATACCATCCCTCTAAATCCGGACTCTAAGCCTTTCAGACAAAGACAGCGAGTTTTTAACCTACTATTGGAGCCCTTAATAGAAAAGGAGGTCAAGAGATTATTGGAAGCAAAGATTATTTTTCCTGTTAGGAACTCAACCTGGGTTGCTAACCTCGTTCTAGTAAGAAAGAAGAGCGAAGAGATTAGGCTATGTATAGATTTTCGAAATCTTAACAAGGCCTCTCAAAAGGATAACTATCCATTGCCATCCATTGATGAAATTTTACAAACAGTGAATGGATCTGAAATGATGTCTTTTCTTGATGGATATTTTGGATATAACCAAATTCTTATTCATCCCAATGATAGGATGAAAACAACCTTCACAACCAAATATGGGACATTTGCCTACAGAAGAATGTCATTTGGACTGTTAAATTCTGGTGCAACATTTCAACGCGCCATGGACTATGCATTCAAAGGGCTTATAGGCAAGTGTATCATTGTGTATGTGGATGATATTCCAATATTTTCAAAGAAAAGAGAAGACCATGTCAAGGATTTGAAAAAGGTTCTTCAAAGATGCAAAGAGCATGGAATTTCTTTAAATCCCAAAAAATGCATCTTTGGAGTAACAGAAGGAAGACTACTTGGTCACATCATTTCAAAAGAAGGTATATCCATTGACCCAGAAAGGATAGAAGCTATCCAAAACTTGCCTCTCCCAGGTAGTAAAAAGGACTTGAGATCTTTCTTCGGGCAAATTAATTTTGTAAGGAAGTTTATTTCAAGCTTCGTTGAGATAGCCAAATTGTTGAACAAGATGCTCAAGAAGGATGTAGATGTTAGATGGAACGAGGAAAGTAGGGTGGCCTTTCAAAACATTAAGGATGCCATTTCCAGAGCCCCTACCCTCATAAGTCCAGACTATTCTAAACCTTTCTATATTTATGCTATTACGAGTGTATTGACTCAGAAAGGTGAAGATAGAGCTGAAAATCCCATAGCGTTTTTAAGTTCTCCTATAAAATATGCTCAATTGAGGTATTCCATCCTCGATAAGAAAATGTACACACTATTTAAAACGGTAAAAAAAATTTGACATTACATTGTGCACAGCAGAGTTTTTTCCATTGTGCCTGACCCTGCTATCAAAACTATGTTTTTATAGAACGAGCTAGGGGAGAAAAGAGGTAAATGGATTTCTACCATCCAAGAATTTGATCTTGAAATCCAACCTATAAAACTAGTTCGAGGACAGGGACTTGTGAAGGCGATCGCTGAGAATAATCCGCAAATGACATGCCAATATTCATATGCAGAATACATTTCTAAGGATGACTGGTATGTTGACGTTGTGCATTTTCTATTAAATGGTAAGTGTCCATCCAATTTTAATTCCACTCAAATAAGGGCTTTAAGACTTAAATCTGTTAATTATCTGATTAGATCTGGTGTTCCGTACAGGAAAAATCATGAGGGGATCTACTTGAGATGCCTGAATAAAGTAGAAGCTGCCAAGGTTCTGTAGGAATTTCATGGGAAATATGGAACTGGCCACGGCGTGGCAAATGCCATAGCGCATCAAATCCTGAGAGCAGGATACTATTGGCCTCACATTTTTAAAGATGCACATGCCCATGTGAGATCTTGCCACATTTGTCAAGTAGCTGCCAACAGAGAAAGAAACGCAGCCCATGCCATTACAACCTGTAGTTGAGATGAGACCATTCGCACAATGGGGATTAGATTTCATTGGGGTTATTAACCCAAATTCTTCAGATTCCCATAAATTCATACTAACAGCTACAGATTATTGTACAAGGTGGACGAAAGTAGTTCCTACAAAACATGCCACTACAGACGTTGTAATAAAATTCCTTGAGGATCACATCATAACAAGATTCGGAATGCCTGATTCTATTGTTAGTGATAATGGTAAAGCTTTTGTTTCCATGCAATTTTCAAATTGGGCATATGACAATAAAGTGAGTTTAAAATTTGCATCTAACTATTACCCTCAAGGAAATGGTTTGGCAGAATCCTCAAACAAAAATTTGTTGAATATCATTAAGAAATTACTGGAAAAGAGCCCTCGAGATTGGCACAGCCAGTTAAAGTTTGCTCTATGGGCAAATAGAACCAGAGTAAAAAAATCAATAGGGAATACTCCCTATCATTTGGTTTATAGGCAAGACCCAATTTTTCCAGCAAACTTGAAGCTTCAAACCCTGCATTTCATACACGAATACCTACGAACAGATAACCATATTGAAGCCAGATTAAGTCATTTACTACACCTCGATGAAAAAAGGGAAGAAGCTATGCTTCACATGAGTAAACACCAAGAGGTTGTTAAGAGATGGTTCGACAAAAGAGCTAAAGTTAAGTCCTTCAGAATTTCGGATTTGGTCTTACTATGGGACAAAAGACACGAAGAGAAGGGGAATCACCAAAAATTTGATTGTCTTTGGTTAGGCCCTTACCAAATTTCAGAAATCCTAGGGAAGAATACCTTCAGGTTAAGAGCTTTGGACGGGAAGGATCTGACGTTACCAGTTACTGGGCATGTTTTAAAGCACTATTTTAGCCCTTAAGCCATATGAGTTTGGTATTATTTTTTGGTTTAGTGCAGATTTTCAAGTTTTGTTTTTACTTTAGGATTCATTAGTTTGATTAGGAGTTAAGTTGTGTGTTTATTTGATATATTTTGGTTTGTCTAAAAAAAAAAAAAATATGATGAAAAAAATTGTTCTTTGAGATGATAACTTATGCTTTAGATCAGGGAAATATGAAACATTGAATTGTGTTGTAGAAAGCTCCGCATATAAAACACAGTTTAATAATATCGTTTGAAACTTGTGATGCATAAAGTAGTCAGTTTTACTCCATCCGCAAGTTAGAAAAACAACGCATTCATATTACATCCCGCTTTGCATACACATGATATTTTAATTGCATATCCATTTCAAATACAATCATTGAAAATATGTCAAATCCTCTTAGGATTATTCTATAACATAAAAAAAAATAAAAAATCCTAAGGTTGGGAACTGATGCCCGAACTATCTTGAACCAAGCACGTTCTATGCACATTAAAGAAGATCTTGGGCAAAATGATCAAAACCATGCTTGGAAGAAAAGGTGAGGCGAAAAAAATATTTCATGTCTGTCCTATCATGCAACATTATCCTTAAAACAGTGGTTTTTACCACTTCCATCAAGCTTAAAGTCTAAAATCAGAGTAGTAAGGATAGGACTAAATCCTCATCAAACTTAGGTTGAGGATCCAATTCCCCAAAGCTCTAATTTGACCTACATGGAGTAGTAAGGATAGGGCATAATTCTCATCTCGCCTAGGTTGAGAATCTGATTCCCCAAAGCTCCTATGTCTCATTTCATTATAAATCTTGGATTGGAAGGATCATACTACATGTCCTCTACAAAGGATGGGTAGTCATCCCCAAGGTCCAAGAAATAAAAACTAAATATTTCCCATTTCATAAATATTGAATTGGAAGGATCGTACTACATGTCCTCTGCAAAGGATGGGTAGTCATCCCAAAGGTCCAAGAAATAAAAACTAAATATTTCCCATTTCATCTTTATATTGGATTGGAAGGATCATACTATATGTCCTCTGCAAAGGATGGGTAGTCATCCCCAAGGTCCAAGAAATAAAGAAATGAAGCTAAATCATGGATTATGGGGTTAAGTATGCCCATGCGTGGCAGCATGTCTTGTTTAAAAACAAGACCACTAACTGTTCAAACGGATAGACTAGCATGACTATTTCATCCATAACTGGTTAAATTATTTTTCTCAAAGTGAGGTAATGAATTCCAAATCAGAGTAGTAAGGATAGGGTTAAACTCCCATCTCGATTAGGTTGGGATTCTGATTTTCCAAAGCTTTGATTTCACTTTCACTTGCACATGGGTTCAAGATAGTAGTGATTCATAACCAACTTTGAGATCTAATAAAGCAATTGATTATACATATAGTTGATCCTAAGAGGGATTGATAATTTTAAATGTTTGTGTATTATACCAGAAAGTTTAAGTTTTTGTAAAGCAGATTGCTATATCCCTAAACATATTTATCAGGCTACGAAAATCATTCATATGCATTCATGTAAAACGGACAATGGAATGCGGATCAATTTCAAACGATGGAAAATGAAACACACTGCACACACCGAGCTGATACTTAACGATTCTGATGTTTCATGTATTTCTGATCTATCGGTATTTGTTTATATTTTTTTTATGTGCTAACGCCTATTTCTGAGTATGTATATTTCCAGGTCAGGTTTTCACCGAAATGCTCAGGAGCATTTCCCAACAGAGTCGCCATTTGTTGTGGCTGCTCCACAACACACCCCAAAATTGGGGACCCACCTTTTTTATATGCTTTCTAAGAAGACTGTAGTAGCCCAAATGCTAAATATCAAAGAAAAATAGCAAACAGAAAAAACATCGTGATATCATGACATGTCGGAGTTTCGCGACCTGGAGTAGCCAAAATGAACATAGAGAAAAAGTGTCACGATATCGCGACATGTTGGATTTTCGCGACCAAATGCAGGAAGATAGAGCTAAAGAGAAAAACGTCGTGATTTCGTGACAGGTTGCGTCTAGACAGCCCAAAAGAGAAAAGTGGTGCGATTTCATGATAGGTTGCATCTACATAGCCCGAAACAGAAAAGTGTCACGATTTCACGACAAGTTGCATCTGCACAGCCCGAAACAGAAAAACATCACGATTTCGTGATAGGTTGCATTTGTGTGGCCCGTTGACAGAAAAATGTCGCGATATCATGACATGTCTCATTTTCGTGGTGCATGAAGGCGAACAAGGCTGTTGACAAAAAAACGTCGCGATATCGTGACATGTCTTGTTTTCGCAATACAGGTAGAGGAGCAAAGTTGTAGATATAAAAACGTCACGATATCGTGACATGCTATTTTTTGTCACGATTCATGACGGGATGTTACAAAACATGCAGGGAAGCACTGAACACATGGCATAAAGGTGTAAGGGTTACAGGAAGGCTACAGTTAGCAAAGAAGATCAAACGTTTCAACACTCGAACAACAACCAAAAATAATGAAGAGTCGGGGAAGACGAAACGAAAAGATCTGGGAAATGAAACGAAGCGTCACAGAGCGAAACAAAGAGCCGCACTAGAGGGTTTAAAAGCAGAAGCCAAAGACAGATACAGAGGTCAAAAAATGTTGCGGGCAAAGTTGCAGAGCTGAAGGTGATAGGCCATTTTGGGCCTGCTTTTGGAGTGTTTTCCTCCACTTTGTCTGGTTTTGTTAAAACTAGAAACATTCTATTCTTGTAAACTGATACATTATTTTTAATACAGAATTACAGAGAGTTGCATCTCATTGACAAGAAAGGAGTTATTTTTTGCATGCTAGATTTAATGTTCATATTTCCCCTTTTCAGATCTTCAGGCTTATAGGTGAAGTTTAATGCAAGTTCTCTTGGTTGCTTCATGCGAATGTCTAAATCTAAAAATAACAATTAAAATCCTAGAAACTAGCACCTAACTTATCTGGATTGTGCGAGTTTGCAGGTTCAATAGGTTAGGTTGTATGTAGAAAACCTCATTATCTTCGGTTTTGTCAAAATAGGAATCGTAACACTCTGAATGTACTTTAGTTTTAGTCTCTTTGCATTTTATTTTCATTTCTTCAAATTCTCTGCATTTTTATTTTCCAAAAAGTTTAACCTTAGTTTAATTTACAATCATTAAAATCTTAAATAAAATAAACCAGCAGTGCCCCTTGTTTACAGTTACTTGCAACCACTGAGGTGTCCCAAGCATTTAAATTGAATATTATTATTTATGTAAAATGCTAACATAGCGGAGACCTTGGAGAAATTATTCATTTAATTTCTTTGCAAGAGGGGATTTGGAACCCAAATGCTATCGGAGAATGTGTTTTCACAATCGGGTGAAAATACCACTCAACACACGGCCAAATGAGAAGAGAATGAACAAGAAAAAAAAGTGTCACGATATCACGACATGTTACATTTTCGTGGCTAAAAGCAACAAAAGAGAGCAAGGAGGCAAAAGTGTCGCGATATCATGACATGTTCCATTTTTGCCAAGGTAACGGACCTGCATAGTGACGTGGACATAAGGACAAAATCCAGTGAATAAGACAAGCGTTACATAAGGAATATTTAATGATTTGAAATCATTTAAGATGGTCATTACACACGGAAGGAAACAGACGCAAGCTCATGTGGAGAAAATGAAACGAAGGGCCACAAAATAGAAAGGAAAAGTTTTTCTTGGAAACCAAAATGCACGCATGCGCAAGGGAAGGTGAAACGAATAGTCAGGGAAGGTGAAATGAACAACCATTGGAAAATGAAATGAACAGTCATGGAAGGAGAAACAATTGTTTTTCAAAAGTTTAAATACGCCATTCAAAGAGGCCAGAAGGGGGTGGGAAACTGCTACAAGTAGCGTTGTAGATTTGAATGCAAGATAGCCATTTTGGACCTAGTTGGGCTATTTTTTTTTCGTAGACTGGTTTTTCTTCTTCATGGACATGGGTTGGAAATTGTTGTGAGCAAAGTTGTAGAATTGAAGGCGAGACGGCCATTCTGGACCTGTTTGAGTCATTTTTCTTCCATGGAATGGTTTGGGAAAACCAAAAATTTTTGTTATTGTAAAATGACAAATTTTTAATACAGAAAATTTTAGAAAGTTGCATCTTATGGACAAGAAAGGAGGAGTCATTTTCTGCATGCAAGATTAAATGTTTATTTTTCCCCTTTTCAGATTTTAGGCTTGTAAATGGAGTTTATACAAGTTTTCTTGGTTGCTTCATTCGAATGTTTAAATCTGAAAACCTCATTTAAAACCCTAGGAACTAGCACTTAGCTTATCCGGATTGTGCTTGTTTGGTAGGTCCAATAGGTTAGGTTGCATGCATGAAAACCTCACATCTTTGGTTTTGTCGAAATAGGATAGCATCATACTGAATGCATTTTATTTTCAATTTTCTGCATTTTAGTTTTTCCAGAGATTTTAACTTTTTTGTAACTTTCAGGTATTAAAATAAATATTTCAAAAAATTCAAAATCCAAAAAAACAATGAACAGTCACTAAAGTTTCATGGTGAAATAAACCAACATTGCCCCTTATTTACAGTTACTTGCAATCACTAAGGTGTTCCAAGCATTCAAATTGAATATCTTTATTTGAGATTACTAATACACATATGCAAATGCTAATATAGCGGAGACCTTGGAGAAGTCGTTTGTTTAACTTCTTTGCAAGAGGGGATTTGGAACCCAAATCCTAAAGGAGAATGTCCTTTCACAACTGGGTGAAAATACCAATCAACAGATTGGCGCTAGAAGGAGGGCCTAAATTGTTTTATTTCAAAGTGATTTAAATGCTATAGGGATTTAAATTTTGAATATTTCATGCCCTATTGATTATTATCTTTAGCCCTCTTTTAACAATACAACCTTGTAGTGTTAAAAGGAGGACATGAATTGCTATGCATTGTTCTAACGCTTTTGATTGTTCATATAGGAATAATGTGTTTTGATTTGATTTAAAAAAAAAATTGGTCTTGATGAATGAGGTTGTCTCCATGCAATTACTTTCATTTGATTTTAATGGATACATTTCTTGGTTGATGCTGACATGATTATTAATACGTTACATGTTTGATATTTGCTAGTCAATTTCATGCTTATTTGTAAGGAATTATTTTTTTCTAAAATGTATTTGTTGTCGGTATTATGCTCTTCACTTGCGTGTAATGCGATCTTGTGAATCATAAAGCCTACAACACTAGGAGTATGCTCTTCACTTGCGCATATGAGATCTGGTGAATCAAAAGCTTACATTTTTAGAATATTGCTTTGTCATGGTTCCTTCTTTTATTCATGACTAACAAATTGATTTTGAAGTTATTCTTTGAATTTCATTAATTGTAGGATTTTCTGTGTCGCAGGTTTTCTTTGAGGTATTGAGAGTTTTGTCAGGTTTTGTAGGGTTATCATCATCAATTTTGAATCAAATTGCCCAACCTCCACCACCTCCTTGGTACGGAGCCAATAAAATTCCTTTGAATATTGCAGGGGATATTCACGAGATCCCTAAGAATATAGAGATATTTTTGTCCGAATACAAACTGGATGGCCCAAGGACCGTAGAAGAACATATTCAGGACTATAGGGATGTTTTGATAAGATTACAAGTTCAACATGAAGATGTGGCTTGTAGACTCTTCCCCATGAGCCTAGACCAAGTGGCTTATGAATGGTATAATTGCTTACCTACTGGTTCCATTACGTCATGGACGCAAATGGAGGATGTTTTTGTCAACCAATTTAGGTCACCATTAGATCCCACAATCATCTATAATTAGTTCATTACATGCAAAAGAGGCCAGAGTGAGCCAATCTAAAATTTTAATCAGAGATTTCAGAAGTGCTATAATAGATCAATTTGGCATTTTTCCATTGATCCCACAATAGCTTTGAAAATATATTTTGGGGCATTGGATCCTATGACGGCAATGTTTGCAAGGTGAAATCCTCAAGTTACCACGCTTGCTCTAGCCTACAATGAAGCTATGACCATTGAACAACAAATGACCCCACAAGGTTATGGGTTTTTCCAGATGCCTATGGTAGTACAATATGGTCCATATGGTCAAGCTCCTATGATGAATCAAATCATGGCACCACAAATATCAGGTATAAATGCTTGGTCTTATCAACAACCATATTCATAAACACCTGCTTATGCACCCAATACAATTCTGATTCAAAGCGTGAATCCCTACGCAAATCAAGTGGCTCAAAATCCAACTCAAATGTTAAGTCAAGATCTCACCAATTATGCAAATCCTATTAGAACTAGCAATAACATAGCTCAACCAAAAGAGATTTATTCAGAGGTTGACGAAATCAAAAAGATAGTTCACAAATTGAGTAATGATTTGGTTCAAAAATAGAAGTATGAATCCCATGCCCCTCACCCAAATCAAAATTTCAACAATAGAGGAAGACAATGGAATACGAAGCCAAACAATGGGGGTGTGCCTTCCCCTATTGCTAATCAGATAGATACTTTTGCAGGACCAAGTCACTCTAGCTCCATTCTTAATATTTCTGATTTTGCATGGGAAAATGGGTGTAGATTGCATAATACAAAGGAGCATAATGAAAAGAATTGTCCCAAAATTGCTAGGTATACTCATTGTCTCCAAGCTCAAGTGGATGATTTGGAACTTGTGCCAAATAAGGGTCCACCCCAACATCAACAAGGAGAGGACAACTTTTTTGTGGTAGAAACTCTATATCGTCAAGAGAGTGAGAATAAGGAAGGTGAGGATGAGTTGGATGAGAAACATGTTGATGAAGAAGTACTTGAGAATCACAACTTGAACTTGGAGGATAATTACTATGATTCATGGAAGAAATGGGAAGAATATTATCAGTCTAAATCTTCTAACAAACTTGTTGTGTCAATTAATATGTAGGATAACTCAATTGCTTCCTCACATGAGGATACTATAAATCCTGTACAATTTGAGAAAGTTTTGGAAGAGGAATTTTAATCTCATAAAATTTTTGAACATGATAAGGATTCTATAACCATGAATCAAGAAATAGAGTCACTTGCTTTAGATTCCTTTGAAGGAAAAGAAATTGAAAATCTTGATCCACTTACTTGTGCTACAATGATTATGCCATTTCAAAATGAGGAAATTACAAAACCTGAATCATTTGGGTTTGATATCATTGATGATCCAATTAAAAATCTCACATTACCCAAAGCAACCTAGGTGATTGATTATGGAAATGTGTTAGTTAACCCACCCCTAGATAGACAAGACTTATGGTTTGAAAGGGATGGACATATTTTCAATTGGGTACCTAAGTTTGGTGCCTTTGATAAATGAGTCATGGAGAAAGAACAAATGCTACATGATGATGAATGTCATGAGAGAAAAGAGGAATTTTCAAATCCTCTTCAAGTAAGGTCAAATGAAAACATGCCAAAGGTAAAATCTCATATTTTTGGTTTCACCATGCAAAATTCGAATGAAGATTTGCCTAATGAATGGTTTGATTCAAATATTATTAATGTTATGGCTTTATTGAATGAAAATGAAATCTTATTTCTACACCATGAATCAAAGTACGGAATGGACATCCTAAAGAATAGACATAAAGGAATTGAATATCAATCATTGTCTAATCAATTTGAAAACTTGAAGCTCCACCATAGGATTATTAATGAAACTAAATCAAATTGGTATGGTGAGAGGGGCAAGTGGAAGTTTGTTTCTTTGTTTGTTTTGATCTTGTTTTTGTTGGATTCCTACAAAACTTGGTATGTGTATCATGTCATACGTATTTTAAAGAATTCCAATCAGGTTTGGGATCCGAGAAAATGATAATCCAAACTTTTGCACCATCTTGCATTATACTATACATTTGTATATAGATTTTGGTGTTGGTTTTGGTTTGTGTTTTCAAGTTTCATTTTTGGGATTGATTTTTGGATTTGGTTTTAAGTTTTGTGTGTTGGTCCTTTGGACACTTTTGGTTTGTTTCAAAAAAAAAAAAAAAAAAAGTGATATGTGAACTTACGTCCTTATGAATGTTGACTAAGACTAGGAGAATATGAAACATCGGAATTGTATTGCAGAAAGCTCCACAAATATTGCAAACACATTAAATAATATCGTTTGGAACTTGTGATGCATGAAGTTGTCAGTTTTATAAATTATGGCAAAGTAGGTGGTATACTCCATCCGCATTTCAAAAGGAGCAATGCATTCATATATCATGTACATTCCGCATTGCATATACATTTCATCTCAGTTGCATCTTCATTTCATGTACAATCATTGAAAAGGTGTCGAATCCTCTTAGGGTTATTACATAACATATATTAAAAGGATCCTAAGGTTGGGAATTGATGCCCGAACTATCTTGAACCAAGCACGTTCTACATACTATTAAAGAGGATCTTGAGCAAAATGGTTAAAACCATACTTGGAAGAAAAGGTGAGGCGAAAGGAGTATTTTGTGTCTGTCCTATCATGCAACATGATCCTTAAAACATTGGTTTTTACCACTCCCATAGTGCTTAAAGCCTAAAATCAGAGTAGTAAGGATAGGGTTAAATCCCCATCGAACTTAGGTTGAGGATCCAACTCCCCAAAGCTCTATTGACCTTCATGGAGTAGTAAGGATAGGGTCTAATTCTCATCTCACTTAGGTTGAGAATATGATTCCTCAAAGCTTCTATTTTTGCCCACTCAAGAACTTGAAATTCCAAAGAAAATATTTTTCATTCTATTTTTCATTTCTTTATTAATATTGGATTGGAAGGATCGTACTACATGTCCCTTGCAAGGATGGGTAGTCATCCCCAAGGTCCAAGAAATCAAAATTAAATCCAAACCATGGATTATGAGGTTAATCTCCATCGGGTCTATAGATGCCTGGCTGGCAGTGGAGTATGATCATGTGTGGCAAAACGTCTTGTCCAAAAGCAAGACCACTGACTGCTCAAACAGATAGGCTAGCCTAACAGTTTCATCCATAACAGGTTAAATCATTTTGTTCAAGATGAGGTAATGAACTCCATATCAGAGTAGTAAGGATAGGGTCAAATTCCCATCTCGCTTAGGTTGGGAATCCTATTCCCCAAAGCTCTGATTTCACTTACACTTGCACATGGGTTCAAGATAGTAGTGGCACATAACCAAATTTGGGATCTAGTAAATTAATTCAGTATACATATATTTGGTCCTAAGAGGGTTTGACAGTTTTAATATGTTTGTTCATGATACTAGAAATTTTGAGCCTTTGCAAAGTAGGTTGTTATATCTCTAACATAGTTGTCATACGTCAAATCCTGCACAAATCATTCATAGCCTTGCATACGAATCATAAGTGAAACTGACAATGGAAAGTTGAATGAGTTTCAAATGATAGGGAATGAAGCACATTGCACACATCGAGATGATGCTTAATAATTCTAATGCTTCATGTATTTCTCATCTAGTTTCATTCTTGGGATATTTGCTGGCGCTTGTATTTGAGTCTATGTGTTTTCAAGTTGAGTTCTCGCTGAAATGCTCAGGAGCATTTCCTAGTAGAGTCGCCATTTGTTGTGGCTGCTCCACAACATACCCCAAAATTTGGGACTCACCCTTTTTGCATGTGTTCCAAGAAGACCGAAGTGGCCCATATGCTAAATATCAAAGAAAAAGGCAAAAAACCACAAGGAGAAAAAGTGTCGCGATATCGCGACATGTTGCACTGTCGCAGCCAAAAGAGAAAAAAGTGTCGCGATATCACGACATGTTGCAGTTTCATGGCCAAAGGAAGAAAAAGTGCAAAGGAGGAAAAAGTGTCGCGATATCGTGACATGTTGCATCATCACAACCAAAAGAGAAAAAGTGTCGCGATATCGTGACATGTTGCACCGTCGCGACCAAAGGAGAAAAAGTGTCGCGATATCATGACATGTTGCATCATCGCGGCCAAAAGATAAAAAGTGTCACGATATCACGACATGTTGCATCATCATGACCAAAAGAGAAAAAGTGTCGCGATATCGTGACATGTTGCACCGTCGCGGCCAAAGGAGAAAAAATGTCGCGATATCGCGACATGTTGCATTTTCACAATTCAAAATGGGCAGGCAAGCAAAGAAAGAAAAAGTGTCACGATATCGTGACATGTTGCATTTTCGTGACCAAAACAGGAGAAAGAAAAAGTGTCGCGATATCGCGACATGTTGCATTTTTGCGGCCAAATGAGAAGAGAAAGAACAAGAAAGAAAAGTGTCGCGATATCGCGACATGTTACATTTTCATGGCTAAAAGCAACAAAAGAGAGCAAGGAGGCAAAAGTGTCACGATATCGCGACATGTTCCATTTTCGCCAAGGTAACGGACCTGCATAGTGACGTGGACATAAGGAAAAAATCCAGTGAATAAGACAAGCGTTACATAAGGAATATTTAATGATTTGAAATCATTTAAGATGGTCGTTACACACGGAAGGAAACGGACGCAAGCTCATGTGGAGAAAATGAAACGAAGGGCCACAAAATAGAAAGGAAAAGTTTTTCTTGGAAACCAAAATGCACGCATGCGCAAGGGAAGGTGAAACGAACAGTCAGGGAAGGTGAAATGAACAACCATTGGAAAATGAAATGAACAGTCATGGAAGGAGAAACAATTGTTTTTCAAAAGTTTAAATATGCCATTCAAAGAGGCCAGAAGGGGTGGGAAACTGCTACAAGTAGCGTTGCAGATTTGAAGGCAAGATAGCCATTCTAGACCTAGTTGGGTTGTTTTTCTTTCATAGACTGGTTTTTCTTCTTTATGGATATGGGTTCAAAATTTTTGTGAGCAGAGTTGTAGACTTGAAGGTGAGACGGCCATTCTAGACCTGTTTGAATCATTTTTCTTCAATGGACTAGTTTGGGAAAACCAGAAATTTTTGTTATTGTAAAATGACAAATTTTTAATACAAAAAATTTCATAAATTTGCATCTTATGGACAAGAAAGGAGGATTCATTTTCTGCATGCAATATTAAATGTCTATTTTTCCCCTTTTCAAATTTTAGGCTTGTAAATGGAGTTTATGCAAGTTTTCTTGGTTGCTTCATGCGAATGTTTAAATCTGAAAAACCTCATTTAAAACCCTAGGAACCAGCACTTAGCTTATCCGGATTGTGCTTGTTTGGTAGGTCCAATAGGTTAGGTTGCATGCATGAAAACCTCACATCTTCGGTTTTGTCGAAATAGGATAGCATCATACTGAATGTATTTTATTTTCAATTTTTTGCATTTCATTTTCATTTTCTGCATTTTAGTTTTTCCAGAGATTTTAACTTTTTTGCAACGCATTAAAATAAATATTTAAAAAAAATAAAAATCCAAAAAAACAATGAACAATCACTAAAGTTTCATGGTGAAATAAACCAACATTGCCCCTTGTTTACAGTTACTTGTAATCACTAAGGTGTTCCAAGAATTCAAATTGAATATCTTTATTTGAGATTACTAATACACATATGCAAATGCTAATACAGCGGAGACCTTGGAGAAGTCGTTTGTTTAACTTCTTTGCAAGAGGGGATTTGGAACCCAAATCCTAAATGAGAATGTACTTTCACAACTGGGTGAAAATACCACTCAATATATCCTATACAATTTTTATATTTCAATCCAAAGTTATCTCTCAGATCAATTCATTTACATAACTGGATCCCAATATGCATTCAGTTATTTCATCCTCTATAATAAATTTTTCAAGAATGCATTTGTAAATTGTTATCAAAATTTTCCAAAAATTTGATCCAACATAATAAATAATTATCTTCCTAATTTGGTTATCAAAATCCAATCCAAAGAGTATTTCTCTTACCTCCAAACGATACCAAATTTACCTCCAATATTTGCTTTAATACTATTCTATCAATCTCTCAAAAGATAAAATCCCCATAAATTCCCTTAAATCATCTAGCATCTCGGTTTATCTCTAATAATTTACTTTTCTAATCCCAATCAACATGAATGCCATTCCTTTGATTTTTTGGGATGTTTGGAAGAGTCCCATACCTCTTCCTATATGGACACAAATATCATCCATTCTTCTAATGGATTCCATTCATTAAAATTTTTATAATAAATCATAGTATGTATTTTACATACAAAATCTAAAAGTCCACTAAAATCATTACTTCCATTTACTTCTCATATTTAACATAGAAAATAACCAAGCATGAATAAACAATTCATTCAACATAACAAGGATTAATTCTTAATCTCATTCATCATTTATATACAAACATGCATCACATATTTGTATATCACATACAAAGAAATCACCAATCATGAATAGATGATTCATCCATCCTTAATATTTTCATAAATAAGGATTGATTCATAATTCCAATCCATCATTTGTTTGGAATATCACCAAACTTAGGGAAGATTCCCATACCTCTTCCCAAGGATTGGACACTAATCCATCCTTCCCAACTAAAATATCTTCTATTCTTCTAGTGGTTTATATTCATTTACAATTTTCATTGCAATTTGATAATTTTGCTTGTTAATTAAGATTCAACATTTCCAATTAATAGAAAATATCTATTCAATATAGCATAAAATTCTCATGCCTTATTCTACTTCATGATAAAAACTAATATTTATAATAATAGGGTTAAATCCCTCATGTTCAAAACATAATATAAATCTATGTTTAATGATATATTTTCTCGAATATAAGACATTCCCTATAGTATGTCACTCAATTTTCTATTTGATATATGTTTAGTACTTAAAGTATACACTAAATTTCCACATTTAGTACAGACTTTAAAACATACATACCCACTTTACAAAATTTTCCAATATTATTTGGTTTTTATCTTATACAAAATCATACCATTCTTGAAACAAACTAATGCTTACAAAAAAAGATATTCAAAATCATGTATCCTTATAGACCATAGTTATTAGATCAACTAAAATCCCCACAAGATAATATGTTAAGAGTCTAACAAAAATTGAAATTCACATAATACTATTATGAACAAAGTGTTCTCAAGTATTCATGCCTACAACCAACTATGTTTTGAGGTGATTCTGAGCAGTCTTCAATAAGGTGACAACTGTCTACCCATGTATCATCAGACGAAACTTGGAGAAACACATGCAAGCTACATGTGGTATTATTTGTGCTTGACTTTGGTTAAGTATATAGAGTTTAAAGTAGACACCATGGCATACATAACAGCTGACCAATGACAATAGGAGTTGGATTGAGGGTCTAATCATGGTATATAGCATTTGGTTAATGATGTTGGGTGAAAGCTTTTCAGCAGTGAACAAAATGATCTTTTAAAGGGAATGGTTATGTTAGAATGGTTCCATTGTCTAAGCATGGCTTCTACAGATCAAAACTTCCCCTTTCTTTAAATGTTGATATTGTTCAAGAATACACAAAAAGAACATACCATTGCAGATGAGTTGGTTGTACATATTTATTTTCGGTAACGCATTTTTGTGTTGGAATTTCGTTCCACTTTAGTGCTCTTTCTACAAAGAGTTTAAATCCACCGATCAACATGGAAGTGTTATGTTGTACATAGGATTCATACTTGGTTATGCCCATCAGGTGTTCAATTTATCTATGAGTAATCTAATAACATGGTGTGACCCTGTATTATCAACAAATTATAATTTATGAATGTAAGTTCATGGCAATGATCTAAATAAGTATGTTAGGATTACCACTAGTGGAAATATCCCAAAATAGAACGATCTAAGTATTCTAGAAACAATATATTTTCAATAAATATAAATAACAAATCCAAACAACTCATGTGGTAAACAAAATTGTTGTTTTAATTACTTCATTCGGATTGGTTTACCGTAGATATTTTTCTAGAGGTTTCTATATAGCCTGTCGATTGGTTTTAACCAACTATAGTGGTGATTATGAAGGCATAAAATTTAAAGATATTCTATTGCTGATCGAAACCACAAAATAAAAATACACTGAGAACTTTGTCATGTGAACCAAGAATGATGACAGTAACATGCTAAGGTTATTAGAACATATGAACCAATATCTTTGCAGAGACATCGCAACGATGAAATCTATAGCAGGACATAGATAGAATAGAATATTGGTTTCGATAGACCTGGACGCTCATATATTTGAAACTAATGCACAGGTATTTACAAGCAGCCCAAAAACCAAAAACATTATAAAAAACATTTTATTATGCCTCTCCACATAGGTAATCAATACAAATGGTAACTCAGTCTAGTAGTTGGGAAGCTACACAAATTAATCATAACTAACCTTCATTAAAAAATAAACCAATCTAAGTCTCTTATAAAGTTTCATAAATTACTTTCCAAGCATTGAAAGCATACAATTCATTGAATCCAAACCAAGAAAAAGGTTTGGATAGCTACGAGTAGGGGAAATATAATACTAGCCATACAATATTCAAAGCTCATAAATAAACAGAGTGGAAAGTTCCAACCTGAAACTCCAGCAATTGAATGCTTCCCTTGTGCTTCCTTAAGCTCTTCTTCTTCTCCAGCCTTCTCCCTCCAACATAACATAGCATACCTTTTTTTTCAATATCAATGGTGATTTATAGCTCTCTTTCTTCTTAGACAAGAAAGAGGTTTCTAAATATATATTTTATTTATATTGTTTATATATATATATATATATATATATATATATATATATATATATTAATGGAAAGGAAATCCATAGAGGTAAGAGCAGAATCTTATCCACTATTTCATACTTCCCAAAGTAGCCATATGAAGGAAATATTTATTACAAGGTAGTTTTTTTGTTTCTATTTTAATCCAATTTAAAATTGAACAAGCTCATAAAAAGCAAACTACCTAATTTCCTTCTAAAATAGGATCAACTAGATCCAATAAAATAAATCCTTTACTTTAAAAATTGCTCAATTTAAAGATTTCACAAAATCATAATAAATTTCATGATATATATATATATATATATATATATATATATATTATTTTAAGTAATTTGAAAAATGCAAAATATTATTTAATGTGAATTTTCAAATAAAATTCAATTAAACCAAACTCATGCAAATTAATCATGAAATCAATCACACACATATGGCATACAATCACTCGATGCATGTGCCCAATATCCCCCATCACCATTTTTCCTTTGATTGGGCAAGACTTTTTAGAGTAATACTCAAGTAACACCGCCATTAGGAAGGTAAATAGTTATGATAGGAATATGACATTTACATGTTGAGTCATCATAGTCATCATTACCCTTTGGTGGTCAGTCTTCCACCTATGAAAATAAATGTTCCTACAATCAAGCAATGCAGCATCATTTTATTTTGACAATACAATGCAACTATTTTAAGCATTGAAACCGGCTACCATTACACAAATAGCAACTTAAAAATAGTCCTCCAAGGTGGGATGTGACAAAAGGGGAGACCGTATAGTGCACAAAAAAAGGTTGAGTTAGAGTGTCCAAAGACACCATAAAGCACAAGTAAAAGTTGTAGCAATCCGTGGTGAAGAGGAGCCACCAGAGGAGTAGTAAAACCACCAAGAGAAAGAGGAGGAGCCACCATATTAAACCAAATGAGCCATTTGATAAATACAAGAAGGTAAAATATAGAAGGATACTTAAAATATCTCAAATATTTGATGCAATAAAGGTAAATAGGCTTGTATATCTGGTAGAACATTGATGAAACAATCACCAAATAAGAAGTGTTGAAGCACCACCAAAGGAGGAGCCACCACCATTAAAGAGGAGCATCCATTAAAGGAGAAGAGCCACCACCAAATTTTGGAAATCAAGAAGCACTCAACGATTGCAAAAGGAATACCAAATAACATACGTTGAAAGAAAGAAGAGTTGGTAAAGAATATTAAGGAAAAGAAAGGAATATTGAGCACAAAAAGAAAGATTACATGCAAGATATAAGTGGATCCACCACTTGTCACATCATTTAAAGACTTAATAAGCCACTTGGTGCAAACTAAAATGGAGTGCCAATGTTGGTACATGCTCATAATGTTCCAAATGAGCGCTCACTAAGAAATGACACTACATATTATAAAGTAACGCCTACACTATCCAGAGATTTGAACATCTAAAGTAACACCTACACCACCTAATAGAGAAGAGCAATAAGGAGTAACATCCAAATATTGCATTGAGTGCCATGTGGCACATAAGGAAAAAAATATAGTTAGGTATGAAGAGCCCAAACCATCAACATAGCATGCATACTAAGCATTCAAGATTAGATAACATTGAAGAGATAATAGGAGGATAGTCAAACGTTGAAAAGAGTGCCATAAAAAGGAATAACAATAAATGCAGTGAAAGGATCTTGCCAAGCATTGAAGATTAAGAGGAGAATAGCACCCAAATTAGCATGCAAGTTGCAATCAAAGGAGCAGTAGACCAATACGTAGCACCTCATCTCCAAGGAGGTATATTAACATTCAAATATTATTTGCATATTCATTAAGGTTAAGGAGGCATAAGGTTTATCAATTCTAAGGTTAAGTTTAGTTAATTAAATGCATGGAGATATAAGGAAATAAATTGGTAAATTACAACCTTAGATGATTTATTGATTGATTAGAAATAATATTTAAGGAGAATATAACTTGAGAGCTTTTTAAAAATTACATTATTTGAAATTCAAGTTGTTGTGGCTGCTCCACAACACACCCCAAAATTGGGGACCCCCTTTTTTGCACACTTTCCAAGAAGATTGCAGTGGCCCAGATGTTAAAAGAGCAAAGAAAAGCAAAAATGATAAGTTGTCGCGATATCGCGACATGTTGCTCCGTCGTGACCAAAAATGAAAATTTGTCGCGATATCGCGACATGTTGCTCCATCGCGACCAGAAATGAAAAGTTGTCGCGATATCGTGACATGTTGCTCCGTCGTGACCATAAATGAAAAGTTGTCACGATATCACGACATGTTGCTCCGTCGCGACCAGAAATGAAAAGTTGTCGCGATATCGTGACATGTTGCTCCGTCGTGGCCAAAAATGAAAAGTTGTCGTGATATCGTGACATGTCGTGTTTTCGCGGCTAAGAGCAACAGAATGCAGCATGATGAGAAAATGTCGCGATATCATGACGTGTTGTGAAATCACGGTCAAAGCAGTCAAACAGAACAAGATATATCGCAACACGTCTCATTTTTGTGATGCAAGACAAAGAACTAAGTTGAAGACTCAAAGTTGTCGCGATATCGTGACATGTTGTGCTTTCACGATGTTTGATGGGTAAAACAACCAAGTACAGAAAGTGTCGCGATATCGTGACATGTCATGAAATCATGGTTCATAGAGGAGAGAGAAAGACAAAGTGAAAAACGTCGCGATATCGCGACATGTCATGAAATCACGGTTCATAGAGGAGAGAGAAGATAAGGCGCTAGAATTGTCACGATATCGTGACATGTCATGAAATCATGGTCAAAGCAGTCAAAATAGGGCAAGGAGAAAAAACGTCATGATATCGCGACATGTCAGGTTTTTGGCAGGAAAGTGAAAAAGGAATAAAGGAAGGAAATTGTCGCGAAATCACAACAGGTTGCATTTTTGCGATCTGTCGATGGCAACGGAGATGAAGATAGAAAGTGTCACGAAATCATGACTTGTCTCATTTTCGTGATTTGCGACGACCTACAAGCTAAGCAAAGGAAATATGTCATAATTTCATGACATGTCACGTTTTCGTGGCCAAGTGCAGTGAGACAGCCCTCTCATTTTTGCGATGCATGAAGGCGGACAAGGCTGCTGATAGAAAAATGTCGTGATATCGTGACATGTCTCATTTTCATGATGCATGAAGGCGAACAAGGTTGTGGACATAAAAATGTCACGATATCGTGACATGTCTTATTTTCGTGATATAGGTAGAAGAGCAAAGCTGCAGATATAAAAACGTCGTGATATCGTGACATGCTATTTTTGTCATGATTCATGATGGGCCATTATAGAACATGCAGGGAAGTGTTGAACACATGGCACGAAGATGTCAGGGCTATGATAACACTTTAGGATCGACAATTACAGTTCACAGAGAAGATCAAACGTTTCGACGTCGAGCAAAAAGTCAAAAATGATGAAGAGACGGGGAAGATGAAATGACGGGACTTGGGAAACGAAACGAAGCGTCGCAGAGTGAAACAGAGAGCATGGCCAGAAATTTTAAAAGTAGAAGCACAGATTGGTACAAGGGTCGAAAACCGCTACGGGCAGAGTTGTAGAGCTGAAGGTGATAGGCCATTCTGGGCCTGCTTAGGAGCGTTTTCCTTCATTTGTTCTGGTTTTGATAAACTGGAAGTTTCTGTTGTTGTAAAATCGACATATTTTTAATACAAAAATTACAGAGAGTTGCATCTCATTGGCAAGAAAGAAGGAGTTATTCTTTGCATGCAAGATTGAATGTTTATCTTTCCCCTTTCCGATTTTAGGCTTATAGATGGAGTTTAATGCAAGTTGTCTTGGTTGCTTCATGCGAATGTCTAAATCTGGAAACCGTAGTTAAAACCCTAGAAACTAGCACTTAGCTTATCTAGATTGTGCATGTTTGCAAGTTCAATAGGTTAGGTTGTATGCAGAAAACCTCATTATCTTCGGTTTTGTCGAATAGGATTGTCGCATTCTGAATGTATTTTAGTTCCATTCTCTTTGCATTTTATTTTCACTTCTTTATTTTTTTGCATTTTTTATTTCACAGGAAATTTAATTTTATTTATTACGAGTCATTCAAATAAACAATTGAAAATCTACCAAAATCTGAAAACAAAATAGTTTTATCATTTCACATCGAATTCATTCGGATCAAATGAACAATCATTGAAGTGTCAAATAAAATAAACCACAGTGCCCCTTGTTTACAGTTACTTGCAATCACTAAGGTATTCCAAGCATTCAAATTGAACAATATTATTTGTGCAAAATGCTAACATAGCGGAGACCTTGGAGAAGTTACTTGTTTAATTTCTTTGCAAGAGGGGATTTGGAACCCAAATCCTATTGGAGAGTGTGTTTTCACAATCGGGTGAAAATACCACTCAACAGATTGGCGCTAGAAGGAGGGCCTGGATGGGTTTATTTTAGTGTGATTTAAATGCTATAGGGATTTAAATTTTGAATATTTCATGCCCTATTGATTATTATCTTTAGCTCCTCTTTTAACAATACAACTTTGTACTGTTAAAAGGAGGACATGAATTGCTATGCACTTTCCTAACGCTTTGATTGTTCATACAGGAATAATGTGATTTGATTTGATTTAAAAAATAAAAAAAAAAAAAAATTGTTAAAGTTATATTCTTTAAGATTCACTAATGGCTATGTTTACACCGTGGATGCCAGGTAGCCCATTGAACATACCGGGAGTTCAACATTATTTGCCCGTTGGTTTTGAGAGATGTCTTCCTCGATTTTTGTCTAATGGGACAAATACTCGTAGAAGAACATATTCAAGCATTCAAATTTGTTGTGAATCACTTAACAATTTGGTATGATGATGTTGTTTGTAAAATGTTCCCTTACACCTTGGACAAAGTGGCATATGATTGGTTTACAAGTCTGCCTTTAGGGTCTATCACTTCTTGGGCTCAACTAGAGGCAACATTTCTTAATCAATTCAACAGAGAGCAAGTTGACCCAATCCGCATGTATGAGCAGTTTTTCACTATTAAAAAAGGACCAAGTGAAAATGTGAAGTCATTCTCTGAAAGGTTTTTTGGATTATATACTCAATTAGTGACATTTTATGCTCTTTCAGAAGAAGTGGCTCTCCAAATATACGTCAATGCTCTTGACCCACTCACTTCCACATATTTGCGAGGGATGCCTCAAATCACATCTTTGTCACAAGCCTATACTCAAGCAATGGCAATTGAGCAACAACTGAGTTATCAAAATTATGGTGTGGGTTTTGGATCATATAATCTTCAATCATTTAATACCTCCCTTACCCACCCGATGATTTATCCACCTCAACCGAGTTCAAGTTTGAATCAATTTCAGAATCAACAATCGTTCCCAAACTTCAATCAATTGCAAAATCCTCAACCTACTATGCAAGATCAATCATCTTTCTTAAGTATGAATCAACTTCAAAATACTCATCTTGATTCAAAAGATGTTTCTAAAATCAATTTCAATGATTTTCATAATATGATGATTTCAGGCAAGGGAGGAGTACTAGATCCAACTAGTATTGAAACATGTGATAGATTGGGAACCCTTGACTCACCAAAAGATGAATTCTATGAGGATGAATCTGTTTCGGATGACACATTGGATGACATTGTTGAAAGTAATGGCCCAAAAAATTCACACCTTCCAAATTATGTTAAACGTGAATCATGGGTTACACATGTGGATTATGATAGCCTTATCAATTTGAATACAAGCAATAACCCAATTTTGGAAGTAATTGAACCATCTAAGGAAGGTGAAGATAAATTTGATGAGAAACATGTTGATGAATTAAAATATGATGAAGAAATAGTTGAGCATCACAATTTGATTTTGAAAGATGATCATTATGATTCTTGGGGTAAATGGGAAGAGTATGCTCACTCCAAACCTTCTGATGAATTTTGTGTGCCTATTGATATATAGGATAATACAATTGCCTTTTCATATGAGGATATTACAAGTCCTGTACAATCTGAGAATGTTTTGGAAGAAGGGTTGGAATCTCATCAAAGGTTGGAGAAGGATAATGATTCTACTACCATGGATGAAGAAGGAGAATCAATTGATTTTGTTCCCCTTGAGGGGCAAGAAATCGAAAATCTTGATCCACCTATTGCTTCTACAATGTCTATGCCATCTCAAAATGATGAAATTACAAAACCTAAGTGGTGTGGGTTTGATACTATTGATGATCCTAATGAAAATATGGATTTTGAGGCAACTCAAGCCATTGATCATGGAAAGGTGTCACGCGACACATATCTTGAAAAACTAGGCTCTTGTTTTGAAAAAGATGGACGCATGTTTGATTGGGTGCCTAACTTTGGTGTTTTTGAACAGGTGTTGGATGATGAAGAAGACAACGAGAAAAAATAAAAGGCTACTAACACTCATCAAGTTATGGTAAATTTTAATCATGATGGGTTGAGTATGGATGACAAGGTGAAATCTTTACCTTTGGTAGTAGCTACAAAAATTTTAAGTGATAGGTTACATGGTGTCCCTTTGGATGCTAATATCATTAATGGGGAAATGTCAAATTTTGTTGATGCTTGTCAAGTCTTGAATTATTTTGATTGCTTTAAAATCCTGGAAAATGATTTGAATTCAAGACTTTTAGAAATAGGCTCTTGTTTGCAACATCTCACATTTGAAAAGGAAGGCCTAATTTTAAATCATGAATCGAATTATGAAGTGGATACTTTCATGAATAGACAAGAAGAGATTGAAAACCATTTATTGTCTTATCAATTCAATGAATTAAAATTTCAAAATGAAATTGCTAACGTTATCCAAGCAAGTTGGGCGAGTGAGAAAGGCATAATGGGAATTGTAATATTGTTTGGCCTACTTTTATTCTTGCATTTTTGCAAAGCTTGGTATGCGCCTAATGTTCAATGTCTTTCGAAATGTGCTAACCGTATTTGGGATCCGGGCAAATGATGGCCCAAATTTTTGCACCATCTTGTACAATAGTGTATATAATTTTTGGTTTTTGGTGTGGGTTTTCAAGTTTTCATTTTTGGGATTGCTATTTGGGTTTGGATTTAAGTTGTGTGTTGGTCCTTTGGATATGTTTGGTTGGTCTATTATATAAAAAAAAAAGAGAAAAAAAGAAAATTGAGATGTCAACTTATGCCTAAGATCAGGAGAATATGAAACATTGGAATTGTGTTGTAGAAAGCTCCGCAAGTAACACAAACATTTTAAATAATATCGTTTGAAACTTGTGATGCATGAAGTTGTCAGTTTTACAAATTATGGCAATACTCCATCCGCAATTCAAAAGGCAATGCATTCATATTACATCCCACTTTGCATATACATGCCATCTTAGTTGCATATGCATTTCAAATACAAATCATTTAAAATATGTCAAATCCTCTTAGGGTTATTCTATAACATAAAAAATAATAAATAATAAAAAATCCTAAGGTTGGGAACTGATGCCCGAACTATCTTGAACCAAGCACATTCTATTCATATTAAAGAGGATCTTGAGCAAAATGATCAAAACCAGACTTGGAAGAAAAGGTGAGGCGAAAGGAGTATTTCGTGTCTATCCTATCATGCAACATAATCCTTGAAACAATGGTTTTTACCACTCCCATAAAAGCTTAAAGCCTAAAACCAGAGTAGTAAGGATAGGGTTAAATCCTCATCGAACTTAGGTTGAGGATCCAACTCCCCAAAGCTCTGATTTGACCTACATGGAGTAGTAAGGATAGGGCATAATTCTCATCTCGCTTAGGTTGAGAATCTGATTCCCCAAAGCTTCCATTTTTCCCATTTCATCATAAAGCTTGGATTGGAAGGATCGTACTACATGTCCTCTGCAAAGGATGGGTAGTCATCCCAAAGGTCCAAGCAATAAAAGTAAAACTAATTTTTCCCATTTCATCTCAATATTGGATTGGAAGGATCGTACTACATGTCCCTAGCAAGGATGGGTAGTCATCCCAAAGGTCCAAGAAATAAAATTAACTAATATTTCCCATTTTATCTTAATATTGGATTGGAAGGATCGTACTACATGTCCCTAGCAAGGATGGGTAGTCATCCCAAAGGTCCAAGAAATAAAAGAAAAAGAATGAATGAAGCCAAATTATGGATTATGGGGTTAAGTATGCTCATGCGTGGCAGCATGTCTTGTTTAAAGCAAGACCACTGACTGCTCAAACGGATAGACTAGCTTGACAATTTCATCCATAACTGGTTAAATCATTTTGCTCAAAGTGAGGTAATGAATTCCATATCAGAGTAGTAAGGATAGGGTTAAATTCCCATCTCGCTTAGGTTGGGAATCTGATTCCCCAAAGCTCTGATTTCACTTTCACTTGCACATGGGTTCAAGATAGTAGTGACTCATAACCAACTTTGGGATCTAATAAAGCAATTCATTATACATATAGTTGATCCTAAGAGGGTTTGATAATTTTAAATATTTGTATATGATATTAGAAGGTTTAAAGCTTTTATAAAGTAGGTAGTTATATCTCTAGACCATTAATTAGGCTATGCAAATCATTCACAACCTCACATATGCATTCATGTAAAACTGACAATGGAATGTGGATCAATTTCAAACGATAAAGAATGGAACACACTGCACACACCGAGCTGATACTTAATGATTCTAATGGTTCATGTATTTTTGATCTATCGGCATTTGTTTTTTATGTGTTGACGCTTGTATCTAAGCTTGTGTATTTCAGGTTAGGTTCTCACCAAAATGCTCAGGAGCATTTCCCAGCAGAGTCACCATTTGTTGTGGCTGCTCCACAACACACCCCAAAATTGGGGACCCCCTTTTTTGCACACTTTCCAAGAAGATTGTAGTGGCCCAGATGTTAAAAGAGCAAAGAAAAGCAGAAATGATAAGTTGTCGCGATATCGCGACATGTTGCTCCATCGCGACCAAAAATGAAAAGTTGTCGCGATATCGCGACATGTTGCTCCATCGCGACCAGAAATGAAAAGTTGTCGTGATATCGCGACATGTTGCTCCATCGCGACCAGAAATGAAAAGTTGTCGTGATATCGCGACATGTTGCTCCATCGCGACAGAAATGAAAAGTTGTCACGATATCGTGACATGTTGCTCCGTCGCGACCAGAAATGAAAAGTTGTCGCGATATCACGACATGTTGCTCCATTGCGGCCAAAAATGAAAAGTTGTCATGATATCGTGACATGTCACGTTTTCGTGGCTAAGAGCAACAGAATGCAACATGATGAGAAAATGTCACGATATCGCGACATGTTGTGAAATCACGGTCAGCAAACAAGAAGATATCACAACATGTCTATTTTGATCGACAAAGAACTAAGTTGAAGACTCAAAGTTGTCACGATATCGCGACATGTTGTGCTTTTGTGATGATGTTTGATGGGTAAAATAGCCAGTAAAATGTCACGATATCGCGACATGTCATGAAATCGGTTCATAGAGGAGAGAGAAGACAAAGTGAAAAATGTCACGATATCATGACATGTCATGAAATCACGGTTCAAAGAGGAGAGAGAAGATAAGGCGCTAGAATTGTCGCGATATCGTGACATGTCATGAAATCGCGGTCAAAGAGTCAAAACAGGGCAAGGAGAAAAAATATCATGATATCGTGACATGTCAAGTTTTTGCGAGAGGAAAGTGAAAAAGGAATAAAGGAAGGAAATTATCGCGAAATCATGACAGGTTGCATTTTTGCGATCTGTCGACGACAACGGAGATGAAGATAGAAAGTGTCACGAAATCGTGACTTGTCTCATTTTCATGATTTGCGATGACCTACAAGCTAAGCAAAGGAAATATGTCATGATTTCGTGACATGTCATGTTTTCATGGCCAAGTGCAGTGAGACAGCCCAAAACAGAAAAACGTCACGATTTCACGACATGTCTCATTTTCGCGGTGCATGAAGGCGGACAAGGCTGCTGACAGAAAAATGTCATGATATCGTGACATATCTCATTTTCGTGGTGCATGAAGGCGAACAAGGCTGTGGACATAAAAATGTCGTGATATCGCGACATGTCTTGTTTTTGCGATACAAGTAGAGGAGCAAAGCTGCAGATATAAAAACGTCGCGATATCGCGACATGCTATTTTTGTCATGATTCACGATGGGCCGTTATAGAACATGCAGGGAAGTGTTGAACATGTGGCACGAAGATGTCAGGGCTATGATAACACTTTAGGATCGACAGTTATAGTTCACAGAGAAGATCAAACGTTTCGACGTCGAGCAGAAAGTCAAAAATGACGAAGAGGCGAGGAAGATGAAACGAAGGGACCTGGGAGATGAAACGAAGCGTCGTAGAGCGAAACAGAGAGCATGGCCAAAAATTTTAAAAGCAGAAGCACAGATTGGTACAAGGGTCAGAAACCGCTACGGGTAGAGTTGCAGAGCTGAAGGTGATAGGCCATTATGGGCCTGCTTAGGAGCGTTTTCCTTCACTTTGTTTTGGTTTTGATAAACTGGAAGCTTCTATTGTTGTAAACTGACATATTTTTAATACAAAAATTACAGAGTTGCATCTCATTGGCAAGAAAGAAGGAGTTATTCTCTGCATGCAATATTGAATGTTTATCTTTCCACTTTTCAGGTTTTAGGCTTATAGATGGAGTTTAATGCAAGTTGTCTTGGTTGCTTCATGCGAATGTCTAAATCTGGAAACCGTAGTTAAAACCCTAGAAACCAAGCACTTAGCTTATCTGGATTGTGCATGTTTGCGGGTTCAATAGGTTAGGTTGTATGCAGAAAACCTCATATCTTCGGTTTTGTCGAATAGGATTGCCGCATTCTGAATGTATTTTAGTTCCATTCTCTTTGCATTTTATTTTCACTTCTTTATTTTTTTGCATTTTTTATTTCACAGGAAATTTAATTTTATTTTAATTACGGTCATTCAAATAAACAATTGAAAATCTACCAAAATCCGAAAACAAAATAGTTTTATCAAATATATTCACATCGAATTCATTCGGATCAAATGAACAATCATTGAAGTGTCAAATAAAATAAACCACAAGTGCCCCTTGTTTACAGTTACTTGCAATCACTAAGGTATTCCAAGCATTCAAATTGAACAATATTATTTGTGCAAAATGCTAACATAGCGGAGACCTTGGAGAAGTTACTTGTTTAATTTCTTTGCAAGAGGGGATTTGGAACCCAAATCCTATTGGAGAGTGTGTTTTCACAATCGGGTGAAAATACCACTCAACACAAGTATTGAAATATTTGCAAATAATTTAACTAGGAGGAATAAGGTTTTCTACATTGAAAGTGAAACATTAAATTTTCAAATATCCTTTATTTTATAAATTTCTAATTAGGGAGATACAAGGAGTTCAACACCAAACTAAATATTTAGAAACTTAGAAATCTTACTATTAAAAATTGAAGCACTACATTAGGTTATTAGAAATTTGGAAAATTACACTTGATATTAGTCTCTTGCTCAAAATTACGATACATAAGACATCCAACTTTAAAGTCTTGAAGATAAATATTTGTATCATTTGAAAGTGCATTAAAATTATTTTTAGCTTTCTATTCACAAATAAGGAGAAATAAGGCGAAGAATAGTATTTGAACATTAGGGAGATAAAAGGGATTCAACTCAAAGAAAACTAAGAAAGCTAAGCATTTTATCAAGACCTTAGTATATTGAAAATAGGAGAAAGGTATCCTACAAATTTAGAATTGAATAAAGTATATCAAACTTGATCCTATACTAAAATTACAAGTTGGACAAACAAAAAACCTCAAAACTAGGAAGCCATAAGGTAGACAACTTCAAAGGCTTTAACTAATAAAAATTTCTATCAAAGTTGTTCACAATACTAAAGAGAAAATTAATTCTATTCAAAATTTTGATATTTTATTGATCACATACTACAAGAATTGAAGGTTAGAATCTAGAAGTTGAAAAGATTGGGAGACATAAGGAATACTATAATTTCTTAATACAATGGATAAGTTAGCAAGAGGAACACATCATCACAAGATATACTATAAAAGGATTCAAGATCAAAATACATACAATATTCCATAACAAAGATGCAAAATTACATCAAACACAAACAATTCTATAGGTTAAAATGAAAAGGAAATTTGGTTTATTGATTCTGGTGCAAGTCATCACATGATAGGGAATTTATAATAGTTTGATTTTCTTGAAGTCACTAACAATTTTAGGTTGAAAATTGTAGATGGAAAAACCTATCATATACATGGATATGGGTGTGTAACACCTATCACATAATTTCCAAATATTTTGTTACATGATGTTATGTATGTTCTTGGATTAACATCAAATCTTATTTCAGTAGCCAAGTTGGTAGAGAGTAAAATAATGGTTGATTTTATATATATATATATATATATAATATATATATATATATATATATGGAGTCAATAAGTGTCTCATAATAAATAAAAATGAGGTAGAAGCTACAATATCAATCCACAATGATATATATGCTCTAGAATCAATTGAGATTTCATAAGATATTATTGTATTTCAAAACAACACTAATGAATTTTTTGAGGAACAAATTACAGAAAATGGAAAATCCATATATCATAAAATTCAATGGGGAAATAGAAGATTCAGAATAAGAAATATGAGAGGACAACAAAACTATGGACTACTTGGCCATCTAAAAATTAAATAAGAAGAAGAACTTGATCAAACTGAAGAACATTTGAAATATGAAGATCCATATTGAGGACTAAAAGTCTTTACTAACAAAATAATGTAATACAAGGGGGTGTTGGAATATATTACATTATTTGGTACATTCCAATGTACCATTTTTGGTACATCTATAGATTAGGAGTTTGTCTTAGATTAAGGTTTGAGTATTTACTTTATGCAATGTAATAAATGCACAAGTGTTATTAGAATGTGCAAAGTACTTGATGATGTAAATGTGCATGTAGTCCATGTGTACATGAGTCATAGAATAGGAAGATGAAGATTCATAGGTAGGTGAAAGGCCAAGATACATATCTCTTTATATATAGGCCTTTGATATAAGGAAGAGTAGCATAGAGAATAGTAGAGAATATGAGTAGAGAAAGTAGATACAATATAGAGCATGTATGAATTATGGAGTGTTTGAGACCTCCATTATACAACATTGTACTATTTTTGTGAGATTTCATTAATGGCAGTTTTATGAGTTATTGCAAAAGTTTCTTATAAAATTTTCCAGCTTATTATATTTTCATTATCATATAGTTAATATTGCATGCTCATTTTAGTTATTATGGTTGCATTTACTTAAATATATAACATCAAAATCTAATGCAATGTACTTGTAGTAGCCCAACTATTATCTTTGGGTTCCTAATAATTAGGGACTATGGAAAATGAGTCATAATTTTGGAATCCCATGAACACTTTTGCATGCTTTCAAATTTTGAATAATAATAAAAGATCAACCCAATGTGGGAATGATGATTAATCCAAAATAGTGTAATTTTCTAAAAGTGTAATTTTTTGGAAGGTGTGATTCATTCTAAATGATAAAATCATTATTTTGCAAGGTGGAAAATCACTCTTTTCAAATGAGTGAATCATTAATTTTGGGGGCAACTAGGACAAGGAACATGAGATCCAAGGAAAGTGATATTTATATCAACTTATGGCACTAAATGCTAATTAAAAGGCTAGTTAAGGGTTTAAAGGAAATTTGGGAGGTACGTAACATTTAGCGGTGCATCCTTTTGCTAAAGATACCCATATATTGATAGTTTTACTAAATAAAAATTAATTACCTTAGGTAATTCATTGGTGCATAATTTTCTATAAATAGGAGCTAAGTACTATGTTGTATTATATTTTGGACATTGAAGAAATTAGAGCTACACTTTGTGGACTCCACATTGTATTATCAAACCATATTTAGAATAATAAAAAGGATTGTGTATGGAATTTGATCTTCGATTGTGAAACTATCCTTTCACTTTCTTTTTTTCCTTTCCTTTGATTATTTTAAATTGCACATGTATTTAAGGGCATTGATGTTATTTAGTTTCTCCACATATATTGATTTATTGTATAGCCTTCTTGTTATGCATAATTGTATTTTTTTTCTATACATTTGTTTTAATATTTCACACCCTTATCTTCTCACATTTACTTTTTACATTATTTTATATTAGGTTAGCAAAGCTATGGAAGCCAATCTAAATTCAAATATCAAATGAGGTATGATCCTCCTTCCAACTATTAATATGGAACCATATGTGCATTAGGAGCTAGAGTGTCTTAATTCAACATGTTTTTGGTATGTTCAATGGGACCAAGGGCTCAATTTCTATGTCAAAATCTAGCCTAGTCCATTTTCCTAAAACATTTATATCTAAGGAAACCTATATTTTGATTTTATTGGTGAAACTATAGTTACTTCATGAAATGACAATTTATTTATGAAACCCAACAAAATTTCCTAGGAGTAACATTTTGATTTTAGAATAGTAGAACAAATATTTCATAAATTATAGAATCAAAGGCTTGGAAATTTATTTCGATTCTTAAGAATTTTGTTTAAGCCATAAAACAATGATTCACTCCTCTTTTGGAAAAAAATTATGGTTTGTCATTGGTAAAAGTGATTCACCATATTTAAGAGAAAGTTTTCATCTCTTTTTCTAAATGGTGATTGCTACTTTTATAGAGAAAATTATACAAATTTGAAAAGAAATACTTTGTGAAGTACCAAATCACTACTTTCTATGAGAATGATTCATCCATTTTTAAAAAATTGTGATTTACTCATTTTGTTTTTGAAAATATTCCTAAGTCAATTTCAAGCAAATCATCATTTTACAAAATGTAACTATTTGTCAATTTTTTTAGAAAAAACTATTTTCTAACCTAGATTTTCTTATGGATGCAAAGAAAAACAAGGAATGGTCTAGGCTTATGAATATGATGTCAAATATGTAATAGTTTAGAAAATAATTTTATCCAATTAAACTCATTCCTCATCAAAGAAATACGAAAGTCAAGAAGGTAATGACTAACATGAAAATATGTAAACTTGATAAATTGATTCAAACTCCATCAAAATAAAAATAATTAGTAGCAACTCCAATGAAACATAGTTGGAATCCCTTTCCACCACCTCACCAACTTATTGGTCCATCAAAGTGGGCTATTTTAGTAATATTCCCATATATGATCTTAACTTACCTAGAACCACTCAACCCAATTGTGATTACAAACCTTCTATACAAAATGCCTCAATTATCATAATCATTACTCATTACATCACAACCTACTAGCCAATCATGAATTTCAATTAGATAAATCACTAGTATGACTTCTGTCTAAAATAATAATACCTTGCAAATAGGGTCTAATCCACATGTATGAATGATCCAAAGACCAAAAATGTTCTATTTCTAAAATAATATGCAAAAATTAAACACTATTCATTCTCAAATCATATCTAACTAGTAATGGGGCCTTTCAAATACATTGATCCTTCCAAATCATAGCAACTAGGGATAGGTATATGGGAATATGATATTATATTGTATATGGGTATTATGGATAGTTGGCATGGGCTACAAATAACCCAAGGTTGATTTTACTATACTATTATATTATAATAATGAGTTGGATAAGGATTTATAAATTAGATATAATTAGGATATACCCTCCCCAATATAGCATTAGATGTTGGGTATATAATGAAAGGATATTGTCATAGTAATAAAGCATACTTCATATTCAATATTCTCTTGTAGTAGTTTGTACCCATGGAGTGGCCTCTCATCTTACAAGATATTAAAAGGTTATTCCTTCCTTAAGGATATTATCTATCTCATTATACAAATTTTTATTATGGATAAATGACTTTTTATTTTAGTATGTGGTGGATAATTTATATTAAATTGAGTAAAGATTTATAAAAAGTGGTATTTGTTGGATTTTAAGCCAAATTAGAATAGGTCCCAATATATTTTATCAATAATAGAATTAAATATAAGAGCAATAAAAATATATGTTGGTCAATATAAATTATAATAACATTCAAAATAACATAAAATATGAATCTCATTGGCAAGAAGGAAGTATTTATATTGTTTGTTTGAAAATAACTCATCTTTTAGGAGCCATATATTCACAAAGGGTTATCCGATTCAGCTAATTCTTGGACCAACTTGTATGGAAATTGAATAGCTTTAAAATAAGTGGCCATATGAAGAAATCCAAGTAATATTGAGGGATATATGATCTTGTGAATTTATTTATAATAAGGGTAGTGATGATTTTCAAGTTGTGAAAAATAAAATTGCAAATATTTATCAGCTAAGGTTCGGATGATGGGAAGAGCAATGAAGGGCTAGGACTTTAGTGAGGCAAGACATTCTATCTAGACATAGAATTTTTAAGCTAAGATTTTTTTCCCTTATTTATCATAGAAATTTTACATGCAAATTATTATAATTTTTTTATCAAATATTATATTTTCTATAGGACATTCTAATAAATTTCAATAGATTTTGAATTTTAATTTTTTTCCATGGATCAATTTATAGTTAAATCCTTATAATAATCTCTAGTGATAGATATTAGTGAGCACACCTTAGAGATATCCTCCTTGCTCCAAGATAGGGTGATTTTTGGTAAATTTAATGGGTATTGGCCAAGGGCTTCAACTTTGAGAAAATGGATTGATAGGAGTTAGAAGTCTCCAAGATTGATTCTATATTTTCTTCCTAAAGATTTCTTCCTAGCCATTTTTTGTTCTAGGTAATAAAGAGAAAAACATCTTAAAAGAGGGTCCTTGGTTTATGGGAAGAGTAGGACTCTTCCTTATCCGGTGGCATGAAGGCTTTTCACCTAAAAATATAAATCTATCCCTAGTACTAGTATGGGTTAGGATTTTTTAGTTATCCATTAAATTTTATAAAATAGATACATTTAAGGCAGTAGGTAACACTCTAGAAGAATTCCTTGAGATTTTAGATACTACAAAAAATGGATTCTTGGCTATTAATGCTTGGATATTAGTCATGATTGATATAAGTAAAGCTTTACCAAAATTAATCATTCTTAAGTATGGGGATAATATGTGGATCCAAACCACAGATTATGAAAATCTATTTTTTAGACATAGAATTTTTCATGAGGTGGGACATATTGAGGGATCATGCCCTAAGAAGAGCCCATCAAAATAATATGTCAAAAACCGCAAGAGAATCTTACAAATGGATATGGATGAAGATGGTTTTCAACTTCCAAAATATAGATGTAGATAAATGAAAGAAAATAAATAGTGGAGACCATTAAGGAAGGATATTGGAAGAAATACCAACTATTTTGAGGCTTTATCCTATGAAGAAAAATTAGATCAAAACTTAGAGGACATAGTACAATAGGTTCAACATATTAACAAGGAACCATCTATTCAATGATCCTGATTTAGGGAATAACATTCTTTATGAACCAAAGGAATGCATCTCATCAAATTTTGAAGACTCTCTTGAAGTACCATGCACAATTCAAGAGAAACAAATTGGTAATAAAAATGCAGTTTTAGAAGTTAATACCTCTACCATTAATAAGGAAATATCAAAAAATGAGCAGGACAAGTCAAAAGCTTCTATAGCAGAGCCAAGAGAGAATAAATATTATGAAAAATAAAATTATAAAAGAATATCGAGGAATAGAATAAAATACCTACTCTTGATATGGGTAAGGTAAAAATAGGAAAACCCTCAAATTATCAAGCAAGATCCAAGGAAGTAATAGCAAACATAGAGAAAGGAACATAAACCAATTTGGTTGAACTTCTCTTTACCAAAGAATAAAATGATATTGGTAATACACATATGGGGCTAATAGACCCTAAAAAGACATTATTATCATCTTATGTAACATAAGGGGTGCTAATACCCCCTCAAATTAGATGTGTATCAGGGAACTTTGTTTAGGTAATAAGCTTGATAGTCGTTGTATCCAAGAAACTAAAATGACAAAATAAGTGTCAAAAACTATGAAAGCTATATGGGTAAGATGTGAGTGAGATGCTATAGATTCTGAAGGAGTGACATGGGGAATTCTAACTTGTTGGAATCCTTCTAGAACTTCTTGTGTAACCATTCATACAAGTAGACATTGGGTAGCCTCTTTAGTCACTTGCTACTTTGCAGATATTCATCTCATCCTTATCAATGTCTATGGACCTACAACTCAATCAGGTAGATTAGAATTTTGGAGTGGTATTGAAGCCTTTATAAGAATTAAAGACCAAGAAACCTGATTTATGATCATAGGATATTTTAATTCCATAACCAAGCTAGATGAAATTTTTGGGGGAATTAAGAAATTAACCTAAAGTATGAGAGATTTCTCAGCTTTTATTCAAAACAATAATCTATGGGAGGTTGAGTTTGAATAAGACAACTATGCATGAACAAACAATAGGAGAGGCCAGAACCTAATAGCAGAAAAATTAGATAGATGCATACTCTCATATCATTGGCTATACGAAAAAACATGTGCTAAAATTAATACCTTAACAAGGATTGGTTTAGATCATTGGCCAATAAGATTTAAAATGGTAGTAAGTGAATACAAAAAGAGATCATATTTTAAATATGAGAAGATGTGGGAATACCATCCTCATTTTGTTGATATGATAGCACAAATGTGAAATTCTTAAAAAAATGATGGAATGTATGTTCTTCCAAAACAAATTAAATATATGACATCTAGATTAAAATAAAGGAACAAGAACACTTTTGGAAATATTTTTGGGAAGAAATAACTAAAATATAAACTTTTAAAATTCCAAAAAGGTGATCATAATAATCCAAGCTTAGAGGAAAGTGAGTTTTTAGTGAATATCATAAAGTTTTGAGTAAGGAAGAGAAATTATGGATATTAAAATAAAGACAAACGTGGTTAAAATAAGGAGATAAAAATGCAAATTTTTTTCATAGGATGGCTATAGTACATAGATCAACATCCAAAATTAGTAGAATTAAATCAATAGAAGGGGTTTGTATTGAATATCATAGAAAAATTAGAAAAGAGTTCAAGTATTTTTATCAGAATATTCTAGGATCAAAGGAATCTAAAGTTCCTAATGATAAACTTCTTCAAGATGTACGTTCAGTTATAACGAATGAAGATAATAGGAAATTGATGGAGCCTATTACTCTAGAAGTTCATTTAGCTCTTTTATATTTTAATAGGATAAATCCCTAGGTCTAGATGGACTCTCTATAATTTTTTACCAACATAATTGGGATTCTAGGGTAAAAAAATACATACCTTATAAAAAATGCAACAATCTTACCCTAATTCTAAAAAAATAAGAATGCTAAATTATTTGATTCTTTTAGACCCATAAGCTTGGCATATAAGATTATCTCCAAATTTATGGTGAATCAATTAAGGCCATTGTTAGACAAAATTATTTTAGAAGAGCAAGGAGGATTTGTGAAAGAGAGATAAATTTTGAATGGGATCATAGTAGCTCATGAAGTTATACATTCAACAACTTCAAGAAAAGAGAAAATAATGATCTTAAAACTTTATATGAGTAAAGCCTATGATAGACCTAAATGGGATTTTCTTTTTGCAATTTTAGAAAATTTTGGATTTGTGAAGAAATGGCTTAGATAGATTAAAGCTTGTGTCTCTACATTTTCTTATTCAGTGTTGGTCAATGGGTTATTTATCGAATATTTTAAAGCCAAGAGAGGCCTTAGACAAGGAGATCCTCTACCTTCTTATTTTTTCATTATTATGGTAGAGTTTTTGAGTAGGAACTTAAAGAAGGATTACAAATATGAGCTTATAAGTGGACTTAAGTTTAGTAATAACATTGATAAAATCGCCCATCAATAATTTGTAGATGATACAAGCCTTTTTGGAAGGGCAAGGATAAATGAGGCTACAACTTTGAATAAATTTTTAAAGGAATATAAAAGAGCAACTTAGTACCTACTACACATTGAAAAGCCTACCAAAATTTTGACATAAACCTAGAATATTTTTCTAATATGATCACCTCAAGAAAACCATGTAACCTGAATATTTCCTTAGCAAACCTATTTGCCATAACTGATGCATCATCCTTGATATTTTTTGGTATAAAATGTGCAATTTTAGTCAATTTTTCAACCACTACAAGTATTGCATAATGTTGGTACCTAGTCTTAGGTAAACCCACAATAAAATAAATGGATATGACCTACAACTTATGAGTAGGTATATGATGTGGGTACAATTTTCCTATTGGATTTTGATCATTAGGGCAAAACATTAACAAGACAAAATCTAAAATTTCCTTCCTTAACACTCTAGCTAATATCAAAGCAATAATTTGCAAGTTACTTCAAATTGAGGAGGTAAATTTACCAAAAACTTATTTAGGGATGTCTTTATTTGAGGGGAGAATGGGATAGAATTATGGAATCTAGTTATTAGAAAAATTCAAAATAAAATACCAACTTGGAAAGGTAGATGATTATCATTAGCAGGAAGAGTGTAGTTAATTAAGTCAATATTACAAGCCATTCCAACTTATTATATGTCATTATATATTATGACAAATTTAGTTGAAAAAAAAATTAATCTATATTATGTGATCCTTTTATGTCAGGTTTACATGATAAAAGTAAATTTCCTTTGATGAAATGAAGCAAGGTGTGTGATGATAAAACTAGGGGAGGCCTTGGTTTAAGAGTTATTATAGATATAAATTTAGATCTTAGGAAAAAAGTAATATGGAGATTGTACAAAGAGATTCAAAGACAATGGGAAAGAATTCTTCTAAGTATGTTTATCCCAATGACCCAAGTTTATATTTACTACATTCTCTCTACCAAATGGTTCTGGTCTTTGGAATGGTTTAAAAAAATCTATTGATCTAATGATTAAAGGTTTAAAATGGGTGGTGGAAACTAGAAAAAAAAACTATTTGGATGGATACTTGGTGTGATAAAAAACCACTCAATTTAGATATAATTTTAAAACCTTGGATGAGATTGCTTCAAGAAAAATATGGTGATAGAGTTTCAAATATTTTGTACAAGGATCAGGAAGGAAAATAAAAATGGAAAGAAGATATTTTTACAAGTATACAAGACATTGATGCTAGGAGGAAATTGAGTAGAAATATAACAACTATGATTATTGTGAGGGGATCCAAGGATAAATTTATTTAGGAGTTGAATAGCTCAGGAGAATACAAAACAAGAAGTGGATATAATGTAAAACACCAAAAAAATAGTAATATCACTATAATATGGAGAGATATTTGGGATAGCCCAAGCATTCCTAAAGTTTAAAAAAAAAATTGGCTAGTAGGTCATAGAATAATTTTATCCTAGGATAACCTTATGAAAAGGTATTTTCATGGTCCCTCTCAATGTATTCTTTGTAAAAAGGAGGAGAGTATAAACCATTTCTTGGGACATTGCTCAATAGTCTAGAAACTATGGCAATGGATTCTTAATATGTTTGGTAAATATATGGTGATGAATAACAGAATTAAATAATGCTTATAGCAATGGTAGATCACTTATAAAAGTGAGGCTTTATAGACAATATGGGATATATCAAAAGATAAAATACTTTGGACTGTATGGCTAGAAAGGAATAGAAAAATATTTAAAGGAAAGAAAAGTAGTTTAGAGGTAATGAAAAGGAATATATGTTTATCCATAGAGGATTCTAAACCAACCCTATCAACTCACCCAATTCTTAATTTGGAATCAGAGAGCCTTGATGGATGGAGTTAAGTAATTAAATGGAATTATGATTTTGGGTACAAGAGAAGAAAAAAGAAGTCAAGTAATACAAAGTGGAAACCACCAAATGTGAAGTTGGTTAAATTGAATTTTAATGGAGAATCTAAAATAAATCTAGGACAAGCAAGAGAAGGAATAATTAGAAGTAACAGAGGAGAGATTTTGTCTCATTACACTTTAAATAGTGGATTTAAGGCAAATAATTAAGTTGAAGCTTGGAAAAATTTAGAAGGGTTAAAAATATGCAAGAAAATGAAATGGAATGGAGTATGGATGGAAGGTGTTTCTCTCATAGTAATATATGCAATTTTAGGAAAAGCAAAGGCTCCATGGAACATACAAGAGATAATTGTGGCAATTCAAGATCTTGCTAAGTAGTTTGAAGAAATAATATTTACACATACATTAAGGGAAGGAAACAAATGTGTAGATAGGATAGCTAATAGAGGGTTTTTGATTAAGGATCATGAAGTTAAATTCTCCTTTCCATGGTTAGAGGAAGTAGTAAATTTAGTTGAAGTTGACAAGAAAATTTTGACTACCTTAATCAAATAATGATTAGGATTTACTTTAATGTTTTCCATTGGTAATATTTACTTTATTTTATAACATTAATTTTTTCTCATATAAACTATTTATTATAATTTTTGTGGTTGCACTTGTGTTTTAGGAAGGAAACTAGCAATCCATATTTGGTAAAGCGGACTATGATAGTGCGTAATTTTGGAAATATTACTCTACTAAGATGCAATGCATAGGTAGTGGAGGTGAATTTTTGGTATTGTGAAGGCTATTATAGAAAAGTGTCAAGAAGGATGCTAAATTCTAGATGTATTCATACAAAATTTTGAAAATATCCAAAAAATGAAAACCAAGAAATCAGACATTTTATGTAAAATGATGTAGGTTTCTAGCTATAGCATCTCAATTGGGATGAGAAGTGTATCTATTTGTAAAATTTCAAGCTCTAAAGAATATATTTATATTTTTTCAAGTATGGGGGACCCGAGTACAACCCCTTATTATTCAACAAAAAAATCAAATATGAATAAAATGACCAAAAATCATTCATGCAATAACATGGAATACTTACAATAGAATTGTTCAAAATATGTATATAAGATTTAATATTATAAATTCTTGATGGTGATCTTCTCAGACCATTTTCCAATACAATACATGGAGCTTTATCTCCATAATATAGATATAGAAAGGTGACTCTTAAATACTTGACTACTGCACTCCTCACATATTTGAAAGTTGCAATGTTTTCTATTATTTACATAAGACAAGTATTTTGTGTCCTTTGGTTTATCATATTTCCACTTGTATACAAGATTCACGACTCTCTAATTACTTTCACACTTAACTCTATGACACAATTCTACATGCACTCTTAATACATGACACTTGTGCATATACTGCACATAGACACTTACATAAAGGGAAAATTTAAATCACTCTCCTAAACTATAGACTCAAACCCTAATCTATTATATATTTACATTTTTACCATAAAGGTACCATGGAAGTACATTAACCAAATAATGTAATATTATCTAACACCCCCCTTTATTACATTATTTCTTTATTGAATACTTTAGTCTTAAATATTTATCTTCATATTCAATCCTTGCTTTTTCAAATAACCTTACAATGAGCACGATCTTCTGCATGAGATTCTTCTTCATCTTATTTCTTTAATTATTCGAACTTTACTTCTTTGTTATCTTGTTCATGGACTGCTTGCATTTCTTCTTTGTCCTTGACTTTTGGTTCATGTACATTCTTTATTTTTGCTTCCCTACAATCTTGATGTTTTCCTATAATATTAGAACATTCACTTAGAGAATCATAATAATTTTTTAAATTTGATCAACTTGGATTGTCAGTGTCATATGCAAAGTGAAGCATTATTTTATGAGATGATTCACTTAAACCACTTGTATGATCAATCACTATTTTTCTTTTTAGAGTTTCATTCAACTCTTTTTGCTTTGGAATTTTTTCTTTATGAATTTCAATTGAAAGCAATGTTATATACGTTATGCAACCTATATCAATAGGTATTGTAATAACATCCTTTAAGTTATCAATTGCTTCAACAAGCTTTGAATGTAAATAATATTCAAATGTCTCAAAAAATTTATTTATTGCTTCTCTATATATGCATTGCATTACCATATGTTTCTTATCATAAAAAAAATTAATCATTTTATGTATGTTATATTTTATAACTTCCAATATTTTCTTCTTCATTATGAACTACAAATCATTTTCCTCCATAATTAAATAATTGAATTCCTTTTAAGTTGAAATCCTTTTTACTCCAAATTTTAATTGCAATTTCAAAAATTATTTTCAAAAGAAAATTTAAATTTTTGAAGTAGAGAACTTTTTATCTCCCTACTTTATTAATTTTGCAAATTCTAAATTCTTCAAGTTTTATTTTTTACTAAATTTCAAATCTTCAAATTTTCTAAATTCTAAATCTTCAATTTTTCAAATTTTCTAAATTCTAATTCTTCAAACTTTCAAATCCTAAATTTTCTAAATCTTCAAATTTCAAATCTTCAATTTTCTAAATCTTCAATTATTTCAATTTGGAGTAGAAATATTTCTCTCTCCAAAATATTATTTTATATTTTCATAAATAAATAAATTACAAAAAACTATTTACAAATAATATTTTTATGAATAAGGTAGAAGCCCTTATAACTCCCACCTAAATAATATCATTTAAATAAAATTGAATACCTTTTATCTCCATCTTAAATATTAATCCTAAGCTTCAAAAACTTTAATAATCCATAATTTAGGAATTTTCCAAATAAATAATAATTAAGGTAATAAAGCTCACTTTTCCTCTACTTGGTAGATATGACTAGAATATTTGAAGCTTGATTAAGCCCTCGCGTTCATGCAAATTTAGCCAATAACAACCATTACTTCTTTGTAATGCTTATGCAGGAATTGATGTCATTAACTTACAAAATTCTAGTGTGTTACCTTCTAAACTGTAGCAGCAGGATAGATTCTTATTGTGCTTGAAGGATACCCACCAAAAAACTCTCTTTTAAATTTAATCAATGATTTATTTTGTTGCATATAATTTTGCTTTCTTGGATATTTGAAAACCAGTATAGGTGTAATTGTTCATCGAGATACTTCAAGATATTATGTTTATCTCTACGCATGGTGTTTGGCTCTATCCTTTAAATGATCTCATGCAAGCAATTTCTTATCTTTATGAGATGATTTGGATATGTCCTCCTCATGGACAAACTCCTCTACTATTTTTTTGTTACTATGAGGTAATTTACCTCTTGGATGGATTCCTTTGCTCTTTGGTTGTCTCTATGAAATAGTATAGCTCTTGGATGAATTCCTTTTCTTTATAGTCTTCTATGTGAGGTAGTCTACTTCTTGGACAAATACCTTTTCTTTTTGGTCTTCTTTGTGAGGTAGTATGGATCTTGGATGAATTCCTTTTCTTTCTAGTCATATTTGACCTTCTTGATAATTTTACTTTTTTACTTTCTCATATGTGTTCTTAGATTCTTGATACAATTGTTGGCTTTTAAACCAAACTCTAATAGGTTCTAATATAATTGATCAAGAATAGAATTAAATATAAGAGCAATCAAAATATATGTTGGTAAATATAATTTATAATAAAATTCAAAATAACATCAAATATGAATGTAAAATGGCCAAAACTCATTCATCCAATAACATGAAGAGTAATTATAACAAAAATACTCAACATAAATATACAATCTTTAATATTATAAATTTTGGATAGTGATCTTTTAAGACCATTTTTCGATATAATACATGGAGCTTTATCTCCATAATATAGACATAGAAAGGTAACTCTTCAATACTTGAATATTGCACTCCTTACATATCTGAGAGTTGCAACATTTCCTATTCTTTACATAATACAAGGCTCTTATGTCCTTTGGCTTCTCATCTTGCCACTTGTATACAAGAATATTGACTCTCTAATTACTTGCACACTTCTATGACACTTACACTCTTAATACATCACACTTGTGCATATCCTCACATTACAAATTTACACACTTACATACATGAAACTTATGCACTTTCTCTCATTACACACTTCCACTCCTACATACATGACACTCGTACATATCCTACACATAGACACTTATATAAAGGAAAAATATAAATCACTTTCCTAAACTATAGACTCAAACCCTAATATTACATATTTACATTTGTACCATAAAGGTACCATGGAAATACATTAACCAAATAATATAATATTCTCTAAAAACATCACAACAATGATTCTAGGAAGGTGGGGATTGTTTTTGGATTGGAAAATTTAGTCTATTTTTCAAAAATTATCTTATCTTTTAAGATCTAGATATTTGTATAGAATTATCGAATTCTAATTATTCTTGTTCCTTTTTGTTCATAATTTGATGAGCTTTGAGATGAGTGATCATATAAAGGAATCTAAGCAGTATTGAAGGAGATATATTTCTATGAAATTAGTCATCCAAACCAATGGCAATGGCATTTTTTCAAAAGAATGAATTTGAGCTATATTTTAGTCTAGGTAATCACATCAATTATCATTATATTTTGAAGTTGATTTGTGGTACTATTTATTCATGCATAATTTGAATTTCAAATCATTGAGGAGATATATAATTTTATAAAACCCTAGTTTTATGCTACTTTGTATTCTCATTTTTTTAGTTGAGCTCATGAAGTTAGAATTTTTTGGAAGAGAGGATGTTGATGTTAAAGAGGTTTAAATTATTAAAATATACATTGCTAAAACCACTTTTTGTGATATACCTAGGGTTATGCATAAGGGGTCAATCCTAACATATATTTATAAAAATGGGGTGAATCATTTTTGAAATACAAGTTAATAGTATCCAAACTCATGTAGAGGACATTGCCAATTACCTCTTTTTTACCAAAAAAATATAAAAATGGGGTGAATTAGTTTTGAAATCTTGTTATTGCTTGAGCCTCTATATAAGGCTTAGTCTCAAAGATTCTGACAACAATATTTATCAGATCCATCATTTCAGGTTGTCAAGATCTAGAATCCTTTAAGCACATTACTCTTAATCGATATCTACTTGTTTTTTCTTAGGTATCATACTTCAACAACTTCAAAGCTCATTTTTGAGGTCTTCTGAGGGTTTTTTGAGGATTTTATAAAAATGTAGCTCTAGATCAAAAGTTACCCCTTCTATAAAGTCCCCTTTTTTGAAATTAAAAAAAACCTTGATCATCCTTTTCACAATGGCTCCTAAGCATGATACCATTCATCCCTTCTACTATTTATTGCACCACTCATTAGTAATAAATTTTAGCTATCAGATGTTTGTTGTATATTCCTTTTTTTTGTTTGTATATCACCTATTCTTGCTACCTATCATTCATTCTACCATTCTATTGCCTATCATTCATTACCTATTACTACCATCTATCATCCATTCTATCATTGTATTACCTATCATATATCAACTATTCCTACTACCTATTGTTCATTCTACTATTTTGTTATCCATCATCCATTTTACCATTCTATTGCCTATCATGTGTTCTATCATTCTACTGCTTATCGTTCATTGCATATTCATGCTACTTATCATATGTTCTACCTATGGTCCATTTTGTCATTCTATTGCCTATCATTTGTTTTTTTTTTCTATTGCTTATTGTTCATTATACCATTATATTATCGGCCATCCATTCGGCTTATTGTTTGTTAATCCATTTTGTCATTCTACTACCATTCATTCATTCTATTATTGTTCATCCATTATACTATCCCTTTTATTTTCTAGTATTCCTTATCTATTCTTTCTACTTCTAGTGTAGTTAGAAGCAAAGATAAGAGAAATTCAGCCCATTTGTCATCTATTTTTGCTATAGCATGTTTATTCTTGCTATTGTGCATCTATTTTTGTTATAGGTCATTTTTTATTACTATCGGTCATCTCTAGGAGAATCAATATTTAATATGTAGAAGTATCATTATCGCATTAGGTATATATAATGGTGGTATAATAGGTAATTTTGTCAGTGTAAAAAATAATAATTTATAAATTCAAGGTGAAAAGGTCCAATATTTAGGTGGGAAATTTGACAATTTAAACTTTAAACAATAAAATTATTATAAAATTGGGGTGATCCAACACAAAAAAAAATTGAACCCAAAAATTTCAAGTGAATGAGCCCTATTCAAGGGTCCCCATATTTGCCAATTCAAAATTTTGAAAATATAAATATTTATTAGTTAACAATAATTTGCTACTATGCATAACCTTGGATATACCTTTTATAGTTATTTACATGGAGGAGCTTTATGATGAGAAAAAGAATTGCTATACTAAATGTTGTGCACTTGGAAAGAAATGGAATAAGAATTCTTGAGTAGATGGGAACCTAAGGATGTGCAGATGAAAAGAGAGTTAGATATTTCTAAGAGAGATATTGAGGGAAAGGATATAAAGACATGTAGCCTAATGGGTGTCATAAAAGACTTTAAAAATGAACTACGTAGGATTCAAGAGAGAAATGAAATAAAAACAGAGAATTTTTGAAGAAACATAATGAAGACTATCAAAAAGAAAAAAGTTTCTTGAGGCAAAAATGAAAAACATTAAGAAACATAGTGAGAATAATTAAGAAACCACATATTTGGATTTATAAAACAAATAAGGATAAAAAGGATCTAATTTAATCTAATATTTTGTAGGTTAATAGATGCATTTAGAAGAAAATGGTTATTATTTCAACTAACCCTATTAAGAGGTATTGTAGACACCTAAAAATTTCACTTTATCTCTTGTGCAATGCTAATAATTAATTTTTTTACAAACGCCCCTAAAATCCAATTAATTTGCATTAAAACACTATTTAGCCATTTAAGCCCCTTTTCCCACTAAGCCCCCTCCTACACCTAGCCCCTGATCACCATGTGACCACCTCCCTTACCTAGCCTAGGTCCACCTCACCCTAGTCTACTCTTTGACTCTAGCCTAGCTCCTTCTCACCCTAGCCTACCTTACCCCCTACTATCCACATCCCTATGCTCATTTAATGCCTTAAATGGGATGAAGACTTTCTCCATCCATGTGCATTAATGACATGAAGACTTTTCATCCACATACCATAAATGAGGTGAAGACTTTCTCTGCTCCCATGCATTTATGAGGCATGGTGCATCCATACCCATCTAATGCATTTGGATGGGTGAGGACTTTCTCCACCCAAAATCACTTATGATGCATGGTATACTCATGCCACCTCACAGGCCACCTCACCCACCAACCCTTGCCAAATTATATAAATAACCCCTTCTTTATTTCATTTACAAGAATGTGATGAAAGCTTAGAGAAAATCTACTAAAATCACTCTAGATCCCATTTGCATGTAATATATCCCTTGTGCTAACCCCATGGATGCCACTTTTGAAGAGATCTATAGAAAACTTATTCCAGAAATAAAGCATAAATACACAACTTAGAAGAAATGACACCACACAATGCACATATGACACATGAGATTTACCCTGGTTCACTCGATGTGGGTGTAGACAAAAAATTACAGCCACTAATCCTCCATCCTAACCATTCCACCACCCACTTGTCCACCATGCACCTTCCCGCCAATTATTTGGCCCAATTCCATCTTTCCCGCCATCCATTTCACCATTTTAGCCCTTTCCCGCCATTTCCTAGCCTAATTGTGATTATTTTAATATTATTTTATATTATTTAATATTTAATATAATATTTTATATTATATTATAAAATATTTATTATAAAATATATTTATAAACTCAATTAACCACAACCGTCCGATCCATTCTAATCTCCACCATCCATATTCATTAATCCATGTCACATTCAAAAAGTAATCTCAACCTTAGGATCTAATTTAATCTTAGCCACATGTTCCAAAGTGTAAGGGTAAAACCCTAAGAAAACCCTAGGTTGGATTATAAATAAGGGTATTTTGAAAATGCCCAAACCCTAGAACTGGAATCCATTGGAACCTTGAGAATTAGATATTTGCACCCTGGAGGAATTGTTGGTGAAGCCCTAGCATTGTATCCTAAAAATCTGAAACCCTAGCTTGCCAACTAGACTTCTATTGTTCTAGCCATCCCCCATTCATCCTCAAACATCATCACAGTCCTCATCCATCTATCGCATTCATCGTCATCACCTAGATCTGCTTTTGTAGATTCTGCCCTAACCTGTAGGAACCATCCAGAGCTTGTGAGGCTCGTTGCAAAGCCTATGAAGTGCTCACCAGAGCCTACTGTATACCGTAGGTGCTCTCCAAAGCTTATTGTATCCTACAGGTGCACACTAGAGCCTGTGAAGCTTGTGTTAGAGCCTACTAAGTGTGCGTTCGAGCCTGCTTCAACTATAGAAACACGAATCTGAGCCTGCTACACCATGTCATCTGCAACAACAAAATGAAAGCAAGGTATATCTCATTTTAATGTATTTTATCTCATAATTTTTTGATCTGGCATACTTTATAACTTCATTATTAACTAGGGTTTTATTGATGTCTGAGGGCCTCACACTATGGAGCCCTCACAGGTATTACTAACTCCCTTTGTTATGTTTTGTGTATGCAGATCTACAAATTTCACACATTATTTGATGACTATTGAAGCTGGAGTGGCCCAAACTTGGATATCTGAAGCCCACTCAACATGTTGGAATCAATGACACACCAAAATCTGAAGACACTTCTGTTGTTGTTAGCTACGATTTAGGAGAATCCTAGCACCATTATAATTTATTGTATCAAATATTCACATTGAACACTGATTGTAATAAAGGAGTTTATCAGCTCCCCCACTATTTTATTGAATATATTCTTTTGTGAAATCTTTGTGCCTCACTACATTATTTTATTTTTTGTTATTCTATTTTAAGTTTCATGTTCTTACATTCACAGTGGGCTACTTCAACAAAACAAGAGCCACTCCTCCTTGATATTATTATTCTTGATCTCTATCCTTGAATGATTTCCTATCATTTTTTCTTTCCAGCTCCTTTTGCGTAACTCCCACTCCAAAAAAGGTTCTCTCACTTCTTGAAAACCCTAAATACTCTTCAAATGAAATGAAACCCTAGAAATAAATGCATCCCCTATGGCTAATCACCTTGGATATGATACCAAATGAAGAGATCTATAGAAATTTTTTTCCAAAAATAAAGCAGAAATAAAAAACTTAGAAGAAATGACACCACACAATGCACATATGACACACGAGATTTATCTTGGTTCACCCGATGTGGGCTACTCCAACAAAACAAGAGCCACTCCTCCTTGATATTATTAATCTCTTTCTTGCCTAAAATGGGACATTACAATAAAATATAAAGGAAATTATTACAAACCTAAACCACTATGTGGTATTAGAATACAATGGGCACAACATTGTGGGCTAAACCACCCACACCCACCAACCACCCACCAACCATGGGAATATCAAAAATCGCTCCAAAAAAATGGGAATTTTTTTTAGCTCTGTTGAAACGCCTTTGGCATGGTCGAGGGGGCTACCGCCCCCCCAGATCTCCTCGGTACCCCCGAGGAGGGCTTCACCCTCCTCTTGAGGAGCTTTGATCCTCTTACCCTCTCATGCCATTCATACAGTATTTCATCAGCAAAGGATGAGACACATCCAAAAACTTTGTATCCCTTTCTTTGGTGAATAGGTTATAAATAAATATTTATATGGCCACTAGACTTAGACCAGATCTTCCTAGAAGCCATATGAAGATTTATACTAAGGAAAATTTTAGTCACGTCACACCAGTAGAAACCATATAGACAGGTATGATTTACAGCCAAAATCCTTCCCACAAGGATGATTCCTGTTGGGAACCAATTACAGACACTTACAAACCAAAAAACTAGAAACATAGGTGAGTAGAATTGTTTTTATGTGTTTTTAGCTTATTTTAGCTTTATTTTAATGCATTGATTTAGTTTTATTTGTTTACATTCTTTCATGAATCTGGATATAACCAAGGTAGACCCATAAGTTCTACTAACTCTTTTTTTTGGTTGTGTGTAGGTTTTACAAACTCACTCAACTAGTGATGGTAGCCATAAACCCCACCTCCTTTGAGGTGGCCAAATAAATCATGGAGTGGCATGAAATTTTATTGAAAATGGATTCTTCATTGGAAGACCCTCATTGTAGTCCAAGGGGCAGTTTTAAATATTCACTTTATAACATTTTATATTAATTAAAGGGCATGCTTTCTTTGACTAAATTTTCATGATCTAGTCTATTAGAGATTTGGTCATCCTCAATACATACCTATAAATATTTATGGTATTATTCCCATTGGAACCTAAACTAACCAAATAAATTTTGTATATGGGTATTTGATACCTCTTTCGAGAAAAATAAGACCAAAAAACTTGAGGCATAATTTTACAAGAACATCAACTATATGTCTAACCCTTCCTTCATCATTCAATATTTTAAATGGAAAGTATTTAGCCTAGGCTATTATGAGCAAGGCCTCTGATACCTCATTTATTTACCTTATCAACAACCTAAAGACAAATCTAGATTAGGCTATCACCAAAACTACATAGCCATCCTCATTGAGGAAGAATTCAAATATCTCAATATTAAAAATGTAGAGGATAATTTTGATAAGTATATTGACTCTAAGTATGCCTCCCTAATAAATCCTCTCTTCTTAAAATCTATGGTGGATATTCCTATATAATTATTTCAAGTTTCCATGATACATGTCATCCCATCTAACAACTTTGATGACGAGATTGATGAGCAACTTAAGAACCTCTTGATTGCTTCAAATAGCTCTGAATATGTGTCATCCCACATCATCCCCATTAACAAGAATTCCAAAAAAGGTGATTATTACATTCACCTATTTCTAATTCTACTTCATATTGTTCTCTTGATCCTCTCACACAATACACATATGCACATATTTTCAAGATATAAACAAAATTAGTCCCAAAGATAATTTTCCCCTTCCCCAAAATTGACACATTATTTGATTCTATAATTGGTCATGAAATATTTTTTCTAATGGATGGTTTCTTACGATATAATCAATTTATATTTAATATTGATGATCAACACAAAACATCTTTCACCATGCCATGGGAGATATTTGCTACAAGATCATGCCTTTTGGGCTTTAAAAATGCAGGCGCTACATATCAACACACTATGACCTACATCTTTCATGACTATACGCATGATATAATGGAATATTATGTGGACAATGTATTGGAAAAATCCAAAAATCATAATCAACATGTTGATATTTTATACAAAGTCTTTGACTAACTTCTTGAAAATAATGTTAAATTTAATCCTAAGAAATGTTTCTTTGGTATTACCTTAGGCAAACTTCTAGGATTTATTGTCTCTCAATGGGGTATTGAAGTGGACCTTGATAAATTTAATTCCATAATATAAATGCCTCCCCATATGAATCTAAATTAAATAAGTAGGTTACAAGGCAAGATTCAAGCAATATGTTGTTTTATTGCATAACTGTCTAACAAATGCAAACCATTCAATCACCTATTAAAAAATGGGATTACATACCAATGGAACCAAGAGTGTTAGGATGCTTTTGAGGCTATCAAAAAATACCTCACATCCCCACCTATTTTTCATTTCCTAGGTTGGGTTTCCTTTTTCATCTATACATTTCTACAACTAACTTTACCTTAGGTACCATGCTAATCCAAAATAACAAGGTCAATCAAGAGTAGGTCTTTTACCATATTAGTCATTCCTTGGTAAGCTATGAAACCCAATAATATTATATGGAGAATTTGTGCTTAATGGTATTTTTTACCACTAAGAAATTTTACATTATATGCTTAATCATACCACTTATGTTATTGCCAAGGAAAACCCATCACGATACATGTCGGGTCACAGCTACAATAGCAGTTGAAGCACAAAATGGATTATGCTTTTAACAAAATTCAACTTAGAATTCATCATCTTGAAATCCATCAAATATCAAGTCATCATATATCAACTCATAGAAGCTCCACTCATAGACAATAAACCTCTTTTCATTGAGCTTCCTAATGACTCTATCTTCAATACTACTAAACTTGAAGAGTATGTTAAAACTGAAGACCAAGTTGACCTTACACTCTTTTTTATGGTTCTAAGTGTGAACCAGGGGGATGTATTCGATTTATTTTCTTCATATTTTAATGGGCTCCAATACCCTTCTCATTTAAACTCAACTTCCCCTACACCAAAAGCAATGTTGAATACGAAGCTCTCATCCTTAGCCTCAAAACTACAATTTTTATGCATATCAATCAACTCAAAATTATTGGGGACTCCCTTCTAATTTTCAACCAATTCAAGGGTATCTATAAATGTATATGCAAAGTCCTAAAATAGTACAATCAAATTTTAGAAGAGTTACTATCACACTTCGAGTGGTATGATATTGAAGCCTCTACAAGATCTACAAATTATTTTGTTGACATAATGGCCTCTCTCGACTCTCTCATTTCTAAAAAAATTGGATTATAAAGTCACCCACATATATGTAACCACCCTCCACAAGTCTTATATGTCTAAGAATACCTCTCCTGATTATGTGGACATCAATTTTTTTCAAGTAGAGCCTTGTAATTCCTAGTTTTCATAAGTTAAGGATTACCTTAAACTTTGTGTTCTTCCCCATGATTTACCTCATGCTAGGAAATGAACTTTCAAGTATAAATACATGAGGCACACCCTCTTGGGGGATATACTCTATCAATGTAGCTATGGTGGTATCCTCCTATGTTGTTTGTAACTACACAAAGCGAACCTTGTCATATTTGTAGCTCATAACAGTACTGGTGGTGATCATTTTAGTAGAATTACCATCACAAAATGCATATTGAAAATGGGTTATTATTGGCCCATAATAGAATGTTATTTTTGTGCATATATCAATAAATTCCTTAAATACAAATAACATGCCAATTTTACCCACTTACCCTCATAAGTGTTGTAATATATTACATCATTTGGTTATTTACTAATGTACCTTCATGGGTACATGTTTAAATTAGGATTATATTAGGAGATAAATAGTTTATTAGAGTTATTTAATAAATGAACAAGTGTTAGAATGTGCAATGATGTAAATGTGCATGTAGTCCACATGTACATGAGTCTTAGGGGTGAGTGAGAGATATGGAACCTATATTTCTTTATAAAGGCCTCATTGTGAGTGATTGTGAGGAGTTTTTGGAGTGCATAAGTTTGATTAGTAGTAGTCACAATGTAGCTCCATTTTGATATCATGGAGGAGTTGTAAACTCCATGAGAAGAGCATTGTAATTTTTATGATTTTTATTATATGAGCATTTCTAGAGCATTGTATCAAGTTTTCTATCATATTTTCATGCATGTTAAGTTTCCTTTATCATAGTTATAATATTGAATGTTTATTTCAATACTTGTGATCACATTTCCTTTAAGTTTAAGGCTCAAAAAGCTAACAATGGTATCATAGCCATGGTGGATCAAAGGAAAGCCATAAGTGATCACCATTGCTATTTTTGAGTATTTACAAATTGGACCATCCATAGTGTGCCACTACATGCAAATACCATCACAATAGATATTGCTACATCTTTGTAAATTGGACTCGCCATTGTGCACCATCCCTTGCAAATTATGTTGGCTTATATTTTTTGATAGAAGTAGCTCTAGGTAGAAGAATAGAAAATAGAGAAATCCACATGATTTGGCTAGATTTTTTCCACAAGAGTTGTAACACTTGTGAAGACTAGAACTCGGTATTGCATCCACTAGATTAGAAATCCAACTAGTGAAGAATATTTAATTTAGATTTATGGAAATTTTTATTAAATCTAATATTCCATTGTGAAAGAGAAAAATATTTTTTAGGAGAACCATTGGGTTACTATCATCTAATTTTTTCTTGTTGCAAAAATTTAACTTTCAGAAGGTGGGAATCTTCCTACAATATATAGAGAAGAACTTCATCTTCGTTACCTGAACGTTGAAGTTACTTTCCTCATGTAGAGATTGATTTTTTATTGCAAAAATAGAAGTATTGAAGATTTGGATGCCTAAGGAGAAAAATCCCATTGAAATATTTGCATATTTAAGACTCCTAATTGAAATATTGAGGAGAGATCTAGTGGCCAAAGGAATCCACATTTAAGATTGCAAATCTAGGAAGGAGGTCCTAGAAAGAAGACCCCATTGAAGATCAAAGAGACTCAAGGAGAAGAGTCCTAGCAAAATATTGGAGATTTGTGATCTCCATTGAATATTAAAAACTTCACATTGAAGAAGAGGTCCATTGAATGCCCTATTGAAGAACTTCCATAGTGGAATATTGAGCATTGAGAATAACTAACAAAATTTCTATTGCAGATTTTAGTAGCAGCAAATTCAGGAGATCTTAGGAGAATATATCACTATGAAACTTCCATAGTTGAAGATTAAATAGGTCAAGGAAGGTCTCATTGAATATTTTGAAGCTGCAAGATTGATAACCTTAGAGAGGTCTCAAGGAGAAACAAGAATAAATCTTGGTGAGCCTCATTGAAGGAGTCCCTAGAAGGACTCATTGGAGAAATTACTACCAAATAAGAAGCTAATAAATTGGGATAAGTATCTCCATCTGAAAACAAGTCCAAAGGAGAAGGTTTGGCAAGAATATTATCAAATCAAAAGGTAGTATTTAATATATCTCAATATTGACAGATTATTTGAGAAGGAGATCTACTTTGAAGTTAGAATTTGTTAAGAGAAATGAGATAGAAGAACCACCAAATATAAGAGATTTGGGAACCATCATTGAAGGGTTCTTGAGCAAACATTGTAGTTCTTATTTGGGGAGAATCCTACCAAAGTTTTGGGATTCAAGGATGGCCTTTTAGTGATGGTATTGACTTCTTTACAATTTAATTTTTTTTATATTTTAGGACAAAAAAATTGCTAAAGATCATATTTCAGAGGCACATCCTGAAGGAGTATTTAAGCCACCAAGTTCTAGTATTGGGCAGCATATTAGTCAAGTATAAAATCTAGAAAAAGGTGAGCAACTGAGCTATTTTGAAGAACCTACAAGAACTGCAATAACATCTAAAAAAGGGCATCCATTGAGATGAGTAGAATCACCATCATCTTCATTATATACAAGATTGAAAAGGTATGTAACAAAAAGGTGCAAATTTTCATTAGTTAAGCTTTTTATATTTTGATTTCTATTAAAGTTTTAAAGCACATTCCCAAGGATAATATGCTCAACATTAGATGAAATCATTATTGATAACGCTCCATATATGAGTGCCCAACATGGAGAAATATAGTAGAAGCATTGCTAGCAGACAACAATCACCGAAAGGGAAGGAATCAAGCACTACATGTCATATCCATTGAAAGGAGGTGCAATAAGAATTTTTTCAAGAAGTTAGAGAATACAAGTGCCACTTGGCACTTCCATTCCATAATATGTGAAGTTGAATAAGGCATCCACGTACATAGCCTTTGGGAGAAAAAAAATAGCATTGAAAGCAAGTGTATAATCATTGTTTTGAAGAACACTTAGAGTGACAAGGAAACTAGTAAAGTAGATGCAATTACTCATCAGAGAAGGATGAGCTTGGACATAAGTTCAAGGTACATACAACACACATAATAGTCAAGGGAAAAGAGTGAGTTTACAACACATATTTAGCAAGCATTCGGTTGGAGAAAGAAATACAAATCATTCCATATTCAAGTAGGAGAAAGTGCACAAGGTGAAGAGTAACGAGAGTAGTTAGCCTTGCAAATAGCATTCATTTCAAGCAACTTGCAAACCAAAATCAAGCATCAAGAAGGTGAGAAATATTCATAGTTATATTGCAAGTTTGATATCAAAGTGCACTATATATATTCTAGATATATTAGTAATAGGAGTAATAAGGTGTTAATAAAAATATCTAGAGAGCATATTGGGAAATAAGGAGTAAAACTAGAAGTATTTACATTATTGTTAGAGTTAGAATATATTACATAATTTAGGTCATGTAAATGTACTATCTTTGGTACATAGTTATAGTAGATATTACTTTAGAGGGAATTTATCTACTTACTTCAAGCGATGTAATAAATGCACAAGTGTCAATGTGCATGTTGTAATGTGCAAGGTATCCACTTATACAACTAGGTAGAGTGTTAGCCTAGGAATTTATTTTCCTTTGTAAAGGGCCTCATAGTGATAGATCATAGGATGTAGCATATAGATATCAAGAGCATTGTAGTAGATAGTAGATTGTGGTAGAGCTCCTATGGAGCACAATTTAGTTATTTAGTTTATATTAATGGAGTGACCATTTTCTCCATATTGCATTGTATTTTATCCACTTTCTATTTATAGTATATTTCAGTCATATTGCAAAATCACTTGTTTTCATCTTATCAAGACCTATGTTAGATCTCTCCCACTACATATATCCTCAAAATCTAACAGTGGTATCAAAGCCATGATGAATCAATATAGGAATAGGAGGGCCTACATCCATTATAGTCTAGAAGGTCAATAGAAATAGGGAGAGAATCATAAGTGAGGACTGAGGTAAAATCTCAATCACAAAATATTTGAGATTTCATCTGGATAGAGTCTTTCCACAGAGTTGCAAAAAACCTTGTGAATACTAGGACTCAATATTCATACCACCGGTTTGAAAAATCAACTATTGAGGATTATTATCTCCATATTTATAAATCCTTTCATTTCAGTTTCTAACAACTTATTGTATAAAAATAAGATTCAAAAAAAGGTTGGGAAGCTTCCTACAAAAGAGTTAGGAAGAATATATTCTTAGAATTATTGGAAGAGACTCCAAAAGTTGAGTCAAAGAAGGAGATAGGATATTGGTGATCTTTTTTCAAGATCAATACCTACAAAAGTGCAAAATAAAAATAGGCTAGAGAATCCTATAAGAAGAATAGGCCAGATAAGCCTAGAAGAAAAATAGGCTAGAGAAGCCTAGAATAATAATAGACTAGAGAAGACTAAAAGAAGAAAAGGCTAGAGAAGCTTGATCCAGAAAAGGCCATAGAAGCCTTGATCCTTAAAATGTCATAGAAGTCTTGATCCAGAAAAGGCCATAGAAGTCTTAATTCTAAATAAAATTTTAGAGAAGAATTCTTGATTCAGAAGAAGAATTCCTAATTCATAAGAAAACTCTAAAGAAGAGTTTTTGAAGAAAAATCTAAAAATTTCTTGATTCAGAAGATAAAATTCCTAATTTAGAATAAGACTCCATATAAGAGTCCAAGAAAGAGGAGATTGGCAATCTCCATCAAAGCTTACAAATTACATAAGAAATAAAAAGGACCATCGAATTCCTATTCCATAATATAGAAGTAGTAGAATTAGAGATCTAAGAAGAAGATCTCATCACCAACACTTATAGAAGTAGAAGGTTGAATAAAAGGTCTCATTTGGAATACCATATAAGCTACAATATAGAAGACCTATGAGAGGTCTCAAGTAGAAAAAGAAGAAGGATTGGTGAGACTTACTGTAGAGATTGTATAAGTATCATTAAAAGAGTTTTGAGGAGAACTCATTGAATAAATCCACTATCGAAGAGAAAAGCTCCTGATAGTGAAGGACTTGGGATAATTTTTGTCATCCAATAACAAGCCCAAGAGAAGAAGAATTTGGCAAGGAGTGCCAAATATAGAAGAAGAATCTAGTGAATACCTCATGACATTCATAATATTGAGAATAAGAATAAGATCCTATTTGAAGTCAAAATTTGACAAGAAAGTTGAAATAATATTCAAACAGAATAAGCTTACCAAATCCAAGAGATTTTGAGATTACCTCTCATAGCAAGAAGGCACAAATTTAGAGAAAGGAGTTCTCTAAATATATAGTAAAAGGTAGAAGATCACTAGAAGGATCCAACCACCAAACTTAAGGCTCAAGATAGAAAGTTCAAGACCTCAGTTTGGTGAAGTAAGAAGCTATTCTAGACAACCAATAAGAATTTGCAAATTTATCCCCTACAAGGCAGCAAATTGGTGAAACAAAAAACCAAGATCTACATCTACTATAGAATCCATTAAAGATAAGCAACTAGGGTGCAATTAGTTGAACTTAAATTAGGGTTCATTATCAAAATACATTAAGGTCCATATTTGGTTTAAAGTTGCAAGAAGAAGGTCTCATATTATAGTATTTCAAAAAGTGCAAAAAGGAGAATCCATTTTAATATATATTTGAACATTAATAGGAGTTGTATACTTTTGAAAGAAATAAAATTATTATCTACCTATTATCTATCTAGAAACCAAGAAGACTGCATCCTATAATGCTTATTGTAGTGAAAAAATTATAGAATATTATTAAGTGCATTAGAATTTATTTTGAGAGTTTATTATCATTAAAAGTGCATTATTAATCCATTATAACACTACACTAGTTAATCTTTGATTATTTAATCTCAATAAATTAGTTTGTATTACTAAAAGCACAAAACTAGCACAATAATCTATAGCATTGTGTGGCCAAAGGAAGCCACCATTACAAGAAAAATGTGAAGAAGTAATCCACCATTAATATCATTTAAGGAAGGAAGCCTCAAATCGACACTTGGTGAATCTCAAGATTCAAGGAGAACATAAGGATTTTATTTAAGTGCAGAGAACAGAAATTCTTACTTCAAAACAACATCTCATTAGCTTGGATTAACTATCATTAAAATATCCAAGGAAAAATATTAAAAGAGGCAAGAAGGATTTCATAAAAATATTCTTCATATTGGTTCAAATCTAACTATTATAAAGTACCTCTTTTGTTCCTCTGAAATGAAAAAGGTCATCATATTTACATGGAGCAGTGCAACAGTCATAATTTTTAGGTTGAAAGGCAAAATTTGAGCAAGAGGAAGGAGCCACCAAAGAGCTCACATGTCTAAGAATCAAGGTGTTTAAAAACATCATTTATCCACATCCAATCCAAGCCCTAGAAGAGAGCATGCCACCTGCAATATTGGATTCATACTAAGAATCCATTACCATCCAAGCCTACACAAAGAAAAGGGTAGCATATTGAGGGAGACTATCTATGTAAGAAAAAACACCATCAAAGCTAAGAAAAAGTCTAGAAATTAGATGTTCTAAAATACATACAAACAACATAGAGGAAGTGCCATCAAATATAAGCATAATGCTAGCAATCAACTGTGTAGAAGAAGCATTATTGAAGCCAAGCAAAAGGCTAGAGATTGATTGTCATAAAATATATACAAACAATATATTACAAGCATGAAAATACAAAGGAAGAAGTGCAATACCCAAGGTTTCTACTTGGAGAGAACGATCACCATTGAAGAGCACAAGAAGCTTCCATAAGACCACCATTGAATAGTGCCATAGAACCAAGGAGAAATATAGCTAGATCCGTCCATTATCCTCATAAATACATCATACGAATAGAATAGGGAATGCTTACATTTCAAGAAACTTAGAAATCCAATACATATTTCAAGTATATAGGAAAATATAGGGCATCATGCCCATCACTAGAGCATTAGAAGAAAGTTATACATGCATAGTTATGAGTGCCACTTGGCACAAGAGCTCTAAGAATCCAACGTTCATGAATAATCCAATGCTCACCCAGGATGAGTTACACTACAATCAACCTCATCATTGCATACGTTGGAATATCAATGCCTACTAAGTAATGCTCAAGTGACATTTGACCAAAAGTCACAAGGAAGCATTCCTATTTAAGGCATCCATATTGAAGAAGGAAAGCATCAGAGGTCAAAGATAAGACTAGCATTGAATGGTGTGAAGAGAAAGATGCTAATTCAAGCCTGTGCACCATTTTGAGGAGAACTCCAGTATTAAGAAGTCATAATATCAACCAAAAAAACACCTCATTCGAGCAACAATCCAGCATCCAATTCATCCAAGGAAGAACATGCAAATCATAGAAGGTTAGACCAAGAATACCAACACCGATTATAAAGAAAATAAGCACTACCTAAGGGATATTTCATCACCGATCATAGACGGCATTGACTACCATTTCAAATAATCCAAATCTACCACTTGATAGCATCAAGGCAAAGGAATACAAAGGTATATCATAAACTATTTATTGCTTGCTATAAGACTAAGGTTATATTGGAGTTATAATGGAACATCATATATATTTGCAAATAATAAATAAGGAGGAATAAGGATTTTAACTTGGAAATTAAAAATCCTATTATTGCAAATATTATATTGTTTTCTAATATTCCATATTAGGGAGTCATAAGGAATACTACATCAAAGTAGTTAATTGGAATTTAGAAACATTAAATATAAAAAGCTATAAAGGAGGTCTATTGAGAAAATCAAGAGTTGGAAATGCATTGGCATACTTATCTCAAACCAAATTAAATGGATAAAATAAATCCAACCAATAGAACCTCATCAAATTAAAAGTGCTTAAATTTTGATAGGAGTAATAAGGTTTAATATAAGTTGACTTTTGCTACTTATAAAACATTACAAAATCAACTCAAAATTGAAATACTATACTCAAAAATCACTTTATCTATCATATAGCATATCCAAAACAATAGGGAGTCATAAAGAATTCTAAAAAAATTGATGATTATTGCATTCATCAAAGATTATCAAGTACTTAATCCATTTGGAAATCATAAGGTATCTAAAAAATCCATAGGGTTTCTACTAATACACTTAACGATGGAGATATTAGGAAGCCTACAAAACCTAAGCTCTATCAAAGCACTTTATACTCCATTCCAAGAAGCTATAAGATGTCTATTCCAAGGAATACAACAAACAAATACAAAAATAATCTCTCTAGAAAGGAAAAAGCAAGTGCCATAAAAATTGGAATCATGAATCTACTTATAAAAAGTGAAGCATATTTAGATCTTACTTCAAAAATGATTCATAATGAAGCTTTAAATGACTTTGATGCCATGGAACATTATCTACAAGAATAACTTAATAAAGCAATTATATATGGAAAGGATGACATTTTACTGTCCTTATATTTTTTAAGCATATTGTATATGGCATTACTTACATACAAATTCTACAAGAATGAGAATACAATACCTTAAATTTTGATAGAAGCTTATAAAATGAAATTTGAACTAAGTGAATCATACCTAAAAAGGATATTTCAATCATCATGTAGTATTGATACCTCAAGATCCACTAATCCAAGATCTTGTCTTGATATCTTGAAATAAGTTTTTGTACAAAGTAAGAACAAATAAGGAGAAACATCTTTGCAAGGATCTAGCAACAGTACTATCACCTATAGGAATGCAAAAACCAAACTCAAAGGAAAAGATAAAGAAAAATAAGATGATCCAAATAAAGGAGAACTACAAAACAAAATTCAATTGATGAAAGAACTTAATCAAACTGAAGACCATATTGAAGAAGAATATTCATATTGAAGATTGAAATCTTCAATACCCAAATAATGTAATACAAGGGGGTGTTAGAGTTAGAATATATTACATCATTTGGGTCATGTAAATGTACCACCTTTGGCACATAGTTATAGTAGAATTTACTTTAAGAGGATTAAGTTAGCTACTTACTTCAAGAAATGTAATAAATGCACAAGTATCAATGTGCATGTTGTAATGTGTAAGGTGTCCACTTGTACAGCTAGGTAGAGTGTTGTCCAAGGAATCTCTTTTCCTATATAAAGGGTCTCATAGTGATAGATCATAAAATGTAGCATATATATATCAAGAGCATTGTAGTAGAGAGTATTGTGTTAGAGCTCTTGTATGGAGCACAATGTAGTTCTTTACCTTACTTTAATGAATTGACCATTTCATCCATACTGCATTGTATTTTCGTTGCTTTATATTTATAGTGTATTTCAATCATATTGCAAACTCACTTGTTTTCATCTTATCAGGACCTGTATTAGATATCTCCCACTACATATATCCTCAAAAGCTAATAATTATGTCGATTTCTTCAAGAACATTTGCAAATACTAAAAACACAAGGAAATATAAGGATTAGAAAAATATAGTTTGTAGATACTTAGTATTTCTAAAACTTCTAATTAGGGAGATATAAGGAATCCTATTTCAATTGAATTTCAAGAATTTTAGAAACCTGTCATTGCATTGAATCATAGTTGAAGAGTTTAAGATATTTCTTGCATAAAAATTATATTTGGAAGATTTATTTAGAAGGACATAGACAATCCAACTAAATATATAGAACTCTTATCTTTGAAATAGCATTTCTAAAAGCTATTCTACAAATAGTTGGTTGCAAATAATAGAAGTAACTCATATTTATAGCATATCTCATTACTAGGGAGGTGAATACTAATGTAAATATTAATTCTACAAGATCCAAAACAAAATGGGGAGATACAGATATCAATCTCAAAGAGTGAAATAAACATTGATATGAACTACATCATTAGAAAGGAAAATATTAATGTTATTAAATCAAGAATCAAGAATCTACTGAATAAAACTGAGAACTTAGATCTTGGTTCAAGATTGATCTATAGTGAGGTGCTAAAAGAAGATTTCACTACTATGGAATTTTATCTTCATGCTAGGCTTATTGAAGCAATTGATAATGAAAATAAATATATTCCAGTTCCTTTAGATTTTGGAAGTATTCTATACATGACATTACTTTCACTTCAAACTCACAAAGAAGTGGTTGCAAAGCAAAAAGAACTAATTGAGCTACTCAAAGTAAAAATAAATATAGATGAATCATTTCTAGAGAAAGTGTTTCAAGCATCATGTCATACTAAAATTTTAAGTTCTACTAATAAAAGAGTTTATCATGGTGCTTGTTTAAAAGTTTCTACACACAACAAGGATGGTAGCGAAAAGGAAAAAGAAAAAATGAAAATATAGGAATTAGGTGATAATACAACCACATATAAAAATATCATAACTAGAACCAAATACAAGAAAAAAGAAGAATAAGAGGAGGCATCATATCAAGGAGGAATACAATACAAGGTAAACTAAAAATAATATAAGGGAAAATAACCTCATCAATATGAAGACTATTCAAGAGTCACAGAGCCCTACTAAATACTAAAGTCTTCAAAACCAAATAATGTAATAAAGGGGAGTGTTGGAATATACTACATCATTTTGTTACTTCATGGGTGCATATTTAGATTAGGATTATATTAGGAGATAAATAGTTTATTAGAGTTGTTTATTAAATGCACAAGTGTTAGAATATGCAATGATGTAAATATGCATGTAGTCCACATGTACATGAGTCTTAGGGTTGAGTGAGAGGTAAGGAATATATATTTATATATAAAGGCCTCATTGTGAGTGATTGTGAGTATTTTTTAGAGTGTATAGGTTTGAGTAGTAGTAGTCACAATGTAGCTCCATTTTGATATCATGGAGGAGTTGTAAACTCCATGAGAGGAGCATTGTAATTTTTGTGAGCTTTATTATATGAGCATTTCTAGAGCATTGTATCAAGTTTTCTATCATATTTTCATGCATTTTAAGTTTCCTTTATCATAGTTATAATATTGTAAGCTTATTTCAATACTTGTGATCACATTTCCTTTAAGTTAAGGCTCCAAAAGCTTTGTAGCCTATCCAATTGGTTTGGCCCTTTTCACAATGGGGTTTTGACCTCATGGACAAGATACCCCTAGATTCATCAAGGAAACATAAATTCATCATCATATTTATTGAATACTTCACCAAGTGGATTGAAGTATCTCTTCTTATTCAATTGACCAATTCCAAAAATTTTGAATTCATCTTTCACCATATCATTTATCATTTTGGTATCATGTCTAAGATTATTTTCAACAATGGTACACCCTTTAATAATAAGGATGTTAGAGTGATGTGTGACAAGTGTCACATCCATCATAGCTTATCTAATCCTTATTATTATCAAGGCAATAACTATTCCAAATCCATAAACAAAACCATTTGTGCCATATTGTGAAAGATTGTTGCTCAATCCCATAGGGATTGCATACTCAAATACCTTAAGTACTTTGGGCCTCTATAAATAGCATTCACAAACCCATTGGTGAAACTCTATTTTCAATATTCTATGGAAATGAGGCCTTCATACTCCTAGAACTAGAAATTATTTCTTTGTGAATCTTGCTACAAGAGTTCATTGACGATGACATTGCATGCCAAGATCACTTGCACCAACTTACCCTTCTTGATGAACATAAAATAAATGATCTTGATAATCTTTGGGTTTATCAAGATCATGTTAAGAATGCATATAAAAACAAGGTCCATGAATGAATTTTTAGGTAGGATACCTCATGCTCAAATATAATTAACAAAATCTAAACCAACTGTGCCACTTGCAGGACAAGTTTACTCCCAATTAGCTAGGTTCTTACATTGTAACATAGAAGTTTGATTTTTGTGCTTACAAACTCACCAATATTGAAGGGATTGAGGAACCTAAACCCCTCAACATCATTCATATTCATGATTTTTATGCATAATCCTATCAAAAAAGGCTCTCAAAGTCTTGTCCATTCTTTTCACAAAAAGAAAAAATAAAAAACAAAGACAAAATCAACAAAACCAAATTATTTCTCCAATAAATTCACAAATATGTCTCAAGACCTCTAGATTCAATTTTTTCCTTCCTCATCTATTCATAGTGATACTCCCAAGCATTTGGGTTTCAATATTTTTCCTTTTTGTAAATATTTCTCCTCTTCCTCAATATTTTCTTCCTCATTATTTTCTTCTCTTCTTCTTCTTCTTTTAGTAGGCTCCATGTCAATGTTTTATGGTTATACACACATGGATACATATATTGGACTAGTCCTTTTCCTTCTTAATCACTCTTTTATTCATTTTTTTCCCTTTCTTCAAACTTATTTTCCTTATTTTTTCCCTTTATTAATTTTCTTCTTTCCCTCATTCTTCCTCCGTAACTCATTATTTTCTTCCTCATTTCTCTCCTCCTTTTCAAACCACTTTTCTATCTAAGAGGTAGTTGACCATCCCTTCAAATTCCATTTTATCACTTCTATTCTATCCATGGTGATTTCCCAATCATTTGGGCCTCTTTCAACCTCTTTTTGCATTGCATCCATCCACACATGTATCCATAAATAAACTAAGGCTCATAACATGCTAATTTGATCACCTTTTGGATGTGTGGATATGTATTCCCAAATCCTAATTGGAATAATTAATCAATGACATATACATAGTGTACATATTATCCTCATCTGCATGTGTTACATTATATATATAGTATTCTATCATTTTTCATGTCATCTTGTCAACCATGTTACATATAAATGTCATTTATCTTTTGCAAGTTCTTACTAAGCATGGACTAGTTATTCCAACTATCATGATGTCTTGTTCAATAATATTCTTAGGTTGCTTGGAAATAGAAGTATTTTATATTATTCAACCATTCCTAGTTGCTCCAATCAACCTTTGTCAAGCATCATTATGTTCTAATGTGATTTTAGGATTCCCTTGACTGACTTGAGTTCTTTCTTAAAGCAATAACATATCATATATTAATAAAATTTTGAGTTTTAAGGAAGACAATGCCATGACTAGTTTTTCAATAAAGCAATTTTTTTTTTGTCACTCATCCTATCATTTGCATAATCCAAACCTAAGGATACAAAAATCAAGTTACAAAAAAAGAGAGAAAGAGATCCAAAGATTGGTTCCCTTAGGTATTTTAGGTGCCTCCATTGGGGCTACAAACACTTGGCTAGTAGTGGAGCTATGTCAAAGGATTATGAAGATAACCTCCATTGAGGTTATAGACACCTATCTGGCAATGGAGTATTCCTTTTGAGTGGTGACATATCTATCACATTATTGACATTTTGTAGATACCTCTAAAAATTTATAGACCAAACATTACCTATATTTATAATTCATGGGCGATATAAATATATTTGATTAAATCTAAAGATAGCCTTGAATAACTAAAAATAAATAACCCCCAATGAGCACAATATCTCAAACAACTAAGATACCATCCAAATATCTAATAAATATGTCAAAAATAAATATAGTATCCCTAAAATATGTTGGCATAATAAAATAAAGTAATAAAACTATATATATGCTAACATCCCCCCCTTATTACATTATTTTGCAATACAAAGTGAGTTGTGAAAGAACTCAAACTTGATGCGTGCAAGGGCCTTGCTGAAAATGTCCGCAACTTGATCACTAGTGGAATGTATTATAGCCAAATTTTGTGCCTTTGAACCTCGTATCAAATGAAGTGATATTGTGTATCAATGTGTTTGGTTTCTTCATGATGCACTAGATTCTTGACTAGGTTCATAACACCTTGGTTGCAAAAAAAGTGAATTGTAGATTTGGATGGATGACCCATACTTGTCAATATGCGATGTAACCATATCGCCTCACACACTTCTTCTCGTATGACATGATACTCTACATATATAGATGAGATAGCAACCACTTGTTGCTTCTTGTTGTGCCAAGATACAGGATCGAATCCAGTATGAAAGATTTATCTTGAAGTTGACTTGTGATCATCATATGATCCGACATAGTCAGAGTCCATGTATCCTTGCAAGAAGAATTGATCATTCTTCTTGTATTCTAGGTAATATTTAATAGTACCATGAACATAGTGAAGAACACATTTTTCTAATTTCCAATAAGTGGTCTTAGGATCTTGCATGAACCTCAAAAGATAGTTTACAACAAACATGATATCTGGCCTAGTGTTTTTTAGATATATGAGACTCTTGATTAGCTATCAATAGAGAGTACCATCTATCTGAGGTAAATAATCATACCGCAATAACTAAATTCCTATCTCCATCAGAGTTGCCATTGGTTTACAATAAGTCATATGGTATTTTTCTAACAATGTCTTGGCATACTTTTGCTAGGTCACCTTGATGTGATGCTTCTTCTGGTTCACTTCCAATCCAACACAATAGTGGAGAATTATGAGATCTGTCATCTCAAAATATTTGCACAAGTCACTTTTTATAGTAGCTATCATATATTCAAAGTTTCCTATGATAATAAAATAATCCACATATAGTACAAGTAGCACTATTTCATAACCTTATTTCTTGAAATAGAGATTTAAATCTGCTAGACTTCTCTTAAATCGATGTTGCATAAGGTGAACATCCATCTTAATATACCAAGCTCTGGGAGCTTGTTTCAAACCATACAAGGATTTGACCAATTTATAAAAATTTTATTCTTGGCCTTCCACTTCAAATCCTTTAGGTTGGGCCATATAGACCTCATATTTAAGATTACCATTTAAGAATGCACTCTTGATGTCCATCTGATGAAATCTCCATCCAAACTATGATTCCATAGCACAAAGAAGTCGAATGGTTGTCATCTAAGAAGTAGGTGCAAAAGTTTCCTCATAGTCAATATCTTCCTTTTGTGCATAGCCCTTTGCCACAAGGTGGACCTTATGATTATAAATTTTTCCATCTACATTGTACTTGACTTTGTACACCCATTTGTAACCAATGGGCTTCTTTCCATGCAACAGATCAACAAGCTTCCATGTCTTATTTTTCTTTATATACTTATACTATGTTTCCATAGCAGCCTTCCATTGTAGCTTACCAAGGGAATCTTGTACTGTTATAGGTTCATGTTCATCAAGTGAATAAATAAATAATCTATCATTATCCACATCCATATCTTTTGTTTCTCTCTCAAGATCTATAGAAATGTCCTCAAAGTATTGACAAAGTTCATCAACCTCAGTAGTCTCTATTGTAGCTTACTCTTGATGAGCTATACTACGGGTACGAGGTCTATTCAGAGTCACATCTAATGGAGTGGATATATTTGAGTCTCTAATAGTAATTTTAAACCACTTAGGAATCTTTTTCTATGGAGAATAAGGAGATCCTCCCTTATGCAATGAAGAAGGAGACTTCTCATCCTTAGATTCTGCAAAATCTAGGTATATATCTGATGTGTTTTGTGATGTGAAAGCCTTATCAAAAACATTATCTCTACTGGTATGAATATTCTAGGTCAAAGGATCAATCAATCGATAACCCTTTGAATGCTCATCATATCCAAGAAGAACACATTGCAAGGTCTTCTCATCTAGCTTCTTCATTTTCTCTTTGGGTATGTGCATAAAATATTTACATCCAAAAACACGTAGATGAGAGATGGAGGGTTTTTGACCACTCCATGCTTCCTATGGATTTATTCCCTTTAGGGCCTTTGTGGATGCCCTATTCAATAGATACACTGATGTGGTGATAGCTTCTACCCAAAACTATTGCTCTATATGGGCTCCTATTAGAATACAACGAACCATTTCCATAATGGAACGGTTCCTTCACTTAGCAACTCTATTTTTTTTAGGAGTATAAGTAGTAGTGAGATATCTTTTGATACCATGTGTGGTAAAATATGCAAAAAAAGTATTTAGAGGTAAAATCCCCCCCCTCGATCTGAGCAAAGGGTCATTATTGAAGTCTTTGACTCCTTCTCAGCTAAGTTCTTGAATTGTTGGAAGTAACTGAAAGCTTCAGATTTTAGATGAAGAAAGAATACCCAAATATTTCATGAGTAGTCATATACAAACAACTGAAAGTACCTCTTTCTCCCAAAACTATTTGGGGTGAAAGGACCACATAGATCGATGTGAATTAACTCTAGAGGTTTCTTTGCTCGTGTAGAGCTCTTTTCAAATGGTACTCTATGTTGCTTCCCTGCCAAGCAATTAGAGCACACTGGAAATATAGAGGAAAGGGAGGGAAGACCCTTTACCATATCATATTTACTTAGTTCAAGTAAATATCCAAAACTAAGATGCTCGTATCTCTTCTGCCAAAGTGAAGTTACCTCTTTTGTAGATACTTTCATGGCTACATGAGGGGTGGATATAGCATTCAATGCAAACAAGCCTTGCTTGTATGAAGTAGTTGCAATATTTTTACCTCTCTTAGTGATAAAGCAACACTTCTAACCATCCTCAACACAAAAATCAACCATATTCTTATCCAGGATTTATGGGACTAACAAAAAATTGTTCACCAATCCTGGAACATAAAAACTCTTTCAATCTGACACTTACCATCTGGAAGGTTGACTAAAATTATACCCTCACCCTAAAAATTGAAGGTTTTATCATCAATAATGGTGATGGGTTTTCCTTCCTTGGATTCATATTTCACAAAACATGATTTATCACCATTCATGTGCTTACTAGTGCCATAATCAACATACCACAGAGGGTCCTTTGGATTGGAGGTTGTGGTAGTCATGAGCACCTTGTGTGCCGACTTAGAATCTGAGTCAGATTCTTCAACAACAACATTAACTTTTGATTAATTTTTTTTGTTCTGGGGTTTGTTATGGACCTTGTTCTTATGTTTTTTATTCTTGTACCAACACTGATTTGTGTCATGGGTATCCTTATCATAAATCTTGCAATAGTGGTTCTGTTTTTGAGGTTGTTTTCCCTTAGAATCCTTGGAAGAGGATCCTCCTTTTTGAAAATTACCTTTCTTCTTGGAGCCCTTCTTGTTGGAATAGAGGGTTGTATTAGAAGCTTCATCTCTTTGAAGTTGGTGAGCCTCCTCTTCCTAAAGCATATTGACCAACTCAACAAAGGTAAATTTTCTTTGTGACACTTGAAGAGAAGTTATCAACATTCTATATAAATCAGGTAAAGCTCTCATTACTATTGAATTAAGGAGCTTATCATCTATAGTATCTCTCAGAGAATTCAATTTTAACTTCAACTCAAACACTCTACAAAGAAATACTTCAACTGTCTCTCCATGCTTCATACTCAAATGGTGAAGTTGATATTGAAGGTGAAGAATGGTGGACTCATTCTTACCATCATAGATGGTTGTAAGGGCATCCCATGCCTCTTTACCATTTTCTATGTCAGCTTTGTGAGGTTGAACTTCATTTGAAACTTCAAGCAAGATGAGCAATCTTATCTTATCATATTTCTTGTCAAGTGCAATATGATCTATAGTTGGTGTTGTTGAGCTAGCTAGTGGAAAAGGTCTAGTTGTTGTGCCAAAAACAACATCCCACAAATATTCCATTTGAAGAATATCCTTCATTTTTGTTTTCCATGGTGTGTAATTGGAATATTTTAGTCACTAAGAATCTATTAGGTACTTGTGGATTGCATCCATAATGAGGGTTCCTTATAACACCAAATGGTCCCCCTTTCTTTATACCTTTTCCAGGCCTTTATACCGAACCTCTCTATATACCCGCCCTTACGTGAGGGAGACTATAAGTACATGAGAGCAGAATGATACATGGAACATAGGTAGTACTGAAAGGGAATCATTTTGTTTATAACACCTACCATATAAGGTCTTTCCTCATTCGTGGGACATAAATTCCTCTAAACACTTCAAAAAGAACTTTGTTAGCATTTACGTCTAACAACAATAATGATTAGGGTATGAATGGAGTGAAAATAATGACAAAATGGTAAAATTATATCTCCTAAATGATTTAAATATAATAAGCTTAGACATCATTGTTTCAGCTATGTTAGGTGATAGATACAGTATCCCAAAACATGTCAGCATTACCTGTAAGTGTGGGTCAAAGGTATCGTTAATACCGAACATTGTGGTGCAAATAAATTGCATGGATGGGTTCAATTTTTGGGGACTTAATTGTGTTTGATTTTACTTAATGTTGTAGTGCAAAAATAGAAATGGAAATGTAAATGCAACTAACAATAAAAAGTGCCCACAAAAAAAGAAATTTTAGGTGTCGGTCACTACCGAAAATGCACCTAATTACAATGCCAAAATATTTTTCAAAGTAGTAAATTCACTCTCTAGCACCCGTTTTGCATCCTAATTTGTGATGTTTACAATAATTGGACATTAAAATCCCCCCTTGAGTTTGAAAAAAAAATAGGATGAAAATATGGGGGTTTTCAAAGGTTTTTTTTCGGTTTATAAGCAAAAAATAGTTTAATGTAAATTTTGTTTTAATAAAAAAATATAAAACTTCTTAAGTCATTTAAAATAAAAATATTAAGAAATTTAATATTTAAATAAAAAAACAAAATTAAACATTAAACAAAAAAATGCAAAGTATAAACCAAAAAAAAAACCTTTGGATGATGTTTTGGTTGGGGTCGAACCCTCGACATTTTACCATAAGTGCCTTGGCGCTCGGCCTCCAACTGGCCGAGCTTCTTGCCTCAACGAGAACTAAAGGGAAGGATCTCTTATTTTAATAGATGTCATGCCCAAGTTACCTCCAATGGGCGACGACGCTAGTGACGCAGTGGTGAGCGATGGTGGTGGTGTTGTAGGTGATGCAACTCTCCTTTGTAGGTGGCACTCTTCCTACCGGTGGTGGACTGGTGGCTCAGTAGAGATACAATATTTTTTTTTATTTTGTATCCTCACGTTCTAACAATGGGAGGCACTTAGTAAATATTTGTAGTGACCCTAGGAACGCACGCACCAGTCCCCTTTTTAACCCTACTTGCAATGTTATTTTAAAAAACCAAAATGAAATGGAAGATAAGAAAAAGCATATAACACAAAATAACAAAGATGGATCTCTTTATTGATATTGAAGCTTGGTTACATGTCGGTCCCTCTTAGGGATACCCATTTTGATACTATAAGTTAAAAATAGGTAAGGATTGCCCCTTCTGCGAAGAGGTGGTGCGCTTTATAAAAGCTTCCCAGTTTCACACACGTAAATGTATGAGGGCTTACAGATGCCTCCTTCTCTAGGTCTATTTCCTATAGGGATCCCCTTTTGCTCTCGTATGTTGGAAACTTCGTCCGATGTACCTGTGGCCCTGCAAGAAATGAAACAACAACACACGTTTAGGTGTCCGAGATTGCCTCCCTAGATGAGGTTGTTAGTAATCAAAGAATGTAACAGAAATATGATGAAACTATGCCATGAAATCATGTAAATATATGCTAATGATATGAAAAAATAAAGAAAACAAAATAAAAGATGTTATGTCTAAAACCTAAGCTAGGCCCGTGGGCCACTATCCAAGATAGCGGCTGCTAAGGTAAACCTTGCTCTCTTTACCCCAAAGCTATGGGTCAAATATTGTACATGATGACGAAATAATAGGTGTTATGCTCTTCAATCCATCAGTGCTTCACCGTACACGTGATCCCAAAGAGAACTCTCCAAGTCTCGAAAGCTCTTCTTGAAAATATATCTCGATGATAGTCGATTAAAATATAAAATATAAAGATAAAGATGTCTTGGTGCTCTTAGGCTTGCACATTTTATAGTGTGAAATCCTAGGTCTATGTCCAAGCCCTAGAAATGAATTTCTCATGCGTAGTACAAGTTATCATGAGAAGCTTTTGTCTATTGTATATGTTTGAAGGCCAGTTAACTAAAATCTAACTGCCCACTTGAGTCTCCTATGTGAACTGGTCATTAGCATGAGAATCTTTTGTCCCTTTGTTTATGCTAGGAGGGTAGTTAACTTAAGTCTAAATGCAAACTCAAACCTCCTATGTGAACTGGTCATGAAAAGGAATGCAAAGTCGCTTTCACTTACCTTTATTGCATGCAGACTGCCACTTTCGCCTATGATTAGGCCTATTTGTTGGTAAAATGTTTCTTATGGATTAGCCAATATCGTTTGCAGAAGCTAAGGTCTGGTCGCTCTAGGCTTGAGTGGCTAAGATCCGGCCACTCTTGGCTTGAGCGGCTAAGATTGGATGGCTTGAAAAGGCCCTAAATGAGTGGTGAAAACCATTTTTGATGCTTGGAAAGTCCAATATTATGTCTTATGATCTTATGAATGTGTCTATGTGAGTAGATCCCCTAAGAATGACATGATTTAGGTGTCTAAAAATGCCCCTTTTATGATGCACTGTGTGGAAAACATAACGTTGAGCAAAAGCATAGACTAATCTATTTGTAGGGTGTTATGGTGATCAATGGCCTAATCAATACCGGATGGCCCAATCATGCAAGATGGTGCGCATCCCTTGAATCATTGCCTTAACATTCAGAGTACTTAGCTTAGTGGATTTTGCATGTTAAGTTGTACTCATTCCTCAAACTCACTCGGGTAGCTTCAGCTGCTACAACAATTTTGACCGGTAGAAGAGCTACAATTGAAGATGTCATGTCTGCTTACATTCCTAGCAAAAAGGGGAAATTTGTGATTATTGTATGCAATGATTCGTAGGACGAACATGATGTTGCTATGATCGAGTGATATTTTGTTGATTTTGATTATGATTATGTTGAAATTTTGAACTACTTCCTCACACAATGAATTGATGAAGAAATGACAATGAATGAAGCGACAAGTCGCTTGACCAATATGACTAATTTGGTTCCTTTCTAGCATTTGTTGTTTTTAATGGGCAATCCCACATCCAAGTGTGATTCCAATTGTTTATGATAATCATCCATCCTTATCCCGAGGAGTGGTTCGGCTAGCAATAGCCTTCTTGGGGGAGTTAGGATGAGTGATTCTATTTATGTCTAGATTGTATCACTTTGACTTAATATTTTTGATGTCATAAGGGAATTAGAATGATCCTTTCACACCCGTGGAGCAGTCCGACCATCTTGGTCTTCTTCGATATTGAAGGGTGGCACATCGTAATTCCAAAATGAGTTGTTTTTGCCCCAAGTGGCCTTATGGTTATCTACTCATCTCACCAAAATACATGGAGTGCAAATCGTTGCAATCACCAAGTGGATAGAGTAGTTAACTAGATATGAGGCCTACCTGAGATTGTGCTTTTATGTGTTTTTTTTTATTATTTTGAACATTTTGATGATCTAAAACCACAAAAGTGTGTTTATTTGCTACTTTTATGGGATCCCTCAAGGAGGAAGTCCCTTATTTTGATCTATGGATATGGCCGCTGTCAGGTCCAGTAGCCTCTGAGTTTCTATCTATGGTCGTTGTCACCTTGAGCGGCCAAGAAGTTTAGGCCACCGACGTCAGTAGAGGCCAAGGCATAATTAAGGAAATATAAAATTTGTTTTTCTAGGGTTTGACCTGTCACTTTCACTATTTGAAGATTCACTTTGGGAGCTCTGGTGCGACGACGATAGTTGTGACTTTGAAACTTGCTGGTGCTGAGAACATGGTTGTGTAGGGCAAGACATCAACTGTTGGAGGAGCCGGAACTTCTCGGGTATTTGTCTCTTAAAAACCCTATCTCCCTTTTCTTTTGTCTACGTAAAACTAAACCTCACTAAGTAATGGGTAAAAATAACCTCACTAAACCCGTTGGCAACAAACAAACTCCGTAATTAGGCTTAGGTTCCCCTTTGCTATGGTGGGTTAGTCCCCAATTTTATTTTATGTTAGTGGCTTTAGCCTAGGGTTTTTGAAATTTTTTAGTTATTCACCTGCTACCACTATTTTGGGCGTTTTGAACTTAGCCTAGTTTTGATGCTTGGGTGGGAAATTTTGCTTTCCATTTTGTTTGTTTTCCCTCCCTATGTTGTTTTATTGGAGTTATTTTTTTATTTTTGCAATTTTTTTTTTTTTCCAAGGGTTCATGGGTTTGTCGTGTCATCCCTTGGTCGTTGTCACTCAAATCGATCGACTCTAAGTTGTTGTCGCTCAGAGCGGCCAAGCTTGAATCCCAACGGTCAAAAAATTTACCATTGGGTCTTGGCCACTGTCGGCTCCAACAGCCAGGTTTTGGCCACTGTAAGAAACAACGGCTAAACCCTAAGCCTTTTTTTTTGCATTTTTGTTTATTTTATGACATTTTTGATTTTTTTTGTTAGGTGCAATCTTATCCTTTTTTTGTTGAGACTTAGAATAGTCCATACTCTTTTGCATTATTTTCATGTTTATTGTGAATTATGCCTTAGATGCACTGTAGTTATGTTTTGTTTTTCTTTTTCTTTGCTTAGATACTTACTGCTCAATATCAAGACCCAAAGCTCTTGCTTGACTTACTTCCTTGATTTAATGATATGGACTGGGCATGGTTCAAAGCCCATGGGTTGTAGCATGTCATCATGTTGCCTTACATCATGGCAGATCAGGCTTACTTTATGGCTTTAGCCCATCGTTGAGACCCGCAGACTAACACCTTCCACCTCCTGATCGACGATATGACCATTACGGAAAAGTACGTATATAGGATCTTTCGTATTCCATTTGATGGGGTAGCCATTGTCTCTTCAACCACTAATGATTAGGTGTTTGTCTTCACTCAGGTGTTTAGAAGGCACTTTGTGGATGCTCTCAAGGACACCAAGTCTGGAGTAGTGTCCATCAGTAGCTGGCATGGGGAGGGCATCTGTATGGTGAGGCATGCTATATTACTTATGGTTATCAATAATGTTCTTATCCCAAACTGCTCGGGTTTGAGGTTCCCATGGAACCTTCCAGCGATGATGCATGATCTATTGGATAGTGAGGAGCCTATCATCTATGCATGGGGTATATTGCTATTGGCTTAGTGCTATGATGAGTTGTACTACATCCATCAATGAGGACGTGTATGCATTGTATACAGATTTCTCCTATAGTTTTGGGGATGGGAGCACATTGTGGTAGATTGCCCTAAGGGGATCCCGGATAAGATTACAGTGATTGACACTCAAACACAGTGCTATGCTGCTAGATGGGCTCAAGAGCATGAGGAGCGTAAGAGCCACACTTTCATAGGGGATCTATCCCACTACACTGATGCTTTCACTAGACTTTTGGTCGGATATGTCATGTGGCGGCCTTACTATGAGTGCCCTACTTGGGATGATCTAGCTAGCTTTATTGCTAGGACACGGCATGAGCGATGGCTCATTGGCCGTAATATTTCCATCAAGGAGTATTTCTTCTACTCTTAGTTTCTTCGTTAGTATGAATTGCAGTAGGATGTGCCCTTGATACCATTCTTGTATAGGTGCCTCATAGCAGAGGACCTACCCCCACAATAGATAATGGAGCTTTCAAATGAGGAGGATGCCCCAGTCATTGACCCTACAGTGGCTATGGGAGTTACATAGGCCAAAACTCAATGGTGGGGTGATCAGATGTGGCATGGTGTTAGCAGCCTAGGGTACGAGGATGATGGTGGGGGTGATGGCGTAGATCCGATAAGATGCATATTCTAAGCCAGGACTGAGGTATGGGGCCAGCCAGCAGAGCAGGTGGTAGTGGAGGATCTTGATGTTCCTGAGGAGGAGGAGTTAGAGCCCAAGGAGAGAGACTCTCCTCTAAGAGTACAACTACATGAGATCAAGGCTAAGCTTCAGGCCACTAAGATCTAGGTATAGTGGCAAGATGCTACTATTGATCAACTCTCAGTGCAGATACAGGCTCTATAGGCTACTATTGGGGGTGGCAATGTTAGGATACAAATTTTTGTTCCTCATTCTATACCATAGGAGGTTCTAGTGGTAGGTTCAGGAGCAGATGTGGGACATCTCCAGTCTCTATTGGATGAGCATGCGACACAGATATGGGGGCTTGTGGATCATGTTACCCTTCTTCAGATGCAGCTCAGGAGGTACGGGATTGTCCCTAAGGATCTAATAGGTGTGGGTAGTTCATAGGTCAATGGGTGCTCCACCTCAGGGTAATCTTCCACCCATCCTAGCCAGAGGACTCAGACTCGCATAGAGAGATCATAAGTCTCACATCATTCAAATCATGACATTGCCATAGGGGGAGGTGATGCAGGGGGCTCAAGACCGGTATTTGACTGATGCTCTACTTGGTTCTTGATCCATTTTTGAGGTCAACTGACCTATATGACTATAGCCCACGGGCATTTTTTTATATCCATCGAACTTGACACACATACTTTTATGATAGCTTTTCATTATGACTAATTATGTGTATCGTTTATTGTTCATGTTTTTGTTGTTGTTTTGTTTTATGATATGATGCGATGATGGTATGATGATTTGATGAATATGTTAGATGATAGATGGTATTGAAGATGCTTAGATGGATGTGTAGATGCTTATATTATTTGATGATATGATACGATGTATTTTGATGATAAATGATGAATTTATGATTGTATGCAAATGGATATTGTCTATATGTTTTATGATGTGGTGTATGGATGATTAATGACTTGTTTTATGGATATAAAGTTATTTCTAAATGCATGTTTTAAGTTTGCTTTAATTGTATGCATCTAACTTATGTGGTGGAATGGTATAAATGAACCTGTATGCTCTAATCACTTAAAACATACGGAATGCATATGACATTGACAATATTAATGGGTGATACCACAAAAAGTAAAAAAATAATCATGAATTTAAATAATCACTCTTATCATAAGTATTGATTAAGTATTCATATATGATATGTAATGGTGTGTAATGTTTTTTTCTTAATAAGTTTCTGTAAATTAAAATATATAAAGTAGTTAGTGGTTGTCTATATACTATTTCTAATATATATGCGGTATTTATCCTACTATGTTGATACCCCCTAATTTATAGAATCTTATAAATAATATGATGGTGTGAATTATGTTATGATTTGTTGCTATGTAAGAATTTTTGGGGCTTTTCGGAGATTCAAACACTCTAGTTACCCTATCAACAGTTGTCTACTTACCACTTAGAATTTTGAAAAGTAATGCTTTTACCATGGACCTAGTTTTTCATGATCTTTGTGTGTGCAAGTGATTGTATATTTTGAGATAGAATTCAAGCATTTCCTCCGATGTCAGGCGGGATTCTTTTAGCCCATTGCTAAGATCAAGGATCCTCAAGTGTTCATCTCATCCTTATGTTGGACTTAGTTGGACTATACCACTAGGCAATATTGGGCTACCTAAGCTAGCTCATCCACATTCAAACATTGGTCTACATAAATGCATGAAGCAATTGTGGTAGACATATCATCATGCGTAAGGATTTCTCCTTCTAGTTTTGTACAATGCTAAGAATTCCAAGGATTCAAGCTTTATTCCCTTATTTTTGGCTTCTTTTTGGCTTTGGATTTTTTCTCATATGTAGTGATGAAAATCACTTTTTATTTTGATTGATTTTTTTATTTTGAGCGGAGATTTTTGTAGTGATGATAATCATTGTTTATTTTGCTCATATGTAGTGATGAAAATCACTGTTTATTTTTTATTGATTTTTTTGAGCTATGATTTTTTTTTTTTTTTTTGAATATATTATTGTGTATCGGATTATTGCTTTGAAATCTATATTGTATGCTTGGTCTTTTGAATATGTACTTTTCTTTGGGATTTTGCTTATTTTGATGTAATCAAGGGATTTGGATAGGGTAAATCTTGTCCTTTTGCCAATTCTCAGCACCTTTAAACCGATTGCACAGGGGGATAAGCAAGGATAATACTTTTTTCTTAAGGTAACCTAGATCGCTTTACAACTTTCATCTTTTCCTTGGACCAGCTAGGATTTTAGTGTTTAAATTAGTGACGGGATCTTGAATATCCAAGGTATTATTATCATAGCTAGACCTTACCTTCTACTAATCAAAGTTTTTTTCCACATAAGTTGATAAGATCACTAGGTGTGGTTGATTAACCGAAAACCTTAGTATATTATGTATAGCAACAAATAATGGTTGTGTTGAAAAACACAACTACACACGTGTTTTGATGGAGTTGTGGAATTGAATTATTTGTGTGACAAAATGTGGTATCACTTTTAATTCTCTCATGACATATACAATTGTTAGTGGATATGAAAATGTAATGCAATGATGTGGATGCAAAATGTGAAATGCAATTATTTTTTTTTGTTATTTATTATTTTTATTTTTACATTGTTTTTGTATTTTTGATTAATTTGACCAAAGGGCTTATTATGCCTTTGGGGATTTTTGAATTGATGTTTGACCAAGCGGTTTGAATTACCCTTGGAGCATTTTTTATTTGATGGGATTTGACCAAGCAGTTTGAATTACCCTTGGAGCCTTTTTGAATTGATTTTGACCAAGCGGCTTGAATTACCCTTGGAGCATTTTGATTGTATTTTGACCAAGCGGTTTGAATTACCCTTGGAGCGTTTGACTTAATTTTGACCAAGGTGTTTGAATTTTCCTTGGAGCCTTTGATTTTATTTTTTAAATTTTATGTTTTTATGGTTTGTTTGTGTTTTTTGACATATTTGAATGTTTTTAAATTTTGACATATTTGAATGTTTTGTGTTTTATGACATATTTGAATGTTTTTATGTTTTATGTGTAGAATGCCTTTAAGTGAATGATATTGAGAGGTTCAAGCTCTTCAACACCATCTAATGATATAAGGCGATATGATCCAGGCCCAAATCTCTGTGAAATCATGTATGGACCTATCCAGTTTACCATGAACTTATCTCGCAGATGCGGCGGTAGATTCAAATTTTGCTGGTTTTCTTTGAGCACTATATCTCCAACCTTGAATTCCCTTAGGTGTACTTTACTATTGTAAGCTCGCGTAAGGTAATCTTGGTAAATGTGAAGATGCTCTAAAGTATTGACTCGACATTCATTAAGAAGTATCAACTGATCAATGCGGCCTTGTCGCACAGCTTCATCATTTATGAAGTCCTTTAATGCTATGCGTAGAGTCATAATTTCTAAATCTAATGGCATGATGGCCTCAGTGCCATATACTAATGAAAATGGTGTTGCCCCAGTGGGCGTCCATATAGTAGTCCTATATGCCCATAGTGCAAGAGGCAACTGCATGTGCCAATCCTTGTGATTTTCTTGCACTTTCTTCCTCAAAATGGAGACTATTGTTTTGTTCGAGGCTTCTGCTTTCCCGTTTTCTTGTGGATAATAAGGCATTGAAAAACTATGCTGAATATGGTATTTTTTCATTAAAGCATGCATATTTTTATTCTTGAAATATGGCCCATTATTTGATATTATCTTAGAAGGGACCCCAAAATGGCTTATGATATTGTGGAGTTTAAACTCTGCAATCCTTAGTCCAGTTGTTGACGTTAATGGGATCACTTCTACCCATTTAGTGAAGTATTATGTGTCTATTATGATGAATGCATGTCGGCCTGAGGATGGGGGTGATATTTTCCCAATAAATTCTAGTCCCCATTGCGAGAATGGCCATGCTTCCTATATGGGTTGCAAGGCTTGCGATGATAAGTGAGTTAGATTTGCATGATGCTGGTACTTACTATATTTCTTGACATACTCACAGCAATCCTTTTCCATGATGGGCCAATAGTAACCCATTCTCAAGATGCATTTAATGATGACCATGCCATTGAAATGGCATCCACATGTTCCGTCGTGAGCTTGTGAAATTGCCTAGGATGCTTCTTGGGGCTCAAGAAAATGAAGTAATACTCCATCATATCCTCATTTATAGAGGATTTATCCTAGCATGATGTATCTTGTTGCTCTCTATTTGAACATTCATCTTTTAGTATGTGATAAACCTTGAGGTACTATTCCAAGCTTTAGGAAGTCCTGCAATTGGGAAAGCCAATCCTGATAAGCCATGACTTCTATAGAAAATATGGCTTACTCTTTTTGTATTACTAAGATAGTGAACATGGATTGAGGAACAAATCTATGGTGTATGGTTGCACCACACTCCACAGGTATTTGGGAGATCAAATACCCCCAAGGTGTCATTTGCAAGAAATATTTGGCTGTGAAGGACCAATCCTGATTTGGCTTGATGTTGATCATGTTGAATGATTCTTGATTGTCAAAAGCTTCATGACGTATTGTTGAGTGTGAAATAACTTTCATATGAATGGTTGTAAAATTAGTAGATGGATTATAAGGGATTAAGGATCCCAAATAGGCCATGGTGTCTACAAATCTATTCAACATACAAGGGATTTCCTCGATGTCTTACCATTCCAGTCGGGCTAGGTATGTGTCAACAAGTTCCTTGTAAGTCTTCAAGAGTGGGCACCTACATTGGAATAGTCTTTTGACCTGTTTTACTATGAGCAAGTAGTCACCAAAGATATTCAATATTTTAATACCCATTTCTATGGTTGTTTGGAGTCCCAGGATCAATGCTTCATATTCTATATTATTTTTTGTGCATGAGAAGTCTAGTTTGAATGATAAGGGTAATGGATCACCCTATGGTGTGATAAGACAATACCTGCTCTACCTCCTTGTTCACACTTCAAACCATATAAGAACAATGACATGTCTCTTTCTTTCTTAGGTTCTTCGAGCTATGGTGGATCTGATAATGCAAAGACCGCATCATCAGGCAATTATATAGTGAGAGGCTTGTTATCCTAAAGAGGCACCTCTACTAATTGATCTGCTATGACTTGTCCCTTGATGGACTTTTGGCTTATGAACTCTAGATAAAATTATATCAATAGCATGATCCACATTATGGTACATGTATTGTGATTTGTCTTGCTCATCATGTACTGCAAAGTATTTTGTTTTGATATGATGTAGGTCATATGGCTCAAAATGTAGTGTCACAACTTTTGAGTTGCAAATACCACTACTAAACACAACTTTTTGACATACGCATATCCTAGCTCATAGCTCACCAAGGTGTGACTAATGTAATATATGGCTTGATCTTTGTCTTGTGCATTATTTTGGGCTAACATGGTTCCCAATGCAAAATCAGTAGCCAACATATATAGTAAAAATGGTATGTCTGAAATTCGTGGAGCCAATACTGGCGATGTTGCTAGATAATTTTTAATCTCTGCAAAGGCTTTATGGCATTCTTCATCCCAAGAAAAGGGAACTTCCTTGTGTAGCAACTGATTCATAGGTCGACATTTGTCTGATAATTGTGCAATGAATATTTTGATGGATGCTCTCTTGCCTTGTAGGCTCCTCAACTCCCTAATGTTGGTAGGGGTGGTCATTTCTAGTATAGCCTTTACCTTTGCAGGATCTACTTCAATGCCTCTCTTGGATACAATGAATCCCAAAATCTTGCCAAAATTTACACCAAATACGCACTTCTTAGGATTCAATTAGACATTGTGTTCTATGAGGTGATCAAAGACTTGTCTAAGGACTTCAACATGCTCTTGATGCAATAGGGACTTGGCTAGTAAGTCATCCATGTAATCTTCCAAGATCTTATACATATAGTCATGGAATATATATGTCATGGCCCACTGATATGTGGCACCAACATTTTTGATACCGAATGGCATCACTTTGTAACAGAATGTTTCCCATGGAGTAATGAAAGCAGTTTTATGTTGATCTTTGAGCTTAATCTGGATCTGGTTGTATTCAGAAAAACCATCCATTAGGGATTCATGCCCTACGGTTGCATCTACAAGAGCGTCTATGTTTGGCAATGGGAATGAATCCTTTGGTGTTGCCCTATTTAAATCTCTGAAATCTATGCAGATATGGACTCTTCCATTAGGTTTCTCCATGGGTACCATGTTTGAAACCCACTCAGGTTAGTCGATAGGAACTATGAATACTGCATCCATTAGTTTTAGCAACTTGTTCTTCACCATCAAAGCGATGGTTGGATATATTTTCCTTAGTTTTTATTTGACTGGCTTCTTCATGGGATCCAATGAAAGATTGTGAATTACTAACTTTGGATCTATTCCTAGCATGTCTTTGTAAGTCCAAGCAAAAATGTTTGGCCTCTCTTTGAGGAGAGGAATTAGGATGGCTTGTTACTCTAGAGATATAATTTATCTGAACTTGACTTTCCTTGGTTGGGTAGGATCATCGTTGATGTCCACCTTGAAAGTCACTTCTATAGCCATATGTGATCCATCCTATAGTTTATGAGGTGTGGGTATCAAATGAATGTCATTGGTGAGATTCACAAGACCTACTGACTTAGGTTCCAAACCAACATGGAAGACGTCATACGCACAACCTGATGCAAAATGGAATGGTTGTAACATCTCTTCATTAGGGAAGAGGTCTTCTGACTCTATGGGCAAATTAGCGTGATTCCAATCAATAGCCTCTACATCAAGATGCAATGATTTGGTAGGATCTATGGATTATGAAGTGGAGTGGTCAAATCAATGGAGATCATGTTGATGGATGGGATGAAATCTCCAGGACCACATGGGTGTAATCCTGTCTTAGGGGTTTCCCTTCCATACTCATGATGAGGTTCTGGAGGAATGGGAATTTTTGGATCTAGCCCATGAGCAGGGCAAATGATAGGATAATTGGGCTCTAATTTCTATCTAAATTTAGGTAGAGGAGGATTGACCATCCAATGAATGGTAGCTAGTTCAATAGGTCTCCCCAAAAATTAAAGATGAGGGTCTATGGGACGGAGTGCTGCCTCTCTCTCTAATAGCTCGTTGACTTGCCACAAGTGGTGAGGTCCAATATAATCCATATCAGTCTCATCCTCAAAGTCATCATCACTTATCCAAAAACTATTAGCATTGGTATGCAACTCAAAGACAAGGGGCTTATGTCTTGTCCCTAAGTAGGCCATCTTTGTTTCATCTTCACATTGTTCGTCACTTATAAAGAATCCATTTACATTTTTCTCTAGCCCCAAAGTCAGGGGTTGATAACTTAGGCTTAAGTAGGCTCTTTCTATTGAGTTTTCTGATTCATAATCACTTTCATCTAATGTATATTCACTCTCATTGTGGATTGTAGCAATGTGAACACTTAATATTTTTAAGTGGATATTTAGTGGTTAGGTTAGGTTAGAATTATCGACAAATGTCGACATGTTTTAAAGTCAATAAATTCTTCTCTTCCCCTTATCCCTCCATTCCCTCCTTTATTCCCTCTTCCTCCTTATCCCTCCACCTTCCTTTCCCCTTATTCCTCCAACCTCCCTTCCTTTCCTCTCCGCCGACTTCCTCCCTTCTCTTTTCTTATAAATTAATGTTTCTAGCCTATGTTCTAAGGTTGTCAATGTAATAGCTCTGCAACATTTAATTAATATTATTTAGTTAATATTTAATATTACCTCCTGGTCCAAATTCAATATTTTAAAGTTTTTAAAATATTTAATAATTTTTATTTATATTTTTTATTAAGTTTTTTTAAATAAAATTTTATTTAAAAAACTAATTTAAAATATCTATAGAAAATTGTTAAAAAATTTAAAGGCTTTATTAAAATAAATTTTGGAAAATTGATTTAAAAAAATAAAAAGGGTGAAAAGTTTTTTTTAGCATCATTATTGTAACCCAGTGCATGCGGTGAAATTTTTGGGTAGATGATTCGGTCATCTGGATGCTATCATGCATTGCTCTCTCTGTTGAGAAGAGAGAATCTTGATTCCTTTGACAGGAAAGTTTAGCAGAGTGGACTTCATACTGTGTTTCATCAGTTCAAAAACCAAGTGATTGCACATCAAAGAAAACCAGATTCTCGATACGAGGCAGATTCAGAAGATAATATCTTCGGGCAAAGAGTAGTTGAATCCGATACGGTTGAAATAGTACCTAAAGGACAATCAAGTGACAGCTATACTCCTACAGTGCCTGAAGTTGAAACGAGTGAGAGCTATACACCTCGCTCTCCTAATTCAGAACCAGCAAAAGCAAAAGCAGAAGCAAAGGAAAAAGAACCAATGGAAGTGAAACCTGCAATTGAAGAACGTGTTGTTCTCAAAATGCGTCTTAAATTAGCAGCAGTAGCAAAAGAAGTCATTATCATCAGTGACGATGAAGAAGACAACTTCACCTTTCCAATTTTGGGAAATCCTCAAGGAGAAGAATGCCAAATCAATGAGCATTTTAAGAAAGCTTGATTTGATTTAAATCAGTAAATCAGTAATCTATTTTGTACTTTTTTGTATAGTTTGTTTGAAGTTGAAATAAAAGTTGCTTTCTAAAATGGCTTCCAATACTAGTTTACCAATCCCTGAATTCAATGGTGGTGATTACGAGTATTGGTCAATTAAAATGAAAACTTTGTTGATTGGCAAAGGTCTTTGGGATGTGATTGAAGAGGGATATACTAAACCTTCAGCTGCTGAGTGGGCAATTTTGAGTGGTGCTGATAAAAGGGCTAGAAAAGAAGCACAAAAGAATAATTCTTTTGCCCTTTATCACATTCACGCCACCCTTGATAAAAGTATTTTCCCTAGAATAGCTTCTTTTAAAATAGCTGAATCTGCTTGGAATGCTTTACAAGAAAGTTATAGGGGTAGTGACCAAATCAAACAAGTTAAACTCCAAACCTTGAAAAGAGAGTTTGAAACTCTTAAAATGCAAGAAAATGAAAAGGTTGGTGATTACTGCGTGCGTGTGAAAGACGTAGTAGATAAGATGGTCACTTTAGGAGAAGATGTAAAGCCTAAAGTTATAGTGAAGAAAGTGTTGAGGACACTTCTTCCTAAGTGGAATTCAGTAGCCATCATTATAGAGGAATCTAAAGACCTAACTTCTCTATCTTTTGAAACCCTCATTGGCTCACTTCTCTCACATGAGGAGAGATTACAGCCATCTCCTTCCACAAGTTATGGAGGAGATGATAAAGCCTTTGTTTCTCAAGAAGGCAGAGGTAGAGGTCGTGGCAGAGGAAATTCTAGATGAAGAGGCAAAAATAATCAGAGAGGTGGAACTCCTAACAGAGGAGGAAATCAGAACAGAGGAGGATTCTCAAACAATAGTGAACATCAGCAAAATAGAGGAGGACAACAAAATAGAGGGAAATAATCAGACAGAGGTAAAGGAGGAGATAAGTCAAAACAATCTTGCTACAATTGTGGCAAACTTGGCCATTATGCTCGTGACTATTGGACTAAGACTTCACAGGGAGCTAGTAGTAGCAAAGAAGAGGAAGAGGCCACAAATCTCTTTCTCTCATATGGTCAAGCAGATCAAAACATGAATGATACATGGATCTTGGACACTGGGTGTTCAAACCATATGAGTAGCAAAGAAGGGCTCTTTGCTACTCTAAACTCCTCCTAAAAATCCAGCATCAAATTGGGAGATGATAAATCATTGGCAGTCGAAGGCATTGGAGCTATGGCAGTTCCAACTAAAGGAGGAGTCAAACAAGTAAGTTATATCTATTATACACCCCATCTCCAACATAATATTTTAAGTGTTGGTCAAATGTTAGAAAAGAACTACAAGTTGCTTTTTGATGAGGGTAAATGCACTATTTTTGATAAAAATAACAATAATAGAATCATTACTCAAGTGCCAATGTCAAAGAATAGATTGTTTCCTTTAAAGTTTGGTCATCCAGGGGGAGATAAGTTAGCAAGTGTTGTTATTTCCAATCCAAGTGTTCTATGGAACTTGTGATATGGCCATTTTAATTCTGCTAGTTTGAAAATTCTAACTTCCCAAGCCATGGTCACTGGACTTCCTAAAGTTCAGGATGGTAAAGAAGTCTGTGAAGGGTGTGCTCTTGGAAAGCATGCTAGATCAAATTTTCCTCATGGAAAAGCATGGTGGGCCAGCTATCCACTCCAGCTAGTGCATACCGACATCTATGGTCCGATGCAGACACAGAGTCTAGGTAACAACTCTTACTTTCTACTCTTTATTGATGATTATACTAGAATGTGCTGGATATATTTTTTGAAACATAAGGATGAAGCATATGACTACTTTATTGATTTCAAAACAAAATTTTAAAGTGAGAGTAGATATTTTGTAAAATGTCTTCGATCAGATAGGGGAGGAGAGTATTCCTCTAATGAGTTTGTGAATTTTTGTAAGCAACATGGCATTAAGAGGCAGTTCACTGCTGCCTACACTCCATAACAAAATGGTGTTGCAGAGAGGAAGAATCGCACCATTATGGAGATGGCAAGATCTATGCTTCAGACGAAGCATTTGACTAATTCATATTGGGCAGATGCAGCCAGGACCAGTGTATATATCTTGAACAGAAGTCCTACTTCCAGTTTAAAAGGACTGACACCCTACCAAGCATGGTATGGTAAAAAGCCAAATGTTAAGCATTTCAGAGTATTTGGCTCATTGGCCTATTCTCACATTCTTGATGAGCTTAGGAAGAAGCTCGATCCAAATATTCAGGCATGTATCTTTGTAGGATACTATGAGAATACAAAAGCTTACAGACTTTATAATCCTCGGACTAGAAAGCTTGTGATTTCCAAGGATGTAATTTTTTATGAAGGGGGGGAATGGGGTAAGCCCCAAATATTCAGTGATGTTGAATCCACTGATGTAGTTTCTCAGCAGGTGCAACCACAGACACCACAGAAAGGAAAGTAGTCTCCTCCAACAAGTCCAAGTTCATCTTCTGATTCCTCTTCTTCACCAAGTCCTTCTCCACAGCGATCTGTACATTCCTCACCAATGGACATTGATTCTCCATCCAAAGGTAAGAGAACTCTACAGTATCATCCATCATCTCAGATGTTGGATAAAAAATTTTCCAGAAGATACACTAGGAGTCAAGCTAGTGAAATGGATTCTGTTTTACATAGATTAGAAAGTATGCACTTGTATGGTGATGATGTCTCCTAGCAGGAACCTAGGGGAGATTAAGTTAACTATGCTTTGTTAACTAGTGCACGACTTGAACCTTCTAGTTATGAGAAGGCATGTACTCAAAAAATTTGGCAAGATGCCATGAAAGAGGAGATAACCTCTATAAAAAACAATGACACTTGGGAGCTAGTAAAGCTTCCTAAAGACAAGAAATGTGTTGGATGTAAGTGGGTCTACAAGACCAAGTTTAATGTTGATGGTAGCATTGAAAGTCACAAGGTGAGACTAGTTGCAAAGGGATTCACTCAGAAATATGGAATTTATTATGAAGAGACTTTTGCTCCTGTAGACAGACAGGAGACTATTAGAATAGTTCTTGCCTTAGCTGCAAATAAGGGATGGAAAGTTCAACACATGGATGTGAAAAGTGCATTTCTAAATGGTTACTTGATATAAGAAGTGTATGTTGAGCAACCACAAGGATTTTAAGAGAAAAAAAATGAACATCTTGTTTACAAACTGAAGAAGGCACTTTATGGCCTCAAGCAGGCACCACGAGCTTGGTACTCATGCATTGATGGGTACTTCAAAGAATTTGGGTTCACCAGAAGTAGAAATGAACCCACCCTTTACTACCTACAACAAGGAAATGACATCCTCATAGTTTTCTTGTATGTGGATGATCTCATATTCATGGGTAGTAATGAAAAACTAAATATGAAGTTCAAACACTCCATGATGGAGCAGTTTGAGATGAAGGATATTGGCTTAATGCACTACTTCCTTGGAATGGAGGTTCATCAGTCAGATACAAGGATCTTCATCTGTCAACATAAGTATGTTCGGGACATGCTTAAGAAGTTTGCTATGGAGCATTGCAAACTAGTTGCAACTCCAGTTGGACATGGGATCCAATTAAGCAAAGATGATGGAGCATCAAAAGTTGACGTGACCACTTTCAGAAGCATGGTTGGGAGTTTGATGTTTCTTGCCAACACCAAACCTGATATTCAGTATGTTGTTTCTCTTGTCTCTCGATTTATGTCTAATCCTTCTGAGTTGCATTTGTAGGCAGCTAAGAGAATTCTTAGATATGTAAAGGGTACATGGGATTTTGGAATCCATTACCAAAAATGTAACACTATCAAGCTTGTAGGCTTCAGTGATAGTGATTGGGGTAGCAACATTGATGATAGAAAATCAACCTCAGGTAACTATTTTAGTCTGGGATCGGGACTAATAACTTGGAGTTCCAAGAAGCAGACAGTAGTAGCACTATCTTCAACAGAAGCTGAGTATATAGCAGTCACTCATGCTAGTACTCAAGGTCTATGGCTACGAAATGTATTAAAAGAACTTGGAGAGCAGCAAAGTGGTCCAACAAGGTTATTCTATGACAACATTAGTGCCATTCAGTTGGCATACAATCCTGTCCACCATAGTAGATCAAAGCATTTTGATATGAAGTACCACTTCATCAGAGATATGGTGGAAATCGAAGCTGTTGAGCTTCACTATTGCCCCACTTTGGAGAATTTTGCGGACATCTTCACCAAGGCACCAGCTAAAGCTCAATTTGTAAAGCTGAGAGACTGTATTGTCAGTCCTCTCAACTTTAATGGGGAGAATTTAGCAATGTGAACACTTAATATTATTAAGTGGATATTTAGTGGTTAGGTTAGGTTAGAATTTTTGGCAAATTTCGACATGTTTTAAAGTCAATAAATTCTTCTCTTCCCCTTATCCTTCCATTCCCTCCTTTATTCCCTCTTCCTCCTTATCCCTCCACCTTCCTTTCCCCTTATTCCTCCAACCTCCCTTCCTTTCCTCTCCACCGACTTCCTCCCTTCTCCTTTCTTATAAATTAATTTTTCTAGCCTATGTTCTAAGGTTATCGATGTAATAGCTCTGTAGCATTTAATTAATATTATTTAGTTAATATTTAATATTACCTCCTGGTCAAAATTCAATATGGATGTACCATGTGAATCTTTGTAAATAGCGAGGCCCCTGATAGGCTAAGCCAAGTTGTGCCTCATCATCACTTGCTTCATATCCATTCTCCTCATCCCATGAGTTGTACCCTATTGGGGTGGAATCAATTGAGGTGTTTGGATGATAAGTTTTTGGAGGTGGTATGTTTACTATGGCCACTTTTATGTTGCTCAAATTTGCTATTCTTAGGGGGTGATAAGGAATGAAATCAATGTCTTCTCCTAACCCTATGCTTAATATTTCCAATGCTGCTGCAAGAGAGTCATATTGACCTCCACTATAATAGCCTAAGCCAAATCTATCAAAGGGAAGCTGATATAGTGGCTCGTAGGGCCGCTTGTGCCCTTGCTCATATATGCCAAGGCCATAGCCATGCCAATGGCAATGATCAAAGTAGATTAGATCAAACTTAGGGTTAGAGAGGTAACGAACATTGATCATGAATAATTCATCACCATAATTTTATATGTTTGAATACTTATGAGCGCAGTCTATGCTGACATAAATAAAATTGGTTTGGTTGGGGGGATTCCAAGTGGAACCACTATTCCTACTAGCATCCTCAAGCCCTTATGCCTTCCTACATCTTGTGTAGACTCAATGATATGCATAAATTAAATGTTCTAAACAAGGTACTCCCCTATGCCTATGCTTACCAAATGTATTGATGCATGTGACGTGGATGACCCTACGAACAACACTAGCGAAGCAGGGTGATAGTCACTATCTTCATCTTGATCTTGAGGATCTTCCTCTTCCATAGGACTTGGCATCTCAGCAATGGCTATAGTTGGCACTTCCTTGGGCCTTTATTCCTTAACTAAGGGTGCCTTTAGCTTTTGATTATATTTTGGTTTTGATGTTGATGGTACTTTAGAAGCATTGACTATCTTGAGTGCACCAAGAGGTGTTGATGTGCATGGGTCTTTTCTTACCCCTTTGTCTTCGTTATCCACTTGTGTGGTTGGGGATGAAGGTGCCACGTACAGGTGAGTAGAAGGGATTATGAATTCTCCTAGAATGTCCACCTGATTGATGTATTTAAAAGGCTCTTCATCATCCAGAACCACATAGACTTTGTTCTCATGCACATACTTGACACATTGGTGCAAGATCGAAAGTACATAATTCATGGCCCTTATCCAAGGGTGACCTAAGAGGATGTTGTACTACATAGCTTCTTCCAAGAAATGACACATCACGGGGATGGTCTTGTACCCCACCTTGATGGGTAGGACTATCGTTCCCATAGTATTGCATAAAGCATCATTAAAAGCTCTCAATGTAGAATGATATTTGACTTGGGGATTTTGAGGTGCTCTATTGTAGTTGTTGTGATGATGTTTATTGATGAACCTGTATCAACAAAAACCCTCTTGAAAGGTAATTCATTGATTTCCACTACAATGTTTAGCAGAGGGTCTGGTAAGGCAACAAGAACTGTCTTAATCTCATGATCATAAAATTGGATTACAAGTTCCTAGCATTCTTGCACTTATTCCACAAAGTGAGTGAATGCATTCGCATCTTGCGATTGGAGCTCAATAGTTCTTAAAATATCCATTAGATTCTCCCTATGCTTTGGGGATTGTTGTATGATCTCATAGATGGATAACTTAGCTGGAGTCATCTGTAAGTTTTGATCCAATCTACTCTGAATAGTTACCACAGGTCACGTTGGTGGACCTGGAAGGTTGTCTTGCCTTTACCTAGGAGCAAGTGGGATGTTCATGGGAGTTGTAGGCAGTTGTGGTTGACCATAATGCCTAGTCCTTTTTGCTATGTTAACAATATCAACCATCCCAATGTATCCATGGGTAGGTATGTCAGCTCGAACCTGATTGACTTGGGGCCCTTGCTCTCAAGGGGCCTCATTATTGGGAAATGTATTTCTGTATATACCCATGTCTCTATTATCAGGAGCCAGTGGGTTGTCAACTTTGAGCTCTCCCACCTCAATCATGTTTTGCACTTGATTCTTAAACTCGACGTAAGCCTCGATGTCATGCCCTAGTATCCTGTAATAAGGACAAAATTTATCTTCCCTATATCCTTTTGGCTTAGGATGGTTGGGATATATAAGATGTATATCAAGAAATCTAATCCTCTTGGTCTCACTCAACTCATTAAATATTGATTGCATTGATTCTATCAGAGGCATGAAATAACGAGGCAGTTTGCATTCTCTATTTCTTCCTTGATTGTTCTTCTAGTTGTAGTTGGTTGGCAAGGGATGTGCTTGATAGTTATGTGGTAGTTGTGCACCCCCATACTTGGGTGTAGCCAATATGACTTGATTGATTGGAGTAGGATTGCCCTACTTTTGCTTGTACTTGTCATTATTACCATTCTTGTTCCACTCCTTTTTGTTTTAGAGTTTAATGGTTCCCTCATCTACTTTTATTTCTTCAATGAGCTTGGCCTGTACCAAAGCTTCCTCAAACTAAGGATACTATTGGAGTTGCAGCAAGAGAGAGATGTGTTTAGAACAACTTTTGGTGAACATCTGAATGATCTCTTCTATGGGAACGGAGAATTATAATTTTTCCATGAATTTTCTCCATCTATTCCCATAATCCATTACTGTCTCATCATCATATTGTTTTAGGTTGTCCAGGTCTGAAAGGTTCACCTTCTTCTTAGCACAAAAGGAGAAATGCTTCAAGAATGTGTTTACTAGTTGTTCAAAGTTGGTTATGCTATGCTTAGGTAGTTGGTTGAACCATTGAGTGTCAATGCTTTAAAATGTCATTATGAATGTTCTTAGCATAAGAGCATTATTGTCTTCAAGATGAAAACAAGCATTAATAAAGTTGGTGACATGCTCTTGTGCATCCTCTTCACCCTTAAAATTTTCTAGCCTAGGCATCTCAAAGTGCTTAGGATATGGAGGGCTAGGGATTGATGAGCACAATGGTTGGTTGTGTATCTTGCTCAACATTGGTGAGTTCCCAGCTGCCTCTTGTTTCTCAAAGGTTTTTATATTTTTAGCAAGCTCTTGAAATGCCTTTTATACATGGATCTCCTCCTCTTGTAAGCCTATTCGCATTGGTAATGGAGGTAACTCTCTATCCATTTGATTTGTTTCATTTTCCTCCCTCCTATGATAGGACTCAAGATTATGCTCCTGGTTTGTTATGTTTGCTCTTCCCCTATTAGTTGGATTTTGTTCATGATTTGGTGGGGGATTTCATTGTGGGTGATCTTGTCTAGTGTGCCTCTCCTTAGGTGAGTCAATGCATCTTGTTCTTTTGTGGTCACCACCATTTATCTATAAATTGTTAAGAGCTAGCCGCTCAGCCTGCTCTCTTAAATGTTGCTCATGTTGGGGCAAGAGTATTTCTCTTTATTTCTCTTGTTCGAGAGATTCTACTAGCTCTCGATCCTTACGTAATGCATTTTATAGCTACCTCATTCAGTTAGTTTGTGCTATCATATAAGACTCATGTTTATCTAACTCTGTTCTTGTTGTCTTGACTTACAGATTTCTTGAGGAGGTTTTTGTTTTATCTATACTCTTGCTAGCTAATGTGACTTGTTCAATGTACTATTTAGTATCCCTATGATAAGAATCCATGCATCTACTATGGGGTCACTCTGAGGTACCCCCAGACTAGGAGGCATGTTTAGAAGTCACATTTTGTGAGCTTCTAGATGTAGAGTTCTTAGTAGCTATAGTTATTTGAGTTGGTCATGTATGAAACCAATCCAACCAATCTAGTTGTCTTGTTTTCCATGACTGGTCCCATGGGATGACATTCACTCCTATGAGGTCATAGTCTATAGGAATATTTCCTTTTGTATGAAGGGTTTCTTTTATCTGATTCCCATGACTAGATGTAGCTCTAGTTTCCTGCCCTTCAGTAGGCAGTCATGTCACATATGTTTCTTGTGAGTCTTGAGGTGTTGCAATTCTTGTTTGTCTTCTTGATGAAGAGGGCTTTGTGGTAACATGTTTTCTCCATGTGGATGGAGACGTAGCAGTATCGTCATCCCTATGAGAAGAATGAGTCTTAGAACCTTATTTATGTCCATGTGAGGAGGAAGCCCTTGAAGCTTCCTCACATCTTTGAGATGTTTCTGTGTGTTTAGAGGAGGCCCTTGAGGTCTCCTCATGTATCCTTGATGAGGATGGTTGTGAAGCCTATTTTTTTATGTGAATTTGTTCCTTGATGTGGTTCCTTACTTGGGGTTTCTCGAGGAGATCCCCCAAGGGTTGAATTATCACCCCTCAGTATCGTAGAGCTATGTCTAATGATCTTACAGGTAGGTCGTTCAATGTTACTATGACCTTGTCTATGGGTATGAGTTGCTTCTATCTCTCCCTCTGTATCAAATTGAGGGTGCTTACTTCTTATTTTGACCATTTTGTCTTATGAATTGATCTTTTGAGTTACAATTTTAGGAATAACCGCATAATACCAAACAAATGTTTATCTTGTTTACCGATTTAAGTGTGCCCTAGACTGTTTGGTGTTTTTTGATGTGTTGTTCTTTTGATTTATTACTCTTGTTCTTGGATTAATAATGATAAGACTTATCCATAGTGACAATCAAGTACACTCGTACCAAAGATTATTTTCTCAAAAGAAGCTAGGGTACACCACTGAAGACCCAATGGAGGGTTCGCCTAGCTCTTCCACTCTAAACCAATGATTGTTCCAACTGTGGGAGATATTTTGAACACAAGTAACTTAGTGTCACTATAATTAAGTTTCTCAATCCATTTATACGAAGCTCTAGGGGAAAACTAGTGGAAGGAGATGAATTCCAATGTAACTGGATTGAATTGAAGGTTGGTGATGAAATCTAACTCTCCAATGTTTAAATAAGACGTGCGTGTGTGGTTTTCATTTTAAGATTGCATTACATAAAGTGCATCATGTAGTAGCAATGAATATTTCCTATATGCCTAAGTGCAAAAATACGGTTCAATATTTAGAAAGATGCATGAACTACTATGATTTGTATGAGCGCACTTTATTTCATGCAACTATGGCCTCTAGTAGGGCCTCAAAGCAAGCAAACAACATACAATGTCTAGCACATTGGATTCTAGGGCAAACTTTTTAGGCATAAGTCATTGTTCCTAGCAACACCTAGTGGAAAATTTAAAAGAAGATCTAAGATATGCAAAATGGTTAATTCTTTCTTCTTTTATTCCTTCAATTTCCAAAAATAAATGTGCTTTAAGTTCTCTATTTTAGACACATAGAAGCAAACAAAAATCTATAAAATATCAGAGAAGCTATACCAACCTTTGATCCAGCTCAGAGATTCAGTGTTTTAACCTCTGCTGCACTCTAGGTCGGGCCGCTTTCGACCAGAGCAGCTGGTTCTTGGCCATTGTAGCTCAGAGCGGCTAGTTTTTGGCTGCTATAGCTCAGAGCAGCTAGAACTGCACACAAAATTGAGTCAGTATTATAGCATAAAATGAAAATTTAGTGGTGGTCCCACCGTGATCACCATTTGTAGCGACCCCGAGAATGCATACACTAGTCCCCTTTTTAACCCTACTTGCAATGTTATTCTAAAAAACCAAGATGAAATGGAAGATAATAAAAGGCATATAACACGAAATAAAAAATATGGATCTCTTTATTGATATTGAAGCTCGGTTACATGTTGGTCCCTCTTAGGGATACCCATTTTGATACTATAAGTTACAAATAGGCAAGGAGTTCCCCTTTTGCGAAGAGGTGGTGCGCTTTACAAAATCTTCCCAGTTCTGCACATGGAAATGTATGAGGACTTACAGATGCCTCCTTCTTTAGGTATGTTTCCTAGAGGGATCCCCTTTTGCTCTCGTATGTTGCAAACTTCATCCGATGTACCTGTGGCCCTACAAGAAATAAAACAACACACGTTTAGGTGTCCGAGATTGCCTCCCTGGATGAGGTTGTTAGTAATCAAAGAATGTAATGGAAATATGATGAAACTATACCATGAAATCATGTAAATCTATGCTAATGATATGAAAACATAAATAAAATATAATAAAAGATGTTATGTCTAAAATCTAAGCTAGGCCTACGGGCCACTGTCCAAGACAACGGTCTCTAAGGTAAACCTTTCTCTCTTTGCCCCAAAGCTATGGTTCAAATCCTCTACCTAATGTCTAAATAATAGGTGTTATGCTCTCCAATCCATTAGTGCTTTTTCGTACACGTGATCCTAAAGATAACTCTCCAAGTCTCAAAAGTTCTTCTCAAAAATATGTCTTGATGATAGCCGATTAAAAGATAAAATATAAAGATAAATATAAATATAAATTTAAATATATCTTGGTGCTCTTAGACTTGCACCTTTTATAGTGTGAAATCCTAGGTCTATGTCCAAGCCCTAGAAATAAATTTATCATGTGTAGTACAAGTTAGCATGAGAAGCTTTTGTCTATTGTCTATGTTTGAAGGCCAGTTAACTAAAATCTAACTACCCACTTGAGTCTCCTATGCGAACTGGTCATTAGCATGAGAAGCTTTTGTCCCTTTGTTTATTTTGGGAGGTCAATTAACTTAAGTCTAAATGCAAACTCAAACCTCCTATGTTAACTTATCATGAAAAGGAATGCAAATTCACTTTCGCTCACCTTTATTACATGCATACTGCCACTTCCATCTATGATTAGGCATGTTTGTCGGTAAACTATTTCTTATGGCTTAGTCATTATTTTCTGTAGTGGCTAAGATCTGGCCATTGTCATCTATAGTGGCAAATTTTTGGTCACTTTAGGCTTGAGAGGCTAAGATCTGGCCGCTCTTGGCTTGAGCGGCTAAGCTTGGATGGCTTGAAAAGGCCCCAAATGAGTGGTGAAAACCACTGTTGATGCTTGGAAAGTCCAATATTATGTCTTATGATATTATGAATGTGTCTATATGAGCAGCTCCCCTAAGCATAGCATGATTTAGGTGTCTACAATATTATTTTGTTTGTTTTCTTCTTCCCAACCCATCAATGTCATAATAATGAATTTTCCATGATTCAAACAACAAGAAGATTACTATATATGTTTTTTTATTAGATCCCAAAATACTACAGATACAAAAATGAATAGGCTAATACACCCAATAACTTCTATATATCATTGTATCACAACCATATCTATGGGTGGTCATTATCACCATCGAAGCTCGATCGATGTCTGCAATGTTGGGGGTGATCGCCTGAAAAACATCTTTGTAGATCGATGTCTGCAACACCAGGGGTGATCGCCTAAAAAATGTCTTCATAGATCAATGTCTACAATACCAAGTGTGATTGATTCATCCTCAAAAAAATTGTACACCATGCAAACCAACAATGTTAACTGAGTACCATGTAAACCATAGATGCTTCTATTTCATAGAACCATCAGGAGCAATCAGTAGTAGAATAATCATCTAAACCTTTGTATATCTCATCATCATAGTTGCACACCTACGTATTTGTTGGTAGTGATTCTCACTGCTTTTGGTTGGAAAGTGATGTCAAAACACCAAGGGGAGTTGAGAAACAAAAACATTTAAGCTATTATCCCACATGCATGGGGTTGTCAACCAAGGAATGATACAAAAGGAAATATGCTCACTTAGTTAATTGACTATCTTCAGGTAGTCATGTAGAATACCCATCCTTTTGTTGCATACCACATGTCTCCCTACATTCTATTGTCCACATGTCTTATTCCATCATGTTGCATCTAGGTTCCAGTCAGTAGATCCTTGATCTACGTGTTGATTCCACATCTCAGTCCACATTTGTCCTTGGCCTGCATGCTGATTTTCTAGCATCGTGCATCTATCCACGTCTATCTTTAAGAATCATGTTGATTATACAATTTCATGCATCTGTCCACATCTATCCTTATCCTGCATGTTGATTATCCAACATTGTGCATATATCCTTGAGAATCATTCTTGAGTTCAGTCGCTATCCATAACATAACCTCAATAATCATGCTCGGGTCTTACAGGTCCAGTCCTCGACATCGAGATATGAGCCTCAATGATATACCATGAAATTTTATAGACCAAAAAATTACGTATATTGATAATTCATGGGCTATATATACATTTGGTTAAGGCTAAAGATAGCCTTGAATAACAACTAAAAATAAATAACCCCAAGGAGCGTAATATCTCAAAAAAATAATATACCCTCCAAATATCTAATAAATATGCCAAAAATAAATATAATATCCCTAAAAAATGTCCGCATAATAAAATAAAGTAATAAAACTATATATATGCTCACTTCCTCTACATGCTTGTAGATGAGCTATCTTATATTGGATTGACTCATAATTGGTTAGTCCAATCTCACTCAAGATAGGAAAGGAAAATCATTGCACACACTTTGGTCCATGATAGGCTTTATTTTATTCAAGATGGTATAGATTTCTATGGAATATTGATTGACCATTAGATGATTTTTATTATTAAAAATAGGTTGTTTTACTTTCTTGAGATTATTCTAGCATACAAAAATCCCTAGAAATATGAGCAAACCACATCAAGGATTGCCTCAACTTACTAGCTATGTCCTCAAGTTTTTGTTTCAATGTTCATTTGTCTTTTTTCTTATGTTTAGTGTTCCTTGTCATAAATATAATGAGTAATTCACTATCCCTACTCTTCTATCCATGATCATTATTAGTATTGCATTCATCATGTTCATTACACGTAATCTTGTCTTATGTTGTGTTAATATGTCATTGTGATTGTTAACTTGTCATTGATTAATTAAACTATTTTTTATTGTGAAATTCACATACACACATCCAAAAAGTGATTAAACAAACACATGTGAGTCTAAACCATGTAAATCATATAGGAACCATCATCCATCACATAAGCATATCAAATCCATGTCATCTAGCATGTCATATCTATCTAATAACATAAATCCATTAATCATACACATCAAAATAATCTAAACATATGCATTACATCACATCATAACAAACATCATGTCATCATCATATATATCAATAATAAAAAGTACATCATCACCACCCATAGGATACATTATACATATATACATGTTGTACTACATACATCATCATCATCTCACCAAAAATTACTCTACAAAATTATGGACCATTTATCACACCAAAAACTAACTCACTATTGTTGATATTTGGGGGTCTCTCAATTGCCCTCCTACCCTCCTAGTCTATCTTCCTCATTATACTACCTCTTACCATCCTAATATAGTAATGCTCTTGACATCTATGATATTTTTGGCTCAACAAAATTGGATATTACTGGAACCACTGATGGTGTGCTCCTATGGCTCCATCGATATCGAGAAGCTCAGAATGAAAGAACTACCATACCTTATCATAACCCAAAATTCCAACCTACTCGATATTTTTTTGTGTTAGATAATGTATCCCATCCTACATATTAAGGATCCAATCTAGAGCTCAACTTATATCTTACGTGGCCCTTACTTAAGTTGTGTACCCCATCTACATGATGAGTCAACTTATCCTTCTAGAATCACCAAAAGATACACCCATCCCTACATCTTACATAAATTTATTTATGTAATTGTACTAGGTGAATTACATGGTTAGCTATCTATCTCATTCTTATAATGAGCTACTTTATCCCTTTTTTTCTATCAAAATGGAATCACTAATACCTACACCTACATAATTCCATCTATGTAGATGCACTAAGCACATTGATTTCTAGACTATCCATCTCATCTCCATGATGAGCTAGCCTTTCCAAAAATAAGTCTCATCAATGACTTAATTTATGAATAGTTTATAAGGTATCTTCCTATTGCATTATCAAGGTTCTTCATGCAAGGCCTATAGCTATTCCATGGTGTTTTTATCAAGTAAATTAAGCATAATGAATGAAAATATGAATCCATGATGAAATTCCCTTTTGATTTAAGATCATAGAAGTTTCATTAGCAATTATTAACAAGATAAACCCAAAAGTAAAGGAATTCCACACTTATCACATAACACATAACACATGACTCCACATATATCCTAGGAACCCTTATTGGGAATAAACCCAACCCTAAATCATTTCTTTATTTTAATTTATAAATTAAGTGGTTCATACATTGAGTCAAAGGCACACAATAATGCCTTTACTCCCATCATAAGAGTTCCATAACTCGTATGATATTATAATATGATTTTTTTTTAATTCATACATACAATTAGGTTCCATACATTGAGTTGAAGGCACCCCATAATACCTTCACTCTCATGATAAAAGTCCCATACCTCTCATAATATCACAATATGAATTAATCCTTCAATTCATGAATATAATTTGGTTCCACACATTGGGTCCAAGGTACCCCATAATACCTTTATTCCCATCATAAGAATACACTATTTTTTATGACACTGCAATATGAATTAATCCTTCAATTCATAGATACCAATTGATTCTACACATTTATTACATTATTACTAGCATTGATACATGACAAGATCATTAAAGAAAGCCCCATATTCCTCTCCATAGATCTCGTTACAAATATTATAAATATGAGGGAATTTAAACTTCTCCTTTCTCATCTACCTATGATAAAACCAATGTCTCCTAAACATCACATTAATAGATACATTTGAATCCATAAGGAAATATTATATTTTTAATATCAAGGTCATAACAACATTAAATACAATCATAATATATTGTGATAGATTTGTCTTCATCTATAGAAATATTATGACAACTCCACTATACTCTTGCATCAATATTTAAGCATTTATTCAACTCTAAATCATGCTTTAATTTAATCATAAACAAATATCACATAGCAGCATTTGTACATCTCAAATTGAATCAAAATTAATTCAAATAAAACAGAGCATCATTTACCTTATAAATAAAGCTTTACATTTACTTATAATTCTACATCACATAATCTATTTTAATTCACATTAAATGAACGTCACATTTGATTTATAAATAAGAATTTTTTTGAAGAACACAAGCTTATACTAAGAGGGGGGTGAACAGTATAAGACCACTTTTTACTTTTCTTTCCCAATCAATATTATGCAATGTATAGATAGCAATATCAATAGTAGTAATCAAAGCAATGCACAAATCACCACACACAATAGAGACACCACAATTTACGTGGTTCACCCAATGTGGGTTACGTCCACGGAGAAAATATTTCACTAAAATTTTCTCAATCAATCTCTTGGGAATCCTTTCCCTATTACAATGTTTATGGACCTCTATCCAAAGGAGATACCAATCCCCTAAATCAAGTTCATGGATCTCTATCCATAGGAGAACTCCTTCTCCTCTTCTTTGGTTGGTGATCCTCTAGAAGACTACTGCCTCCACTACACTGGCTTGTGGATCTCTCTCCACTGAAGACTCTTGTCCTCACTCAGAAGACCTGTCCTCACTTCCTTAGCTAATGGATCTCTATCCACTGGAGACTACTATCCTTTGCTCTATCACCTCCAAAGCTTGCTCTCAACTCTATACTAAACATAGTCCATCGGTCTAGCACAAATCTATCCTCAATATCTATCTCTGGTCTGGCATAAACCTATCCTCAAATCTGCACCAAACTCTATCCTCAAATCTGTACTAAACATAGTCCTTCGGTCTAGCACAAATCTATCCTCGATCTCTATCCTCAAGCCTTAACTCAAGGCTTGACTCAAATCTATTGGATTTACCCCAAACATTAACTCAAGGTTTGAAAAAATCAATCAATCAACTCTGCTCTCAAGTCTTCTCAAAGACTTGTCTCAAATCTGCCTTGTAAGCTTCCACAAAAGCTCACACTAATCTATCCACAAGTCCTCTCTAGAACTTGTCCAATCTGCTCAATAAGTCCTCTCAAGAACTTATCCAAATCTGCTCAATAATTTGTATTGTAAGCTTCCACAAAAGCTTACCCAAATCTGTCCACAAGTCTTCTCAAATACTTACCTCAAATCTGCTCAACAAGTCCACACTAGAACTTGTCCAATCTCATAGAAACATAAAGAGAATTTTTAGAGACTCAATATGTTCTATACTTATCACAATGCTCAATCACTTTCAATCACTCTCTTAGAAACATACAAAGAATTGTTAGAGACTCAATATGCTTCATCAACCCCCTTTTTAGAGACTCAACACCTCAATGCTCAATCACTTTCTCAAATCAATTTAGAATATAGAATAGTTTGTTTTATGGAACTTGAACAATCACTTCACACATCCACTTGACTAGGCTCAACCAATCACTCAATGAAATAATCCTTCCTCACAAACCCTAGTCCAAGTATATGATCACTCACTCAAAATATTTCCAACAATGCTCAACAACCAATCTCACATAACAATGATACTCATGTTCTTTTCAAACCCTAGTTCAAGTTCTTGGCTCAACAACTCACTTCAACAAAAATGCTTATAAAACAACTCTCACATAACAATGATACTCATGTTCTTTTCAAACCCTAGTTCAAGTTCTTCACACAACCAATGGCTTCAACAACAATGCTTATAACACAAGGTTTTAACAACAACTCCTTATTCTAGAAAACCTTGAAGCATTAACTCAACACACTCAATAAGGAAGCCCTAATCAAATCCTTTTCACTCCAAACTTATTTTCCAGAAAACCAACCAATCAACTCAAATATGGAAGAATGTGCTCATACCTTTTTGATGATGAAGGAACCTCAAATATCTTCCACAACCACAAACACTTCTTTGCCAAGCTCAAGAAGTTAGAAAAACTCTCACAAAGATACAATGCAAATATCAAACCACATATACACCTTATCACTCCATTTTAAGGAAAGCATTCATATACAAAAATGATTGACCAAATACACCTTATGATCTCCCTATAATAACAACAATATCACCTTCAACAAAAAGGTTCTCTCAAAATACTCAATATTCAATTTACCCTTTTGATAAATCAACCATGTAAAAATAACTTTATGTAAAAATAAATTTTACCCCTTATCTCTCCTTTTAATCAACAATTTAAAATTTAAATTAAGCCCCTTTAACTTTAACCCCTTATAACTCCTTTAAACTATATTTAAAACTTAGGCTTGATAAAAATTAAAATTAAAACGTTTACCTCCACCTTGGGTGAGACTTGAACCTTCGTTTGCCACCTCCTCATGTGCCCTAGTCATGGCCTCGGCTACCACAAGTGCTAGGCACTTATTTAACTCCAAATGAGCACTACGTGCTCCTTAACCCTTGTTGGTACCAAGTAAAAATAAATCGCGTGCTTCCCATACCAAAATTATTCCTTCATGATTCGAACGTGGGTCTCACACTACCCAAGCGCCTTAACTCCCAGCCAAGTGTCACTAGGCCACACCACCTAGTTGGATGGGGGTTCTCCTCCTATGGAAACTTCAACCTCCTCATTGGCGCTAAAACCAATTTCGTCTTCTTCCCTTCTGCAGCCTTCGACTACAAATTGCACAAATTGGAATATATTTTGAACACCTTTTAAACTGCCATTAAGGCATGTATTAATATACAATGCCTCCCCTTTCCTTGGATGTCGACACATTTTGATTTTTCACTTTAACCTTAGACATCGATGCATTTCGTTTAAATAATTAATTTATAACTTATTTAAATTCTTTAGAATTTAAATCTTATAAATTAATATTTAATTCCTTTGGGTCTTATTAAGGCTTAAAGCCTTCTCCTGAATATACCACCTTGTGTAAGTAATATTTATTTATAAAATTTAAATTCAAATTGAATTTAAATATTTTATAAAATAAATATTAAAACCTCCTTTAGCTTTTCAAAAAGCTTCCTTGGGTTTTTATGAAAAACCTTTTATTTTGCTCATCCATGGTTTTAATAAAAACCCACCTTCATATGTTTCCACATAATATTAAAAATATTATGAAGCTCTTTTTCCATTAACCTTTGCATTGTTCCTTGACATATTCCTTGACATCAATGATGACTTCATTCCTTGACATCAATGACAAATTGACTCAAAATGTCCAACAATCTCCCCCTTTGTCATTGATGGCAACCCAAATTATTTTTACTGAAAACTTAACTTTTCCTTTGTTCTACTCCCCCTGGGACATTGCTCCCCCTGGCTCAATGTTCTCTCTCCTTTTTACTCAAATACCAAATCTCTCCCCCTTACTCAAATATCTCCCCCTTTGACATCAATGGCAAAGGGTCACCTTTGGGGCTCGGGGCTAAGAATGAGCCTCTTAGCTTAGCCCCTCCCCCACCTCCTCTTGAGGTGATTAATTCTGGGGTGGGAGTATTTCTACTCCCAGCAAGCACTATTCTTTACCTTTATCCTCTTTTCTTCTTATCTGATCCTTTTGATTTATTTGACTATTCCTTTCCATGTCCATGTTCCTATCCATGTCTACATTCTTTTTCCTATTTTTTTTTCTATTCTTGTTCATATTCATATCCATGTTCCTTTTCCTATTCCCGTTCATATCCATATCCCTGTTCTTGTTCCTATTCTTGTTCATGTTCATATCCATGTTCTTGTTCCTATTCCTATTCCTATTCATACTTGATTCTGGAATGTCTACTCTACACCACTTTGTTGTGTGACCATAATTATTGCACTTATAACACTTAATGTTATTATTCCTTGGAGGTGCAAATGTCTTAGGATTTCTCCTAGTGAAGCCATATCCTCTTCTATCATGAACCCTATAATTCATTGCCTTGTGACCAAACTGATTACATGAGTAGCAATACCCATTGAAAAGCTATTTGTTTCCATATTCCTATCTTTCATGTGTCCTGCACTATGAAGCCATGTGCCCAAACCTGTGACATGAAAAACATCTTCCATTGAAGCTTCCTTGTCTTGACCTCATTGGTCTCCTAGTCTCTCTTGACCTATTCTGATTGTTGTTCCATTTGTTTCTTCTTGGTGCATTATTCCTGTCCTTGTTGAAATTTCTATTGTCCAACTCATCCTCAGATGTCTCACTTTCTCTTACACTATCTTCTTTTGAAGTGTCTTCATCTAAAGTTTCTTCTCCTCCAGAACTTGAGGTTGACTTTCCTTCCCATATCTTTTGAACCTGTTCAAATCCAAGACCTATTTTTTTCTTGATGTAGGCTTTTGTATCTTGATGAACTTATCCAAGTTCTTTGAGCTATTTTTAAACCCTTTTAGCTTGAATTTGGAGTCTTCTAAATCTTCCCTTAGTAGAGCCATCTCTTGTGCTAACTTTTCACATTCTAAGATATTTTCTTCTAACTTATCCTTGAACTTCTTTGTCTTAGCCTTTGATTTTTCTAGATCCTCTATAAGCAATCTTCTCTCTTCATCACATTATTGAAACTGAATTTCAAGTTTAGAGTTTTGCTTTCTTACCTTCTTTACTATGTCAAGAGCATAAATAAGTTCTCCCTTGAGATCATATCCATATTTCTCTGAATATTCCTCTATTTGTTTGCCTTTGTCCATATCTTTATTTTCTATTGGCTTGTCTTCTGTAGGATCATCTTCTCCTTCTTCTAGTGCCATTAGAATATTCTCTTCTGGTCCTTCAAGTGTATCTTCATATTCATCATCACTAAAACTAAAACCATTTCTTGTACAACTATCTTCAAGATGTCCAAAGTTACCACATCTAAAACACTTGAGAATTACTGGAGTCCTTTTCTTAACTTGTTCTTTTTCTTCAATCATAAATAGGACTTCATCTCTATCATTGTCTGAAAAACTAGCATCACTATCACTTGAGTACTTACTTGCCTTATCCGCATAGTAGCTCCTCTTTTATCTTTGAAAGAACTTCTTTCCTTATCTACTTTGTCCATCCTTGCTTTTCTTTTGGTGCTTGTATCTTTTTGATTCCTTGTTCCTGTGATCCTGTTTTTCTTCACCATTGTTATTCTTAGCTTCTTGAAAATCTGTTGCATAATGACCATACTTTCCACAATTGAAACATTTAACATATTTTATATCTCTAGATATTCTAGAATCCTTATCCCTTCTACCATAATTAGCTTCTTCATCATTGGATGACTCATTGCTTGATTCTGACTTCTTACCCTTTGTCTTCTTAATTGCTTTGAATGTTGCTTCTTTATGGGGATTAGGTTCCTCTTTTGTTCTCATCTCAAATGTTGTAAGAATACCAAGCAACATATCTCTTGTCAAAGAATCACCATCCTTTGACTCTTCTATAGCAGAAACCTTTTCACTGAATCTTTTTGGAAGAGTTCTTAAGACCTTATCACAAACATCCAATTCATCAACCTTCATTCCAAGTCCTTGCATATCATTAACAACTTCATCAATTTGAAGTAGATAAGTACTAATTTTTTCCTCATCCTTCATTCTTAATGCTTCAAATTTTCCTTTGAGATTTTGTATCTTTGCTTTCTTGACACCTTTATCTCCTTCATATATACTTTACAGTTTATCCCACATTTCTTTTGTAGTTTGACAATGCATAACTTTTATGGACTCTGTTCTATGCAAACCTCTCAAAAGTGCATTCATTTATTTTGAATTGTAATGTTGTAGGAGCTTACCTTCCTTATCTATAGGTGGATTAACTAAGGGATCATATCCAATTTCAACTGCTTCCCAAATTTCATTGCCAAGTGCCATCAGGTAAATATTCATTCTCATACTCCAATATATATAGTCACTTCCATAAAATACTGGTGCTGAATTATCTGAGGACACATTCTTAGAATCCATTGTGTTCTTTTTAGATTTTCCTTCAAGCTGTTAAACTCTTTCGAAGGAACCCGCTTTGATACCAATTGAAGAACACAAGCTTATACTAAGAGGGGGGTGAACAGTATAAGACCACTTTTTACTTTTCTTTCCCAATCAATATTATGCAATGTATAGATAGAAATATCAATAGCAGTAATCAAAGCAATGCACAAATCACCACACACAATAGAGACACCATAATTTACATGGTTCACCCAATGTGGGTTACGTCCACGGAGAAAATATTTCACTAAAATTTTCTCAATCAATCTCTTGGGAATCCTTTCCCTATTACAATGTTTATGGACCTCTATCCAAAGGAGATACCAATCCCCTAAATAAATTTCGTGGATCTCTATCCATAGGAGAACTCCTTCTCCTCTACTCTAGCTGGTGATCCTCTAGAAGACTACTGCCTCCACTGCACTGGCTTGTGGATCTCTCTCCACTGAAGACTCTTGTCCTCACTTAGAAGACCTATCCTCACTACCCTAGCTAATGGATCTCTATCCACTGGAGACTACTATCCTCTGCTCTATCACCTCCAAAGCTTGCTCTCAACTCTATACTAAACACAGTCCATCGGTCTAGCATAAATCTATCCTCAATCTTTGTCTCTGGTCTGGCACAAACCTATCCTCAAATCTACACCAAACTCTATCCTCAAATCTGTACTAAACATAGTCCTTCGATCTAGCACAAATCTATCCTCGATCTCTATCCTCAAGCCTTAACTCAAGGCTTGACTCAACTCTGCTAGATTTACCCCAAACCTTAACTCAAGGTTTGAACAAATCAATCAATCAACTCTGCTCTCAAGTCTTCTCAAAGACTTATCTCAAATATGCCTTGTAAGCTTCCACAAAATCTCACACTAATCTGTCCACAAGTCCTCTCTAGAACTTGTCCAAATCTGCTCAATAAGTCCTCTCAAGAACTTATCCAAATCTGCTCAATAATTTGTATTGTAAGCTTCCACAAAAGCTTACCCAAATCTATCCACAAGTCTTCTCAAAGACTTACCTCAAATCTGCTCAACAAGTCCACACTAGAACTTGTCCAATCTCATAGAAACATAAAGAGAATTGTTAGAGACTCAATATGCTCTACACTCATCACAATGCTCAATCACTTTCAATCACTCTCTTAGAAACATACAAAGAATTGTTAGAGACTCAATATGCTTCACAACAAATCAATCAATTTCAATCACTCTTTCAGAAACATAAGGAGAATTGTTAGAGACTCAATATGCTTCACCTCAATGCTCAATCACTTTCTCAAATCAATTCATAATATAGAATAGTTTATTTTATGGAACTTGAACAATCACTTCACACATCCACTTGACTAGGCTCAACCAACTCTACTCAACCAATCACTCAATGAAATAATCCTTCCTCACAAACCCTAGTCCAAGCATATGATCACTCACTCAAAATATTTCCAACAATGCTCAACAACAAATCTCACATAACAATGATACTCATGTTCTTTTCAAACCCTAGTTCAAGTTCTTTACTCAACAAATCACTTCAAACAACAATGCTTATAAAACAATACTCACATAACAATGATACTCATGTTCTTTCAAAACCCTAGTTCAAGTTCTTCACACAACCAATGGCTTCAACAACAATGCTTATAAAACAAGGTTTTAACAACAACTCCTTATTCTAGAAAAACTTGAAGCATTAACTCAACACACTCAATAAGGAAGCCCTAATCAAATCCTTTTCACTCCAAACTTATTTTCTAGAAAACCAACCAATCAACTCAAATATGGAAGAATGTGCTCATACCTTTTTGATGATGAAGGAACCTCAAATATCTGCCACAACCACAAACACTTCTTTTCCAAGCTCAAGAAGTTAGAAAAACTCTCACAAAGATACAATGCAAATATCAAACCACATATACACCTTATCACTCCATTTTAAGGAAAGCATTCATATACAAAAATGATTGACCAAATACACCTTATGATCTCCCTATAATAACAACAATATCACCTTCAACAAAAATGTTCTCTCAAAATACTCAATATTCAATTTACCCTTTTGATAAATCAACCATGTAAAAATAACTTTATATAAAAATAAATTTTACCCCTTATAACTCCTTTAAACTATATTTAAAACTTAGGCTTAGTAAAAATTAAAATTAAAACATTTACCTCCACCTTGGGTGAGACTTGAACCTTCGTTTGCCACCTCCTCATGTGCCCTAGCCATGGCCTCGGCTTCCATGAGCGCTAGGCGCTCGTTTAACTCCAAATGAGCACTACATGCTCCTTAACCCTTGCTGGCACCAAGTAAAAATAAATCGCATGCTTCCCATGCCAAAATGATTCCGCTATGATTTGAATGCAGGTCTCACACTGCCCAAGCACCTTAACTCCCAACCAAGTGCCTCTAGGCCACGTCGCCTAGTTGGATGGGGGTTCTCCTCCTATGGAAACTTCAACCTCCTCGTTGGCACTAAAACCAATTTCATCTTCTTCCCTTCTGCAGCCTTCGACTATGAATTGCACAAATTGGAATATATTTTGAACACATTTTAAACTGCCATTAAGGCATGTATTAATATACAATGCCTCCCCTTTCCTTGGACATCGGTGCATTTCAATTTTTCACTTTAACCTTAGACGTCGGCGCATTTCTTTTAAATAATTAATTTATAACTTATTTAAATTCTTTAGAATTTAAATCTTATAAATTAATATTTAATTCCTTTGGGTCTTATTAAGGCTTAAAGCCTTCTCTGAATATACCACCTTGTGTAAGTAATATTTATTTATAAAATTTAAATTCAAATTGAATTTAAATATTTTATAAAATAAATATTAAAACCTCCTTTAGCTTTTCAAAAAGCTTCCTTGGGTTTTTATGAAAAACCTTTTATTTTGCTCATCCATGGTTTTAATAAAAACCCACCTTCATATGTTTCCACATAATATTAAAAATATTATGAAGCTCTTTTGCCATTAACCTTTGCATTGTTCCTTGACATCAATGACAACTTGACTCAAAATGTCTAACATTTTTATTTATCACCATCCAATCATCATAGAATTCAATTTAATTCATAATAGATGGACATCGCAAAATATGGTCTCGATGACTCAAGAGTCAACTAAAAAACAACCCATGAAACAGGTAAGATTCAAAAATAGTTAAGTAAGACCAGTGCATCGAGATATCATGACGTAACTACCAAGTGGTAATTATCTGCCTACCACTTGGTGGTTGTTATGGTATGGGGAAAGAAATGCATAGAAATAATAATATGGTGAAGATGGTTTCCATAAAATGAAAAGTGCACAGTCACACATACCCATAAACATCACTTCAATTCAGCGAGGAGCACAACAGTGAAAGCAATACACTAAGTACTATTTTGTATCCAAGGAAGTATTCAGAAAGCACACTAAAAACATGATTTTTCCTATCCAACATAGGTGTGGAATTGAAATTTTTTTCAACAAGACATTATTCCCACAAATAAATAGCAATAGATACATTTGCTAAGTAAGACCCCTTATACAAAAGAAGGTAAAACAATGCTTTAATAAAATAACTTTCTATTGCTTGTAAACTACAACCCAGGCCAATCGAAACCACAAAGTTCAGGGTATTTATGCATCATTATATTTATTTGAAATATGTTTTTTCACAAAATTTGGAAATCACATTTATAGATGGCACACACAAATTTGTTTAAACATAGTTTAAGTCACCCCATTTTGACATAAATATAGCACATCTACATACAACCATAAATTGTTGTTTCCAATCAATAGAAAACTCAAAGCTTAAGAATAGCTTAAGTGAATGTATAATCAAAATATGTATCACTATGGTAGCTATTATTTTTGTCAACAAAATACAATTCCATTCTATTTAACTAAATACACAATCATTCTCTTCATCCAAAAATAATAATGTTCCATTCTTTTCAAACCAAAGCATAAATTTTTCACATATATGATAAAAACTTGTTCTATTTTAATGAGTATATGGTTTCATAAGCTTCCAAACTTATTATTTCAACCAAATAAAGCATACTGTTTAGGAAAAATCTAAACACCATTCAAATTTAAATGGGAATGCAATTGTAAATAACATTTTTTAGCCAAAACATAGATACAAAATCAGATTTAATTTAAAATGAACATGTAAAGGTCAAAGGGTAAGAGAAACATTACTTTTGTGTCATGTTCCACTTTCTCCTTTTGTAAAATCCAACCACCAAAAATAAAAATTATCTATGTCTCCTTTTTCCTTTTCCTTATCCTCCTAGCGTCCCTATCTTCCCCAAGTTGGTGGAGTGTCACATCCTTCCCCACTCCATCTTCCACTTACCTTCTAATGGCCATCACCTCCTTGTTACCACCTTCCACTTCATTTATCACTTATTTCTCTTTGTTTTTATTATTAACCATGATATTTTGAATAAGGAATTGACATAATGATTCCAATGGGATGAATTCAATAAAACTCAAATGCAACTTCTTCCTTAATTGATTAACCTCCAAGTTAATTGATTTGCTACAATACAATTATTTTCACATAATAGACATTTTGAAACATTTTTTTAGTCTTATGAAAGCCAATTTAAGAAATGCATGAAAATAAATAGGTAAATCCTTTCATTAATCAAAACATTTGTAAGCACCCTGCAAAACCCAAGTAAAGATAATACCATTTTATATAGCATAACCTTAATTGCAAGCATTTTACACATACACCATATAAAATAAGTTAGGCATTAATAATAATAACCCACATATAATCATTTTTTAAAGGTCCTACCAAGGTTGGGTACTACATCCTCCCCCCTTGGGCTAAACATAGTCCATTGTGTTCATAGTGTACCATAATATTACCCTCATTCAAATAGAGAAGGAAAATGTTTTCTCATAAAGTCCACTTTCTCCCAAGTGGCACTCCTCTTTGAATATTGATCCCATTGGACCTTACATTGCTCCAAATTCCCCTTACTCAATTATTTGGAATGGAACTCAAGAATTTTCATTTGTCGTACCTCAAATGCCTCTGGGTCCACCATCTGCAAATTAGAAAAATCCCACACATGATCAGGATTAACAATGTATTTTCTAAGCAAGGATATATGGAAAGTGTCATGGAACTTCAAAAAAATGGATGGTAGGGCAAGTCTATAAGCCATAGGACTAAATTTTTTGTGATCTCAAAAGGTCCTACAAAATGAGGGTCTAATTTTATGGACTTTATGGCACTTTTCCTAGGTCTAACCCTCATAAACACTTTCACCCATAGAAAACTCCCTTTGTATCCTCTTTAAATTGGCATAGCTTTTTTGATGATCTACAACTTCCTTAAGCCTCCATCATATCAGTGTTGTGGGCCAAACAAGGTTAACTTCTTTCCTACTTTTATCACATGCCCATGCATTTAATTTATCAACCCAGGGAGCTTCGTAAACTTGCAAAGGGTCTTGAACAAGATTACTCACAATACCACTTGAGATGAGTCCGCTAGTTCTACTATTGGGGGGTGTTTCAAACGGTTGTCAATCATTCATGCACTCCTCAATAATTTACGTAAAAACAATTAAATCTACAAAAAGGAAATATTCACACATTCCTGGAAATGAACCTACTATAAATACTAGAAATATCAATGTGATAAACAATCTTATAAAATCGGTAAACTAATCTAGAAAACATAGGAAAAATAGGGGAAGAAATATTGGCTTGGAGTGGGCCCAGGCTCTAGCAGCTTCCTCCCAATTGAACACGCACTTAGAAAATCTTAGAACTGTATTATAATTATCAAAGTATTACAATGCTTCTTCTATAAATCTCTCTATAATTACTATCAAAATATTCTATCTTCTTTATCTCCTCAGAGAGGTCTGCATGTGTTTATATAGCACACCCGCAAAACTTCTATTACAAATAAGTTGTAACAGTCGATTCATCCCAGACTAAACTAATACAGTCTGGTAAATGTGATCGATGTCTGCTAAAACTGGCATTCAATTCTAATGGTGGCATGTTCACTGATTGGTTTGTGCTTCACCTGGCATTGGTAGGACATTCTCATATGTCGGTGCGATCCCCAATTTATCTCTGCATGACATAGAGTTGGAACTGCACCAGTCGCTGTTGTCCACATTGTGTTTGTCTGGTCAACGGGCAAAGAACAGGGGTGCATTCCCTATGAGGAAGGTGCCTAAGTATGTCGGGTGCCTTCTCTATGCGTAAGGTGCCTTACTTCCATTGGCGCCTTCCTAGAAGAGGAAGGCACTTATCTTCTGTTGGTGCCTTCCTATGAGAGGAAGGTGCTTGCCTTCTAGTGGTGCCTTCCTTATGAGAGGAAGGTGCTTGCCTTCTAGTGGCACCTTCCTTATGAGAGGAAGGCACTTGCCTTCTAGTGGCGCCTTCCCATCGGTGCCTTCCTTATGAGAGGAAGGTGCTTATTTTCCTTTGGTGCCTTCCTGGAAGAGGAAGGCGTTGGCCTTCTATTGGCGCCTTCCTGGAAGATGAAGGTGCTTGTCTTTCCTTGGCACCTTCCTGGAGGAGGAAGTCACCTACTTATGCTTGGCACCTTCCTGGAAGAGGAATGCGCCTACCTTCTCTACATCAATTTTGAAAGAAACAAAGTGCTAGGTCCATAAAAATACCTCGACTAATCTAAATATAACTAAATCAACTGCAATTCCACAAAAATGCACTGAAAACACATGAATTAGATAACACACATAATCTCATCAAATAATTATATAATCATTCATAAACATATGCAATCCTTATTATACAGCCGCATAATAATCAAGAAATTGTATACAAAATATGAGCATTTTTGATGCTCATCAATCATCTTTAGTTGTTCCTCCATTTCTCTAACCATGTCTAGCCCAAGCACAATCTAGTCCTCCAAATTATCCCAAGATAAAGGTGTCCTACACCTACTTCCATACAAGGCTTCAAATGGGGCCATGCCCAAGGATGAATGGTGATAATTATTTTAGGTAAATTCTACCAAGTGTAAATAGTCTTCCCACTAAGTTTTTTAATCCATGTAATACATGCAAAACATGTCTTATAAAACTTGGTTCACCCTTTTAGTCTACCCATTAGTTTTTGGATGATATGTTGACCTAATGTTAGCCTGGTGCCTATGGCACGATGTAGGGCTTGCAAAAATTTTGATGTAAACCTAGAGTCCCTATCTAAAATAATCACCTCAAGAAATTCATGAAGTTTGAATATCTCCTTGGAAAACCTATTAGCCACAATCAGGACATCAACCTTTGTATTTATTGGTATAAAATGTGCAACCTTAGTTAATCTGTCGACTACAACAAGGATTACATATACCTAGTTTTTGGCAAAGCTACGATAAAATCCATTTAAATAACCTATTATTTTTGCATGGGAATGTCATGAGGGTATAATAATCCTATGGGATGTCTATGTTTAGCCTTAACCTTCTAGTATTCAAGGCACTGAGCAATGAATTCAGTGATATATTTCTTCATTCCTGTCTAGTGAAGCATTTTCTTCATGTTTTCCCTCATATTTTCTCGTCTTGGATGAGAAAAGTAAGGAGATATATGTGCTTCATTCATGATAATTTTCCTTATATTGGCTACCTCGAGAATTATTACTCAATTCTTGAAGCATATAAAACCATCCTTGATACCAAAATCTTTTATTTCCTTGGGTCTTTCACCATTTTTGCCCAAATTTGGCTATAGTATTCCTCCTGATATTGCATTATTTTAACTTGATCCATCAAGTTCACATGGTTATGGTTCAAGGCAATAATATGTCTTCTCCTACTTAAGGTATCTATAACCTTATTTTCCTCACCTTTGATGTATTCAATCCTAAAATCACATTTGGCAAGGAACTCCATCCATATCATTTGTTTGTCATTGAGCAAAGGTTGAGTAAATATACTTCAAAATCTGATGGTCAGTCCTCAATTCAGAAGGTCTTCCCACAAGATAATGTTGCTATAATTTTAGATAATATACAATAGTTACCAATTCTATGTCATGAGTAACATAATTGACCTCATGTCTCTTGACTTTCCTCAAACCATAAGCTACAAATACCTCATTTTGGGAAAGCACACCATCCAAACCTTCCAAATATGCATTTATGCATATTGAGAAGTTACCTTGAGGGTATAGAATATTTAATATGGGTGCTATGGTGAGTTTTTGTTTGAGCAACATGAAATCTACCTCACACGTATTTAACCACCTGAATTCCTTTCCCTTCCTCTAAAAATTAGTTATTGTAGAGGCTATATTAGAATAATATTTCACATAGTACCTATAATAACTAGTCAATCCCATGAAGCTTCACACTTCAGTCACATTGGTGGGTGTCGACAAATTAATTATGGTCTCTATATTCTTGGGATCCACTATGATCCCTTCTAATGATATTATATGTTCTACGTACTGTACTTCTAACACATATAAGTCACACTTAATGAGATTCTTGTATAGTTGATTCTTCCTTAACAACTCTAGAACAATTCTAAGATGCCTATCATGCTCCATCCTATTTCAATAATATACCAAAATATCATCAAAAAATATAAGGATGAATTGATCTAGATGCTTTTTGAATACACTATTCATCAGGTTCATGAATGTTGCTAGAGCATTCATTAGTCTAAAAGGTAAGATTGTAAACTCATAGTGTCCATACCAAATTTTAAACGTTATCTTGTGGGTCTTGTAGGTATATTATTCATGAATTATCAATTGGTGATATCTATATTTCAAATCAATATTAGAGAAGATGGGGGTATCCTTTAGCTGATCAAAGATATCTATTCTAAGCAGGGGATATCTATTTTTTATGGTTGCCTTGTTGAGCATTATGTAATTTATGGACAATCATAAGGAGTCATATTTCTTCTTGATAAATAGCACAGGTGTTCTCCACGGTAACACACTTGGTCTAATCAATCCCTTCTCTAGCAATACTTACAATTATACCTTTATATCTTGCATCTCAGTGGGGTTCATCATGTAGGGAGCTCTATGAATAGGCTATATTTTGAGTTTTAGCTCATTAGTGAAATCAAATTTACATTTTAGAGGTAGCCTAGGTTCATTCTTAGGAAACACATCCTTAAATTCCTATAATATTGGGTGTTTTCCAAATACTTCTTCCCTCTTTAGTTCTTCAATTTTGTTAAGCTTAACTACATAAATTATTTCCATTTCTAATGATTTTTTTAGTTGCATTGCAGAGAAGATATAAGGTTGGAACTTTATTTGTGAGCTATAGAATCTCTATCTTTTCTTACCATACTTTGAAAATTAAATCCACCTATCTTGGAAATTGATCACAACCTTTCATGATTGCAACCAATCCATCCCTAAGACTACATAAAAATCATGTAGTAGCACTACATAAAGATACCCAATGATCGTACCACTAGGCAAGGTAATTTTGGTCATAGGATAGCATTGATCCATAGAGTAGGTATGTCTTGAACCATACTTGATATTCCACCCATGTGCCAAGATTCTTGACCTTTTTGATATATCCTTGATCAAACTAGATGAAACAAAGTTATATGTAGCTCCACAATCTAATAGAATTTTGACTTTTTTACCAAATATCTTACCCTTTATAATAAAAGGAGTAGATTGCCCTTCCAAATTTTGACTTCCTATCACTACGTAGATATTATGAGTAGGTTCCTTGTGCATAGGTTCTTTTTGAGTGGGTTTCTTTCTCTTTGAACTTGGTCTAGCTTATATGAGAAATGGTTGGAATAATGTGGACCTCCATAATCATAACATCCACCCTTCGATCCTGGGTGTGTTCCCTACTTCTATCCCTCTAATTTCACTACTAGTGGAGGATTGGACTACCCCTATGGCTTATGGATTGCTATTATTTTTGTTATAGTTGTTTGCATTGTTATTTCTTCCCTAGAATTTCCTCTTAAAATTTCCCTATTTTGTATCATTTCTTTTATCATGCCCATGGAAATGTTTGTTTGTCTATTCTCTCTCCCATTTCATGAAACCAACACCATTTATTTTTCTAAGTGTTTTTCAATATTATTTAGATGTCCCCTTGTAATTAAAATAGGGATTTAGATAAGTCTTTGCTTTCCTAGCCAAATCACAAGCCTTCTATAGGGTTTTAGGCTCATGCATATTCACCTCATGCACAATCATGGTATCTACTCCTAGTATGAATTTATGGAATTTCATCTATTCATCATACACGAGCACATACTTCAACAACTTGAAAAAAAATTGGTAATAGACCTCCACCATATTATTTCCTTGCCGAAGATTGGTGAAATCCTCAAATTTATTGGCATAAAAATGCTCCATGAGGAACCTATCTTTAAAGGCTACATCAAAATCTTCCCATTTCAAAACAACTACCTTGATATTTCATTCCCCACTAAAATTTTCCCACCAATCCAATAGAAAACCCTATAAATATATAGTGGTATATGATGCCTAAGTCCCTGTAGAGTAATTCTTCAAGGTGAAGAATATTTCCAATTCCTTCAACCAAGCTTTGGCTGCATCACCCCCTTCTTCTCCATTAAACTTGGAGGATCATACATGCTTCAAATATTTAGCCATATCGACTCTAGGATGTTGTGCCTATGTAAGAGGATCATTTACCCATATTACCTTAGAGCTCCTAGCCCATAAATCTTTATTCACTATGGTTTCTAATAGTTATCTCTATTATTCCATCTATTCCTAAATCAAAGCAACTATTGCAGTAAGGTCCTCCTTTTCATTAGTAGGATTTCTTGTACCTAAATCTAGGGTCCTATCCTCAATATTATTTCATTGTGTCTACCTCTTTAGTGGGACAAGACTTCCTCTCCTTGTTCTTGGTTTTATTATCCTTGGTCACACACAAGAAAGAGAGTTTGGATTTTGTCATAATTTTTTCTTTGAATTGTACCACTTATTATAACTAAATAAGTCACTAGCTTAACTAAAAAAAAAATTGATTAGCCTATCCTATATAGGGTATAATCCTTATTAATTATTTTATTCCTTCAAATCCTTTCTTCACTTAATCTGGTTATGCCTAGGTCTTATATAAAATAGCTTATAGTCCTACGACCATGAGTTCTGATACCAAATGTCATAACCCAAAATTCTAACCTACTCTAGAGAATAGTTTTTTGGATTGGGAAATTTATCCCATCCTACACATTAAGGATCCAATATAGAGGTAAAATTAGGTCTTAGGTGACCCTTAGTTAAGTTGTGTGCCCCATCTACAGGATGAGAAAACTTATCCTTCTATAATCACCAAAAGGTACACTCATCCCTACATCTTATATACATCTACTTATGTAAGTGTACTAGGTGAAATACACGGTAAGCTATCTATCTCATTCTTATAATGAGATAGTTTATCCCCTTTTTATTTTTCAAAAGGAAAGCATTAATCCCTACACCTACATAATTCTATCTATGTAGGTGCACTAAGCACATTGATTTCTAGACTATCCATATCATCTCCACGATGAGCTAGCCTTACCAACAATAAGTCTCATCGATGCCTTAATTCATGAATAGTTTATTAGGTCTCTTCCTATTGCATTATTAAGGTTATTCATGCAAGACCTATAGTTATTCTATGGTGTTCTTATCAAGTAATTTAATCATAATTAATGAAAATATGAATCCAATATGAAATGCCCTTTTGATTTAAGATCATAGAAGTTTCATTAGCAATTATTAACAAGATAAACCCAAAAGTAAAGGAACTCCACATTTATTATGTAACACATAACACATGACTCCACATATATCCTAGGAACCCTTATGGGGAATAAACCCAACCCTAAATTATTTTCTTATTTTATTTCATAAAGTAATTGGTTCATACATTGAGTTAAAGGTACCCCATAATACCTTTACTCTCATCATAAGAGTTCTATAACTCGTATGAAATTAAAATATGAATTTTTTCTTTAATTCATACATACAATTAGGTTCCATACATTGAGTTGAAGGTACCCCATAATACCTTCACTCCCATCATAAGAGTCCCATACCACTCATAATATCACAATATGAATTAATCTTTCAATTCATAAATATAACTTAGTTCCACACATTGGGTTCATGGTACCCCATAATACCTTTATTCTCATCATAATAATACACTATTTCTTGTGATATTGCAATATGAACTAATCCTTGAATTCATAGATACCAATTGATTCTACACATTGATTACATTATTACTAGAATAAATACATTACAAGCTCATTAGAGAAAGCCCCATATTCCTCCTAATATATCTCGTTACAAAGGTTATAAATATGAGAGCATTTAAACTTCTCCTCCCTCATCTACCTATGATAAAACCAAGGTCCCAAAAACATCACATTAAGAGATACATTTGAATCCATAAAGAAATATTATATTTTTAATCTCAAGGCCATAACAACAATAAATACAATTATAATATACTGTGATAGATATGTCTTCATCTATAACAATATTATGACAACTCCACTATACTCTTGCATCAATATTTAAGAATATATTCAACTCTAAATCATGCTTAAATGTCACATAACACCATTTTTATATCTCATTTTGAATCAACATTAATTCGAATGACATAGGGCATCATTTACCTTGTATTAAAGATTTACATTTACCAATAATTCTACATCATAGAGTCCCTTTTAATTCACATTAAATAGATGTCACATTTTATTTATAAATAATATCTTTTTATTTATCACCATATAATCATCACAAAATTTCATTTAATTCATAATATATGGATGTCACAAAAGAGGGTCTTTATGACTCAAGAGTCAATCGAAAAACAACCCATAAATAGTTGAAGATTCGGTAACTATTAAGTAATATCGGCACATCGAGATAACCTGACGCAACCACCAAGTGGTGGCCATCCGACTACCACTTGGTGGTTGCTATGGTATGGGGAAAAAAATACATAGAAGTAATAATATAGTGAATATTATTTCCATCAAATGAAAAGTGCACAATCACACATACCCATAAGCATCACTTCAATTCGACAAGGAGCACAATAGTGAAAATATTACACTAATTACTATTTCATTTCCAAGGCAGTATTCAAAAAGCACACTAAAAATAAGATGTTTCCTATCCAATATAGGAGCGGCATTGAAAGGTTATACCAACAAGATATTATGCCCATAAAAAAATAGCAATAGATATATTTGTTAAGTAACACCCCTTCTACAAAAGAAGGTAAAACAATGCTTTAATAAAATAACTTTCTGATGCTTGCAAACCACCACTTAGGCCAATAGAAACCACAAAGTTCATGGTATTTATGCACCATTATATTTATTTAAAATATATGATTTCACAAAATCTAGAAAACACCTTTATAGCTAGTGCACATAAATATGTTTAAACATGGCTTAAGTCACTCCTTTTTGACATAAAGAGAGCACATCTACATACAACCATAATTTTTTTTTCTAGTCAATAGAAAAAATGAATCTCAAGAATAGCTTAAGTGAATGCATAATCAAAACATGTATCATTGTTGTAGTTGTTATGTTACACACCAAACCTAGCCGTCGGCTAGGTATTCCAGGAGTAAAACATTTCATATATATAGTAGATAGATTATTCAAAATTAAATCATCTTGTTTTTATATTTTTTGTTCACTGCAATTCGCAAGTGCCTTCACGGTGGGGACGTGCCCTCCCTGAGTGGCGAACTATATCCAATTCATTTTATTTTAATTATTGCTTTGGTTTCATATTACTTCTTTTATACTGCGATTGCGGAATTTATTGGAATTAAACATTAAAGAACGAGTTATACCATTCTAAGTGGTATCAGTTTGTCAAATTTCGATCCTGAATCACAGCCGCAGGAGTCATTGGCAGCGCGCTATAGCCATTAGTAGCTGTGATTCCACTGCAGCCAATGCCCATCGCCCGCACGCTACATTCCGTAGCCTTTCACAGGCAGCACTCAGCCGCAGGCGGCCATTGTAACAATTAACAGTCGCCAAGCTTTTGAAAATCCGACGCAAATACCCTGCCATTTCTCCCGAAGCCGTTAGCCAATCAAAATTAGCGATTTTATTCATATTGCCCGAAAACCTTAAGGTTTTTACTTTATTTTCGATGCTGACGTCAGTTAAAATTTTTCCTCCTTCGTGGGTTTTGCTATTTGTCCCACATTGGCAGTGTTTCGTTTGCGAAAGGATTTAAAACTTTGGAATCACACCCTATACGTCATGACTGTGGTCACATGTCTAGAGCTCCTACGCGCATAGCAAATCTATTCCATCCGTTCGTCTCTCTTCCGTCTGCTCGTCGCGTCTATTCTGTTTCGTTCGTCACGTCTTTTCTGTCCATTCGTTTTGTGTCTTGTTCATTGTTTGTTCTTGTGTCCACTATCTAGTTGTCGTGTTGTCCATTGTGCTCGCTTCACATTCATGTCATCTCACTTCTATCTGTTGTGTTCGCTTTGCATCTCTCACATTCGTGTCGTCTCGTCGCTTCTGTCCGTTGTGTCTGCTTCACATTCGTGTCGTCTCGCATTTTGTGTCCAACGTCGCTTCTGTCCATTGTGTCCGCTTCGCGTTCATGTCATCTCATGTTTCGTGTCCAACATCACTTCTGTCCGTTGTGTCTTATCATGTCCTTGCTATCTGCGCTTGTGTCCTCGTTGTCCGTCGACTTCGGGTGGTCCGTGGTTAGTGGTTAGTCCCGTGTCATGTCTTGTATTTCATCAAGAAAAGTTGTCACAAGCTGTCAAAAATTGCAGTCAAGAAGGAGCCCAAATCCAAATTCAAATCCGCGTCGCAGTTGGAGCGACAGTTGAAGCGGAATCCAAATTTTTGCTAAATTCAACCAACTTTTGCAGCCGTCAAAGCTCAAACGCTCCTAAGAAGGTTATGCTAACAAGTGCATGAGCAAAAGTTGGACCAAAGGATCTGACGGTCGACTATCAAGTTCAGAAACGACCAATAACAACGCACGAAGACCTCATCGAAGCCCAGGTACAAAAAATTCTCCTTCTCCTTTCAAAATTGGTAGTTATAATCCACATCATCCACTAGTAGACCCTATGGCTACTAACCCTCCCCCAACTCACGAAAACATCACACATGGAGACTCAAGTAACTCGGTCATTTCCAACGATGAATCTCTTCGACTCTTAATAGATGGTATGCACGAAATTAGTATGAACCTAAAAACCCTAGTGCGTGCACAAAACCAGCCTAATCCCAATACTAATCCCCAAAATCACTCCCATGCCCAAAGGCATGAATAAAATGATGATCAAGATGACGATTGGGAACAGCAAAGAGGAAATTCGAATAATTACAGGGATCGCTATCATAGACAACGGTATAACCAAGATCAAGAAAGGGATATGGGTTATCACCAACCGAGAGGCCCTAATAATTTTCCATGCATTGATATGCCCACTTTTGAGGGTCATGATCCTTGTGGTTGGATAGCCAAAATGGAAGGCATTCTCGACTTATACCAAATTAAGGAATTTGATAAAGTCCCTTTCATTCGCATCAAAATTAGGCATTGAGGCCTACCAATGGTTCGTATGGCTTAAGCGAGAGAAAGGAGCTACTATTAACTGGAAAAAATTCACTACCTCTTTTTTAGAAAGATTTGATGAAGGAGCTACATCGTCATACACAGTAAGACTGTTATCTCTTAAACAAGAAGGATCGGTTAGCGAGTTCGTTTCGGAGTTCACCAGTTTACTACCATATACTTTAGACCTCAGTCCCGACACAGTGGTAGGAGCTTTTCATAATGGATTGAAAGAAAATATTAGGGTGGAGGTAGACATTCAAAATCCAACCTCGCTGAACAATTATACAAGAATAGCCAAGCTGGCTGAGAAGAGAAATCAGTTGTATGCATGGCGTGAAACTTATAGTCGTCCTTCGTATCGCAACAATTCCTTTCATAGAAATGATCAACCATCAAGATACTTTTGCTAAAAATGTCGCACTCATAACCCCAAGGAACAAGCATGTTCCCAAAAACAAAACTTTCATATTGAATGCGATCAATATGAAGGAGAAGAGGAAGAAACTTACCACCAAGAAGAACCTATGCAAGAAGAACTACCAAGTACTTTAGAAGAGAAGGAAGAGGATACAATGGCGATCTCCGTGCATGCCCTCATGGGGTTAACCGCCCACCATACCATCAAGGTACCAGGATTTCTTTTCCATAAAAAGGTGAACATGCTAATTGATTCGGGCAGTACCCATAATTTTATCGACATCAAAATAGCAAAAGCTTTGAATTTATTCGTTAACTCTTCCAACAAAGACAAATTCCAGGTTCTAGTGGCCAATGGGGTGAACGCGCAATGTGTTGGTCGAACATCTCAAGTTTCCATAAAAATTGGAACTTATACCTGGTTTGGATCCCTTTTCGTCATGAATTTAGGGAACTCTGATGTCATTTTGGTAGTTGAATGGTTGGAAACATTAGACACGGTTAGCTTCAATTTCAAAAAATTATTTGTGGAATGGAAGGAAAACGGACGAGTCATTCGCTTACAAGGCATTACTACTCCTCCATCACAAATGGTGAGCTCTCATAGTATGGAGAAGATTCTAAAAAAGGGTGGATATGGATTTATAGCTCAAATTAATTGTTTGGAAAAACAATCTCGAGCAACTTTGAATATTACTGCTCTAGAGTTACGAGACATCATAACACATTATGAAGAGGTTTTCCAAGAACCTAAAGGATTACCACCTAAATGATCTCATGACCACGCCATCCATTTGATTCCAGGGAGTGTCCCACCTAACAATCGTCCTTACCATTATCCTCAACCACAAAAGATAGAAATCGAACAGATCGTTCAGGATCTACTAGATCATGGAGTCATTCATCATAGCACTAGCCCTTATTCCTCACCTATAGTTCTGGCTCGACGAAAAGATAACTCTTGGCGTATGTGTCCTGATTTTTGTTCTCTCAATAAACTCACTATCAAGGAAAAATTTCCTATCCCTGTCATAGATGACCTACTATATGAGTTGCATGGTGCAAAATTTTTTACAAAATTAGACCTTCGCTCAGGATTTCACCAAATTCGTGTCAAAGAAGAAGATATTCCCAAAACTGCTTTTCGTACTCATGAAGGTCATTACGAATTTTTGGTCATGCCTTTTGGTCTCACCAATGCACCATCCACATTCCAAAGTCTCATGAACCAAGTGTTTCGTCCACTCCTCCGTAAGTTTGTGTTAGTTTTTTTTGATGATATTCTCATATACAGCAAAACATGGAAGGACCATTTACTTCATGTGGATAAAGCCCTTCACATTTTACACAAAGAAAAGCTATTTTTCAAACGTTCCAAATGTTCATTTGGTGTCCAAGAATTCGAGTACCTTGGTCATATAGTTTCACATGAGGGTTTCAAAGTCGACCCCAATAAGATTAAGGCAATTCAAGAATGGCCTTTACCTAAAACCATCAAGAAACTTCATGGTTTTTTGGGTCTCATAGGCTACTATCGCAAGTTTGTACAAAATTATGGTAAGATTGCAGCACCTCTCACGGCACTCACAAAAAAGGATGCTTTTCATTGGTCGGAAGAGGCTACTCAAGCCTTCGAAGCTCTTAAGGAGGCCATGTGTACAACTCTAGTTTTAGCAACTCCCAATTTTCACAAACCATTTATTATTGAATGTGATGCATCAGGAACAGGAATTGGGGCTATATTAATGCAAGAAGGTCATCCGTTGGCATTTGAAAGTAAATAGCTCTTTGGGAAAATTTTGGGAAGATCAACATATGAAAAAGAAATGTTGGCTATTCTTCATGCAGTAGAAAAATGGAGACACTACCTAATCAGTAGCCGCTTCATTATAAAAATAGATCATAGTAGTCTCAAACAACTTCTTGAGAAAAGTTTTTCATATTTGGAATAAAATAAGTGGTTAACCAAACTATTGGGCTATGATTTTGTTATCGAATACAAGAAATGGAAGGAAAATATAGCCATCGATGCGCTATCTAGGAAATATGAAGATGAAGTAGTCATTAACGCTATTTCAGGTCCTTGCTCCCAATGGGTGAATCAATTACAATATGAATGGTTGTCCAATAGCGAAACTACTCAGATACTTCAAGAGTTATCTATAGGGTCCTCTAAACACCCTTTGTTCTTTTATGAAGATAAAATCCTCCAGAAGAAGAACCACATTTACATTCCACATAATTCAGAACTCAAATCAAAGATCCTCGACGAATCGCACGCTTCTCCATCAGCAGGACATTCAAGATTTTTGAAAACATATTTAAGGGTCAAACAATCATTTTGTTGGAAAGGATTAAAAGCAGAATTCAAACAATGGGTAGCAGAATGGGAAGTTTGCCAGTGCAATAAAGGAGAAATAGTCAAATCACCAGGGTTGTTACAACCATTACCCATCCCTGAACAGTGGGAACATATATCCATGGATTTTATTGAAGGTCTTCCAAAGTCAGAAGGCAGGACAGTAATCTTCGTAGTCGTAGACCGGTTATCCAAATACGCTCACTTTCAGGCTTTACAACACCCATTTTTCACAAGCAAGGTGGCAAAAGTATTTATGGATTCAATTTTCAAATTACATGGTATGCCAAAAAATATCGTAAGTGATAGAGACCCCATCTTCACTAGTAACTTTTGGCAGGAATTATTTTGACTTAGTGGTACCAAATTGAACATGTCCTTAGCCTACCATCCACAGACATATGGTCAAACAGAAGTAGTTAACAAATGTTTGGGTACGTACTTAAGATGTTTCGCTCAAGATAAACAATACCAATGGAGCCAATGGTTAGCATTGGCAGAATGGTGGTACAACACTTCTTACCATTACTCAATTAATATGTCGTCATTTGAAGCATTGTATGGCACCAAGCCTCCAACCGTCACAGATTACGTACAAGGATCATCCAAAGTAGCCAAAGTGGATGATTGGTTCCAACAAAGGCAGTCTACACTCACCACCCTCAAAGAGAATTTAGTCCAAGCACAAAATCGTATGAAACAACAAAAAGACTTGCACCGATCAGAGAGAACTTTTAATATAGGTGATTGGGTTTTCCTAAGGTTGCAACCTTACAAACAATCATCGTTAAGGATAAAGTCTAGTCAAAATTTGGCTCCACGATTCTATGGCCCTTACAAAATTGTGCACCGCATTGGAGAAGTAGCCTATCAATTAGAGCTACCTACATCATCACGAATACACCCGGTATTTCATGTTTCATGTCTCAAAAAAGTAATTTGTCAGAAAGTGCAAATTCAATCAGAATTACCAGTGCTCGATGAGGAAGGATGCATACATCTCCAACCCGAAGATATACTACAACATAGTATACGAAGATTGAGATCACGTCATATTCAAGAATTTCTCATCAAATGGCAAGATTTACTAGAGGAGGATGCCACATGGGAACCTGAGAGTATTTTCCAGACATTTCCAGCTTTGAGGACAAAGCTTCCCGAGGAGGGGAGTCATGTTACACACCAAACCTAGCCGTCGGCTAGGTATTCCAGGAGTAAAACATTTCATATATATAGTAGATAGATTATTCAAAATTAAATCATCTTGTTTAGTTATACCGTTCTATGTTATTTCAGTCAACAAAATATGATTCCATTATATTCAAGCAAATACACAACCATTATCTTTAGCCAACAAAAATGCAATTCCTTTCTTTTTAAACGAAAGCACAAAATTTTCACATATATGATAAATAATTGTTCTATTTCAATGAAGACATGGTTTCATAAGCTTTTGAACTTATTATTTCAACCAAAGGAAGCACAATGTTTAGGTATAATATAAACACCATTCAAATTTAAATGGAAATGCAATTGTAAACAATATTTTTTAGCCAAAACATAGATGCAAAATAAAAATTAATTTAAAATGAACATGCAAAGGCCGAAGGGTAAGATAAACATTACTCCAACATCATGTTCCAGTCTCTCCTTCTATAAAATTCAACCACCAAAAATAAAACCCCCTATATCTCTTTTTTCATTTTCCTTATCCTCTTGGTATCCCTATCTTCCCCAAAGTGGCAGAGTGTCGCATCCCTTCCCACTCCATCCATGACTTACCTTCTAACTACCATCGCCTACTTGTTACCACCTTCCACTCTATTTTTCATTGATTTCCCTTTATTTTTATTATTAACCATGATAATTTGAATAAGGAATTGACATAATAATTCCAATGGAAAAAATTCAATAAAACTCAAATCCAACTTCCTCCTTAATTGATTAACCTCCAAGTTAATCGATTTGCTAAAATACAATTATTTTCACATAATAGACATATTGAAACAATGTGTTACTATTATCAAGGCAAATTCAAGACATGCATGAAAAGAAATAGGAAAATCCTTTTGTTAATTAAAATATTTGCAAGCACCTTACAAACCCCAAGTAAAGACAAAATACCTTTTAATATAGCATAACCTTAATTGCAAGAGTTTTACACATCCACTAAGTAAAATAAGCTAGGTAATGATAATAATAACACACACACATAATCATTTTTAAAATGTCCTACTAAGGTGAGATATTACATACCCTTTTTTATCATGTAATCTAAGTATAATCAAACCTGATCCCTCTCACTCAACCAACTAGCCTTGAGCTCATCCTAGATCCTTTATAGCTTTGTGATCTCAGCTCGCAAGACTAGCACCTCCTCTCCATCTTCCACTCTCTCAATTTTTTGTGGTTATATCCTTAATTAATGTATTTATTGAGATAACCCCTCAACCTAATATCAGAGCCCATTCCTCTTTGTAATAATAACCTCAATCCATCCCCATAAACCATCCCTCTCAATTGTCACTGCATCAAGCCATCCTTGTAATTCATATCTCTTTATATGTAACTTATATCTCTTCGTCTAGATTCCATCTCATTTGGATATCATTATGTCTATCCAAACTTGTATCCCATGTATCTCTTCCTATAAATCCATCCTCTCTAGTGACCTTACTACCTTCTACTTAGGCAATTGTACCTCTAGCTATTGTAGTCACTTCCTTAACATCTCAACCTCCTCAACTATATCCATAATAAAAAATGGATGCCTCATCAAAATCCATCACTGGCACCTCCTTAATTGTTACCTATAATGGGCTTACACCCTCACCTACTCCATAATGTACTTGCTACTTTAGTGGCTCCTCATCCTCCTCTCTCTAGATTCCTCTTACTACTCCTCCAGTACATCTCCACCCTCCTCCCTATTCACCTCCTCCTCCATGACCCTCCCTATGTACCACTACTATGTAGCCCACCATTTATCATACTCTGGTGTAGTACCTACATCATCTATATATATCATTGATACTACCCTATCAATATTTAAATACAATAGATCTATCTATGGTGTTAGCTCAACCTCATATCTAATCCTATGGTATTCTACAGTTCCTCCGACCTCAGTCTAAACTATCTCAAAACTTGAGTATACTAAACATACTTGACTTGTGTTCCCCTACAACCAATCACCCATATCCCTCATTGCACACAATATATATGGTGCACCTCCTTCACCCATATTGGCCCTCCTCTCCATGGTCACTAGATATCATCCTATGGACTTATATCCACCCACATCTGGCAATAATGCAATCCATATCCCTTATAGGGCCTCCTCACTCAAACCTCAATGTTTATACACCATTTAAAGGTATATTTCACCCCCATTAACATCAAGTTATGTGCATCATAAGGTAAAATTTTTGGCCCCATAACTACTATATACTCCTCTACTCATAGTTGTATCAGTAGGCTATAGCTCAACCTCATTTGATTGGTCCTCATCATTGCATATAGCTCCCTATAGGTATGTTCTAGTAATGTTAACACTCATGCATACATCACTGAAACCTCCACAAAATCCCACATAATCCCCAATAGGTTCCATAGCAACCACACACTTGATTAGTTTGGCAACATAAAATTGGATAGCAATACCAGCACCAATGCATACCTCCATGATAATACCTCCTCATCATAATAGTGCTTATACAATACCTTTTGACTATTAGTCTTCGCTTGGATGAAGGTAGGTTCTATTTGGCATAAACCATGGTTCATAAGATCTAAATGGAATGATATTATTGGACTATAATTTTCCTAGTTGTTTACATTGGGTGAAAGGTTTTAAAGCTTGCTACATGTTGAAAGAAAAAAATTATATTTTATAGTAGTTTCAAAAAATGAATAGAATCGACATATTATCCATACATGTTAAAAATTAACACACAATGAGGAATATAGGTGATATAAGGGGTTGGATGTATATACAAAATTATCTCATTAAAGAAAAATAGAATACACTTTAATGGATAACCAAGAATTTGGTATGAGGATGTATTGATATCAAATTACAAGAGTAAGAAATTGATCTTTAGGTTAAATAACAAACTATTATAAAAATACCATTATAAGGTTTAACATCACTAGAAGATAAAACCTATGGAGGATTATTACTCATCCAAATCATCATCCCAATATACATATGGGAAGCCTATAAAAATTATATTTAAACCAATTGAATAATTAATACCCATATAATAAGAAACTTATATGTATCAACAAATCCTCTTAACCAAGATCCAAGGACTCTTCTAAGGTGTTTGCATATACCTGTAATAATAATTGATAACATATGCAATATCAAATCATGTGTGAGTGAGGTAAAGAGGACCTACCATAAGAGACCAACATAGAGTATCATCTACCAAAGGATATATACAATCTTCTTAAATTTTTAATCTTAAAAAAAAAGGAGTCTAAGTGAACTTGCAATCCCATATCCTAAAATACTAAATATTGAAAGTATATTTGGTCTATGAGATAGTAATCCTAGAAGAAGTATAATCAATATTAATTCCCAAGAATTAGTGTATAATCCCCAAGTCTATAATCTCAATGGTATCATGAAGCCATGACTTTATATTTTGAATCAAGGTAGAAGGGCTCCCTATAATAAGGATATCATCCACATATAACACAATTATCAAAGTCTATCCATATTTATTTTTATGTAAACATCATTTTTAGCTTTACATATTTAGAACCTTCAACTAAGAATTAAATAGTGGATCTACTCATACCAATCATGTGGTACCCACTTAAATTCATAAAGTGGATTTAGTCAACTGATATACCAAGGTGGTAGGGCTCACAAGCACTAAACTAGGTGGTTGCTACATGTAAATATCCTCCTAAAGCTCAGCATGAAGAAAATAAATCTTCATATCCATTTGATGTACCTTACAATGATATGAAGAAGATATAGATAACATTATCTAGATATAATTCATCCAATAAATTGGGGTAAATATCTCCAAGTACTCAATTCCCTCTTTTTAGAGATATCCTTAGCAATAAGGCATACCATATACTTCTCCACCTAACCATTTGAATTAGAGTTAGTCATATAGACCCATTTGTACCAAATGATATTCTTCCCTTCTATAAGAATAACAAGCTCCTATGTCTTATTTATCAAAGATTCATACTCAACATGCATGGTATCATCCCACTCTAGTTGGTCCTTAGGCTAGGAATAGGTTGGAATATCTTTAGAATTATCAATATTTGAGAGAAAGACCTAATAAGAGGTCTTTCAATGATATTCTATACAAATAATGGGTTGAGTGTCCTATAGAATATTCTAAACCCAATTAGGTGTTGGATGAGCTATGAAATATCTAGACATATCTTTAGATAAATCAATGTCAAAAATAAAATCTAAAGCTTTCAAATCATACTCACCACCCATCTCATCATCCAGTACTATGGAATAAGGAACTAGGGTATCAAGCTCAATATTATCTAAATTCAATATTAAAGGTGTTGATTATGGTGCTGCTTAAAGAGTGGACAAATTTATATTCAAAGAGCCTTCACTAAAATATGAAGTAGAAGACCCAATAGGATTAGATCACATAAGAATATTTAAACTGTCTACTAGATTAATTAGGAAAATAGGAGGATTTTCACCCACAATATCGAGTGAGGAACCAAATGAAACCCCTATAAGAACCTCATAAAAATTAACATCTCTCCAAACAATAATCTCGTACCTTTGAGGATCTTAAAGACAATATTCCTTGGAGGCACTTGAATAACCCATAAAATATATATTTAACTCTTATATACCTCCCTTTTTTAATATCTTTAGGTATATAATCCCATGCTAAAGTCCCAATGATACAAAATTGGGACACATTAGACTTATCACCCATCAACCTCTCAAGGTGTGTTATACCCTAAAATGCTCTAGTAAGAACATGTTGATGGTGTATGCTACACAAGTGATGAATTCACCCCATAATTTGTATGCCATACCATTAGAATGCATCATAGGATATTTCATCTCCATATTTATCCTATTTTTCCTTTCAGATACTCCGTTCTACTATATAGTATATTGGATAGTCCTTTGAGATGCAATATCTTGAAGAGTAAAAAATCATAAAAAGCATTGTTGATGTATCACCACCCCTATATATCCTAAGATATTTGATATTTCCCTCCAATTGATTCTCCACTAATTCTTTAATTTTCATGAATTTTTCAAAAGCCTTTTATTTGGTATGAATAGTATACAACTACACATATCAAGATAAATGATTAAGAAAAGTAAGAAAGTACCTATTCTCAAAATGGAAGGTGTACCCATGGATCCACATATATCTCTATAAGTTAACTATAAGGATCATGTAGCACATATTGCTTTCTATTTTTGGAAAGTAATGGCAATGGTCCTTCCCCAAAAGACATTCCTCACATGCACCACTTGAAAGGGAAAGGCAATGATATCCAATGGCCATATGATGATTACTATAGAGTAGCAAAAACCATACACCTAAATATGTAATATGAAATCAAATTGACAAGAAATATCAAGTAACCATAATGATAAATAAATAGAGAAAATATAGTGCCCTTCTCATTGATAATGGAAAATTATCTTTACAAAATGTTAAAAAATATACCTCTTAGGGATTTACACCAATTGATACAATATTATAAAATAATATTAAAATATAGGTGTAATTCGTAGAGTCTTTACTCTCCCAAAACTGATTATGGAGGATTTCTTTGCGACCTCCGCTTAATTATGTAAAAATATGAAGGATATTTATGATGATTAGCTCCTATGGAAACCTAAGATTTTTACACAAAAGCACTTACAAGACATCAATAGCACATGTGCAACCTCTCAAGATGAGGTACATTTCCATAGTATGCAAATGAAATAAAAATGCTTAAAACAATAAAGAAATGCATGTAAAACTGAATGAAAATATACTATAATATGTTAGAAACCAATTTGAATGTTGCTAAATCTAATATAACTAAGAAAATATAGCAAATAAAATGTAATCGAGATGACATAATGGGGTATAATGGCTAGCTCTATTAGTCATTAGAGGGTATAGCAGTTGCACCTGCAGGTTGCTTCAGGGTAAAACAACCACTAAACATAGAGTCTATTCTTCATTCTCGATGTGGGGTGATGTTTGATTTATCTATTAAATAGGCTAATCTTCTTGGTGCAATCATGAGGAATGACTTATAAGTGGAAATTGATTTGAATTCAGGATGATTGATGGTGAACAATGGTGGTATTTTCTTTTCAAGTTCCAATGGACTCCATTGATGCGAAAACAAGATTCATGGTTGGATTTGGGTAGCACTCCATTGCATATTGGATAATTTTACCTCTATTACTCAAATTAGTAGCACTTTATTATGGAGAATTCAATTTATCAATGATGAAGACTTGGGTTCTTATTATAATATTTCGTAATTGCCATCTTAGCTTTCAAGGAAAGCCAACATCAAGATTCGATTATGATCTAGGAAATCTAAGCATCACTTCTAAAATATTCTCAAGGTTAATCATTACATGCAAGTTCCTCTATAACTAATTTGGCTTGGCTCATGGATCCCAATTTTGTTACATGTGAGACCATCCCAGGGTGGAGCAGCTAGACTTGGGGGCCATCACAGGGTCTAGCAACCCCTGGAGGCCACTCTTGGGTATGATGATCTAGATTAAAAAGGGATATATTGCCCTACTTGAGTGGTTAGAACCACTATTAGGTCTTGGGAAGGCCCAGGATGAGTCATATGGCCTGAAAATGTGTCTATATGGATAGCCTCCTTAATATGATGTGTTTTAGGTGTCTAAATATGCCCATTTTTAGATGTATTGTGTGAAAGCACAACACTGAGAAAAAATAGGCAACCTAATTTCATATTGTAGGTTGATTAATGTTTATTGGTCTAGTCAAATTTAGATGCCCTAATCATGTAAAGAGCATGCATATTTGAATCATTACCTCCAACGCTTTGGTGGACTTAATTCTTATAAAACTTTGACAAATCTAAAGGCAATTAGGTAGTGTTGTAAAACTGCATGTTCTACTAGTTTAGATTGACAAAATTTTAGTTCAGTATTTTTTCTTTTTACCCCAAAAAATAGGGAAGCTTATGATACTTGTTAGCAATGATTCGTGGATGAATGCAATCTACATGATTAAGTGCTTTATTATTGACATTGATTATGAATGTTGTGATTATGACTACCCCCTCAAGCTTGATTATTGACTTCGATGAAGAGATGAAAAATAATTAAAGTGACGAGTCACTTACACAAGATGACTTGATTGAATTGACCAAAGGTATAGGCTTATTTGAATTTTTTTGATATTTGACCAAAGGAAACTAGGCATCTTTGGAGCCTTTTGGAATTTAACCAAAGGAAACTAGGAATCTTTGGAGCCTTTTGGAGTTTTACCAAATAAAATTAGGCATATTTGGAACATTTTGAAATTGAGATGCAGAGGCAAAGGGCGCAACCTTTGGAAACCTACCCGTTGATTTTTTATGATTAATTGAATGTAAGGCAAAGAGTGCAACCTTTTGAAATTAGGTAATTTATTTATTATGATTATATGCAAGGAAAAGGGTGCAATATTTTGGAAACCTGTAAACTGAGATGTTTGGATTGATTAACTATGATGCAAAGGATGCAACATTTTAAAAACCTAGTAATGAATTGATTGAATGCGAGGCAAAGAGTGCAACCATTTGGAAACCTAGCAATGGATTGATTGAGTTATGATTAGATTGAATTAGACCTTTTATTAGAAAGGCATGATAACTTGATTTTACATGCATTTCTTGATTGGTTGATTGTTTATTGGGGAAGTAAGATACTAATAATGCCCCAGTTGATGCCTGAAAATGTTTTTTTGATTTACAATTTTGAAATTTTGGACCATTAGATGTTGTTAGATGTCCAGATTAAAACTCATAATTCTTGAAAATTAATGCATGTATTTCTATTTGGAATCCATCCAGGGGTACAATGGTGGCAATATAAAACTTTTGGGGCTTTCTTGGGGTACAACGGTCACACCAAAATAAAACCGCTTCACCCCAGGGTAGTCACAAATTTGGGAAAATATAAAAGCAATTTTCCAATTTTTATTGTCATTGTTACAACTGGTAGTGAGAGAAAAGTGAGCTGTGAGGTATAAGGTAAAAATTTTAACCCAAAACACTGCCAAAATTTCAACCAACCATTATGATAGACCAACCAGAGGTGTCCATGAGTGGAGGAGCCGGAGATCCTAAGGTAGATATCACAATCCTACTCTTGTAAATTTTGCAAATTAAAATGAATCTCACTAATTAATGAGTTAATTGAACCTCATTAAACTAATGGTAAAGAATCTCATCCTAGTTTAGGAATGTATATTAGTCTAGCTTAGAAGGGTAGGTTATAATTTTTTTGACATTTTTGGGATGGTTTCAAACCCAACGTAGGTGCCACTATGGGGTCGTTCTAGGTAGGAGCGACTCCCCTTTAGCAATAACGGGGACGTCATGGGGTACAAAAACCATTTTGAACTCTGACGGTAAAAATTTTAACCATTGGGGTGGTTGTTATAGGGTACAGTGGTTGTGCCTGGTAGTCGTCGAGGCCCAAAGCGGCCTCCCGACTTTAGGGAAATTTTTTATTTTTTTATTATTATTATTTTTTATTGATTTTTTAATTTTGATTTATTTTGTGCATTATGTGTTGCTCGGCATCAAACTTTGATAGCTTTGGCTAGGGATCCTACCCTATTGATAGACTTACCATGATATCTCAATGTCGATGATTGGGTATGGTTTGGGACAATCAGCCTCAGACAGGTTGTGTGCCTATCAATAGTGATATCGGATCAGGCCTATCGTATGACCCTAGCTCATTTTTGGGATAGTAGGACCAATACTTTCCATATATTGACTTGAAATATGATGGTGACATTGGAGGACATCTACCAGATTACAGGATCCTAATTGAGGGACTAGCCATCACTTCCACTCATCTTTGATATTGGCTAAGAGTTCTACAGTTGGTCTTTGAAAATAGGGTGAATGAGGTGTTGGCAGATATAGACCACAATGGGGTCCTAGTAAATGGGTGGTACGGGGAGTGTGTATTCTCTCAACAGTAGGCTGTGGCAATGTAAGTCATATCTAATTTTCTACTACTATACTTGTCAGGAGCAAGGTTACCTTGGAACCTCCTAGATATGTTGTAGGATGACCAAGTAGTATCTAAAACTTTAAAAGCCAACCATATCTTAGCAATAGACTTTTCTAATGATTTAGTCTTTAGCTTAGAAGTAGATCAACTTAAATATTGGATCTTATACTTTGATGGCACTTGATGTATCAAATAAGTGGGAGTAGGAGTCATTTTAGTCACTCCCTAGAGTAAAATTATCCCTTGATACTTTAATATAATTTTTTTTTGTACCGATAACACCTCTAAGTACAAAGCCCTTATCCTAGGGCAATGGGAAATATTAGCCCTCCAGGTTAGAATCATATCTATCTCCAAATATTTTCAAGTAATAGTTAACCAATTCAATGATGTTTATCAAACTAAATATGAAAATTTTAAGTCATGCAAAGACATCATCACTAATTTAATTTCTACTTTTGACAACCATTGAAGTTAATAACTTCCATGTCCATGCTATGGCCTCAACTGCATCCCTTATCCCCTTAGAGTTATATGAAAAATAGGTTATGATCATCATTTGAAAAATTAGGGAACCTTAAATTGTAGAGTCTAGCCAGCTTCCTCTAAGATTCTTATTTTTAGAAGTATCTTTCATTCCCAATCCTTGGTATAAGGATATCTTGTTTTTTATAATGATGAAACTTTGACTATTGGTTTGAACAACAATGAGTGCAATAACCTCAAGCAATGAGTTTGTAGGTATTTCAGCATTGTAAATATGTTATACTACCATATATTTGGTATCATTTTTATTAGATTCTTAACATTATTTGAAGCCTAAAAAATTATCAAAGATGCCCATGACGGATCATGCAATGATCACTTCAATAGTGTCACCATCACCAAGAAACTCCTATATATGGGTTATTGTTAGCCCTCCATAGAAAATTAATTTTATGATTATGTCATAAGTGTGATAAGTATGACAACCTTATCCATAGTCCTTTCTAAGATTTCCAATCCTTGACTTCTCCTTGGACTTTTTCCATTTAGGGCTTAAAAATAATTTTGAAGATCAACCTAATGTCATTTTATGGACACCCATTCATCATCACAATGCTAAGTACTTCACTAACTACTAGATTCAAATTTTATATTTTATCCTTAACTATTATGAAATCTCTTCTATGTTAAATATTTGACAATGGAATGACCTTCAATAATAAGGATGACTATAAAATTTTTACTAAATACAAGATTCAAAAAATGGTCAATGCCTTACTGTCATCAAGGTAATAACTAAACTAATAATTTTAATGGGAATTTTTCCAATATCCTCAATAAGATCATTAGTAAAATTGATAGAGATTGGCATCTCTAGATATATCATATTTTGTGGTCCTATCACACTAGTGTTAGAACTCCCACTAGTGCAATTCCCTTTGCTTTGGTTTATTTAAATGAACTATCATCCCTTTTGATCTATAGGTATTTTCCTTATACATATTGTTTTAGGAATACTATGTTGCAATGAATATTATCTCACCCATATTATCTAGTTGGAATTAATTGACAAAGAGTATATCCATGACTTAGATAACCTATGGGTCTACCAATAAAGGCTTAAACATACCTATAGCAAGAAGGTACAATCCCATTACTTTAAATTTGGTGATATTATCCTAAAAGATAATAAAAAGAACACCAATGTCAAGATTTAGCTCAAAGGAAAATTTTAACCTAGTTGGCTAGGTCTATACATAATAACCACCAAGTATGATCCAAGCGTGTACCACCTCACTATGCTTGATCGCAAAGAATTTAAAGAGCCAATAAATATAATGCATCTTTAAAACTATTATTTCTAAGTCTATATTAGCTTCCTATTTCCTTTAAACTACCTACTATTACTTACTTTCATCTTATCTAACTTCATATCTTCCTACATGTACATGCTTATCTCTATTTGGACTGCCTATTGTATCTTGAGTTAGGGATCCATGATGAGATGCATATGATGATCCTATTAAAGATATCTCATTTGCATTCATTAGGAAATTGATGTGAGTAGATCCTACTAATCCAACGCATGAAATTGGTTAGGATATCCACTTCTATTTTAATGAAGGTAAAAAACTAGATTAACCATCCTACATGAATAAATTCATCTCACAAAGTCCATTTGAATCTCTATGTACTTGTTTTGTTAACAAAATATTAGATTATAGAAAAGTTGGATGGTGCTCTGATTATCACATCAAAGAGTGACTAGAAAAATATAAGGAATGACAATATCCTCCAAAATCTAAACATCCAACAAATATTTTTACCTACCTTATTGAAAACATAATATGTAGCATCTATAGAATATTGAGATATGGTGGATTGGTATTTGAACACCAAAAAATTGGATTAGATCCAAAATAAAAAATAAATCCTATGGTGGATTGTCACTCATCCAAATTATTGGCTCAATTAGCATCTGTGATTTCTATTAGAATTAATGGAAAGCTATCTAAGTAATGAATTCCCATATAATGAGTCATTTAGATGTACCTAATAATCCTCTTAGTAATAGTCCAATGGCTCTATTAGGGTTCTTGCATGTACCTAGAACAATAGCTAATAGGAAAATATATATTGGATCTTGTGTGTGAGAGATAGAAAATCTCATCTATAAGAGACTGATACAAAGTAGCAACCACTAGAGTGATATAATTAGCCTAAAATTTTAGGTCTAAAGTGAAAGGAATCTGAGTGGACTTGCAATCCTTCATATTGAAGTGCTAAAAGAGATTCAAAGAATACTTGGGATGTGAAATGATGATGCTAGAATATATCTAATCAATCTAAATCCCCTAAAAGTAGTATAGAAACCCCAAATATGTGTTATATTTTTAATCCTTACTACCACAAAATATCACAAGTTATCTAACATTATTCGATAGGATCAAATATAAAATAGCCACAATATTAAGGTCAAGATAATAATATGATGACTAGAATAATATGAGAAAATCAATATGTATATCAAGGTTTATATAATAACATTAATTTATTTTCTGAAATATGAATGTAAATATCCTAAATAATTCATGTACTATGCATGAACAACCTACAATATTAATTTCTCAAAATGTATACAAGTTTTATTACTCCTCTTTTTGTTACAACTTGAATTACTTGACTTGCTTGAATTACATGAATTACTTGAATTGCTTTCCTATGGAGTATTGCCTCGATAATATAGCAATAGTAATATGACTCTTCATATACTTGAATCTTTCTCTCCATTTACCAAGTCTCATGACTCTTCGCTTATCAACTTGCCACTTGCATACCTAATAAACACTTGACTCTATAACATTTGAACACCTTTACATGACTCTTACACTTCTACATACATTCCTATTCTAAGACATTTGTGCACATATTTACATTACATATTTGTTTTATTACATACAATACATTTGTGCACATTTAATCAACCTACACTTGCACTCTAACTTACATGATACTTGTGCATTTCCTACACATTACATCTTTACATGACACTTGTACATTTCTTACACATTCAAACTTACATAAAAGGAGAAATACAAATCACACCCTAAACTATTGACTCAACTCTAATCTATTATTTACAAATGTACCATAAAGGTACCATGAGGGTACATTAGCATGTACCAAATAATGTAATATATCTCAACATCTCCCTGTATTATATTATTTGGTTATTGAATACTTTAGTATTCAATATAGGTCTTCATATTTGTCTTTAATATTCAAGTGACCTTAAATTGTTCACAAATATTTTCTTGAGACTCATATTTAGCTTCTTAGAGTTCATACCCATTCTTTGACTCTTTAGGCTTTGAATCTTCATGATCTATATGATGAACTATTTGAGCTCCTTCATTTGAATCAATTTCATATGCTTGAACTTATTCTTCAATATTTGATACATATGGCTCACTCTTGATTACTCTAAAAGATAATTTTAGACCAAAATTGATCTATTTTTCTTTTTCTTGTTTTCTAAATATTCTATTACAAAATATTTTGCCTTCCTATATTTCAAAAATTGAACACTTTACTCTGTTGTTAGAATATGCTTTAGAAATAATTTTTTCTAAAATATTTCCTAATATAAACAATAGTTCCCTTTCAAATATTTCATAGTATTTTTCTTTGTACTAATAGAATGCTCGAGAATGAAATATTTTTCACAATATTTACATGGATGAAGATTCCAACAGTTAGCCTTTTCATGAAAAATTATATTGCAATAACTACATTTTATTTTTTTTATTTGTAACTCTTTACATACATAGCATATCCACAGCATGTGAGGGAGAGATTTGAACCTAGGGCCTCTCGATTTCAACTGGAGAGTTTTAACTATCCACTTGCTCTCCAACTCCTCTACATGAGCGGATCAATAACTACATTTTAACTGAAGATATTATATTTTCTTTATTTTATGCTTCCTTGTTAGTGTTTCAAGTTCTTTTATATTTTAAAGAAAACAATGTATTCATTTATGCATGACCAAGGCTACTCTTTCTTTATTTTCCTTATAAATAAGTTGAAAATTTTGATAATCTATGGAATCCTAAGTAGTTGTAGATTTTGTGATAGAATCTATTTTTAATGAACTACTAGAGTGACATTTAGTATTAACAAGATCTAATTTTGAGTTCTAAAAGTATTTAGTGATCTTGTTATTTTCTTATTTTTATCAAGATCATCTATCAACTTTTGAAAATAAATCTTTAACTTGTTCACTATATTTATTGAATGCATTTTATAATAATTTCATCCATGGTATGAATCAATTCAATGATTTATTTCCTTTGAAGTAGTAATTATTATATCTCATAGGTTTAAATAATTCACATATGAAATTTGATTCATATGGAGTAGTAAACCTTATAACTCTCTAGTTAAGAAATAATAATATGAAATTTGCAAATTTTTATTTTTCCTAATACTTTGATGTTGAAAATTTTTTTTCTCCAAAATTGAATTTGCAAAATTTCAAAATCTTTTAAATATATTTTTCAATTTCAAAATTATTCAATAACTCTTTAGCTTATAAAATACCTCCTTATGACTTCCACAATAAAATAAAAATAACATTATCTCTATCCTTTATCTCCTCAGGTGGCTCGATATTGCTTCTCCTCTTCGGCAACTTGAATGCACTATCACATAGCGCTAACCCTATCTGAAGCAAAATTTCTCATAACAACATGAATAAAATGCAAATGAATGAGATCGATTAGTTGCTTGCCACTTTAGGAGGGCTAAGTCCTTCACAAATAAGGAGGGCTTAGTACTTGTGATTATGCAAATGATTATGATGATGAAAGATAATCCGAATAATAAACCAACCTACACTATATATAATGATAAATCAATAAATTAATTATCACTTGGAAATATAGCCAACTTGGCTATATTGGTATTGTAAGATGGCTCCCCTCCTCAAAAATATTTATCCTCAAAGTTGGAAATGTCTCAAAGATACTTTTTTTTTCCCATGTAACATCTTCTACTGGTAGGTCCAGCCGTTTGATTAGAAATTCCTTGATGTGACAGGATCGAAGGATGCATGATTTGTTTTGTAAAATTGATTTTGGCTAGAGATATATACACCTTTATTCATCAAGTACTAGCATTTCTAACTGAGAGTGTACTTTTTGTTCGATCACCTTCTTAAAATAGGAAATATGAAATACTGTATGTATGTGGGATGAGAGAGGAAACTCTAGTTGATATGCCACTTTGCCTATGCGGCGCACTATATTGTAAGGACCATAAAATCTTGGAGCCAACTTTTGACTAGTCTTGATCTTCAATGATAGTTTTTTGTAGGGTTGTAGGCGTAGGAACACCATATCACATGTATTAAATTATCTTTCAAAATGGTGTGAGTCTTGTTGCTGCTTCATGTAATTTTGTGCTTGAACCAAATTATCTTTGAGAAGGTTGAGCATTGATTGTCGATGTTGGAACCAATCGTCTACTTGGACTACTTTGGAAGAACCTAGAATATAATCTGCTATTTTTGGTGGTTTTACTCCATACAATGCTTCAAATGGAGACATCTTGATGGAATAATGGTATGAAGTTTTGTACCACCATTCTTCTAAAGAAAGCCACTGACTCCATTGATATTTTTTATCTTGCGAAAAATATCTTAGATAGGTACCCAAACATTTGTTAACTATTTTAGTTTGGCCATATATTTGAGGATGGTATGCAAAAGACATATTTAACTTGGTACCACTAAGATGAAATAATTCTTTCCAAAAATTTCTAGTAAAAATGGGATCATGATCACTTACAATATTTTTGGGTATTCCATGCAATTTGAAAATTGAGTCCATAAATACCTTAGCCACTTTGCTTAATGAAAATGGATGTTGTAGAGCATTGAAGTGCGCATACTTGGAGAGGTGATCCACTACCAAAAAAATTATTGTTTTACCTTCTAATTTAGGAAGACCTTCAATAAATTCCATTGAAATATGCTCCCATTGACGATCCAGAATAGGTAGTGGTTGAAGCAATCCTAGAGATTTGGTTATTTCACCCTTATTGCGCTGACATACTTCACATTCAACCACCCAATTTTTGACCTTAAATATTAATCCTTTCCAATAAAAATGATTGTTTTACCCATATATATATCTTCAAAAAACTGGAATGTCCTGTTGATGGAGAAGCATGCGATTCTTCAAGAATCCTGGATTTGATGGTAGAATTGCATGGAATGTAAATGCAATTATTTCTTTTTAATACCTTGTCCTCATATGAAAAATTAGGATACTTGGATGATCCTAGCATCAAATCTTGAATTATTTAAGTAGTTTTTGTATTTCCCACCCATTCTTCTTGGATCTAAGAGACCCATTGGGAACAAAAGCCTAAAATGGCATTGATAATCACTTCATCTTCAAATTTATGAGATAATGCATCTGCTGCCATATTTTATTTCTCTTTCCTATACTCAATAACAAAATAATATCCCAATAATTTTTTTAACCACTTGTTTTGATCTAGATAAGAAAATCATTGTTCTAGAAAATGTTTGAGACTGCTATGATCTATTTTTATGATAAAATGACTACTAATTAAGTAGTGTCTCCTTTTCTCAACAACATGTAGAATAGCCAATATTTCTTTCTCATATGTGGACCTTCCCAAATTCTTACCTGAAAGCTGCTTACTTTCAAATGCCAAGGGATGCCCTTCTTGCATTAGTACTACCCCAATACTTGTTCCTGAAGCATCACATTCAATCACAAATAGTTTGTGAAAATATGGGGTTGCCAAAATTGTAGTACACATTGCTTCCTTGAGAGCCATGAATGCATGAGTGGCTAATTGAGACCAATGACAAGCATCCTTCTTTGTGAGAGTTGTGAGAGGAGCTATAATTTTATCGTAATTGTGCACAAACATGCGATAGTAACCAGTAAGACCTAAAAAACCATGAAATTTCTTGATGGTTTTAGGTAAAGGTCAGTCTTGAATGACCTTAATATTATTAGGATCCACTTTAACACCTTCATGAGAAATGATATGACCCAAATATTCAACTTTTTGAACACCAAAAGAGCATTTGAATCATTTGACAAAAACAATTTCCTTATGTAATATATGATGAACCTTTCCCACATGCATCAAATGATCCTTCCATGTTTTACTATATACTAGAATGTCATCAAAGAAGACTAAGACAAATTTGCAAAGGAATGGACGAAAGACATGGTTCATGAGACTTTGGAATGTGGATGGGGTATTAGTGAGACCAAAAGGTATGACTAAGAATTCATAATGACCTTCATGAGTACGAAAGGTGGTTTTAGGAATGTCCTCATCCCTTACTCTGATATGATTTAAACCTGAGCATAGATCCAATTTTGTGAAAAAATTTGCACCATGCAATTCATATAATAAATCATATATGATAGATATAGGGAACTTATCCTTAATTGTGATTTTATTGAGAGGACGAAAATCAGGACACATATGCCAAGAATTATCCTTACGATGGGCTAAAACCACTGGTGAAGAATAAGGACTAGTGCTATGACGAATGACTCCATGTTCTAAAAGTTCTTGGACAATATTTTCAATTTCTATTTTTTGAGGTTGATGGTAGCGATAAGGATGGACATTAGGAGGAAGATTTCCTTGGACAAGATGAATGGCATGATCGTAGGACCTTTTGGGAGGTAACACTTTTGGTTCTTTGAAAACTTCATCATAGTTAGCCACAATATCTTGAAGATATTTTGAGCGAATTTCAGGAATATCTTGTGCTTGTGCCTCCAAAAAATGTATTTGTGCTATGAATCCATAACCTCCTTTCCTTATAATTTTTTCCATGTGAGAATTCACCACTTTTGAAGGTGGATTTTGAATTCCTTGTAGGTGAAAAGTCTTTCCATTTTATTTCCATTACACAAATAATTTTCTGAAATTAAAGCTGATAGTGTCCAATTTTTCTAACCATTCAACTCCCAGAATAACATTTGAATTCCCTAAACTCATAACAAAGAGAGTTCTATGCCAATTATAACTTCCCATTTGTATTGAAACTAAAGTTGCTCTACCAATACATTGAGTATTTCCCCTATTTGCAACTAAAACTTGAAACTTATCTTGATTGAAGGAGTGAATGTGTAATTTCAATGCCTTAGCAGTTTTAAGGTCAATAAAATTATGAGTATGTTGGAATTTTTGACATTATGCCACATTCAAATTTTTGATTTTGTGGGCAGAATTTGATGAATTGTTTGGGTTGTAAAAAATCGGCAAATATAACCAATTACATGTTGCAATGTTGTTTTTGGCCAAAATCATGATTTACAGTTTATTTTTGTATTTTGTATAATTCTTCTTTGTAATTTTTATGAATGCGGGGATTTAAATAAGAACTGAAAAGTTATCCAAAAGAGCTCCAAAAAGTAAAATGGTGTTTGAGGATGGGTGATAGAAATATGAAATTAAATGTTTTCACTCAGCAATAATTAATGTTTCAAAGAATAGGCCATGGTGAGATAAAGTTATTAGGATGGAAAAGAATATTTGATGATGTAAATTTCAAGGAAAATAGCTTCACCCTCATATATGAGCGAAAACCCCTTACGTCCTATCTTGAGGTGAAAATTTTTGAGAAATAAATTATGAAATTATCCTAACACATTTCTATGGCAGTTTAAAAATGTGTGCATCATTTTGCTTTGTTAAAAGCAATAGGGCAAAAGTAGTGTTTTTACATGAATTAGGAGTATAAGGTTAAGGGCAACATGTTGGAAATTTGAGGTAATTTGAGGCATTTTATGTTGTCATTGATGTCACATGGATCACATTGAGTTTTGGTGGCCAAAATATTTCATAAATAAGCATTTATGATATTTTGGAAAGCATGGCTATTTACAAGGTTTTTGTGAAAACCAAGGCAAGCAAAATAAAAGGTTTTATTTAAAACCATGGATGGCAGATTTGAAATGGGTTTTTCTTAAAACCCAGGTTGGATTTTCGTTTCATCAAAAAAGGTGCCCCGATGAAGGAGATAATTAATTTTAAATATTTAAGTTTAAATTTTAATCATTTAAAATTTAAATTTAAAATTAAAATTAAAATTAATATTTTATTATTGCCGACGTCAAAAAGGAGGAGGCAAATAATATTAAGTCATAGCCGACATCAAAAGAAAAAGGTGGGCATATATAAATATGCCACTAAACTTTTTATTTTCCCTAAGTCCTCGATGAAGATAATTCGTTCGAAGCGCTAAGGGAGCAGAAGTGTCGTATTCGTTCGAAAACCAGCGAAGAGAAGAGGGAACAAAGGTAAGGGAGGTTCCTTACCTATCACCGTAGGTGCTTGTGGCCTAGCGGAAAGAGGAAGGTGTGTAAGGTGTTTAAGCGCCAACAGATCCGAAGTTCGAATCCCGTCGGCGCTGGTTTTTGCAAGGTAAAAAGGGAGAACCTTTTGCGCACGTGGTTTTTGAGGGCAAGTTCGGAGGAAGCAAGAAGGAGGTCTTGCGCTCTTGGTTTCTATGTGAGCGGTTGGCTCACGTGGTTGTTGGCGCCATGGTTTGAGTGGTGCAGGGGCAGCGACAGGGGATCGAATCCTACTGAGGTTAAAGGCAAGTTATTAATTTTTCCAAATATTTTATTTTTCTAAGGTTGCCCTAGGAGAGATAAGGTTTGTGGTGCATGTTGTGAAAAGGAAATATTTCTGGTGATTTTCCTTTTAGAAGTATATCATATTATATATCGTTGGAAAGCTTATTTCAAGGGATATTTGATTATTTTGTTTAGAAGGAGAAATAAGGTGTACATAAAGAGATATTTCTATTTTTGTAAAAGGGTTCAAGTGAAGGTTGTTTTGTTCTTTTCAAAGTGTGTTGAGTGTGGCAGATTTTCCAAAGGGGTTTCTTCATCTTCATAAAAGGTATGGGCACATTCTCCTATTGATTGTCTATGGTGGTTGATTTCTGAAATATCATTGGAGGGAAAAGGATTGTTTGTGGTTTCCTTTTCGAAAGTGGTTGATTGAATGCTTCAAGGTTTTCTGAATTGAGAGTTGTGTTTAAACCTTGTTTTATAAGCATAGTTGTTGAAGCCCATTGGTTGTGAAAGAACTTGAGTTAGAAAAGAACATGAGTATCATTGTTATGTGAGATTTGTAATTGAGCATTGTTGGAAACATTTGAGTTGGTTGATACATACTTGGACTAGGGTTGTGTGAGGAAGAATTGTCCCTTGTGGTGATTAGTTGAGATTGAGTTTAGAACATATTGAGTCTCTAACAATTCTCTTTATGGTTCTATAAGACTTGGGTTGAGTTGAGTTGAATAAGCCTAGTCAAGTGATGTGTGAAGTGATTGTTCAAGTCCTATGAAACAAACTATTCCATTATTATGATTTGAGTTGAGTTGAGATTGAGCCTAGAACATATTGAGTCTCTAACAATTCTCTTTATGCTTCTATGAGTTGAGTTGAGATTGAGCCTAGAACATATTGAGTCTCTAACAATTCTCTTTATGCTTCTATGAGTTGATTTGAGTTGAGTTGAGTTGAGATCATTGTGGATCATTGTTGTCATCCATTGAAGAGTACATTGCCATTCATTGTTGAGTTCATATTTGAGCTTTGCCTTGATAGATTTGTGGATGAGATTTGAGTGCTACTTGAGCATGATTGATTGAGCCTTTGAGAAGGCATTTGTGGATAGTTTTGAGAAAGATTTGTGGATAGTTTTGGGGTAGATTTATGGATAGATTTGGGATAGTTTTGGGCAAGTTCTTGGTGAGCTTGCTAGAGCAGATTTGGACAAGTTCTTAGTGAGCTTGTTGGAGTAGTTTTGGGCAAGTTCTTGGTGAGCTTGCTAGAATTTGGACAAGTTCTATGTGAGCTTGTTATTCATATTTGGACAAGTTCTGTGTGAGCTTGTTATTCAGCTTTGGACAAGTTCTGTGTGAGCTTGTTATTCATATTTGGACAAGTTCTGTGTGAACTTGTTATTGCCTAGCTTTGAGAAGATCAAAGAAATCATTGTATTGGATATTTTTGTGTGAAATATTATAAGGAGATCAGCTTGTGGAGTACCCCATATTGGGGGAACCACGTTAAATATTGTGTCTCAATTATGTGTGGTGACTTGTGCTCTTGCTTACTACTGCTATCTGAGTTATTAATGCACACTGCTATATTTGGTTATTGCAATTAAGGACATTAATTGATATTGATTTGGAAAGAAAGTAAAAAGTGGTCTTATATTGTTCACCCCTCCTCTCAGTATAAGCTTGTGTTCTTCAATTGGTATCAGAGTGGGTTCCTTCGAAAAGGCTAACAACTTGAGGGTAGATTCTATAAGAACACAGATGGCTTCATAGAATGGATCATCTACAAATAAGGCTCCATTGTTTGATGGTAACAATTATGCTTTCTAGAGCATGAGGATGAAGAACTACTTGATATCACAAGGATATGAGGTATGGAAAATGGTTGAAAAAGAGTATAGGGTTGAAGGTGATCCCGAGGCAGATAAGACTATCAAGAAATTGGTTGAGATCAATGCAAGAGCAATGAATTGTATTTTGAGTGGGCTTCGTGAGATAGATTTTGCAAAAGTCATGGTATGTACTTCAGCTAATGAGATGTGGACCAAGTTGCGGAATACTTATGAAGGAGATTCCAAGGTAAAGTTGGCAAAACTACAAACTCATAGAAAAATATTTGAGGAATTGAAAATGGAAGATTCTGAAGATATTGCAAAGTTCTTACTTCGAGTTGATGAGATTACTAACACCATGAGAGGCCTAGGTTTTGAGATGAAAGAATCAGAAGTTACTCAAAAGGTTTTGAGATCACTTCCCATGAAATATGATTCTAAGGTTTCAGCAATAGAAGAGACAATGGATATCAACAAGTTAACAATGGAAGAATTGCAAGGTACTCTCACAACTTATGAGATGAGGGTAAGTAAGCATCAGGTTCCAATAAAAGAGATTGCATTCAAGGCTTCAGAAAAAGAGAAAGGGAAAGTTTCAGATATGGATAGAGTTTTAGATAATGATGAGGAAGCTAACTTCATCAAAAGGAATAAGGACTCAAGGAATTTTAGGGATATAAGGAAAGTCAGATGCTACAAGTGTGGTGATCTTGGTCACTATGCATACAAGTGTCCACATGAAGAAAACAGTGATGATGAAAAATAGGATCATAGAAGAAAAGAATATGGAAAGCATAAGCATGACAAAGATGATAGATTCAAGCAAAACAGGTATGAGAAGAAGAAAATTTTTCGTAAGGCAAAGAAATCTTACTACATTGTAGAAGCAAGTGATAGCTCAGATCATAGTGATAGAGACAAATCAGATGATGAAAAGGAAGAACATTTATTTCTAGGAATAGAAGGTGAAAGAGAACAATGCTTTGTGTGTGGTCAAAGAGATCGTGGATCAGGATATTGCAATGGTTTCAGTGATAGTGAAGATGAGATGACACATCAAGGAAACAAGCATGGTCAAAGAAATCTTGAGAGTTTGTTTGCTATAGAAGATTATAATGGTCTCAATGATAGTGAAAACAAAGAAGTCTCACTTTTGGTAATAGAAAAGGAAGAGGATGAGCCAAGTAAACAAAAATCAGAAATCAAAAGGCTAAAAGAAGAATACAGGAATCTTGAAAACAAGATTCGAACAGATGTCAAAATCAGAGAAGAACTACTTCAAACAATCAGTAATCTCAGAGAAGAGCTTCAAAATGCAAAAAGGATAGAAGAAAGGATGAATGAAGAACTAAGGGTAACCATGACAAGACATGATACATTAGATGAAAAGGTTCAAAAAGGAGTGGAAACTTATTTTAAGGTTGTATCTTACTTCCAAGAAAAGTCACACTCAAAAGGAAAGGAAGTTTTAAAAGATGAAAGCAAGGAAGCACCTAAGATTTGTGAGGAAAGTTCCAAAGTTCCTATGGCTCCAAATATTCAGTTTGGTTCTTGTTTTGAGATAGGTGAATCAAGTTCAAAAGGAAAATAAATTATTGAAGAGAAAAGCAAGGAAGAAACTAAGGAAGAAGTTTTAGATACTACAAAGAAGGTTCAAGGATGCAATGCACAAGTTGAAAATGATCATAAGGATAATGGTCAAGAAAGATATGAAGAACCAAGGCATGAACAAAGGGCTTTTCAAGGACATTGTTTTTCTTGTAATGGATTTGGACACAGGGCTATACACTGTAGGGTCTATGGATCAAAGAAGTTTGATTTTGCTAGAAGAAACTTCAAAGGAAGAAGGTATGGTTTTCAGGGACATTGCTTCTCATGTAACAGGATTGGTCATAAAGCTTTTCAATGCAAAGGAAATGAGCAACATGGTTTTGGTTTTAGAGCTACACAATTCAGAAGTCATAATGGTCATGAAAACAGAGCTTCACAATACAGGGTTCAGGAAAGGAATGGATATGGAAATTATTTTAAGAATGAATTCAAGACATGGGCACCATCCAAAGGCTACAATATCAAGTGTTTCAATTGCAATAACTTTGGGCATATTGCAAAATGGTGTAGGACTCAATTCCAAACAGGTTCAAGGCAAGAAGGTCAAACAGGTTCTAGACAAGAAGATCAAGTAATTCATCAAGAGAAGGATATCAGAAAAACATGGAAGGAAGTTGATAGAGGAAAGAAACAAAGTGATATGGGAGTAAAAGTACTCCCACCCCAAAATTAATCACCTCAAGAGAGGAGGGGGTGAGGGGGCTAAGCTTAAGAGTCATATATTTTAGCCCCATAGGTGTCCCTTTTGCCATTGATGTCAAAGGGGGAGAGATTTGAGTAAGGGGAGAGCATTGAGTTAGGGGGAGCAGCCTCCAAAGAGAGTATTGAGTTAGGGGGAGCAGCCTCCATAGAGAGTATTGAGTCAGGGGGAGCAACTTTGATTCTCAGAATTGGTTTTTGCAGTGATTATGGTGATTTGCATTAGAGGTGTTGCCATCAATGACAAAGGGGGATATTGTTGGAAATTTGAGGTAATTTGAGGTATTTTATGTTGTCATTGATGTCACATGGATCATTGATGTCACATGGATCACATTGAGTTTTGGTGGCCAAAATATTTCATAAATAAGCATTTATGATATTTTGGAAAGCATGGCTATTTACAAGGTTTTTGTGAAAACCAAGGCAGGCAAAATAAAAGGTTTTATTTAAAACCATGGATGGCATATTTGAAATGGGTTTTTCTTAAAACCCAGGTTGGCTTTTCGTTTCATCGAAAAAGGTGCCCCGATGAAGGAGATAATTAATTTTAAATATTTAAGTTTAAATTTTAATCATTTAAAATTTAAATTTAAAATTAAAATTAAAATTAATATTTTATTATTGTCGACATCAAAAAGGAGGAGGCAAATAATATTAAGTCATAGCCGACGTCAAAATAAAAAGGTGGGCATATATAAATATGCCACTAAACTTTTTATTTTCCCTAAGTCCTCGATGAAGATAATCCGTTCGAAGCGCTAAGGGAGCAGAAGTGTCGTATTCGTTTGAAAACTAGCGAAGAGAAGAGGGAACAAAGGTAAGGGAGGTTCCTTACCTATCACCGTAGGTGCTTGTGGCCTAGTGGCAAGAGGAAGGTGCGTAAGGTGTTTAAGGCACCGAAGTTCGAATCCCATCGGTGCTAGTTTTTGCAAGGTAAAAAGGGAGAACCTTTTGCGCACGTGGTTTTTGAGGGCAAGTTCGGAGGAAGCAAGAAGGAGGTCTTGCGCTCTTGGTTTCTATGTGAGCGGTTGGCTCACATGGTTGTTGGTACCATAGTTTGAGTGGTGCAGGGGCAGTGATAGGGGATCGAATCCTACTGAGGTTAAAGGCAAGTTATTAATTTTTCCAAATATTTTATTTTTCTAAGGTTGCCCTAGGAGAGATAAGGTTTGTGGTGCATGTTGTGAAAAGGAAATATTTTTGGTGATTTTCCTTTTAGAAGTATATCATATTATATATCGTTGGAAAGCTTATTTCGAGGGCTATTTGATTATTTTGTTTAGAAGGAGAAATAAGGTGTACATAAAGAGATATTTCTATTTTTGTAAAAGGGTTCAAGTGAAGGTTGTTTTGTTCTTTTCAAAGTGTGTTGAGTGTGGCAGATTTTCCAAAGGGGTTTCTTCATCTTCATAAAAGGTATGGGCACATTCTCCTATTGATTGTCTATGGTGGTTGATTTCTGAAATATCATTGGAGGGAAAAGGATTGTTTGTGGTTTCCTTTTCGAAAGTGGTTGATTGAATGCTTCAAGGTTTTCTGAATTGAGAGTTGTGTTTAAACCTTGTTTTATAAGCATAGTTGTTGAAGCCCATTGGTTGTGAAAGAACTTGAGTTAGAAAAGAACATGAGTATCATTGTTATGTGAGATTTGTAATTGAGCATTGTTGGAAACATTTGAGTTGGTTGATACATACTTGGACTAGGGTTGTGTGAGGAAGAATTGTCCCTTGTGGTGATTAGTTGAGATTGAGTTTAGAACATATTGAGTCTCTAACAATTCTCTTTATGGTTCTATAAGACTTGGGTTGAGTTGAGTTGAATAAGCCTAGTCAAGTGATGTGTGAAGTGATTGTTCAAGTCCTATGAAACAAACTATTCCATTATTATGATTTGAGTTGAGTTGAGATTGAGACTAGAACATATTGAGTCTCTAACAATTCTCTTTATGCTTCTATGAGTTGATTTGAGTTGAGTTGATATTGAGCCTAGAACATATTGAGTCTCTAACAATTCTCTTTATGCTTCTATGAGTTGATTTGAGTTGAGTTGAGTTGAGATCATTGTGGATCATTGTTGTCATCCATTGAAGAGTACATTGCCATTCATTATTGAGTTCATCTTTGAGCTTTGCCTTGATAGATTTGTGGATGAGATTTGAGTGCTACTTGAGCATGATTGATTGAGCCTTTGAGAAGGCATTTGTGGACAAGTTTGAGAAAGCTTTGTGGACAGTTTTGGGGCAGATTTGTGGACAGATTTGGGATAGTTTTGGGCAAGTTCTTGGTGAGCTTGCTAGAGCAGATTTGGACAAGTTCTTAGTGAGCTTGTTGGAGCAGTTTTGGGCAAGTTCTTGGTGAGCTTGCTAGAGCAGATTTGGACAAGTTATGTGTGAGCTTGTTATTCAGATTTGGACAAGTTCTGTGTGAGCTTGTTATTCAGCTTTGGACAAGTTTTGTGTGAGCTTGTTATTCATATTTGGACAAGTTCTGTGTGAACTTGTTATTGCCTAGCTTTGAGAAGATCAAAGAAATCATTGTATTGGATATTTTTATGTGAAATATTATAAGGAGATCAGCTTGTGGAGTACCCCACATTGGGGGAACCACATTAAATCTTGTGTCTCAATTGTGTGTGGTGACTTGTGCTCTTGCTTACTACTGCTATCTGAGTTATTAATGCACACTGCTATATTTGGTTATTGCAATTAAGGACATTAATTGATATTGATTTGGAAAGAAAGTAAAAAGTGGTCTTATATTGTTCACCCCCCCCTCTCAGTATAAGCTTGTGTTCTTCACAACAATGATTAAAAATATTTTCACTCCTCATTAAGGTGCATGCCTGGATTCTAAATGAATTTTTATTTCCACACCATAAGTCTTGTGCAATGGAGAAAAGCAAATACCATATTAAAGAAGTCTATTTGGTTTTCACCTTATATGGGGGTAAAAATATTTTTCACCCTTCATCAAGGCGAAAGATGGTTTTTGAAGCTAGAGTGTCATTAAGACCGCAAAGTCGATCCAATCAAGATAGAAGATAATTTGAAAGTATTTCAAAAACAAAGAGGGTATATTCAAGCATAAGTAATGTTAAAGTAGCATTGTAGTATTAAGTAGTGAAGATCCATCTAATGGTTTTGGGTGGAGAAGATGTGTAATTCTTGTAGCGAATCCCACTTTGGCAAGCATTGTAACGTGTTTTCCTATGAAAGAGACAAAAGCCTCATTTGTTCTTTCATTTTGGCAAGAAGGAGTGTCCTTGATGAGAATATAGAGCATTGAGCTTAGGCATCATACCTTGAGCATGAGACACTAATGAAGATTGCAAAACCTTAGCAATAGTAAAAGAATGTTCGAAGGCACATCATAGTGCAAAATGCTAGCAGAAGGCACCAACAATAAAGGTAAAAGGTCAAGGATCATTTCACCTCACAAGACGGGAAAAATGAGGTAAAACTATGCCAAAAGAAAGAAACGTACACCGTGGTTCTGTGTCAAGCAAAGGGAGGATGTTTCATTATTGGGATACACACCAATTTTCAAGTTGTCAAAAGGTTGTGGTCAAAGGTGCTTTCATCCCAAGAGAGGGGTAAAACCATCATCTGCCTTTCTTTGGGGTGAAATCATATAGGAAAGAATGCATGGTGGGTCCCACACCAATCAAAATTAAAATTAAGCCAAGGTTTAAAAGGTTTTTGGAGGTAAAATAACATGTAAAATATAAATTTTTGACCCCGCGTTCAATATTTAAGGTGCTAAAGGAAGGTCAAAGGACATAAAATTGATTTGAAAATGCTTTTGCCCATCAAGTCAAAAGGAGACAGTAAATTGTCATTTTATCTCAAAGGAGAGGCGAAAGCTTCATCCACCTCCTAGAAAGATGAAATTGTTTTAAAAGGAAGACGTCTAAAAAAATCTAAATATGTTTTGGGTAAATGTGATGTTTTTAAGGCATCAAAGGCTTTGATTTTGGGCATAGAATAATGAAAAAAGGAATGCAAAGGGTTTCAATTTGAAGAAATAGTAAAATGCAGTCACCCCAAGTAGGGGGTGAAAGTGACATTCACCCTTTCTTGGGGAAAAAAAAAGAAGACTAATTTTTTTTTGAGTAAAGCGTAATACAAAGGCTAAAGGTGAAAACATAAACTTTAAATGGTGATAACACGAAGGTGAAATCACTTAAATGTGAGGATTGTTGAGGTATTGCAAACTTTTGATGGCAATAAAAAAAAGGTAAAAGGCATGTTCACCCCAAAAGAGGGGTGAAAGCACTGTTCGCCCCTCATTGGGGCGAATGTCGATTTCATTAACAAAAGGTTATTGTTTGAGCAGGGAGAATTTGACACAAAGGACTTACGTAAGTGGGTAATGCATGTAGCAAAAAAGCATGTCATGAGAGAGGGAGCTAAGAGCAATTTTCATTGAGGTAAAACATTGCAAATAATATTTTGAAGGTGCTAATGGGGCAAAAATATTTGATTCATAATTATAAGTATAAGGGAGGAAAAATTTAGAAATGGTTTGGAACATCAAATGGAGAAGATGTGAAGCAGACGATGAAGATATTGGTAAAAAATATACAGGGAATATTTTTGCTCGGACTTAATCTAAAATTATTGATTGCCTACCTTGGGTGAAATTGATGCTAGTACAACCCAAATAAGTTTTTCGAAGGTACACCAGGGGATATTTAATATATGGGGTAGAAGTGGTCATTATCCTTGGTTTCATGATGGAAAGATGTAACATAGTGATATTCATGATTTTTGAGGTACCACCCACTAGCCTTGCTTATTTTTAAAATATTTTTAATTTCGGATGGACTTCTTGAGCCGATGCAAATTTCCAAAGCACAGTGGTGATTAGAAGTCAACAATCAGATTCTATGTTCCCTCCAAATGTTGTTGAGTTCTAATGCACTTGTTATTAGGTTAAACTTTGTAAGATTCTTCCTCCAAATATGGATCATTGTTCCCTCATGAAGGATTTCAAGGAGGAATGTCCTCTCAAATGTTCCTGATCTGTAAGCATTTTGTCTTCTTGAGAATTTAATGAAAGAGGCAAAAACCTCTATAAATACTAAGCATTGTAATGTAATAGGGGGTTAGACATTCTATGAGAAAACATTTCAAGTTCTCTTCATCAATAGAAATAATTTGGCTTCTGAATTTACAAGTAATTTTTGTGTGATATTTCTTTCTACTCTAAGCATTTCTATTTTATGCTCATATTCATTGTCTGCTTCCAAGTTTAAATTTTACATCTAAATTTGAACATTATTGGTGAGGGAGTGAGCCTTGGAATGCAATTCTGGAGGTTGTCTCTGCAAAGTTGTAAGTAAATTCTATTGCCTTATTTTATTACATGTTGGTACAACATGTGGGTGGAATTCTTGTAGCTAGTCTCTCCTAAATCCTACACTTTGGCCTGTGGCTATATTTCCCATTTATTTTTACAATTTTTATTTCTTTCCTACAGCTTTGAACTTCAACCTAGTGTAGTATTATTAAGGGAGCCAGCCCTCTTTGGAGATTGGATTGAAGGACATCTCTTTCCTTTGACCTTTCAATGTTGGTCGTGTCTAGGGCACACAAATGTAAGTTTTATTTTTTAGGTAGATATTTGACCAATGGTTTTTGGTACGCCTAGTGAGACCTTCAAAAGTTCCACTTTCGATAGTATTAAGGTTTAATATTCATATTTGTGTTGTACGGTTAGATCATCTGGTGACTCAGCTATACCTAAAAGCCTTCGAGCATGAAGTTTGTGAAATCTGTACTTCATTATCACATAATTGAAGGCCAAAAATCTTGAAAATCCTATTGAGTTCTTCAAAATCGACAACCAAAAATTAGGAGAATGTCCCAAATTAACCACTTTGCCTCATACGTCAATTGCAACATCTTCATAGATAGTCAGTGTGTTTTATGTTCCTTCAAGTCCATCTAGTATTGCTACTAGTGTTCCACCTCCTCAACCTCACACACTAGTTCACATGGCTCATAACCCACCACCATAGTAACCATAGCCACCAAGGTAGTTCCCAACATGGAATAGCTCAGGAGATTTGAATCTACCAACACAAAATCTAGTCCCTTAAGTAGCATTGAAAGCTTTGCCTACCTATGATGGTACTGGTAAGACTGCTTATGAGCATATCCAAGATGTGGCTTCTTTGGTGATAATCCATGACATCATAGATGAAGATATTATGGTAAGGTTACTTGTGTTGTCACTCAAAGGGAAGTTTCTATATTGGTATCGATCCTTGCCACCCGCTACTATTACCACATGGGACTAGGTGGAAGAATTACTGATTAAGAACTTTCATAAGCAAGTCGATCCTTTTTTCTTACTACACTAATTCATGAATATCTAAAGACATACATAGGAGGATATAGTGGATTTCAATTTTAGATTCGCTCAAAGCTAGTAGAGAGTTCCTAATGGTCTTTGGCCTACTCATGAGCAAGATACGTTTTACTATCTCAGAGCCTTTAACTGTGACATTGGTATGGCTATCCAAAAAATCAATGTCAACACATTTTTGGATTTATACACATAGGCGTAAAAGGCTAAGGCAGATTTTATTACCATAGGTGAGTTGCTTCTAAAGGTAACCATGTCCATTTTGCTTGATCTTCCACAACATCTGTATTCGAGTGTAATTTTCATAGCTTATGCATTTTATGTACCCTAATCCCTCATGGAGCTCGAGTCCACCTCAAATCGCTACAGTTTTAGTTCCACAACTTCCTACTCTGAGCATTTACAATTACCCACACTTGTTGTCCCACAATTACCAACACTAATATTATTCCTAGAATTACCTACTCCACCAGCACCTTTGCCTTTGCCTACACCTTCTTTGCCCTCAAATACCAATCCCTACATGAAAATATTGCATGAGATGCAATAACTCAATTTAATAGTGAGAACAATATCGAATAAAATTATGTATGTTAAGAAGAAGCAAGCTAAGGCTGAATTTCGATTGAGAAGATTCCAAACACCATCAATTACCAGGAAGCAATCGATCTCTAGAAAAGGTCCTAAAAGAAACACAATTATGTTGGAAAACGAAGAAGCTAGTACATCAAAGTAGGCATATTGGTGTTCCACTTGTAATAATCCTCAATATGAAGACATGTGCATGGTCCATCTAAAATATGTACAGATGTCAGCAAAAATTTATGTCAGTGGATAGATCAATATGATAATAAAAGTTGATCATAATTTCATGGTCCCTTCTTTGGAGTAAGTTTTAGTCCTTACAAGGGCTGGAAAGAAGTTGGTAATTATTGATCTAGTAAAAATAGAGCCTCTAAAAGTTCCTATTGAATAAAGGGTGTAGAATAAAAAGGCACAACCATAAGAAAAATCACCTAGCATAACTACTAAATAGTAGGATTCTATCTTATTGAAGGATCTATTTCCCAAGAAATCTCAATATAAGTTGCAATAGAATGTGACAACTTCACAGCTTGTAGTTTCTCAAGTACAAATGGAGGCAAAATAATAAGCCAAAGAGTGCCTCAAGCACCAATCGTTGACTAAGCAACAAAGGGTGGAAGCTACGTAACAATATCGAAATAAATATGAACCCACCAGTGAAGAAAAGGTCCCAAGTACTTTCGATTACAATATCATTGAGGAAATGAAGGAAGATTCTTGCAAAGGTGAGTTTGTATGATGCATTACAGTTACTTGGACAATGTGACCTATTTCAGGAGTCTCTCAAATCTATCAAATATTAGAATAAAAACCTTACCCAAATAGTGTTAGCACAGATGCTACGAACCTCTACCACTGGTAAGAACAAACCACCTCTATTATATTTGTCTCTAAGGATGAAAGGGTGGATCATCCATAATTGTATGATTGACTCTGGTGTTGCGACTACTATCATGCCAAAGGTGGTATGTGAAGTCATGGGGATGGAGTACATAAGGATCAGTCCATGTGTCTTACAATTGGATGGAACTCTAGTCAAGATGGTGTGATTAAAGATATTCATATCATTTTGCATAGTATACCCCTAATAACTGTTGTTCAAGAGGTAGTGGTGGTTGACTTGGAACCATATTTTATAATGTGTCTCTTAAGGGAATTCATAGTGAAACTAGGAGGATATCTTTCCTTGGATTATTCACATTTGGATATTCCTTTCAAGGAAAGAAGAATCCACATCTATAATGAAAAGTTGTTTACTTTTCATATAGAAAATTTGGAGGAAGAAGGAAAGCTTACTGGTGCAGTCAACATGATGATAGAGGAAGTGCAAGAAGTAGAATTGATGGAGGAAGTTCTTGGTGAGCTCCGCCTTGAGGATGAGTTTTCATTGATGGATTTTAACACAATGGTAGAACACCATAACCAAACCTGACTAGTATGAGGAAGAATTTTTTGACTCCTCGAACCATGTTTTGGATCAATTGTGGAAGATGTATTTTTATGGTGTAAGATGCAAGAGTGGAACAAGAGTTGGAATTGTATTTGTTTCTTCTTTGGGGGTTGTAGAAAATCTACTTGTATCGGTTAACTTGGAGTTGCACCAATAACACTTTTGAATATGAAGCATTATACCTTGGACTGAAGAAGGCAGAGAAGTTAGGAATCAAGAATTTACAAATTTTTGGGGATTCAAAGCTCATCATCAACTAGAATACAAAAAAATGTGTACCAAAGTGGCACTATTTGAAGGCCTACCATAATAATATATGTAATTTGTTTGATTCCTTTACAACATTGAATATTCAATCAATTTTGTGGGAGCAGAACAAACATACGGACATCTTAGCTTCTCTTGGTGCTAATCTCTCTTCGATAGAGCAAGTGGTCATGAGACCAAATACTATGAGGGTAATTTATAAACCCTTGGTCCTTGATAAAAACCTTTATTGGGAAGTGTTCTACAGTGATGAACAAATAGTTAATTTCTTGATCAAGGAAGTTGCAAGAATAGAAGATAGAATACTACCCGAAGAGATGGAAGGAATGGTTCAGTTGAATAATAACCACATTCCTAGAGGAATGATTTTTCTTGAGAGATGGTTCAATCAAAATGAGAGGGAAAAGAAAAATAAAATCAAGGTGGATGCAAAAGAATACAAGAAAATGCAGTTGGATCTTGAAAAGGTCATTAAAATTAGAACATACTATACATTAAAAGAGCTCAAAGATATCAGAAAATTGTGTTATGAGTTTCCATACATCGTTGCTTGGAGCTACCATGATCTAAAAGGATATGACAAGAACATGATCCAACACACCATTGAATTGTAGGAAGGGGTGAAGCCTTTTTAGTAGAAATAGTGACCTATCAATCCTAATACGAAAGTTCTTATGAAGGCAGAACTGCTAAAAATGTTGGAGGCAAAAATAATTTATCCTATTAAGAACTCAACATGGGTGGTGAACTTGGTTCTAGTGCAGAAAAAAAATGGAGATATTCACATGTGCATGGACTTTCGTAATCTAAACCAAGAATTATTTAAATATCACTATCTGTTACCATAGATTGATCATATTTTGTACGTAGTCATTGGAACACAAAGATTTTTATTTCTTGATGGTTTTTTTGGCTATAGCTAGATCTGGATAAAGACGAACACCAACACAAAATAAAATTTACTACAAAGTGGGGCACCTTCACGTATCAAATAATGCCATTTTGTCTTTCCAATGCTAGAACCACCTTTTAGAGAGCTATGGATGTTGCTTTCGATGATTTATTGAATTGGATTATTGTAATTTACCTTGATGACATGATTTTTTCCTCACAACACAAGGAAGAGAATGTCTCTCATCTGAGGCAAGTGTTCAAAAAGTATTAGGAATTTGGAATTTCCATTAACCTAAAGAAATCCATTTTTTCTGTCAAAGAGGGAAAACTCTTGGGAAATGTGATTTCACAAGAAGGACTGGCGATTGATCCTACGAGAGCTAAAGTGCTTTTTGAAATTTCTACTATCATTTAACAAGAAATATTTGTAGTTATTCTTTAGCTAGATCAATTTCATTCAGAATTTCATTACCGATTTCGCTCAAGTAGTCAATCCAATGACTAAAATTTGTACGAAGAATGTAGATTTCAAGTGGACAAAAGTAAGAAGATAGGCATTCTAGGAAATAAAGGAGAGAATCACCCAAGTACCAATACTGATTAATCCAGATTATTCAAAATATTTCATCCTTTACGCAATAGGTGAATAGGAGAGTTATGTTGCTATCCTCACTCAAAAGCAAGATGATGGAGATGAGAAAATGATTGCTTTCCTTAGTCAAGTCATTGTGCCACACTAGGAGAAATATAATTTCATTGAGAAGCAGGTGTATGTGGTCATGAAGTCTTTAAAAAAATTCATGCACTTTTTCTCACAGAGTAGGACAATTGTCTATGTTATCCATCCAAATGTCAAAAATTTCATCATTCAAGGAGAGATGGGTGATAAGAGAGCAGACTAGGTTTTAAAAATTTAGGAATACTATGTGGAGCTTTGGCCTACTAAGTTGGTTTATGGTTGGACCCTCTAAAAATAATTGGCTAAAAGCGTAGCTTTTGTATCACTGGCTCCAATACAGGATGAGGTCATCGACAAGAGTAATCTTACCAATCAAGCTATAGATGATCGCGACTGGACAAAGGACCTTTTCAAATTCTTCACATCCAGAAGATGTCCATCACATATTTATGCATCATAGTGGTAAATATTTATATTTTAGTCACTCAGGTACATCTTGTTACCAAGTGGGCCATTCCATAAAAATATAGATGGATTACTCCTCAAGTGTGTGAAAGAGTTTGAAAAGCAAAAAATCTTGTAGGAGTTCCACTCGCGCTTATTTGGTAGGCATTATGCAGGAAGGCCTATGGCCTTGAAGATCATCCAAGCTAGGTATTTATGGCCAACCCTTTTCGTACATACACATAAGGTAAGCCAAATTTACGATAATTATCATTGGTATGTTGGTAGGAATTAGAAAGCATCTCTGCCCCTGCATCCAATCCAAGTAGAAGCACCATTTTAGCAGTGGAGCCTGGATTTCATTGGATTTATCAATCCTCATTCCTCCTCTAAGCATAAATATATCTTTATAGCAATCGATTACTCTACCAGGTGCACAGAGGCTATTCAAACCAAGAAATTTGACCAGGCTATAGTCATATCCTTCCTCGAAGGATTGATTACCCAATTCGGTGTTCTAAATGCTATTGTGACAGACAACGGGACTCCATTTATTGAAGAAAATATCATCGAATTTGCAAGAAGGTATGGGATTTATTTGAAAACTTCCTCTAATTATTACCCATAGGGAAAATGCCTAGCTGAAACCACTAATAAAAAATTTCTCCAAATATTGAAGAGGACTCTTGGGAGTAATAAACGAAGTTGACACTTACTTCTAAACCAAGCTCTGTGGGCAGACCACATTTTAGTAAAAAAAATTATTAAATCCTCCTCTTACTCCCTAGTGTATGGTAAGGAGGTGGTCCTTCCTACACACATTGAACTTCCTGTGCTCCAAAATTTATACATGCTCAGAGATGAAGAAAATGAATCAGATCCCGTGAGTGCAAGGTTGGCTCAACTCTTGTTGCTAGAAGAAGAATGGAAAAAATCTTATGTTGCCTTTATGGAGCATTCCCGAACATTGTAAAAGTGGTTTGATAAGAAGACGTCTGAGAAAAATTTTAAATTTGGGGATCTTGTCCTCAAGTGGAATGAGAACAAGGTAAAGTTAGGTAAGCATCACAAGTTTGAATCTGGGAGGATCCAATTTAAATATCTAGGATCAATTCCACCAATGCCTATCATCTATAAGATATGAAGGTTCGAGATATACCAATACCAGTCAATGGCCTTCATCTAAAGGCTTACTTTCAGTAAGAGATCACAATTACAACTCTATAAATATGTACATATTTCTCTTTGGCAAGTATTTTGGTTGTTTTATAATATATATATATATATATATATATATATATATATATATATATATATATCGACAAGGGAAGATTCATTGTAAAAGCATCATGCCACCCTCAAGAAAGTATGTTCACCCATTCTCCTCGAAAATCAATTCACCCATGTAAATTATCTCGAAAATTTTTATTGCATGTGGAAGGACGAAATAAATTTTAATTATTTCTATTTCTAGCTAAAGGTTTAAAATTCCCAAATTGAAAGTTTTTTATTAATTGGGACAAAAGTGAAGAAAGAGTTTAAAATTATGAGTTTTCCCAATTAAAAAAGAAACTAAAAATAAAATAATTTAAAATTAAAATATAAAAAAAGAGGGGAGAAAGTATCCTAAATTTCACGTGTTTATTTTTACATAAGGAAAAATGAAATTTAAATAAAAGAAAAAAATAAAGGAAAGCAAAGTCCCAATTCGGATGGTTTTAAAAAGAAAAAAATAGAGATTTTAGATTGCTTTTCTTATTTTGGGTGAGAATATTTAAAAAAAAAAAAGAGAACAAATTGGGCATGGAGCAAAGTTAAATAGGTGCAAAGCATTTCGGAAGAAAATCAATTTCGAGAGCTAAGAAAGAGAAGTTGAATGCAAGTCAAATCCACTCATTGGTTGTTTTTGAACATGTGATAGTTTTTAAAAGGTACCAGTGAATTTTTTATTGCAGTTTTAGAGTATCCTCGTGGAGTGAATTCACCCAATATTTCCTTGGGCCAAGTTTTAGTGATTTCAAGAATAAAATCTCTTGGTTTTTCCACAAGGGCACCCATTGGTTGATTTGGAGCAGATTTATTTTTTCAAAGTAACTGTTGGAGCCAAATTTGACTCAAACTTTGAAACCCCCAAATTTAAATTTTTGGTTTCATCAAAGTAAGCAAACATAGCTGGTCACTTTGCATATTATTAAGAGAATTTGGTTTTCCATAAGTTTAACCTTAAACATTGTTATCATGTGCACCTTTAAAAAATTGTTATATCAAAACAGGGTTGCCAAAGTCCATCCATTTTAATTAAAAATCGACCATTGAAAATCAAGGTTTAATCTTCCAGATAAATAATCATAATTGGACCTAAGTCAATTTTTAAATCATTAGAGTCCTAAGGTATTAAAAAATCTAATCAAGGGCCATGGTCTAAAAACCCGAAAATCCAAGCACAATATTAAAGTCCAAAAAAATAAAGTTTGCATTAAGGTCTTCATTAAAAGCCTCGAGGGTATGCACCCCATTGCATTAAAAATCGAGCAACTCGCGTAAATATAATGATAGCGCTTCATAAAAAAAGAATCCAACAGGCACACTTTCATAAAGAAACCTGAAGGATAAGTTAAAGGTCAATGGTCTAGAAAGATTACAACCTAAGGTCAAAAATTATTAAAATTAATAAAATCCGTGCAACTTTGCTAATCTGTATGGATGCACTTGAACTAAGCCCAAAAAAACGGATGCATGCTCCCCAAAGATTCAAATCATTAAGGAGTCAACATGGGTCAAAATTTTGATTAAATATCGGACAAGTCCAATAGATCTGAAGGTAGCACTCGAACAAACTCAAAGATCAATGGTTGCACTTGATTCGATTAAACTACTCATTAAAATACTATGGTCAAAAACATTAAAGCCTAAAGTATGCACCCCCTTGAGTTAAACATCGAGCTAATCAGATAAATATAATGACAACGCTCGATCTAGGTCTAATCCGATGATGGCGCTCCCATAAAAGATGCATCAAAAAGGTAAAAGCCCCCATGAGATTAATTAAATCTATTAAAAAATATTAGTAAGGTTCTAAATGCATAGATTAATTATCCCCCTTGTGACTCAATCCAAGTTTAAAATTATATGCCCTTTGGTAACTAACCCACAGGTTGATCAAGATCAACGACCACGCCAACATTGATCAAGATCCGATGGTCGTGTCGAAATTGAAACCCAAATGGGTAAATGGTAAGAAATCGGGAAAAATGAAGGTAAAATAAAAATTAATTACACATTATTAAGGGTATAATATGTTGCTAATTACCCCCTTTCAGCTTAAACCAAGATTAATAAAATGTAATGATGCACCACTTTTCGAATATCGGGTGTGCAGTTTGTAGGAGATCTGACGACAGCACTAGAACTAGCTCGAATATCAATGGTAGTAAAAGATTCAAAGTCAAATGAAGAGATTAAATGACACGAATATCTGATTACAGTGCCCATATCTGCCCAGATTCAATGATAGCACGTTGTTAAAAGCAATCAAAGGTTAACTCACAAGGTTTTTGATAAAATAATTGATTAAATGCATTATCAAGGCTAAGAAAAGCCCTTAATCAAGTTTTATAAGGTTAATACATGGATAATATTCCCCCTTCCATTTCGCTAAACCTTATGCATGTTCGGGAAATCCAACGGTCGCACCCCTACCATGGTATGATCTAACGGTGATCGCGTAGAAAGGTGAACATATTATATAATGCCTATGTTTAATACAATGTTGTTAAGGTCAAAATCACTAGGTTAACCTTGGTAAATCATGATTATATGAGGACTAATGCACCGCATTATTATAAGGTCAAATAAATGATGGTATAAACTTTGATCTTAAATATTGTCGAAAATAATTATTACCAGCCAAGGGTTTTCAACTTTGTGGACATTATTAATCCGATTAATCAAACATAGATTTATATAAAATAGTGGACTAACAAACATGTAGGTTCCTAAGACATAGACGGCTACGTTAATCCTCCCCAGGATCTGATGATAGCGCATAAATCAAATATTTAAGTAATAGATCAACCATGTGAATTTGACGATAGCGCTCCATTAATATTAAGAAGATCCGACGGTAGCAAGTGAGTCAAAGTCAACATAATAGAATACAAGCGGGGCTAAACCGATAGGAATATTTTGACGAAACTGATAGATGCGCTCTATCTCAAAGTAATCCAATGGTGGCATGCACTTCTAAGGTAAATCAAATGGTAAGCTTAAATTGGTTCTTGATTGATTAAAATTATAACACATTAAATAAGGGCCTTAACACGTTATTAATCACAACCTTTATTTTGATTTATCAATATTAAATAAGGAAGTTTCGAAGCATGTTTTCTTTTGGTTAACTAACCTGTAGGTTCTAAAATATCCAAGGTCATGATAGAACTGAGGTAGATCCAACGTCTGTGCTCCATCACGATTGTTTAGGGAAATTTATAAAATCCAATATTATGACATGTACTCACATCGAGAACAAAATCTTATGAGGATCCCTAGGATGATGGCTGCCTAATTAAAAATGTAATCGATCCCAAATATTTAGTTATCGTTCGGGGCTGAGGTGGCATGAGATTCAAAATGGAAGCCACCCCTATCACACATCACAGTTCCACGTCAGATAAAAAGAGGTTCCAACGGCCAATAGCAAAAGTGTTAATTATTACAGGTACACAAACCAAAGGGTCCAGGGGCACGTAGGATGAAGAACATTACCCACCATAAAGGCCCAAATCTGGAAAAGGATGTGTTGGCAAAATTTCTTTGGCCAATTTTAAAATGCATTTGGTGGCATCGTATTGATGACAAACGTGTGAATTTATCAAACCCATTTTACCACCCAGTATTTGAGCTCACAAAATCAGTCGAGTTTACCACCTAGTAAGCTAAGAGCAGAAATTGGTACACAAGTATTACAGAGAGAAGAAGACTTTCGAGATTTCCTATTTTATAAGGATCATACTCACTACCATGAGCACAATGGCATCATGGGGAGATGTTTTTGCACCCAAAGACACTAGGGAAGCAGAATTTATCACAGGTCGATCACCATACTTTGATATCTCTAGATCGCCTATACCTGGTAGTGCAATGTATGAATTTGCTCAAAAATGTGGAGCTGATAAGAAATCTACCCCAACATAGCAGTACAAGATCAACAATGCATGTATCAAGAGTTTTACTCGTGTTATGGAGAACGATAACAGGACCCATGGATAATGGCCGACTTATTTCATAAATCTTGAAGATTACAATACAAGGGTTTTTCCAAAAGTAATATATGGAATAGTAACCTCAGGAAGCTGATATGTCCAAAGGTTCACTTCTCTTTGGATTTAATGACGTGGCTGGTAGTGGCATATGACAAAATAACGAGGACATTTCAAGACAATAAGAATCAACCGGTATTCAACATCAAAGTTGAACACATCAAGGAAGTCTTCAATTTGACAAAGTATACCACCTTTTTGGTGCCAAAGGTAATCAAACACCAATATCGAATGTTCATAGGAATGGAAGTTTTTAAATATTTGTTTGATACACATGAGAAAGTAGTCAATAAATTCCCAATTAGGAAGACTGCTTTTAGGCCATGGGTCCAAGATTTTTGTGATATGATAAACATAGTCTTAGGGGTATAGGATCTTAGTAGAGTGACTAAAAGGATTTTATATTTAGCTGTAGAATGTAATCGAGTGAAAAACATCCCAATTTACGCTTGGGAATTAGAATTAAGTAACCACATGAATGAGGAAATGGTAGAATTGAAAAAGGTAGTTTTTGAACAAAGGCAAGAGATGCCCTGTTTTTCTCAATACTCAATTTTTATCCGCCTAATAGTTGGTCAATTGGAAGAATAAGCTCAAAAAATAGTGGAATCCATTAAAAACCCTTATGTCTAAAGTAGTTTTTGGATAATACATGAAGGACGGACTCACATGGGCTAGTTCTGTGATCATTTCAGGGTGTAAATCCATTGGATTCTAATAGGCATAGTCCCTAAGAGACTAGGGCCAGGGGTAAGGGCCTTTATCAAAGAAAAATATATTGGGTATTTCTTTTTCTCAAAAGGATTCTCCTAGATATATGGGGCTAATATTCCCCCTAAACTATTGTCGATGTATTGCCCATTATCCCTAGCAGCTTTGGAGTTATGCAGATAGGTGGCCGAAGAAGCTAAGATGAGACTAGTAAAAAAATATGGTAAAGTCCCCTGGCTCAATGTTCCCTGTCACTTTGGGGACTATATATTTGTTGGCTACCCTGCACTGCTTAAAGGAATGTTTGAGTTAGACAACATGAGCTTCGACGAGATAACTTGGAGGTTTTATGACCCAAAAGGAATATACAATAGAATGATGCAAAAAAGAGAATATGCTCGAATACTGCATCGAAAGGATGCTTATGAAGAAATATTATTGGAAGCTATGGAATAGGGGATGGATTTATAGGTTGTATGGGATGATTTCCCTCATGAAGATAGGGGTATCACACATATTCATGAAGCCTATGATTACCCTACAGAATTAATAAGGCTTCAAGAAATTTTAGTAGAATCTATAGCACCTATTTTTCCAGGAGCAGCTCTAGCAATCAAAGAAGACCCCTTATTTGAGTTGATATAATAACAGGGTATTGACCAAATGGAGGTCAATTTAAATACTACAGATATAATAGAGCAATAGTTCAAGCCTCCTGGAGGTGATCATCTCAGAATAGAGGCGGCACCAAGCACTTCCCAAGAAGTTCCCAAAAACCCAAGTGCAGAAAAAGGGAAGGAAATTGTAACCACACCTACTCAAAAAGCTTCTCTCCCGGAACAGGATGTAATTCCTATTTTTAATAGAGTACTAGCTGTAACCAGTGTGAAGAAATTGGCTACCATGGTCGTCCCTACCTCTTTAAAAATAAAATTATAGGAGATTAAAGTTCCATCAGTAATACAGATGAATATGAGAAGAGTTGGTGGATGTGGGGGACTGTTCCAAAGTCACCAGATCAAAATCTGACAGAGATGACCACTATAGAAAAGAAGGAGCCTAAATTGGCATTTTTTCTAGAGAGATCAGATGAGCAAAAGACATTTACTATTGCAAATGAACAGGAATTACAAGTAGTGGCAGAAATAGAAAATATAGGATAACAATTCATAGATAAGTCACATTTAGAAACAATTGTGTCAGATATAGTAGAAATAAATCTCCCTGCCCTACAAGATCCAATTGTTTTCAGAATCGATGAAGATACGAGAGACTTATCAGTACTAGGAAAAGAAGGTGACATGGTCAAATTTATCAAAGCAATGTCAAATCAAACCATGAACCAATTGGTTGATAAAATTGTAAAATTAAGGAGTCAAATGAAGAAGGAAAAAAAGGAAAAAGTTGAAATGAAAGCACTAATAAATAAGCAGTAAGAAGAATTGGCACAAAAATATACTTCAAAGGTACAGTCCCCTTAAATTGTAAATATTCGGGACCATTCCTACTATCTAAACGTAATGAAGAAACAAATGTCAATGAAAATACAAGCTCATGCCAGAGGGTTCACCAAAATGTTTAGGTAGATTAGGGTTATTCAGATAACTGCTTGAGAGATACAGGCATTAGTATAGGAAAAAGTAGAAGACTTCGAAGTCATCCGTCCTACCCTTGATTTAATGGGAGACAACTTTGAAGAGTTGTAGGGTCAAGATATAATAACAGATAATGACAGTAAAATCCAATTCAGATTTAAGTTCTTGAAAGCAGCCTTGTTTGGGGTAAACCAAGAAAGGTGGATCAATGTTGTAACTAAAATGGATAATCTAATAGAAGATGCGACAAGTAAAATGGCAGATGTTGGTTTATCCTTGGAATAATGCTTGGGAGATACCATTGTATAAGAACTACTCAGACATACAATAGACAATTTTGATTGTGATTCAAATGATGAATCATAAATTACTAGACAATCCACCTTTCTAGTTAATACTGTAGAGATGCTACTCTTCCAATATGAAAGAAACATGCCCATTCTTGCTCTACAAAAAAATAGAATTTTGCAGGAAATGAACATGCTAAGGTTCACTACCACCTTTGACATAGAATTTTATGGATTAATAAGTGAACAAATAAAAAGTTGCAACTAGGCCAAAAAGGGAAATAAATTGAAGCTTACGGTCAACAGTTGGAAATGAGTTCAACACAACAAGTACCTGAGCCAACAGAAAAAGTCTCTAAAGCAATTAACAAGCCAAGTGCTCAAAAAGAGATAGTTCAAGAGGAAACAATAAAAATAGTTGTAAAATAAACAATGGATGAAAGAATAGACTCTCCAAACACCACCATCACGGGTTAAAATAAGTTACTGTTTGAAAATGTCAAAAGGGAGGCTTCATCCCAAATAGAAAAATATAATGGAAGCCAGTTGTACCAATTTTGAAGATCAACTTAGAAAAGGACAAATGTAAGGCCAGAAATAAATAAAAAATAATAGAATCAAGAACCAGTAGCTATAAAAGGAAGTAGACAGGTTCAGATTCGATATCAAGAAATTAGAGAATAGCATTTGTGCTAAGAGGTATACTTGAGTGATTCGTTAGTTGTGTTTTTGTATCTCCCTTTTGTGTCTATTTTTCTCATTCATTATTTTTCTCCCGTTGATGTGCAAGATTTTGATAGGAAAGTGCTCAAGAAGCTGAGATTATTTCTTGTCCTATTGAGCCTGAGATTCAGAGACTCTATTGTTACCAGATTGGAACAAGAAGAGAAGGAGAGACTTGTTACATTATTTGAATAGATTCTTCTTTATTGTATTGATGTATTTCTTTGAGAAAAACAGAGTTAAAAGACATTTTGCCTACTCTACATTGTAATATTTCGTATAATCAATACAATTTTCAGTTTCATTCATGTTATATCTTTGTATTAGTACTGTGTGTTACTATGTAATGGGTTACATTATTTGAACGCATTATACACATTTCTTTTTTTGGTTAACTTTTAGTTTTATTACGATATTTGAATAAGTCTAAGAGCACCAATTTTATTTTCCCCATTCTCTCTGTTCATGTTAGAATTGTTGTTAAATTGCTATAACAACCCAATAAATCTAGGTATCGATCTACATAATGCATAATTGATGGTTATTTTCTTGCTTGGTCATTTTTAATACATATGGTGTTATATTAATCTAGAGTGCGTAATCAATGATTTATCATAGAATTACTGCTAGGGTTTCCTTACCCGTTCTGTAGTTTTTATTTTAGCAATATTCATGTTTATTAGAACAAAGAGACAGGTTGACCAGAGCCCGAAATAGCTCATTAGTTTCAAATGGATTTTTACAACATGATAATCAAATCCTATGGAGGTAAGAATCAGTTCCAATAGTAACCATTGAAAGCTTGGATACATTGCATGAGGGTTTACATGGCATGACGCACCTCTCAAAATTTATTTCACACCAATAGAATAATAATGGTAATTTTAAATTTATAGGAAACAATATCAGGTAAGAGAAACAAATCTTGCATCTACTCAAGTTCACAAAGAATATATGTTGCATTTATTTTGGTTGTTGAAAGAATTTCCTAAAAATCCAGTGCAGGTAATATTGTATAAGAGTTAAATTTATTTTAAAATTTTCTATCAGTAATTTTCTTGGAGATATTATTTTCAAAGGTTGTAGAGCATTTCCTGTAGAAATTTGTAGTACCGTAGAGATTTGATAGGATGGAAAAAATGACATCTAAATCAAAGGGTACCGTAGAACTGAAGTAGAAGAAGAAAAAGTCATAGGGTGGAAAAAAGTCTAAAAAAGCAAGAAAAAATTAGAACATTAACCTGAACCCATTTTATAACACCATGGCAGAAATCGAATATTGCAGTATCACCAACAAGGGCATAGTCAAACTACACCAAGATGTGGAGATCATAGTTAGATATCAGCTAACACAAGAGAGGCTGCTCATAGTTGCCTATTATGCACAGATGTACTGGTATCTATGCATGTTGGTACACTCATGTCCTAATATGATTAAAATGATGGCAATATTGTACAACCTAGTAGCATGAGCAATGAGAAAGGTGAACGGAAATGTTATTTTCACTATCTCAGCTAACTCAATGTGCCAGGAATTTGCTTGTGGGTTGAAACTCCCTATCTCATGTAATTAAAAAAATACACCTGAATGAACAAGACGAATGATACTTTTCTACCATCACCATGCGAAAGTTCATGGAGACATAACTTAGAAAAGAGTCGTGACTTAGGCAGTTGGCTAAAATTCCATAGGAGCTATTTGAGTTTAAAATTCTATATATATTCTCTATGTTGGTGTGGATGTTAGGTATCCCAACTGACTTCATAGTGTACAATTGGCAAGCTGCTCTAGCACAATGTATATCCCAGGTTGAATTTTATTCTCCCACAACCATGAGAGCGAGTACCAATCTAATATATTTTGACTGGGCAAATTTTATTGCATGGCGGATACACATTCAACTTGATAAAATGAACACTAGCTAAGAAAACTTATTCTGGCATGCATCCTTTCTCATATGGTATTTATTTTATCACATGCACCAAAACTTTACTTTTATTGCTATGAAACAGGTAGATAATACAAACAAGACTCTCCTAGTATATATGTGGACTCCCAGCTTAACAAGGAGGGAGTCAATTTACATTTTCATCTTCTATTTTTGGGACTTGTGATTGAGCTGATATGCGACCAGTGTGAGAGATTTTTACGGGTGTTGAGGGAAACAATCGTTTATGTAGAGAAAGGTTATATTTTCTTGTTAATGCAAGGAGTGGTTTTCAGGATTTTCAACTTTACTGGTAAGCCATTTTTACTCCCTTACTTTACCATAGAATGTGTTTTTGCCATGGAGGTAGTTCGGCAGAATGATTACATTAACGATATTTATGGAACTAGTTGAGGGAAGAAAACCACTTTCCTGATGCCTTTCAAGTTTAGATGTATAGAATTCAACCAGGTCAGATAGAATAATTTACTTATGGAGGTCCTCCAAGACTTGGATTTGATTGAACTGCCTCAAATATGGTGATATGATCCTTTGGGACATTTTAAAAAATTTCTTAAATCTAAGCACTTCCACTGTTGCCCAAGACCTGATATACAATAGCACCAAAATAATCCTAAATAGAAAGACTTAGAATGGCACATTGAGGCCATGACTTCTCTTCCACCATGGCACAATTTTTATGAATAGAAGACAAAATATAATCTAGCAAGAAACAGACAACACATTCCTCTTTCAGGTTTATTTGATCGAATGAAAGAATTACTGCTTGAGTGGACTGAAGAGAAGATTACCAACTGGTGGGTCATGAGAGTACATCAGGGAAAACTCACATCAACGTACGGGTTGAAAATAGATCTAGCATTTTCTAATGCCTATGATGAGTTTTGTAAAGTTTATTCGCCAATACGTTTTTCAAATATTGTGCTCCAAAACCTGTAGAACTCTAACATAGAATAAAACATGGCCATAGAAGAGCAACTCTTGAGTACTGAAGAAACACCTATGGAGGAGGAGTGACCACTAGTTTTTAAGAGAAGGCTTCCATGGATGCAAAAGTAAGAAGATCTTACCCCTTTTCCTAAGGGTATAAAAAAGCCACGGTTTGGCATAGTTCCTTCAACTATAAAAGATCCTTCACCACCAGTATTTATTGCTTAGACTAGTGATGCACAAGCACTCCCTCTAGTACAGTAGGAGCAAGTTTAGGTAGGACAAGTGAACCATCAAAAAAAGATCATTGATTTCATAGAATAACTAGAGAAATAGTTTCCTGTAGAGAAAATTGATTCACTCTTACCACCATCACCAGTTCACACAATGCCCAAGTGCCAAGGTATGTTGCTTTTACCCTTTTCTACTTCTGCACAATTAGTGGTTGTATCTTATTTTTTCATAGTTTCTTCCACCATCCTTTGGTTTTCCATACACTTCTGTTTCACTTCCCATTGTCCAACTAATAGCCACTATTGCATCAACTTCTATTCCCACTTCTTCGGTCTCCATTTCTTTTACTTCATTTGCCTCCATCCCAAATCCATTTATTCTTCCATTATCTTCTATCTCTGTCACATCCGTTGTAGCTGTTATTATACAAGTGCCCCCTAAGTTCAGTGTAACTATAGTTGTGCCTATCACTTTCACTTCCACCATCATTTCCATATCATCTTTCATTCCCATTTCTACTGTATCCCTTAAGCCACCTATTGCACAAGCTCGATTTACTTTCACACAATTCTTGGAGATACAGGTGTTGTTAGAGTCTGAAATAGAGATCATGCCTAAACATCCAGTTGTAAAAAAATTAGTCAATCTCACCTCAGTTCTTCCTAGTGGTTGAAAATTTGTAGGATGAAGGAAGAACTCACTACAGCCAAGCCATTGAAGAAAGTCTACTTCGATCCTGAAGCTATGGAGTCCCACACCATAAAAATAATTCCCCAAGTCTAGAAGCCATAGGAGGAGATGACTCCAAGTGACTATGCCTATGAAGTCAATATACAGGACTTGATGCGGGTTTACACGACTAAGCAGGTAGGAGATATACATGTCAGCATCAGTAAAGTTTATCTTCATGGTGAACATTACAAGAGAAAATTCTTTGAACCTGGAGCTAAAATTTTTGAGCTTGAGGAGGCCTTGGTTGAAAGCAGAGCACAATAAGAGAAGCTGACCCAATGGAATGAGAATCTGGTCAGTGAGGTAGAGCAATGGAAGTAACAAATAAAGGTCCATAAAAATCTAAGGAAAAACTAGACCAGTAGGTACCATTTGTAACAACTCATTTTGAGTCCATGCAGACTCAGATGGCAGAAAAAATTACCTAGGCCATAAGCTTGTCAAAGGAGAAAGTCATAAAGACCCACCAACACTTAGCTAGGAGCTATGTGAATATGGTTATGAAGGACCACTTGGTTCTACAGTATATTTATGAGGCCAGCATGTTGATGCACCCAAGTTATCAAAGAATTGAAAATTCTGAGGACCTAGAACCGCATCTTGAGATGGCCATCAAAATTCAATATCTTGCGTAGTCATACATTGACATATACACTATGAGTGAGATGGATCGGTCCTGGTCCACAACTAAGGTCATCTTGCATAGCTATTTACATAATCTAGACTTGGTGAGAGAAGGCAAAAAGTTGCTTACCTTCATTGATCAGGAGCACTCTATGATAGTGTTATATTTTGATACCCTTGCATATTTGGGATTTCCAAGTTTTATAGATGAGTAGGAGGAGCCCCTACCAACTGACCAATTGGAAGAAGCCTGACATTATTTTATACAGGATAACTCATAGATTGATAGTTTGGAGGAGCCGATTGTAGGAGAACAGGTCCTAACACTTATGAATGAGTATACCTGCATGGAGACATCTATGTTTGATTTTTCTAGGAGATCCAAGTGCATGAACTTGGAACACATTAATATTCTTCAGTTTATCTATGATTATTTGATTAATCCAACCATGTTCACCCCAGATAGATAGTCCCAGTAAAATGCTATCTATGATGTCATTAGTGCAATTTTGGTACGAAAGTTGGAACAAAAGGAAGTTGAGAAAGCAACAAGAGAATAGGCTAAAGATGAGCAACGAGTAGCCCGACTATTAAAGGTGGAGGAGTTTAACAAGAGATCTAGAGCATCAAGATCACAAGTCCACGATGATGAAGATAGTGGAGAAGATTCTTGATAGCCCAATGGACAAAGGTCTAGGATCGCTTACATCCATGCGAGCTGGATACCCCGAGAGCCATAAAAAATATTGATATTTTTGATATTATGTCAATTCAAATTTTTTATTCTGTGGGCAGAATTTGATGAATTGTATGGGTTGTAAAAATTCGGTAAATATAACCAATTAAATGTTGCAATGTTTTTTTTGGCCAAAATCATGCTTTACATTTTATTTTAGTATTTTTTATAATTCTTCTTTGTAATTTTGATGAATGGGGTGCTTGAAAAAAGAATTGAAAAGTTATCCGAAGGAGCTCCAAAAATTAAAATGGTGTTTAAGGATGGGTCATAGAAATATGAAATTAATTGTTCTCACTCAGAAATAATTAATGTTTAAAAGAATAGGCCATGGTGAGATAAAGCTATTTGGATGGAAAAGAATATTTGATGATGTAAATTTCAAGGAAAACAACTTCATCCTCATAAACGAGCGAAAATCCCTTGCATCCTGCCTTGAGGTGAAACAATTTGAGAAAGAAATTATGAAATTATCTTGACACATTTCTATGATAGTTTAAAAAGGTGTGCATCATTTTGCTTTGTTAAAACCAATAATGCAAAAGCAGTGTTTTTACATGAAGCAAAAGTATAAGGTTAAGGGTAGCAATGATTAAAAATATTTTTGCCCCTCATTAAGGTGCATGCCTGGATTCTAAATGAATTTTTATTGCCACACCATAAGTCTCGCGCAATGGAGAAATGCCAATGCCATATTAAAGAAATCAATTTGGTTTTCACCTTAGATGAGGGGCGAAATATTTTTTGCCCTTCATCAAGGCGAAAGAGGGTTTTCGAAGCTAGCATGCCATTAAGACCACAAAGTCGATCCAAGCAAGATAGAAGATAATTGAAAAGTATTTCAAAAACAAGGAGGGCCTATTCAAGTGTAAGTAATGTTAAAGTAGCATTGTAGTATTAAGCAGTGAAGATCCAACTGATTATTTTGGGTGGAGAAGATGCGTAATGCTTGTAGCAAATCCCATTTCGGTAAGCATTGTAATGTGTTCACCTCTGGAAGAGGTGAAAGCCTTGTTCATCCTTTTATTTGGGTGAGGAGTGTCCTTCATGAGAATATAGAGCATTGAGCTTAGTCATTAAACCTTGAGCGCGAGACACTAATGAAGATTGCAAAACCTTAGAAATAGTAAAAGAATATTCGAAGGCACATCATAGTGGACAATGCTAGCAAAAGGCACCAAAAATAAAGGTAAAATGTCAAGGATCATTTTACCTCACAAGAGGAGCAAAATGAGGCAAAACTATGCCAAAATAAATAAATGTATACCACAGGTCTGTGTCAAGCAAAGGTAGGATGTTTCATCGTTGGGATACGCACCAATTTTCAAGTTTTCAGAAGGTTGTGGTCAAAGGTGCTTTCACCCCAAAAGAGGGGTGGAACCACCATTCGCCTTTCTTTGGGGTGAAAGCGTATAGGAAATAATGCGTGGTTGGTCCCGCACCAATCAACATTAAAATGAAGCCAAGGTTTAAAAGGTTTTTGGAGGTAAAATAACATGTAAAATATAAAGTTTTGGTCTCGTGTTCAATATGTAAGGTGCTAAAATGAAGTTCAAAGGACATAAAATTGATTTAAAAATGCTTTTGCCCATCAATTCAAAAGGAGACAGTCAATTGTCATTTCATCTCGAAGGAGAGGCGAAAGCTTCATTCGCCTCCCAGAAAGGTGAAATTATTTTAAAAGGAAGACATTTTTAAAAAATCTAAATATGTTTTAGGCAAAGGTGATATTTCTGAGGCATCAAAGGCTTTAATTTGGGTACATAATAATAAAAAAAAGGAAGGCGGAGGGTTTCACTTTGAAGAAATAGTAAAATGTAGTCACCCCAAGCAGGGGATGAAAGTATCATTCACCCTTTCTTGGGGCAAAAAAAAAAAGATTGAATTTTTTTTTTGGGCAGAGTATAATACAAAATCTAAAGGTGAAAACGTAAACATTAAATGGTGATAACACGAAGGCCAAATCACTTAAGCATGAGGATTTTTGAGGTATTGTAAACTTTCGGCGATATTAAAAGAAAGGTAAAATGCATGTTCACCTCAAAAGAGGAGAGAAAGCATTGTTCACCCCTCATTGAGGTGAATGTCAGTTTCATTTATGAAAGTTCACCATTTAAGCAGGGATAAGTTGACAAGAAGGACTTACGTAAGTAGGTATTGCCTGTAGCAAAGAAGCATGTCTTGAGAGAGGGATCTCACAGTAGTTTTCATTGAGGTGAAACATTGAAAATAATATTTTAAAGGTGCTAGTGGGGCGATAAAATTTGATTCATAAATATAAGAGGGAAAATTTAGAAATGGTCTGGAACATCAAATGGAGAAGATGTGAAGTAGACGATGAAGATATTGGTAAAAAATCTACAGGGGATGTTTTTTCTTAGACTTAATCTAAAATTACCGATCGCCTACCTTGGGTGAAATTGATGCTAGTACAACCCGGAGAAATTTTTCGAAGGCACACGAGGGAAAATTTAATATATGAAGAAAAAGTGGTCATTCTCCTTGGTTTCATGATGGAAATATGTAGCATAGCGATATTCATGATTTTTGAGGCACCACCCACCAGCCTTGCTCATTTTCAAAATATTTTTAATGTTGGGTGGACTTCTTTAGTCGATGCAAATTTCCAAAGCACAGTGGTGATTAGAAGTCAACAATCAGATTCTATGTTCCCTCCAAATGCTGTTGAGTTCCAATGCACTTTTTCTTTGGTCAAAATTTACAAGATTCTTCCTCAAAATATGGATCATTGTTCCCTCATGAAGGATTTCAAGGAGGAATCTCCTCTCACGTGTTCCTGATCTGTAAGAATTTTGTCTCCTTGAGAATTTAATGAAAGAGGCAAAAACCTTTATAAATATTACGCATTGTAATGTAATAAGGGGTTAGAAATTCTACAAGAAAACCTTTCAAGTTCTCTGCATAAATAGAATAAATTTGGCTTCTGACTTTAAAAGCAATTTTTGTGTGATATTTATTTCTACTCTAAGCATTTCTATTTTATGCTCATATTCATTGTCTGCTTCCAAGATTAATTTTGCATCTAAATTTGAACACTACTGGTGAGGAAGTGAGTCCTAGAATACGATTCTGGAGGTCATCTCCACAAAGTTGTAAGTAAATTTTGCTACCTTGTTTTATTACATGCTTCTAAAACACTTGGATGGAATTCTTGCTACAATTTCTCCTAAATACTAAACTTTGGATTGTGGCTATATTTACTATTTCTTTCTGCAATTTCTATTTCTTTCCCGCAACTCTAAACTTCAACCCAATGTAGGATTAGTAAGGGAGCCAACCCTCTCTGGATATTTTCCTGAAGGACATCTCTTTCCTTCAGTATTTCAATATTTGTCGTGTCTAGGGTACACAGACATAAGTTTTGTTTTTTAGGTAGATATTTGACCAATAGAGTACTACCTGAATTGATCAACACATTTATCCTCTTCTACCAAATGAATCTTGGTACCTTGATTGTATGGTGAGTTGTTAATCCCATAAGAGCATGTACTAAAATAGCCATAGTTTCTTCATCACATGTTTCTTCATCATGATCTAGTTGTTCTTCAGGCATAGGTGATTCATGAGAATTGATATCCTTTGCTTCCTCTTCGTCTTCCCTGTTATCAAATTCTATTTAAAAAATTTGTCTTTGTACACATGCTTGATATTTTGGATGATGATTGAGATATTTATAGCAATAATATCTTGATGGTTGGTCATTTCTATTAAAGGAATTTTTGCGATATTGATGACGATTATAGGAGTCATGTTTGAAAGATGTCAAATTTTGCACCTTTTTCTCAATCAACTTAGCAATTCTTATAGTGTCATCCAAAGAGTATGGATCCTGTAAGTCTACTTAAATTTGAATATTCTATTTCAACCCATGTCTAAAAGCAAAATCCACCACATCAGTTTGTAAAAATATTATATAAGCAAGAAGACTTGTGAATTCTGAAACATAATCTCCTACCGAGCCAGTTTGTTTAAGTGCCAATAGATGAACTATGTATGAGGATGAATTACCTTCATCAAATATATTGAAGAAAAGCTTCTTGAATTCAAGCCATATGAGGGGTTGACTATGTTGACATTTTTCTAAGCGAACCATTGGTAAGCTTTAGTACCTATTTTGGAGGAAGCATAAGAAACTTTTTCAAATTCAGGCACCCGATATAGTTGTAATATGCCTTCCATTTTAGCTATCCAACATTGTGGATCACCACTCTCAAATGTAGGCATATTAGCACATAGAATATTAACACATGTAGGTCATATTGCTTGTTGATAATCTTTATTTGTATCTTTATCCTCATTAACATTCCTTCTATGGTAGTTATGTTGTAAATGAGGAGCTTCTTGGTTCTGTTTCTTCAATAATTTCTCCAACATTAAATTCATGTTGCTCATACTAGTCATTAGTTGAGTTATACATGATTGGACATCTTGGTTACTTGCATTGGTATTTTCTATTTCCTCATGTGTGATATTTTCATGGGATGAGTTGGAAGGGGCTATGGGGTTAATAATAGGATGGTTGGGATCAAAGTTGTTAATGTGTAAAGGTGAGATGTATTATGTACCTTTATTTTGTAGAGTTCTTCTTAATGACTTTGAAAGTCCTTCGTTTGTATTATCTATGCTAGACAATAATTCGTTTTGTCCTTTAGTCCACCTGCCACTCATGCACTTACTTTATACAATTTGAATTACTGTGAAAAGTGGCTCCAAAATTTACTACAATATTTGACTTTAATGATAATTTCTTCATAATTTATCTTAATTCTTGCAAAATATTTGTTAATTTGAAAAAACAAAATGGGTTATTTTTTCACCTTTTTGTCGCTCCAATTGCAATGCAAATTGTGATTTTTGAATTTCAACTATTTGGTTTCCAACAGCTAATTATAATGTGAATTGAATTCCAACGGCTAGTGCTAGCTGTGCTAAGGTTGTGAAATACCAACTGCCACATTTTGACTAGACAAGGACTTGAAGGACACAACCATTTGACCAAATACGGTAGACCCAACTACATGATAGCCAGATCACATGACAAGGACCCAAAGGAATTGTGAATGCAATAGACCCGACTATACGACAACCAAATCACACGGCTACAATGTGGCAGGTCAAAGACCTTTTGACTAGACAAGGATCCAAAGAATGTAACTTTAGACAGAAACTGATAGGATATCATGAACCTAGGGAAATATGAACACGTCAGACCCAACTACACAACCACCAAGGTACAATGGTTACATGTGAAAATACGAAGACTAAGACATATATTTGAAACATCATATACTTGGAACAACATGATAGGTCAAAGACTAACGAAGTAGATAGTTTTCAAGGAGACTAATGAAGCAAATAGCTTTTGAGAAGATATGGTTGGAAAGATAAGTGATAGGAGAGGCATCTCTATGTGATTGAAGTCACACCCTTGATACATACTCCTTTTCAATATAAAGCACCCTTACAAATATGCTCGGATAATGTGGGATAATGCAACGCTTGTAAACACATTTTAATTAAATTTGGATGATACAATTCTTATGCCCAAATTTAAATAATGACTTTAATAATTGAATCTAATTAGCCGATAAAGAATACTTCATGGAATTTTGATGAAATGTGAAGTTGATGGGTTTTAAGTGGTGATTTGGGTGGTTACACTGAAATATAATTAACTTTTCTTATGCTTGTAATGACACTTTAGTTTACACCACTTGGACCATTCAGAACAATTAAAAATTAACGAGGCTAATGGCTATAAAAAACTTTTACATACCCGAATGATTTCCAACATTCCAATTTCATTTTTTGCTCGTTACGATCATTTGCAAATGTCGAATGATCAGATTTTTTTTAATCGCTCCAAGTGATTTTATAGGAAGTAGCACGATTGAATAGCAAAAAGAATTAGACAATGTTTTAAATTTTCTATTTCTTTCTTTTACTGCTCATGAGAATATTTTGGATGGCGAATATTGAACTTTATATTAAGTCTTATAAAGTAAGGTTTAAAAAATTATTGTGATGCTTTGATTGGTTGGTATTGCATGTACGCTCTTCGTCCTAATTTTGTGCTCGTAATGGGATTTTTTTGGCTTATTTATTTCACATGGTAGACGTAAACTGGCACCTACTATACTGTATCTTGATATGGAAACTGAATGGCTCACCAGATAAAATATTTTATCAAAAAAACTTATGCTAGGGTTTTATTTATTAAAAAACAATGTTTATCAACTATGTAGCCTCGAAATATAAAGTGTATAGGTAGCCTGTGACACCACACGCCTTGATGACTGCAATTTCCCAATCCTTATCTCTAGAGGCTAGACATCCAATGGTGATGAATCAATGTGGTAATATTAACTTCCTTTCAAGCTCCTGGTATTGATCAGAACCAAAAAATATATTTGAAATATAGGAGTTTTTTGCACAGGAGTCACACTCTTATACCACTTGAAGCAAACTTTCTCACAACAACATGAATAAAATGCAAATGAATGAGATTGATTAGTTGCTTTCAACTTTAGGAGGTCTAAGTCCTTCACCACTAAGGAAGGCTTAGTCCTTGTGATTATGAAAATGATTATGATGATGAAAGATAATCCCTATAATAAATCAATCTACACTATATATAATGATAAATCAATAAATTAATTATCACTTGTAAATATAGCTGACTTGGTTATATTAGTATTGTAACACTATCATCCAGGAATGAGCTCAATGTTTAATGACTTCTCATGTATTTTGGATGCTCCTTTACATGAATTCTAGATTAGCTCCATTTTATATTTCACATGGAATGCTACAAGATAATCGAAACTTTACATAATCTTATTTTGTGTTACTTCTACTGGTACATTACTCCAACAAGAATTATGTTAGTTTTTGTTGTGTTTGACTCTACCTTCCAATTGTTGGCTCTTCACTATACTTACTACTTTGGCTTCCTTTGGATCCTTTTCACCACTTTCATTTTTTCTAGATCCTCCTTCTTGCTTTTGCTTTAACTTTTGATTTTCAATTTAGCTTTTGCTAGCTTGTCCTTCTTGCTTTAGTTATATATTATGCTTATCATTTTAGCTTCCACTAGCTACTCCTTGATATATTTTTAATGCTTTGGCTTTCGATATCTCCTCCTTTCCACTAGACTTTAGTATATCCTAATTACTCTAGCCATAGTTTAACTTATATCACTCATCGATCCTTTGGTCTCTAGCTTGTGTTGTGTCACTAGTTGATGCTCAGATCACTTACTAGTATTATGATCTTGTGCAGATGCTCGATCCTCTCTTTGATATATAGTTTGGGTGTTGGTGAATAGATTGGATTTGATGCTTGCTTGTGAGATGACCTTGCATTTTTTATTGATATTTCTTAGGTTGTATAATTATGTTTAATATGTATGATGATTCTTAGGCCATTTTATGGTGCTCAACCATATAATCTATACCTTTCCTTTGTAGAAGGCACCTTATGTGCACTAGTTTTTCTTTATGTATCTCTTATTGTGAGATGTATCCTTTGTATGGCTTAACATTTTGCTTAATGGTTGAATTATGGACCTTTCTCTGGAGTTGGACACATAAGCCTCTCCTATTTTTCTTAAGTGGACTAAATAGATCTCTTTTCTCTTCTTTCTTAAGTAGGTTTGTTGAATGGGCCTCTCTTCTTCTTCTTTTTGGATTTGGTCAAATGGTCTTTCTATCTCCTTTCTTGAATAGGTTGAATAGACTTATCTATATTTATTTTCTAGTATGAGCCTCTTTATTCTATTAGGAGCCTCTCTTCTTACTATATGACTTCTTAGACCTTTCTCTATAATGTTGGCCTAGGTCTTAATATTCCTTTATCTTAGAAATATCTCAATGCTTTCTTCTTCTTATTTTTTTGATGCTTACTAGTTTCTACAATTATCTAATCTTAGTAAGCTTTGAATGCTTCTCAATCCACTACAACTTAGAAGCTAAAACTTTTATCTACCTCTGTATAAAGCTTCTCAAACTTTTGTAGCTTAATATCTACTTTCTATATCTCTATACTTAGAAGATAAAATTCAAGGTTCCACGAGCCTGGGGGACGGGGGGACGGGGGTACGGGTTTTCGGGGACGGCGGGGGACGACAGGTCGATTTTAGGGGATGGCTCGGGGATGGCTGGGGGGACGGCTAGTATAATACTATAAAAATTGAATTTTTTTAGAAATTTAGAATAATCTACACATTCAGAATTCTACACCCAACAAAAATGATATTTCATATTACTAATCAATTATGTAAGTGCAGTCATTCATATTCATATTAGTTACTAACACATAAGTGCAGCCATAATTGAGTCATTTAACATTTTCATGTTCATATTAGTTACTAATTTGCAGCCATTTAATTGTTTCAAGTTCAACAACTATAACTTGAAGGTTCACCAAGGATATCAAGTTCAAACAATGTTCAAACAGTCATCATTTTAAGTAATAACAGTCATCATTTTTTCAGCCACCAATGTTCAAACAAAGACTCGTCATGTTTAACAATTTTCAGTCACTAACTGTTCAAATATGACAGCAATAAGAAATTTGAAATAGTCCAGCCGTGGGGGACGCCCTGCCTTTTTAAAATCTTAAAAATTTAAATTTTTTATTTTTTTTTATTTTCCCCTTTGGTGGGGACGCCTAGCCTTTTTAAAAACTTAAAAACTTTTTATTTTTTTTATTTTCCCCTTTGGTGGGGATGCCCAACCTTTTTAAAAACTTAAAAACTTAATTTTTTTATTTTTTTTTATTTTCCCCTTTGGTGGGGACGCCCAGCATTTTTAAAAACTTAAAAACTTAAATTTTTTATTTTTTTTATTTTCCCCTTTGGTGGGGACGCCCAGCCATGGGGGATGGCTAGGCCCCATGGGGGACACCCAGACTATCCCTAGGGACGGTTGGGCATCCCCGGGGACAGCTGGGCACCTTAAAAAGGTGCCCATACGTCCCTAGGGATGGCCCAAGCGTCCCCCATGGGGCCAAGCCGTCCCCGGGGACGCCCCAAAAAGGGGGACGTCCCGGGGACGGGAGGCCACAGGCCTCAGCTGTCCCGGGGACATTTCCCAGCCATTCCCCAAAAAGGGGGACGGGGGGAAACGTCCCCCTTGCCATCCCCCCGTCCTGGGGGACGTGGGAAACGGGGGGACGCGTCCTCATGGAACACTGATAAAATTCTTCTCTATCTTATGCAGGGTGCTTCTCTAAATTTTTTAGCTTAATCTATATTGCAATTTTAATTTAATCTAAAATATTTAATGTCTTAGGTCATGCCTAAGAACCCAATATGATTCTCCTCCTTACAAGAATGACCAAATTTCTCTTGAGTTGGATTTCTTGTAATCTTCAATAGTTATTCTCCTCTTCTTCTAGAGAATCCAAAAATATTACCAAGGTGACTTTGTATGTCCCTAAAATTCCAAATTTCTTCTAATTTGGTTTCCAATATCAAATTTCCAACTTTTCTTCTAAGTTTTTTCTTTCTATCAATATTGTTAAATCCTAATCTTCACTAGTTTTCCTTCAACCTAGTGGAAAGACCCTAGCCTTTTCTACTCAATATGATCTTTAAAATTAGAATCTAAGTCTCACTACCTTCAAATTGTATAGGCTCTAAATAAAATTTATCAAAATGCATAAATCTAATTAATAATAGTGGCTAATAAATAACTCTATCAAACTAGATAGAGTTTGGTAGTAGTTCTGATACCACTATTGGATTTTTAAGCCTTACTACTACAAAATATCACATGTTATCTAACAATATTCTATAGGATCAAATACAAAATAGCCACAATAATAAGGTCAAAATAACAATATTATGAGTATAATAATATGAGCAAATTAATATTTATATCAAGGTTTATATAATAAATTAAATATCATTAATTTATATGGTGAAATCTGAATGTAAATAGCCTGAATCATTCATGTACTATGCATGAAGAACAACTTAAAATATTAATTGCTCAAAATTTATACAAGATTTATTGTTCCTCTTTCTGTTATAACTTGAATTACTTAAATTGCTTGAATTACTTGAATTGCTTGCCTATGGAGCATTGTCTCCATAATATAGCAATAGTATTGTGACTCTTCACCTACTTGACTATTGCTCTCCATATGCTAAGTCTCATGAATCTTGGATTATCAACTTGCCACTTACATACTTGATGATCATTTGACTCTAAACCATTTATACACCTTTACATGACTCTTACACTTCTACATTCATTCATATTCTAAGACACTTGTGCACATCTTTACATTACATTTTTTCTTACATACAAGACACTTGTGCATATTTAATCAACCTACACTTGCACTCTAACTTACATGACACTTGTGCATTTCTTGCACATTACTTTACATGATACTGGTGCATTTCCTGCACATTCACACTTACATAAAAGGGGAAATATAAATCACACCCTAAACTATTGACTCAATCCTAATCTATTATTTAAAAATATACCATGAAGGTATCATGGGGGTACATTAGCATGTACTGAATAATGTAATATATCTCAATAATATGTCATCTCAAAAGTGGAATAAACCCATAATTTCATATCTCAAATCAAGGTAGGAGAATTATTGATAATGATAAGATCATAAACATAAAGATCATTTATCAAAGTATCCTTATCTTGATGTTTGATTTAAATATCATGTTTGGCCTCACATCACCAAAATTCATAACTAAGGAAAAAAAGAGTGAATGTTCTCATACCACATATGAGGAGTCGAGTAAATTTCATACAAGGACTTAGTTAGATAACAAACTAGATAACTAGGGACCCCAAGCTCAAAGCTAGGTGGTTGTAATATATAGATATTCTTTTGAGGCTCATCATATAGAAAGACACTCTTCACATCCTTGTAGTTGTTATGAACCTTGTAGTAAAATAAAATCACATCGAATGGTGATGATTGTCCCAAATATAGAGTAAATAATCTTGTTGGAGCTCATCTAATGGATCTCCTATATCTATATTTTTTAATAAGTCTTCTAGGAATTTTCTCCTTATAACTTCTTCCTTTCTCAATCAAAATATTTCCTCTACTAGAGCCACTTTTCTCTACTATATACCTATTTATCTGAAGAGTCTCAAATCTCTAGCTCTTTGAACTCTATCTATTAATGTTGATCTCTTCTCTTGGACCAATTTGTCAAGGTCTATCTTCAAGACCTGAATCAATATTATAGACTATATTCTATTTTGAATAGATATTTTGGAATAGGTTAACTCAATATATCTTATCAAGTTCAATATATTTATGACCTAAAACTTTTATCAAGGTCTATCTTTGAGACCTAAAGTATATACTTTACTGCAACTCAAATCAATCCCTCCATGAGAAAAGTTCTTAGCCTTCAAGCAATCGAAGATGAAAGTCTTCTCTATATTTTGTAGGAAGTGTCTCACATTTGAAGATCAATTTTTCACTACAACAATATATTAGATAGCTTTCTTTAGCATTACCTAAGAATCCAAAAATCTAAATGACCAACTTTCTTCTATGTTGGTTCTTCCTGCAATATTCAATCTGCAAAAAAATTCAATTAATAATTATTCTCTTTTCTTGAGAGAAATATCAATATCAAGGGATTTATATCCCTTCAATATATTTTATCAATATCAAGGTTATCAATTCTCTAAATAATCAACTATCTTCAAGTTGATTTCCTAGTCTTCATTGGTTGTTCTTCAATCCAGTGGAAATATCCTTGTTGAGTCCTAGTCTTCATAGGTTATTCTTCAACCTTGTGGAAAGACTCTAGCTTTTGCAAATTCTATTATTGAGTCCTAGTCTTCATAGGTTATTCTTCAACCTTGTGGAAAGACTCTATCCTTATGCAACTTTCAAATCCTGTGCAAGCAATCTTGTTGTAGATTTGATACCACTATCATATTTTGATATTCTAATACTTAATATAAATCATCACAGGAAAATAATCGCATTATCTAATATAATGAAGTTGTAATATAATAAATCAAATAATATCTTAGAATGTAATAAAAATTTTAACAACTCGTAAGAATATTCACATAAACATATATACAATATTGCACATGAAAATACTAAAAATGCTATTGAATAAAGGTCTACTAATGCAAGCATAAAGCTTTGCACGTTTGATTCACCTTCATGATATTACAATGCTTAGTCACAAATATATAATTGTATGTGACTCTTCATATGTTGCACTCTTGACCTTCACTCTTCTTAATAACTCTTCATTTTCCTATTCTAAGGACACATGTGCACACTTACATATTAGACACTTGTGCACATCTACACTCATAACACTTGCACACATATTTACATGATACTTGTGCATTTATTGCACATTATTACATTACATAAAATATTAACTCACTCACTAATATAGAACACAATCCTAATATAATATTTACAATTATGTAATGTAATAGAAACCAACAACAAGATGACTACTGGATGTATTCACTATGATGGAGGGAATCCAAATTTTCAAAAATCACTAGGCAGGAAGGCCCAAATTCAAAATTCTGGGACTCAAGGCAACCTCGATTACAATCAGTCTGATAAAGCTTCTAAATATGGGGACACCCATGACTCTGTTACTAAAAATCCCATTGGTTTTTGGGATGACAAACCCCCTAATAAGGGCAACCCCCATGGACCACCTCCCTCGAGGATCCCATTCTAAAAATAATTTCTTCACCAAGATCATCGGTGGAGGTCATCAGCTTGTATCTATAGAGCATCATTCTCTAATTGAACCTATCAGGTCCAAGGTAAAAATCCATTATAGTTTGGCCCATAAATATTTATTTGTTCAATATTTTAATCTAGTTAGAAAATTTATTGGAGGACATCCCAATATAGAATTCATCCATAGATGGGCTCTCTCCAAGTTGAAGCCTTTGGGATTCTTTGAAATTTTTGGCTTGACTAGAGGTTTTTTGGGATTCTCTTAAGTAATTGTGATGATTCCAGCCGAATCCTTAAGAGAGGTCCTTGGTTTTAAGGTAGAAAGATCCTCTTTATTTATAAATAGGACTTAGACTTTGACCCAAAGACCCAAAGCATAAATTTTACCCCTATCTGGGTAAGACTTCAAAATATTCCATGGCATTGTTGGTACCCGAACATCATTGCTACTATAGCCAAAACAATTGGGACTTTGGTTGCTATTGATCATGCTACTTTATCCAGGACTAGGATGACCATAGCAAGAATTTTTGTGAATTCCAACCTTGATTTAGAACTCCTAAATTTTATGGAGCTTGACCATAGTGTCTTCTATCGAAAGTAGGCTATTGAGTATGAGAAAAAACTGACTTACTGTGTCAAGTGCCACACTCAGGGACATCTAAGGTTTCATTGTCCTTCACTTTGAACCAAGCCTGTATACACCCTAACATAGAAGCATGAAGCTCTTGGTCATCATACTCAATAATGGAAGAAATTTGGGACCACTGGCCCAATCCATAACACCCAAGGATGAAAGAATGTTGGACCTAAAAAAATCTTCAGGAAAGTCAAGAAAGGACAATATCCAGGAAGTAGAGGTGTTTTTATTCATGAGAATGAACATATTCAACTTCCATTGAATCCTTCAGATATTGTTGGTAAGGGTAAGAAGGCTATCACGACTCCATACCCATCACCATATTCTAGTGAAGAGATATGTCATGCTCCCACCAGTTCTAATATATTTTTTTCTTTGGCTGATTCAAATCTGTTTAACCAATAAGACCAGCAACTCATTCTAAACAATGAAATTCAAATTCTATTGAATTTGGATTCCCATTCAAATTTTGAACCTTCCATCCCTACTCCCACTACCTTTAGCCCTTTTAAAATCTCAAATACCTTGATGGCTTCTAGCTTTGTAGTTGAACAAATAGTTCAGTCCCAATTCAACCCCAAAACACCCGTAGTTCCAAAAAATACCCACTTGACTGTGGAAAGTGACAAGAAGCAAGATAGACCTTATATGAATGAACAATGGAAAATTAAGGTTCAAGACGACATTGATAATGGCATTCAAAAAACCTTATTTCCCCTTGTTGATCCTCAAGCCAATGATGAATCGAAAAGCACAAAACCTCCCCAACCTGATGGTAAGGGAGGCCAGAAATCTTCCAAAGGTTCCAAATAAATATTCTCTTATGGAACGTGAGAGGATGGAATGGGTTAACAAAACATAGAGTGGTTAGCTCATTGAGAAAGGAAATAAATCCTACTATTATCATTTTACAAGAAACAAAATTAGATCCAAAAAATTTTGTTTCAATTGCCCACAAAATTTTGAGCAGAGGAGAATTTGTTTTTAACCCTACTAGAGGTGTGTCTAGGGGACTCATTGTTCTGTGGAATCCAAGAAAGTTTGACAGTGTCCTGGTTCATTCCAGTGAAATAATCATCAATGTTAAATTTCAAGAGCGTAACTCTAATATATGTTGGACTCTATCTAACATATATGCTCCAAATAATTCTTTAGAGAGAGCCATTTTTTGGAATATGCTTAGTAGCATCAAAGACTCCTTCCACAATGTCCCATGGATTTTTGAAGGTGACTTCAACACACCACCTTATCCTTCAAAAATATTTGGGGGCTTAGGATGCACTAAAATAAGTATTGAATATTTCTTGGACTTTGTTAATACCAACAACCTTATGGACATCAAGCTCAAAAATGTAGAATACACTTGGAGCAGTAGAAGATCTGGAAATCAGCTCATCCAAGTAAAATTAGATATATTTTTCTTGTCCCAAGAAGCTTTCCAATTATTTGGTGATGCTAATATTCTCTCTCTTCCAGAAATAGGTTTTGATCATAGTCCTCTTATTTTGGATATCATTCAAGATAGCCCTTTTAGAAGATCTTTTAGATTTGAGTCAATGTGGATTCAACACCCTGATTTAAAACTCAAAATATCTCAATAGTGGCAACAAATTGGTCAAGGTTTTCCTTCATTTTGCCTTGCTCAAAAATTAAAGAATGTCCAAAATAACCTCAAAATATAGAATATGGAAGTTTTTGGCAACGTGTTTGAAGTTAAACAATCCCTTAAAGACAAACCCCTTTCTATTGAAAGCAAAATTCAAGTAGGTCTTTGTGATGATCAAGTTCGGGCTGAAGAGAGAAGTATTTTGGTTAATTATCATAAAATTTTAGCTCATGAAGAAATATTTTGGAAACATAAATCACAAGCTTTGTGGCTCAAGTAAGGAGACATTAATACCAAGTTTTTTCATGCTTCCACTCTGAGGAATAGAAGTCATAATAGGATCAAATAATTATCAAGAGCTGATAGATCCATTACCTCTAATTTTCATGAAATCAGGAATGAAGTTGTTTCTTATTTCATAGATCTCCTTGGGGAATAAAGGACACCCTCCAACCTTGCTCTGAATTCCATGCTTCATCACATACCTAATATTATTTCCAATTATGCCAATTCTAAACTCTTAGCACCTTTTTTAATGAGGAAATCCACTCTGCTCTATTTGCAATGCATCTTGATAAATCCCCAGGTCCTGACAGATTTCTGTTGTGAATTTTTCAAACCTTTTGGGATATTGTGGGTTTTGATGTCTGCTCTACAATTAAAGAGTTTCAATCTGCTAAATCTATTCCTCATGGATTTAATTCTACCTTCATTACCCTTATCCCAAAGACTTCCAATGCCAAATCCATAACTGATTTTAGCCCCATTTGTTTATGCAATTTGGTTTATAAAATCCTCACTAAAGAAATTGCTAATAGGATAAGAGATATCCTCCCTACCATTATTGATTCCTACCAAGGGAGCTCTGTTTAGGGCAGATCCATTCTTGATGGTGTCATAACTATCCATGAAGCATTTCACTCTGTTCACCTATTAAAATAGCCTATATTTATTGTGAAATTAGAAATGAACAAAGCTTATGATAGGTTAAATTGGTATTTCCTTATGTCTTTCCTTATCATGTTTGGCTTCCACCTTGATTGGGTTGATCTAATCAAAGGTTGTATTTCTACCCCATGGTTTTTTGTTCTTGTTAATGGGTCCATGGCTGGTTACTTTCCAAGTCATAGAGGCATACGTCAAGGAGATCCCATATCTCCCTTTTTGTTCATAATTGTTTTTGAAGCTCTAGGGAGAACCATTAAAGCAGTGTGTAATATTGAACTCCTGTCAAGGATAAGAGCAGCTTCCTAGATTAGACCTGTTTCTCACCAAAATTTTGTGGATGATACTATTATTACTACCAAAGCTTTTGTCTTTGAAGAAAATGTTATCAAGAACATCCTTTTGCTATATGAAGATGCAACTAGGAAAAAAATCAATTTCCATAAAAGCAAAGTCTATTTTTTAAACACTCCCATTCAAAGACAACACAAAATTTCTTCTATTCTTGAATGTCCAATTGCTTCATTCCCTACCATTTACCTTGGACTTCCTCTATTTTTAGGGTAGCCTGATGCCTCAATGTGGAATAACGTTATTGAAATATTCCAAAATAAAATAGCTGGATGGAAAGAGAATATGTTATCTCAAGATGGCAAAATTATTTTGACTCATGCCTCTCTTTAGAATATACCTATATATTTCATGTCAGTTTTCAAAGTTCCTAGTAGAGTTTGTCAAAAAATAGAGTAGATTGAAAATAATTTCCTTTGATCAGGTTTTAAAAACAAAATTACGTTTTATCTTGTGGCTTGGGACAAAGTTTGCAGACCAAAAATTTATGGTGGGGTTGGCATAAGGAGGATTCACCTTTTTAATTCAGCTCTTCTATCCAAATAGGCTTGGAGATTAATTTTAGAAGATAAAATTGATTGGATATCTATTGCCCATCGCAAATACTTGTAGAACACTAATTTATTTAGTGTTTATGTGTCCCCTAGAGGGTCTTGTTTTTGGAAATCCATCCTGCAGGTCAGATCTTTTCTTAAGTAGGGCCTTCGCTGGAGACTAGGTAATGGACAACAAATTGACTTTTAGAGAGACAAATGGATCCTTGATGAACCCCTCATAAATCATCACAATCTGGTTATCCTCAAGGATTATAGTGATATTTCATGTGGCTCCAAAGTTTCAAATTTTATCTGTTCTTTGAATGGAAAAAAATGTTGGAAGCATCTCATCATTTCTCATCATCTGAATGAGACCAGTCAACTATAGCTTCTTTTAAGATCTCATATCATTCCCTCTAGGAGGTTCTCAAATCAGTTGTTTTGGGACCTTACTGAATCAAGATAATTTTCTATTAGATCTACTTACAAATTTCTTTCACATCTTGTGGCACCAATAACACCTTTTAATCTTGTTTGACTTAAATTGTTGATTCCTAAAATTGTCTTATTTGCTTGGGTTGCAATTCAGGAAAAAATTCTCACCATTGTCAATTTTTTGAAATGAGGATTACCCATACCAATAGATGCTTTATTTGTTCTTCTGATTGGAAATACCCCCACAATATTTTCCTTGGGTTCCCATTTGCTTTTTCCATTCTTAACAGGCTCTTTGAGTGTTTCCATATTTCTTGGGTTGTCCCTTGTTCTATTCCTGATATTTTAACTCAATGGCCTAATCCCTTTAGGAACCTGTACCTCAAGATGATGTGGTAGTTTTCCCTTCATCGGTTTTTATGGTAGATTTGGTTAGAGCAAAATCGTAGAGTTTTTTCTAACTCCTGTCAGAGCTCTGAGTTTATATTTAGCAAAATTCTCTCCTTTGCTATTGAGAATGCTTCCCTTTGCCCCTTACCTTCCCAGCCTTCTTCTTCCTTTGAAACCTCTGTGGGGTGGTCTTTCAACTTCTCTATTGTGACTAAATCTTTCACGCACCCCAAGTACAACATAATTCACACTTCTTGGATACCTCCCCCACAAGGATGGCTCAAACTAAATTTTGATGGTGTTGATAAGGGCAACCCTGGCCATTCAGGAGCATGTGGTGTCCTCAAAGATAGTCAAGGTAAGGTTATCATTGATTATGCCAAATTTATTGGGATTCAATCAAATAAAATTGCTAAGGCTCGAGCTCTTTGGCATGGCCTAATATTGGCAAAGGATGTGACCAATAGAATTCTGGTTGAAGGTGATTCTTTGACCACCATAAATTAACTCAAAAATACCAAAATCCCCTCGTGGAAAGTAAGAAATTGCATAGAAGAATCTAGAATCCTAAGTAAATAGTTTCAAGACATCATTTTCTAGCATACATTTAGAGAGAACAATAAAGCTACAGATGCTTTAGCCAATTTTGGCACTACTATAAATGAGGTGATGACCTGAACTTCTGATCCTCCTCAGTTTTTCATCCATGTTATTGACAAATATTCATTGACTTTAGGTCCTTCTACTACTGACATGGATCACGTCAGCCTCGTTCATTATTCTTCTCATTCCAGAGTGCCATAAATCCCTTTTTTCTAGTCCTCATGTTATATCATATCTTGGGATTCACATGTTTTTTGCAATGTCAATCTTGGTTATCGATTTCTCCCCTTCAAGGTAGAATTTTAGTCTTTTTCGTATGTTTTTTTTTATTGTTGGTTTCCCATTTTCCTTGGTGCCATATTTTTTGGTCGCACCTAATTCATAAATCCTATTTTTCCCATGCTTCCATATTTCCACCTTTCCACCTCATCCTTCCACGTCATCACCCCCAGCATGGCTTTCCTTGTGGTCCGGTATCTTCCTCTATTTTTATATTTTTAGGGATCTTTTCTCAAATTTCCTCATAATTTATATTGGTGATCAGACCTACCTTGTTATCTAATATTGCATTGGAATGTGTTGGCTTATTTTGCGGTATGAGTATTGAATTTGCTGGAAGAGCATTGTTAAAATAACTCTCCTCACCATTTTTATTCATAATGCCTACGTCCCATTCCACTACCAGAGCCTTTCTTCTCTGAAGTTTCCCCTACTGCTACTTTATCTCTGCTCTGTCATAATGAATACCTTTATTGAGTCATCTAAGTTGTGCATCGACTCCATTGCTAAAGGATTCTTGGTGGATAGAAAGTTCCTTCTCTTCTTCCATAAATTCAAAGGGGAGGACCCTAATATCACCTTGGATTTCATGGAGTCATGGGATGAGGGGAAGGTCACTATTCACAATAAATCCTACGTCCTCGACATCAAAATGCATGTTGAGTTGACTGGGAAGCAACCTAAGGGAAGGTCCATCAGGAGGGAGAAGCATAATTGGGAAGCTAAGTTAAAGGACATCATTGATAAAGACCTCGTCAGAAGAGCTCACTTAGGCATGCGACATGATGAGCTTCCTTTTCCATGGGGAAATGTCCTCAAACCCATCATGGAATATGTTACAGTCGATGACCCAGATAAGCCCTTACATAGTTTTCATTTTTCCTTTTACAATCATTTCTATGATGTTAGGGTAGTAAATATTCCTCAATTTCTTTTTAATTCCATTAGTCATACTATTGAGGATGCCAGAGAGAAAAATGGGTCTGAGTTACCCTCACACCGTGGGATTTTCAATGTTCTTTACAAACATTGGCTGATTCACTACCTTGAAGGTGTTGTCTTAACCCCTCCCCCAAAACCTAAGCAGAGCCCTCTGAAGCCCAACTCTTCCCAAACCATGCCCCAATCTTCTAGAATTCCTAAGTTGTTTACCAAAAAATAGAAAATTATTGAAAATATAAATACTTTAAGGAAAAGGCCAAGAAGCGCTTCTCTTGATCCTGATAGTGAACCTGAGCTTGAACCTGATCAAAAGCCACTTCATGCCTAAGTGCATCTGAAAAATAAAGCCAAGCAAAAAGATTCTTTGGTCATTGATTCTGATGAGGAGACTAAGGATGACCCTAACCTCTATTTGCAGGAGTATATCATCAAATCTATCTCAAACAACATTGCTCAACTTATTGATCTATGCAATGCCCTTAATATCTATTTTTTTAGGAAATATTTCACTGAAGAGGTCGAAGGTGTGCCTACTGCAAATCCTAAGAAGATGACTGTCAAGTCTGAGGACATCCCTGCTAAAGACAATGGTGCTGAGTTGGATGTTTTTCTTGGAGCCTCCAAGATCTCATTGCCAAACCTGCTTCCAAGATCTGAGTGTTCTCCTTCTTGTGGAATTGTTTTGTTGTTCGGTTTTTTGGAGTTTTATTTGTTTCTTTTTGTGGCTGTAGGTCCTCTGACCTCATTCCCATTTTACAAGAGCAGGCTGACAAAAGCCTTACCATTTGTAATTTTTGATATTTTTTAAGAGCAAGCTAAGGATAGCCTTGAATTTTGTATTTTTGCTCTTTTCTTTAATTTTTCTTCCTGTCCTTCTTGGCTTCTAATGCCATTTTGTATTCAGGTTTTGGGATCCTAATAAAACCTGCATGTTATATATTTTTTAATATCTTTAACCAATCAAAAAAAATATTTACAATTATGTACCAAATAATTTAATATTCTATAACACATCAATCTTATCTTCTTTCAACCTCTCAAGGTTTCATGCCCTAAACAACCCTCATGGGAACCCTATTTATGATGTATATTTTAAATTGATGATTTAACCCTATAATTTAAGCTCCATTCACTTGGAATGAATCATATATCATGTCATATCGATGATTGTATTGTTATTACTTTTAGCCACACCATTTTTATCAAGAGTATAGTGAATAATCCTATGATATGCAATTTAATGAAGAGATAAAAATTTATGAAAGGCATGACTTATATATTCACCTTTCCCATCTATTCCAAGATTTAGTTTTTCTATCCAACTCATTCTCTACAATATCTTTGAATATCTTGAATCTATCAAAGATCTAATCCTTAGTGTGAATAGTATACAACCACATATATCTAGATATATCATTAATAAAATGAAGTACCTACTTTCAAAAAGAGATGGTGTGCCTGTAGGCACACAATTTTCACTATATATAATTTTCAAGAGGTGAGTAGCTTGTCTTCCAATCTCTTTTAGAAAAAAATTCCTATGATTCTTCTTATGAATACATCCATCACATGAACCACTTATAGTAGATATGTGTGGGATTCCAATGGTCATATAATGATGTCTCGTGTATCTTAATGTCATGACCCTATCTAGCAGGATTTTTGGCACAAAGAAATAATGTATTAATTATTTATGCTTTAATACTTATTTTATGCAATTGAACAAGCTTTGCGATGCTAGTTTAATATTTTGAAAGAACATGATATTGTTGACATATTTTTAATGTGCAAAATCAGGTACACTCATGGGTGGAAGAGGTAGAATCATCCACCAAAAATGGGGTACCTAATATAGGGGAAGTGATGATTACGACAACTCAAGGGTAACATGGATAGATACCCTCATATAGGTATGCATAATTGGATAGGGATAATCGTTAATTAGCTAGCCACCTTGAGCCTCAAGTTGATAGCTTGGTAGCTATCATAAATTCTTAGGCTAAGAAAGGTGACTAAGTTGATGGAAAGACTCCCTATTTTTCTATTTCATATGTTTGATTGTATTTTACTTCATAATTTGTTACATCAATGGTTTGGAAAAGCATGCATAACCTGGTTGTCTTTGAAAGCTCCTTGTTTTGCTTAAATCCTTCAAAAAGAATAGTATGATGTTAGTATTTGATAAATAAAACCTTTATTCTATGTTCCATGTATGTGCATATGGATGCATAGGTATAAGTGTTTTATTTTAAAAGATAATAGAGTTTCTTTTATAAAAAATGAGTGCTTTATTTTAAAATATAATAGAGTTTCTTTTATAAATAATAAGTGTTTTATTTTAAAAGATCATAGATTTTCTTTTATAAATAATAAGTGTTTTATTTTAAATTATAATAGAGTTTCTTTTATAAATAATAAAGTGTTTTATTTTAAAGGATGAATAAAATTTTATTTATAAATAATAGTGGCTTATTTTAAATGATGATAGAATTTCATTTAAAACCTTGGTTTAAATAATGATAGAATTTCATTAGAAAACTTTTTAAAATATAAGGGTTAGAAATTCTATTGACCTTGAAGTGAGGAAGATCAAAGATTTCATTTATGATGAAGTTTTGAAGGGAGGAAAGAACCATATTTTAATGGAATATCTTGCTCAATCGGATAAGGAGATAGGAAGGAATTGATGGCGAGCAGGTGGAGGGGCATATGGGAGATTAAGAAGCATGGAAAAAGAGGAGGCTTCTCCCCTTATGTGCAATATTGGAGAGAAGGAAGAGGAACCTCTTTCAAAAAAAAATAGAATGCAAAATATTGGAGATGACATAGGAATGAAGTCATGGACTACGTGAATCCATCCAGATAAAGACACAGTAACATCCAAACAGGAGACTCAAGTTGGTTTTGGAAGTTTACACTTTATTTGCATAAAGAAACTAAGGGAAAAATATAATCATTTATATGTCTTTGGATAAATTATCTTTCCCTATGTGTGATTCAGTGTTGGTTTGCTTCCACCACTAACTATGTTAGTTGTCTTTTGTGTAACATCCCTTCTATTTAGTTAATTATATACTAGCTATTATTTGTGGAATGAGATACTACTTGAGGAAATTTATGATTGTAGGTGTAGGTATTCACCTCTTAGCAAGTAGATTGGATGAGTTTAGTACCCACCTCTAGTGGAGACAATGGTTGTATGCATCAGGTGAGGTGGGATATGATGTTGTGGTTAATGCACCATGTCCTGTGGGTACATGGAAGCCCACTAAAGAAAATTGATATAGAAAATTCTATCTTGTGCTAATGTTGATGCATATGTTTGATTTGAACGTATTTTTTTTTTGTAGGTAAAAAAACTTTTATTTATTAATCGGGTTAAAGGGTCTCATCCCTATTATAGTAGGTAGGCTTAGAGCCAACAAAACACAAATGCTACAAACAGTGAAAAACCAACTGGGAAAAATTCCCGTACAATCTAGCCCATCCAAGACCGGGGCTACCAAAAAACTAACTAGGACAAAAAACTTTGTAATTGCAAGGACTGCTTTTGCTAATTTCCCATGGCTATTGGGAATATTTTTTCTCTTCTTGTTGATATTTTCCATTCTGGTCATGAGATAGGAGGACACTAAGTAGGGAAGGAAGGTCCTTCAGATTGTTAATTGCATTATCTAGGAGTGTACTGCCTTCCTGGTAGATATTAGCACTGCAGGTGATCAATCACTTCGCTGACACAGTTGAGGGCCACTGATCGAAGCTTATTCTCAGATTTGATAGATTAGTCTTCATCTTCATCGCTAATAATATTAGGTGACGGGTGCTGCTCGCTCATTTTCTGAGTCTTCAACCTGTTGGATTTTCTTCTTTTTAGGGAGGGCCTAACCTATTTTTGCTTGAACCTCATATGCTTTCCAGTGGGAGCTTCGACCTTGTGAACAGAGCTAGGGATAACTTCATCTTACCACGTTCATGGGTAGGAGGGGTTGACGGTGGACCAGTAGGGGGCTTGGAGGTAGTGGGGGGATAAACTGGGTTGGATGATGGGGGAGGGTTGGGAGCAGCGATGTGGGTGGATTTGAGCGAGTGCTCAGGGTTGGGGGAGCGAGAAGGAATTCTCCCTTTGACTTGGTGGGCAAGAGCATATCTGTAAAGCACCAAGAAGATACCCTAGTGATGAGGGGGCTTCAAGAATTTGTGCTTGTGGAAAGTGTTTATGGAAATTGATGAATTTCTTGGCATCAAGAAGGGCCGCCATCCTTGGGTCAATCTGTAAACTATTTGGTTTAGTGTACGTCATGGTGTTTCATAGACCAAAGAAAATAGAACTAGGAGGCCACCTTTTGATATCAAAATTGGTTTGCTTCTGATAAATAATTTTTGAACTCATAGAGTGGGGATAAAAATACCTAGAGAGGTGAAGGCAGAGCCAATCGAGGGTCACGGGGTTCATTGACTGACAATAGGGAGCGATGGTTGATTCTTTGACATGGCTTGAGAAGAGTGGGCCTGAGTGGATTGAAGGGGGGAAGGGATGGAAAGGGCGGTGAAAGGAGCGAGCGATGGGAAAATGGGGGAGAGTGGTGAATGTGCATTGCACGGGTAGTGAAAATGAGATGGCACAGGCTGGTGAATGGTAGGGATAGGAAATCATAGGTCTGGCCATGATGGCTGGCATGAGCTGAGCACTCTACACTAAAGCTCATATTAACATTGCTTTGGAGAAATATGGAGATGGTGTATTTCCAAAGAAATGTGGTGTTGAGATAAAACACCCATGGCATTGACAAAATATCTTTTTGGTGGTGAGTGCCACCTTTGATGGATTTCATCCTAGGAGTATTGGTGTTAAAAAACACCTTTAGTGTTGACTGAGTACCTTCACGGTAGCTGGCGCTACATATTACGACTACACTCCACATCTTGGTTGGTTGTGGTGATGACATCCTGCAGGAAGTCTTCTTCTAATATGGTCAGGGAGATTTTTTTGGCCACTTTATTGATCAAGAGGTCGGCTATCTTGTTCGCTTCCTAGAACACATGGTTGATCATGTTTTTGAGGTGGTGACTAAGGGAAGCTTGACACTCCTGAATGATGTTCTGGATGTTCCATATTTCTTTGTTGTTGTTAGTGATGTGGCCAACTACAACTGCTGAATCTCCTTCGAAGATGATAGGACTGGTCAATGCTTTCCTAGCCTCAATACATCTCCACAGTGCATGGGCTTCTACATAATTATTTTTTTGGATCCCCATATTTTTGGCAAATGGTGGGATGATGTTTCCAGAGTGACATTTGATTATGCCTCCAGCCCCTACATTTCCTGGGTTGCCCTTAGATGCTCCATAAAATTTGGCTTTAAACCATCCCAGGGGGGAGGGATCCAGTTGGCTTTGGCCCTAGACCTAAGGGGATTCTGAGCTTTGGTTTAGTCTGTGGGAATCCCAAGAAATATAAATAAAAGAGTCATTCCTATAGGTTGGGATGTCAGTACAAGGGATAAGGCTACAATTTTTAATGGCAAAGGATAGAGCTCCAGTGGCAACAACCTCCAGGTTTTTTGGTCTTTCATTGAAAATGTGGTTGTTGCACTCCAACCATATCTACCACGCTACATGGTGGGGAAGGAAATTCCATAGGAAGTTAAGATGAGGATTTCTAAAGATCCTAGGCCATTGGATGAACAAATCCATAACTTTCTTGGGCCAAACCCAGTTGACCTAGAATTTGCAGAACACCTCCCAAGAGTAGGGGCACTCCAGGAGGATGTGTTGGGTGGATTGTTAGGCCTGGGTGCACAAGTAGCACATGTTGGGAACTATGACACCTCTTTGGATCAAATTATCCATGGTCATAATTTTGTTATGGACAGCGAGCCAACAAAAATGCACCACTTTTAGGATCAGCTGCTTGAGCCAAATAGCCCTATCCACGGTCTTGTTGTCAATGATCCTAGGATTATTAGGGGAGGAAGCCAACATTTGAGCTATAGATTTGATAGTGAATAGCCCATCATTGGATTCTTTCCAGCATATATCATCCTTCTTTTGAGATTGAGGGATGAAGATTGCCCTAAAGACAACTTGAAGAGATGCCATGAATCTATCAATGACTGTGTTTTTCAATCTGAAGTGGATCTATTTCCAGTGTCGATTCCTTTGATATATGGTAACAAAGTCAACTACCCTAGGCCCAAACTTATTATCTGTAAGATGCTTGAAGGCAACAGTCTCAGGATCTTTGATGAGGGACTCGTTTCTAGCCCAAGCGTCATTCTAAAAATCTATATCAGAATCGTCACCCATCATCCACCTTACCCCTCGCTTGAGAAGATACTTAGTTTAGATATGAATTTCCAAAAGTGGGAGCCATGACAGGGGACTTCTTCATCTATGAAAGAATAATGTTGCAAGTATTTTATTTTGACAATGGAAACTCATTCCAGGTTGGCATTGGTGGTAACCTTCCAATCTTGTTTGGCCAGGATGGCCTGGTTCATGATGCTTATACAACGTAATCCCAGCCCACCTTTATGTTTTGGTGAACAAACCTTGTCCCAAGCCAACAGGTGGAACTTTATCTGAATATCGTTCCCTACCCATAGGAAGTGTTTTTGAACTTTCTCTATGGATTCTCCCACCATAGCTGGGATTTTGAAGATGGACATGAAGTACACTGGGATGCTCTGGAGAACCGACTTAACCAAGGTTGCTTTACCTTCTTGGGAGAGGAGAGCCCCTTTCGAGCTAGCCAACTTATTTAGGATTTTTTCTATAATACTATTTCACATAGCCTTGATGGGTCTTCCTTTGAACATTGGGAGGCCCAGGTAGGTGGTCGAGAGGTCAGCAATGGTACAACCCAATATGCCTATGATTTTTCCCTACCGCTTGGTGGGGTATTGATGAAATAGATTTTACTCTTAGTGAAATTTATCTTCTACCCAAAAACTTCCTCATAGATGTTGAGGATGGATTTGATTGCTTTGGCCTCAGGAACCATGATAGCAGTGGCCAAAAGAGTATCATCCAAAAACTATTGATGGGTGGAGGGAGGGAGGCTAGTGGCCGCTGTAATGCCAGAGATCGGATTTCTGGTGTAGGCATATTTAATGGCTCTTCCCAGAATCTCATCCAGGATGATGAAGAGAATGGGAGAGAGGGGATCCCCCTATCTTAGGCCTATGGTAAGGAAAATACCCGAAAGTTGACCCATTGATGAGAATAGAGAACCATGAAGAGGAGATGCAGTTTGAAATAAGGTTGACCTAGTTTTCATGAAAACCATACTTGAGGAGGATTTTAATCGGGAATTCTCGGTTAACTTTGTTGAAGGCTTTATTCATATCTAGCTTGAGGAAGAAGGCAGAGGAATTGGAGTTGTGGGTTGAGTGGATAATCTCATGGACCGTGATGACACCATCAAGAATATTACACCCCTTGATCGTGCTGCCCTAGCAGGGGTCAATAATGGATGGGAGAATCTTAGTGAGTTTGTTGGCCAAGGTTTTGGATAAAATTTGTATATGAAATTACATAGGCTAATGGGACGGTACTTAGATAAGGACTGGAAATTCGATCCTTTGGGAATCAAGGTCAAAAATTTGGAATTTACATCTCTAGGAATTATTCCATTATGTTGTATTTCAATAATAGCATGACATAGGTCAGGACCAACGATGTCCCAGTAGGTTTGGAAGAACCTGGAGGAGAAATCATCGAGGCCTGGGGCTTTGTCTGGCTGCATGTAAAATAGGTCTTGATGGATTTCCTTGAGGGATAGGGGGATAAGGAGTAAATTGTTCATAGCCTGGGAGATGGAACTAGGGATGTTCTTAAGGAGGGAATCCATGGCCCGATTAGGGAAATAGGGGAGAGAGGTAAGGAGATTCTTAAAGTGGCTGATAGCTTCATCCCAAATCTGATGAATATCAGAGGTGAAAGACCCATCTTACCTAATGAGGCCTTTTATTTTTGTAGTTGCCCTGTGCTTGAGAGTGGAAATGTGAAAAAACTTAGTTAGAATCACCTTTCCTGAGCCACAGCTGCCTTGACTTTTGGAACCAATAAATTTCTTCCTTGTGAAGGGTATTATGGTAGTCAGAGAGTAGTCTTTGCTCCTCATCCCTAATACTATCATCCCCCTGCCCATTCTAGAATCTCTTATCGATCTGATCAAGCCTGGTTTTGATGTTCTATTTGTTTTCAAAGATATTTCCAAAGGTCTCCCCATTTCGCACTTTCAGATTTTCCTTGAACATCTAGATTTTTTACATAACCTGGTTGGTAGCAGTCCCAAGGATTTTTTTATTCCACTATTTAGCAATCTAATTTTTTATGTCGGGGTGTTGAGTCCAAATTGACTCAAAATGGAAAGGGGTATTGAACTGAGGCCTGCTAGTAGTTTCAAAAATGAGCAGGCTGTGATCTGATCCAATCTTTGGAAGGGCTTGCATACTGGCATCTCCAAAGAGGGGAAGAGCCTCTTGAGACAACATAAAATGGTCAAGGTTTTCTTGGATGAGGTTAACACCCTTCCTTCTATTGCTCCAAGTGAATTGGGACCCCCGCAGCTAGACATCCATCAAGGCATTGGAATCTACGAACTACCCCAAATCATTGGTTGTTCTATGGGTTATAGTGTTTCCTCCTCTTTTTTCTAAAAGGTACAAGGGAGATTTGAAATCCCCTGCTAAGACCCACATAATGTTGACAAATTCTTACCTCATCTAGGAAATGGTATTCCATAGAGTCATTCTCCCCTACGGAGTGTTAGGGGTGTAGAAATTAGTCATGACCTAGGAAAGCTGAGAGCTATGATCATGAAAGTGGATGTTAGACAACCTGTATTGTCCTGAGATGAATCTACCTTCAACTTTTGTGGGGTTCCATAGGTAAAGAAGTCCACCAGAGGAGCCGATAGCTGGTGAATAGACAAATTCGCACTTTTTATAGATGTTCTTGGCAACCCTAGATGACCATTGATCATCTAATTTGGTTTCTTGGATAAGAAAGCAGGGGGGGTTAATGTCTTTCCTCATGGCGGTAGCTAGACTTTGTTTGGCTACCCCATTTAGTCCTCTCATATTCTAGGAGAGGACTTTCATTTGGCACTTTAGAAGGGTTTTTTTCCTCCTTTGCCTTGTTGCGTAGGGGGTTTGGGTTTTTTGCTTTTTTCCTTGCTAATTTTACCAATTTCTTGGAACAAGGTTTTTTGCGTTCCATTGGCTACGTGCTCGATGGTGTCACGGGTTCTCCATTCTGCGTCAGAAGGCTTGCCTTTATTTTTGTCACCTCCTCATCAATATAGAACTTTTTGAAATTGTAGGTATGTTTTGGGCTCCAATGATCTAGGGAATCTTGGGTAGACTCCTCACTGTCAAACTCAGCAAAGTTGGATTTGGTCGGGGATACGGGGAAATCATGCTCCGAAGGTGGGGGCAATGTGGATAGGGAAGTGGAGGTACGGGGAGGTCTAGGAGGTGGGCTTCGATTGAAGGTACTATAGGAGGGGGGGATGGCCTCGGAGGGGGAGGGGAAATGAATTCTCCTAGGTAGAGTTTGTAATAGGATACTTATGGGGGACTATATGTGGACCAGGGGAATCTTCGATAGGGATTTCTCCTTTCTCAATCATCTCAAAAGAACCAGAATCATTAAGCAAATTAATTTTTTTATAGATAGAGAAAAAACTACTTGTCTTTTGCATATCTTCGATTGGCAGGGGTTGATTCTATTGTTTGTTCTTGAAGTTCAGGGTTTGTCTTGGGCCTTGGTTCCTCTTCTGGTTGGCAAGATGATTTGGGTAGACCATAGTCTATGCCTCATACTTCACATTTTTATTTTTTAGGCATTGGGCCTGGAGATACCCTTGGATTTGATAGTTCGAACAGAAGATGGACTTATTCTTGAAAACTTGAGGTTGCCTTCGTCTAAAAGCTTCATAGATTAGGTTGATTTGATCTGGAAGTTGGGATTCCAGGTTCACATTGATGCATATGCGTGCTTGGATGAGGCAGGTCCTAGCATAGGTAGCTAGGTCTATGGCTACGAGTTCCCAAATACGTAAGCTAACCCTTAGAGCGCATCCTCATAGAAGAAGTGGGCAGGGAGATTTGGGAGCCGAACCCAGATAGGAGCGTAGTTAATTCTCCGGGTCTCTGGATCAAAATATGATTCCTATTTTCTAAGGAACAGGCTTTGCCTTCCAAAAAACCAGGGACCTCTTGACAAAATGCACTCTGCATCCTCCCGCGTGTTGAGTTGGATCATAAAAAACCCCCTAAACATTGTAGACAGCTCTAGACTACCTAGGGTTTTCCACTTGGCAACCACCCAACGACAAATTGAGTCCATGTTTAGGCATCTCCCCATGAGTTTCCCTACTAGGGAAAAGGAATCTCAAGTAGCATATCCATCCATGAGTTGCTTAGGGCACAAAACATCCAATCCCTGTGTTACGAAATTGCACTGAATAGTTGAATTTTATTTGGAATTGCTCTGAAGAAACTCTGCATATGAAATTTGGTCATGTTGTCCTTTATTGTTGCCTAATTTGTTAGGGGGGTCTTTGCCCTTGATGATCTTGCTTTGGATACATTTAGTCTCGATGCGTTGGGTGGCCTCTGTATCATTTGCCTCCGCGAGAGGGTTGGGTGCACCGCACGATTGCGCACAGCTCCCCGACTGATCGATAGATTTGGTCTGTGTTTCATCTGCTGCTAATGCGTCGCCTAATAGTTTGCTCACCATCCCTTTCAATCCTTCTCCATTACAATGTTTAAATTATTAATAACCAATTTGAACATATTATGTTTAAAGGATGGAGTTGGCATTTTTGCATTTAAGATAATAAATATATAAAAATATAAATATTTATATATATGTATATTTATTTATTTATTTATTTAAACACATAATATGACATATGCATGTATATTAAAATAAACGTTATTTGCTAATAAGAATATCTAAAATTAAATGTTTTATGAAAAAGATAAATTAAATTTGTATAAACAGGTATAATTATAAAAGTAACTTTCTATGTTATTTTCGGATGAACAAAGACAATACACCTGGCAGCTGTGAAGAATACTATTTTGCATGTAATCCTTATGTGTCTCCTGGAATGAGCTTTCGACTTCTTTAAAAATATGGCTAAGACCAACTCTAATTATTGAAGAGGTTGGAAAAAAGTTTGTTGCTTGTGTGCATTAGGGGTTTGTTGCTTGCGTTTATTAGCAGTTTGTTGTTGTGTTCATTGTATTGGGTTGACCCTGGAAGCAACTCTAAGTTGTTGTTTGCTTTTCACTAGGTTTGACTCAATCCTCTCCACCAATAGTGAATCATAGATATATGCTAATTGGAACTGTTTGTGGATTTGATATTATGTGTATTAGATTATGCTCTCATTGTTTTCATATGAATAGATTTAGGTATTTTGCTTGGCCGTTGGTCTGAAATATTCTCTGGTACAACTCCTTGACTGAGTTTATCTTATCACCATTTAACTCCCGATGAAGTCTAGTTTTGAGGTATTTTTTTCTTTTGTAGAGAAAATTATAAATCTTGAGTCTCCTGAGTATGAGGATGACCTGGTAGCTGTATCTATCCTGCATTTATTTGAAAATAAATACATCTAATAAAATTAAACAATTGTTTATCTTCGTATGTGAACATCTGTTTGCTTGCACTTGCATTACTATTTTCACGTAGATTCATGCATTCATGTGAGGCCATGCTGACCCAATATATATACAACCAAATGTCTCTCACCATAATAGAATTCAAGAGGAGTTTTGCATCGTACAACTAGCTTAATCTATCATGAAGCAAATCCTTAGTGATTGGTTGTTTGGATTGTTGGATGGACGGAAATGGTCTTCCCAAAAGAATGCATTCAACTGCCTTGGTGAATCAAGAGTTGGTGTTACTTGATCTAAAATTCAAACAATGGCCCAATATTATTTTGTTAACCTCATTTTTTTTTTTTAAATGTCTCTTAATTTCTTTGATATTGTTGTAGTAGAAAAATGATAGAGAAGTACTTATAAAAATGAAATAATAATTATTCGAATTCAACTGTGGAGAAACTTTTCTTTTTCTTATAAACGGTTTTGAATTGTTTCATTTCGTATTGAACCGGTTCAATCATTTTATGTTGCAAAGCATGGTTTAAGATTGATATTTGTATAGTAATTTGTTCTCAAAAGACTAATGTGCATGATGGCCAAAGGAAATATTAAGTGACATGTTTATAACTTTTTCTTTAAAAAATTCTTAATGGGTTTACGGTTGGAAATATTATTTAATCCAAATTTTGTACTTTCTTTTGCTGCTGGAATGTCCCGTCTGGCAGAGGAAGCATGGGCGAGTTAAGGGAGTAGGTGAACTCCGTATGCCTCCAGGCTGGCCTCGAGATTCGTGCCAAGCCAGCCTCAGATCCCCTGCAAGTATAAATGGAAGCCTCGGGCACGCATTCGGCATTCTGGACAGTAGCCCCAGTTTCCCTGCACACCAGCAGTGCAGGCTATTCCTTGCACACCAGCAGTGCAGCGAATTTGGCGGCCATGTCTTGCCGCAGTTTGGATGCTCAGTTGAGCTTCGGGGGTTCTTGCTGCTCCTTAGCGCAGAACCCCCTTTGTAATCCAGTTGGGATTTGGGCGGTTTATTCCGCAGGCGGCAATGCCGCAGATGTAAGGCTCCGCATAGCCATTTCCCCCTTTTAGCTCTCATACCCTGTTTTATTAATATAAACGTTGTAAATTTATTTGACTCCGCCTACGTGTGTTTACCGGGCATGTCTTAAAGATCTTCGGATTTAATTTTGTTATGGTTTATTTTACACTTTCGACATGGTATCAGAGCATGAGTCCGACTTGAAATCGAAAAGCTCCTTCTCTAGGTCTTCCACACTTCGACAGATTGAAACTGCTTCGGAAGATTGAAGAAGAAATGGTTCGGCAGTTTGAAGTCACTTCGCACAAGTCTTTGCCGAAGTGAAAATGCTTCGGCAGTTTGAGCAGTTTGAGCAAGCTTCGCATCAAGTTTTGGCCGAAGTAAAATTACTTCGGATGCCTCAGCAGATTAGTAAAGTCTTTTGCCGAAGCAAAATTACTCCGGAAGCTTCTTCGGAGATTTGGTCAGCGAAGCAGCAGCTTCGGACCTGTTTTCGCCGAAGTTAATCTACTTCGATAGAGTAAAACTACTTCGGCAAACTAAAGTGGTTCGGAAGGTACTTCGGGAAGCTTTTACCGAAGTAAAAGTACTTCAGAAATTTGAAACCCGAAGTGAAGATTGAAGGCACTTCGCAACAGTTGTTGCGAAGTAAATCTACTTCGGAAGTTTGAAGCCGTCATGCGAAGTCTTTTTGGCCGAAGTGAAATTACTTCGAAAGGTTGAAGAGAAACTGCTTCGGCAGAATTGAGCCGCTTCGCGAGAGTTTGGGCCGAAGTGAATCTACTTCGGGAGTTTGAGCAGCGAAGTAGTTACTTCGGAGAGAAAATCGTCGAAGTAGAATATCCTGCATTGGAGAGTGTCGAAGCTCATTTTTTTTGTTAGAAGAATTTGGATTAAGGGAGGCTGTTGGAAATATTATTTAATCCAAATTCTGTACTCGCCTTCGCCGTTGGAATGTCCCGTCTGGCAGAGGAAGCATGGGCGAGTTAAGGGAGTAGGTGAACTCCGTATGCCTCCAGGTTGGCCTCGAGATTTGTGCCAAGCCAGCCTCAGATCCCCTGCAAGTATAAATGGAAGCCTCGGGCACGCTTTCGGCATTCTGGGCAGTAGCCCCAGTTTCCTTGCACACCAGCAGTGCAACGGATTCGACGGCCATGCCTTGCCGCAGTTTGGATGCTCAGTTGAGCTTCGGGGGTTCTTGCTGCTCCTTAGCGCAGAACCCCCTTTGTAATCCAGTTGGGATTTGGGCGGTTTATTCCGCAGGCGACAATGCCGCAGATGTAAGGCTCCCTCCTTTTAGCTCTCATCCCCTGTTTTATTAATATATAATCGCTGTAAATTTATTTGCCTCCACCTGCGTGTGTTTGCCTGTAACAAGGCATGTCTTAAAGATCCTCGGATTTAATTTTGTTATGGTTTATTTTACATTTCGACATTTACTCTATGATAGTTTTTCCATCCAAGATATTTGTTTATATAAGAGGTCAAGTATAGACGTAGTGATGTCTAAATCCCTCTTAATTCCACTTTGTACCCATACCCCAAAACATCATTTAGGTTTTCAGCATTCTTCTCCCTTGCGTATCCTGTGGAGTAACCATTTTTCATGAGTGCATGGGAAATCTAGTCGCGAAAACCATAAAGTGGTAAACTTAACTTGGTTCTCTCTGTTCGTAGGCGTTAATAGAATACGCCAATCATAATCTTGCATCGATTAAAACCATCCAACTTGAAGAGGATATTGGAATGTTTGAAGACGTGGCCATAGCATAAAATCATAGAATCGCCTATTGTTATAAAATTATTATTTGGCAGCCCTTATTTCTTTGAATTAATTAGTGATTCATGATGTTAAAAACTTGAGAGTACTCTTTATGGGAAAATATAAAGTATAATTGAAATATTCTCAAAACACTCACCATGATGTACGTGCTCTTTATCAAATGCTTCGAACATCTTGTTTTAATAGCTATGAACTTGATAAGAGGAATTATTTGGTATTTAATGAGCTAATATTTAATGGAATTTTAATTTAGTAAAAGGTTTTTAAAAATATGTATGAAAAATACCCCAGATGATGATAGCCAGCTTTAACTTATTTGAACAGGAATTTTTTATGACTTTTATCTTTGCTAGTCAGTTAACTTCATTGATGTTGTAGACAACTCTGATGACCCCTTAAAATATAAGAATTTTATATCTTTTTGAAACTATATTTGTGGAACACTCTTTTTTTTTTTTTAAAGGAATGGGAGGTTGGAAAAACTAAATCAAAGTGTGTCAATAGTCCAGCCACCACTTGGACTTCTCTATACCCCTTAAGCTGCAAGGACCAATGTAGGATGACCTTCATTATGGTTACCCTGTGAATTTTCCAGTCTAGATCATTGCTACTTGTTTAGACATGTTACGCATCATATTAAGTTTTTAAATTCCTTTAGTTTTTGCCTTTGCACTGGTGGACGACGTACCACTGAGTTTATCGAAACCTTAGACCTAGAACGCAGTTCTAAGTAATTAAATTAAAGTATTTTCCTTCAAAACATAGCCGCCCATCAGAACGAAACCAGTAGCTACTTTTTAAAATCCATAGTGTATATTCTGAAAACATTTGAACCACTAGCTTGCAACATGTATTAGGTTTTGTGTTTTGAGCAAATCAATAGGGAGAATATGATTATAGTCTTAATATATATTTATGCTTTAATGTTTAGTTTGAAAAATAAAAGGATCGATTGTATTCTTTTATGTTAGCAACTTGTGTGCTTGGTAAATATCGAGTGTAATGTAGTTCATTTATATTTTTATTAAAATAAAGAAGTTGAAGATTTGTAATCCATGCTCGAAAGTTCTTCATTTGAGTTTAATTTTTCACAATAGGGTTACCCGAAAAGAAGTTGGATCATTTTCATGTTAAATGTAAATAGTGTATTTCTACTTTTGAGTCGTTTCAATGTTAAATGTTAACTTATATTTTCTTATTTAAAAGTGGCTTTATACTTTAAACTTGGTATAAGTGGACCTCAAATATAAACCGATCTAAACCTAAACCAACTTAAGAAGGATGCATAACCTAGAAGGTATACCAAAGATGGAGTGAATGTAATTATCTTCAAGTTGGGAGAATCCACTAAATATTGAAGTTGGAAGAATCCACTAAAAAAGAATCCACTAAAAACCTTTGATGAGTTGGACAAATCATCCACCCAACTTTGACAGCTCGCAAGTAACGGTTGTTGTGATTCAGTGGTAGTTGTATCCTAGTAGACTATAGTTCGAGTAATGAATGACAGAATAGGACATCATTCTAGGCTATCTTATAAATTAGAACCATGAGGTAATCTCATGATCACATTTCAGCTACAGAATTGCTAGCAGTAACCCATCATTAGAAGTGTTGGTATTTGAGGTGATGGGGAGCCAAAATCGCTCAGCCCAAATACTCAAAAACTCTCATTCATTAGAAAAATTTACAAAAAATGGCTGACTCTGCCAAATAAACTTTTTTATCTCGAAGGATAGTTTACTAATTTTTTTATATTACAATAACTTTTTCAATTCTGGAAGAAAAACAGTCCACGCAGGTCCAGAAGGGCCCTCTTGCCTTCACGTCTGCAACCTGTTTTCGTAGTTTCTTGACTACAACTCTATCTCCGCTGTTTTTCGACCCTTGTGCATGCCTTCGCCTCCCCTTTTAAACTCTTTGGCATGACTCTCTGTTTTCCTTTTCTGACCCTCCGTTTTCCTTTTTTGACCCTTCATTTCATTTCCTGTGCCTCTTCGTTGTCTTGGCTTTTGAAACGTCTTTCTCTCTAACTCTTGCTCTTCGTCTGCTTTCACTGCACCTTGGTGCCACGTGCTTGTCCAGTGCTGCCACTGTAGACTTTGTCCGCCTGTCAACTAATGATGGCGTTCGGTGTACCCATCGCTCAATAACTTCCTCTGTAATGGCTCCCGTAACCGCCTGCCATTTTGTCTCTTCTGGTCGTGAAAATGCGACATGTCACGATATCACGACACTTTTTCTTTCTTTCTTCCCTTGCTTTGGCCTACAAAAATACATGTCACGATATCGCGACACTTTTGTTTTTTAGCCTTCCTGCCCTTTGCGAGTCGCGAAAATGCGACATGTCACGATATCGCGACACTTTTTCTGTCCTGCGTCTTCTCTCCCCTTTTGGTCATGAAAATGCGACATGTCGCGATATCGCGACACTTTTTCTGTCCTACGCCTCCTCTCGCCTTTTGGTCATGAAAATGCGACATGTTGCGATATCACGACACTTTTCTTTCCTATGCCTTCCCATGCCTTTTGGTCACGATAATGCGACATGTCGCAATATCGCGACACTTTTCTCTTTTGTGCTTTCCCTTGTCCTTTGGTCGCGACAATGCGACATGTCGCGACATCTTTCCTTTCTGGTTCCTCTTTCTCCGTTTCGATCACGAAATCGTGACATCTTTCCTTTCTGCCTCCTCCTTGCCTCTCGGGTCGTGAAATCATGACAGCTTTGCTCTCTACTTTCTCTCTCTGTTTTGGGTCGCAAAATCGTGACATGTCGCAATATCACGACAGTTTCCTTCCTTGCTTTCTTTTTGCTCCTTCGATCACGATTTTGTGACATCTTTCTTCAGACGCCCTCTCTCTCCTGTTTTGGTCGCAATTTCGCAACATGTCATGAAATTACGACATTTTCTACGGATGCCTTCTCTCTCCTGCTTCAGTCACGATTTTGTGACATGTCGCAAAATCGTGACATTTTCCTCGAGCACCTTCTCTCTCCTACTTCGGTCACGATTTTGTGACATGTCACGAAATCACAACATTTTTGCTCTGTGCCTTCTCTCTCCTTCCTGAGTCACGAAAATGTGACATGTCGCGATATCGCGACACTTTTCTCTCTTGCGCCTTCTCTCGACTTTTGGTCGCGATAATGCGACATGTCACGATATCGTGACACTTTTCTCTCTTGAGCCTTCTCTCGGCTTTTGGTCGCAATAATGCGACATGTCACGATATCACAACACTTTTTCTACTTGAGCCTTCTCTCGTCTTTTGGTCGCGATAATGCGACATGTCGCGATATCGCGACACTTTTCTACTTGAGCCTTCTCTCGGCTTTTGGTCGCGATAATGCGACATGTCGCGATATCGTGACACTTTTCTCTCTTGAGCCTTCTCTCGGCTTTTGGTCACGATTATGCGACATGTCGCGATATTGCGACACTTTTTCTACTTGAGCCTTCTCTCGGCTTTTGGTCGCGATAATGCGACATGTCACGATATCGCGACACTTTTCTTCTTTGTCGACATGTCGCGATATCGTGACACTTTTTCTACTTTGTTGTATTTTGCCTTTCGTTGGATGCTCCTGCATCAGACAACCACCCCAGCATCAGAAAACCAGGGTGGATGGAGAAGTGACCTTCACTTATGTTCTGTTCTGTCACCTGCTTTTTAATTGGGGCTGTACAAGTTCTCCAAGCTTCAACAAAATCTGGGTCTGTAGGGTACAAACCCTTAAGTTCTTCAGACCCCACAACTTCCAGTCTCATTGTTGTCAACAAACTCTTCTCATCCATCTCCTTCCATGGCTTCAACTTGTGACGCACTCCACCTTTCATCAGATAGTAAGTATTCGCATGCCCATCATGCACCGTACGTCTGTCAAATTGCCATGGCCTCCCCAACAACAAATGGCAAGCATCCATAGGCAAAACATCACATAGAACCTCATCTTGATAAGTTCCAATATGAAATTTAACTAAACACTACTCACTGACTAATGCTCTATGATCTTTCTTCAACCACGTAATCCGATATGGATGCGAGTGCGCCCTCTTCTCCAATTTTAACTTAGCAACCATTTCTCTTGAAACCAAATTATCTGTGCTACCATTATCTATGATAACATTACAAACCTTCCCTGAACATTTGCACCTTGTGCGAAACAGGCTCTTCCTCTGGTCCTTTCTCCTCATTCAACAAGGTTCTCCTTGTGACCATAACTTCTCCTCTCTCTTCTCATAAATCTTAACCACAGATCCTGATGTAAACTGCCTCACTTTCGACGATCTGCTCACACACTCAAAAACTTCTGCTCTTCCACAGATCCTAGTGCAAACAGCAGCACTTTCGGTAATCTATTTACATACTCAGGAACTCCCGCTCTGATACCACTTGATGGGGGAGCCAAAATCGCTCAGCCCAAATACTCAAAAACTCTCATTCATTAAACTTGGAAAAATTTACAAAAAATGGCAGACTCTGCCAAATAAACTTTTTTATCCCGAAAGATAGTTTACTAATTTTTTTATATTACATTACTTTTCCAATTCTAGAAGAAAAACAGTCCACACAGGTCCAGAATGGCCCTCTTGCCTTCACATCTGTAACCTGTCTCTGCAGTTTCTCGACTACAACTCTATCTCTGCTATTTTTTGACATGTCGTGATATCGCGACACTTTTCTCTTTTATGCTTTCCCTCGTCCTTTGGTCACGATAATGCGACATGTCGCGATATCACGACATCTTTCCTTTTCGGTTCCTCTTTCTCCCTTTCGGTCATGAAATTGTGACATCTTTCCTTTCTGCCTCCTCCTCGCCTCTCGGGTCACGAAATCGTGACAGCTTTGCTCTCTGCTTTCTCTCTCTGTTTTGGGTCGTGAAATCATGACATGTCGCGATATCGTGACAGTTTCCTTCCTTGCTTTATTTTTGCTCCTTCGGTTGCGATTTTGTGACATCTTTCTTCGGATGCCCTCTCTCTCCTGTTTCGGTCATGATTTCACGACATGTCATGAAATCGTGACATTTTTTACGGATGCCTTCTCTCTCTTGCTTCAGTTGTGATTTCCCGACATGTCACGAAATCATGACATTTTCCTTGGGTACCTTCTCTCTCCTGCTTCGATCGTGATTTCGCGACATGTCGCGAAATCGTGACATTTTTTCTACTTTACTGTATTTTGCCTTTCGTTGGATGCTCCTGCATCATGAGGCTAGAAGATTCAACGATGGATGTAATGGTATATCTCATCATCATTTGTAACATGACCTGGGATACCTCGATCCAAAAGCCAAAGAATTGGTGGGATCTAGTTGAGAACATGAGTAGATTGTCTTCAACCAAGTACTAGGCATACTAATGCTAACCCTAGCATGGGTAAGAAATATAAAAGCTAAAACTAAGGACAAAATATAGGTCAAAGAAACCTATGTCCTCGATGCTACGAGATGGGGAAACTATGCATCCACCCTTCTAGATACTATGGTCCTTAGAAGGATAACCCCTTGTCATGAACCCAAAAATCAAGAATGAGGAGAGATTCACTAAATGGCACTCTTATTACAAGATTTGACCAATCTCAAGCACTCGAGATACTGTCTGCAGTGGTCATTGGTCTCAAAGTGTGTAATTTATGTCTATGTACTAATAACAAGTTGGATGAATGGTAGTCAATATGTGACTTTAACTACATCTATATTAAATTTTTTACTTTATATTTTATATTTTGAACAACTAGGAGAGTTAAACCTAGGTTGTTACATTCTATTATAACCCATTTCACACAACCTAGATTGTTACATTCTATTATAACCCATTTCACACAACCTAGGTTACATTCTATTATAACCCATTTCACACACTAGGTTGAAAATCTTTTTTATAATCTAGTACTTCCTAAGCCCACTAAGGTATTAAGCACAAAATACAATGTTTGATCATAAATAGTTCTATCAATTAGATAACCCATCACTACACTTACTTAAGTCTACCAATGTAAGTGTACTAGGTGCCATGTCCACTAGTAGAGCCATCTTTCTCATCAACCGGAGCCATCTTTCTCATCAACCCAATGAGCTAGCTCTCACTTCCTTTCTATCCATCAAAAGGAGTGTACCCCTAGAACTATATTTCTCATCAACACCGAGTTAGTTCTCTCATCCTTTCCATCTATCGAAGGAGGTACACCATCATTTACACCCTACATTGGTCCATCAACATAGGTTCCAAGCATGGTGGAATTACGTGTCACATCCTATCCCATTGATCCCTTCTAAAAAGGATATTAATTAATCTAAGAGATCAATTAATACCTAACTAAAGGGGTTGTTGGCCCTAAATATTTTTACAAAATTCTTTGTGAGGATTTAGGAAAGGATTAATTATCTTTCAAAGAAGATAATTTAATTTAATTTAATTAGAATCTAATTAGAGATTTTGTGAAATATGAATTAGAGGATTTATCTTTAGCAAAAACAAATACAATATAATAAATTAGGTGTAAATAACCTAATTTTAATAAAATTAGGTACTCGCAAGGTTTGTCCAATTTTTACTAAAAAGGACTCTAGCTTTATTAAACAATAAAAGGATTATCCTATTATTGGAGAAACTATGCATACCTCCTACATGGCTTCTATACATTGGTGGAAATTAGGGGAGATTCCTTCCCTTATCACTAATAGTCCTAGTTTTGTACCCATCCTATGCTCTAATAGTACTAGTTTTGTATTTATCTCTATAAAGAAGGGACACAAAACAAAACAAATGTCACCCACCTTATCTCTAGTTGGTCCCTCTGAATTTTCTCCACATGGGCTAAAATATTTTATTTGATTAAAGGTGTCCTTTAATATTAAAATAATAAAGTCACTGGGGCTTGTGAAGGAAGAAGAATATTTTAGATAAGAGGGTTGATCTTGGGAAGAGGAAGAATATTTTAGATAAGAGGGTTGATCTTGGGAAGAGGAGGCAATTTTTAGATAGAAGGAGATATAGGGGGATGGGTAGGAGAAGGAGGCCATGGATTGAAGAGCAACGAAGGAGACCATTTTGGGGTATTAAAGTGAAGGACCCATTGGAATCAGGTTGGAATACCTTATCCCTTATTGTGCATTATTTGAACTAAGGAAATATTGCGCATAATATTTTGTAGCTAATATTTTTTTATATAGCTTGTATGATTCCTAAATTTTTAATAAGTGTTGTCTCATTTTATTTACCTTATTTTAATCAATTTTTTTACCTTGTTTAAATTGGTCTGTTCAAAATTGAGTGACCGACTTGTTTAACCTTCTGACCATTAAATGAGCGATTTATTTAGTTGTATTATATTGGTCAAAATTGTATGACATTGTTTAGATTTAATAACCTGGTCAAAATCTTGTACCAAGATATGAACTATACATAGTTGAACTTTAACCAAGCCCCAAACCACCATTACTTACTATTAGTAGGGTCACCACAACCACCGAATGGTGGTTACTCCTTATAGAATAAGAGAGCTATTTTAAACAGTGAATATAACCACTACTAATACATATGGGATAATGTGGTGACAAGTTGTGGACATTGTGAAATATTTTGTTTAGATGTAGGACATAACCATCCCCTACATTAATTTTTACACCTATGGAGAGTTTGATCAATAACACTGTAAGAGATGTTGCCACCCAAAGGGAAAACATAGAGTAAGGCCATTGATTCACTATAATAACAAGATTAAACCACTCCCTTATGGTTTTTCCATCACGAAGATATGACACCCTGCATGCTTAGATACTGCTAGATTTGTTCTACTTTAATGTAACCAGTAGTTAAATTAGGATTTGTGGGAGTAAAAACATAGTGATTCAACACCGAGTTCACCCTGCTAGGTGGGCTCAATTTAAACACTTTGAATGTTTGTTGTAACAAGGTTCACCTCCTCACGCAATTCCACCTATGAGAATCCATTTGATTAATGTGTTGTGAGTTTTAGTAAACTTACAGATGGATTGGGAAGTTTTAAATGGATTGGGAACTTATGACCATTTAAATGGAGTTTTTAAGGATATGTCCACCTCTAGCTTGAAATAAGTCATCCCCTATATTCTTTAAGCTAGTTTAGAGTCTAATTTTTCTAGATATCATACAGAGAATGAGATTCTTAATCACGACATTGTATAAACGCTTGCATAGTACAAATGTATTTAGTTAGAAGGAGTTTCAGTAATGATCCCCTACATCTTATCTTGTGGGAATCTTTGTAAACTCATACCTCTATTCAAAATGATATACCCTCGTAGACAACCTAGATGGCATAAACTATAGCCATTGATGATTCACCTAAGTCTTAAAGTATGAATCAACATAACCCTCCTTGTGATTTAAGTCACCATGACATATGACATCGCGATCATGACAACTGCATCCAAGAAGGATAAATGTATAAAAGGATATTATAGCCTTTCTCTGTAAACTCATACCTCTATTCAAAATGATATACCCTCACAGACAACCTAGATGGCATAAACTATAGCCATTAATGATTCACCTAAGTCTTAAAGTATGAATCAACATAACCCTCCTTGTGATTTAAGTCACCATGACATATGACATCGTGATCATGACAAGTGCATCCAAGAAGGATAAATGTATAAAAGGATATTATAGCCTTATTTATCCCACACATACCATGTGGTAGACATAAAACATCTTAAAAGGGAGAACGCTCTCTTTTATATTTGATCACCACTCGGTGATCTATTATACCACTGAATGAGGGTTGCATTCATATTGGTTGGAAACACAATGAGATGAGGTTGATGTATTTGTTATACCTCACTCAAACTAGTTTTCCCTACCTTGAATCCTTTGCCCTTGATATGATAATTTCTCTCCTAGAATCACGTGTTGCTCCAGAAGAATCTCAAACCAAATCATGGTGCAAATCTCAAAGGAGAGCTTTTGAAGGTTAAACCGGAATGCTTAGGAGGAGAATTTGTCACTAAAATTCCTATAAAATAATATAAACTTTATTGAAAAAATCATGAATTTTTAATGTTACATCAAGGTCAATGACCATTTGACCCAAACCTTGTTCTAAAAATAAAATGGGGTAAATTTCCAACTAACTAAAGGAGGCATTTACTAGAGATGAAACTAACCTTGATCTAACAATTTTTTTTCTAGAATCACGTGTTGCTCCAGAATATTCTCAAACTAAATCATGGTGCAAATATCAAAGGAGAGCTTTTGAAGGTTAAACCAGAATGCTTAGGAGGGAAATTTGTCACTAAAATTCCTATAAAATAATATAAACTTTATTGAACAAATCATGAATTTTTAAGGTTACATCAAGGTCAACGACCATTTGACCCAAACCTTGTTATAAAAACAAAAGGGGGTAAATTTCCAACTAACTAAAGGATGCATTTACTAGATATAAAACCGAGAATTTGAGGGTAGTGTACCCTTGATGAATTGCTTAGAAACATTAACCTGTAATACGAATTAATGATTTCATTGAATGCATTTTTATTAGATATTTTGGGTAGACTTTGAGGATAAATTCAACTATGTTCTGAAAGGCACATTTTGGTAGAGATTGAATACTTGGTAGAAATATATGAAAAGCAATTTTTGGAAGAAATTGAATTTTTGTGAAAATAAATTTTGGTAGAAAATTGGTGGGAAATTTAGTTACAATTTTGTAAATAAGTAGTACAAACTTGTAGACATCTTTAATGTAAATATTTTTATCAAATTTTTGGACAGGTTGAGTTAGTATGTAGGGAGTATCTATTATCTTAATTATATTGAGGCTCTTTATGTTGTAATATTGGATGTAAGTTCTATTCTTAAGGAAATTATAGTATTTCATTTTCACATACTTAATATAGCCACATAGTGACCCTTACAAAAATTGAATGTCAAGCAATATTGAAGGATGAATAGGAGTTCATTCTTGAGGGAATTTTGGGGTTCCATATTTGCTAATCTCCTTAATATGAATCCGATGATCATTCATAAACATGTAGATTTAATAATTTGTGAGATTCTTATTTATGGCTTAGATAAAGGAAATGTGGGAATTCCTTAATTGCATCATGATTGAAAAAGGAGCAGTTTGACTCCTTTAAATTGTATAACTGAGAGAGGATCTGTGGGATGCCTCTTTATAATTGTAATTATGATATTTTAATTTTATGAAATGAGAGGAGAAACATATTTTGGAGGCTGGGTTTATTTCCCATGAAGGTTCCCAGGATATATATTGTGTAACTCTATTTTATGGTTTGCCTCTAATGTTCTACGTGGATGTTGCATTTACTTTCTAATGTGGTGTTAATTAGATAGATTATGAATTTTGTAATCAATTAGTATAGATGGTTATTGAATGTTATTTACTTTTCATTAATAAGTTGTTTTACTGCATAGTTGATATGTATTCCCTCATATTCCCAAGGAGTATGATGCAATTAATTATATGCCTTGCTATATTGATTATACATGGTATTTCATTTATATGGAAATATAAATGGAATTACATTGTGATAATTATTTTATAAATGCTTATGGATGCTATAAACTAAAATTACCATAGTAATGAAATGTAAAATGGTAACTAGTTTAGTATAATCTGAGTTGGAGATCAAAGGGGTTGAAGCCCATAAATTATAATTTATGTTTGAGTTGTAGCTCAAACAAAGTTTTACATTCTAAATAGTATCTTGAATGTACATGTGGAGTAGGGACTCACATGTTGATGTAAAAATACTTCATGGTAATGTAATTTATATAACAAAAGGGATACCTTATCTTAGAAAGGTGTTTGCTAATTAATAAGATTGAATAATTTTTAAGTATGAGAGGGAAAGATAACTATGCTTAATACAATTATTCCAAAGCCTATGTAATTTTATCACATGGAGTGATATTTGTCTTAGTTGCCCCATCATGGAGATGAGGGTATTAACTAAGTAATAAAGATTTGATGATCCCCCATGGAGGTGGATACTCAATACTCAAGGCATGTGTTCATACCATAATAGCGGCATGAAGGCTTCATACCATCATAGCAGCATGAAGGTTTTGTATAAGTTGGTCACTTCTACTCAAGAGTGTCTCTGACCGAGTATTAATATATATTGATGATTGATCTCTTGGTAACTCACAATCCCTTTGGAATAACTTCGTCTTAGATCATGATTATGTTCTTCACTCTTTAGAAAATTAATAAAAAAAATAAATCTAAGTGGATGAGTAGTAACAATTGTAGTTGTTACAGTTGGTTTCATATCCCATGCTAACTAACGGGTTCTAGTTAGGTTAGGTCTAGGTTAGCAAAAAATATGGGCAAGAAGAATTGTAGGTTGGTTCAAATCTATTGATTGCTCACTTGAGCTATGGTTGTTAAACTATGGTTAACTACATGTTAATTATTAAAATTCTAGGCTAAATGGCTATAACCATACCTAGAAATAGAACATTGTATGAATTGGTACAACATTGATATTATCTTGGGAGGATAATATATTGGATAAGTTATGGGGAATAAATAAATTAACCCCATTTGAAAATACTAATTCGTAATATCTTGTGATGTGGCAAGATTATGAATGAGATTAAAATTGGGAATTGAATTGTTAGCACCTTATGGGGATACAAGTGTGAATATTACCATGTAAGTTAGATCATATAAATTGAAAACTAACTGCTAAAAATTTAAGATCAAGATATCAACAAAAGAATATTTTCTTTATTTATATTTTTGATCAATATTACAATAAACTCATGGTTTTCAACCAGAGGCTATATAGGAAATGTTGAAACCATTATTAAACATGGAAACCATCCAAGTATCACTAGAACCATCTTCTGTCATGAAACCTCGATATGAAAAAGGAGAGCAAGGATGGTGAAACTTCATATTTAAGCATGAAAATCACCCAAATCTTGATAGAGATATTTTCTGACATGAAATTTTTGTGTGAATAGTATTAGGACTCCACCAGAAATATCTGATACCACAATTGTCACTACCACTCAATACTTTTCCAACCTCCTAAAGTATCCTAACTCCATAGAAAAGTATGACACTCGACCACCTGAGTGGTGGTTAGGTTTAATAAAGTGTGCTACCCTATTTAAACAGAGGACTACCCTCTACATCATGCATGTGGTTTAAATATTCACACACATAAAATGAGGCAAAAATATTCAATAATTGCTTGAAGTACAGAGATCTCTCTGTTGTATATAAAAAAGAAAATAGAGTTCTAATTTTTAAGGATTTGGAATAGAAATAGGATTGGAAATTACTATAGGTGTGTCAAACCTAGTCAAGAAATTTTATAGAGCAAGCAGAAGAGTAGTTGTTGGAAACTATGTGATCACATGAAGACTTCTTGGAAGATAGGAGTTACATTAGAATTCAAGTAACTCATAACACTCCTTGCATAAAATAAGCATGCATCTAATCTGAGTAAATGATCCAGTAGATATGCATAATACTTAGAGATAGCTTCTTGCATAATGTAGAAATAAATATAAACTGCATCAAGTGATGAGGTTAGTTGATGACTAGTAGAAATGTTGATACACACTTTGTAAGGAAGAAGCAAATGCTTGGAGATTACTTATGTGCAAGTATTTCCTCCCACTATTGGAACCATTGGTGTATCCAAGTGGAAGAGCTAGGTGAACCCTCCACGTATGTGGGTCTTACACAATGTACCTTTGACTCTTTTGCGAATTTTAATTGGCATTTGAGTCTCTCATCTAAGATTTTCCCTTACTATAATTGTTGTAAGAATGGAAATAGGAGTTGATAATAAACCCCTAAGAGAAATATTTTGAAGAAATTCCATAAAAGCAAATATAGGTGGAGTTAACCTAGAACTTGGGAAAAGATCATGTAAAAACCAACTAATTGGGATTGATTATGATTAGATGATTAAAAAAGAATGTTTTATATTATTATTTATTTAGAGAGACTAAGAAGTCTCTAAATACAAACATGACCATTGACCAGAGTAAGAAACTGAACACCTCAGCCATGGTGAAAGAATGCAATATGACAGAAAAACCACCATGTCTTCATCTAGAATCTGAGTCATCAGAACCTATAACTAGAGAAAAGTCACGCTCTGAATAGACAAGTGGAGGTGGAACACTGTATAAAATTTTTACATTTTTGTTGAATACATAATATGGCCAAGGAGTGCCATGATGTCCATATATGAGAAGATCCATTTCTAGCATGCATCGAGTCTGAGAAATTTTATTCTAAATTTTCCATGGTAAGTTAGTTTGCACATATCTTTGATAAAGAAGACTCTGATATAATTCACTATTAAATGTAGCTTTTCCTATGGGAACATATTTCTTGACAACATCCAAATAACATTGAGGTAGAAATTCAAATGGAATATTTAAAGGATCTCTTATAGGAGATAACCAAGAATCTCCAAAACAAACATGAAAAGTCCAGTTTGGCCAACTAAAGAATTTTTCAAACCATTCAAAATGACTTAAAGGACTCCCATTATAAAAATAATTTTGTGAATAATTTCTTAGTCAAACATCACAGTATGAATCTTGAATAGCGGTATCACAATATATTTGATCCATGGATATGAAAGAATTATGAGATTCAATAGCTTGAACTTGGAGAGAATTTTGCAAATATTCTTTTCGTTGAAGAATATTTTAGGAGATCTAGAAAAAGGAGTCATAAAACTCATATTAATATTCCTTATAATGAAACATGATTTCTTTTTGAACTAGTTGTCTGTTGAGAAAATTTGCAAGAATATTTTTCTTTCCTATAATATGCTCAGTGTCAACAAAGTAATAATGACCAGACTTGAAAATGGTACCTAAGGATAAGATACTTGAATAAGTGTGTACGAAACTAACTTATGGAGTCATCGAAGGGGCAATGATGGGACTTTATGTAAAGTTAATGGCCATAATTAAGGGACACGCATATCCCAATGATATTTAAGCATGTTAAAAGATGTTATTACCTTGGGAATTGAAGAGGTGTAATGAACCCTTGATCAATCAAAACAAAAGCATTGATGAGGCAACCCAAGCCAAATAATACATGCACCACAAAATTTAAATGAACAACCTCGATATCAATAAGATGTTATCAACTAAACAAATGAATTATATTGATATATCATAAACTAAACTAGATAGTCACTTCGATCAGTGGAGTAATTCTAGCTTTGCAATATCGAGAAAATAGGTTGAATGCACACAACATATTAGAGGATTTTTAATTCAACATCGAAGAAAGGATTAATCTATCAACTAATCATGACATCTAATACAATTATATTCATATTAGGGTTTTCTTGGATGATATTGATTATAATTGGAGTAAATCATAATGTGTGCTTCATGATTCTTTTGCTTCTGATTGTTGATCTATTGGTACATATACCTTGAGAAGAGGATGGTTTCTAGTGGTGCCAGATCTAATCAAGGTGAAAATACAATTACAAAAAAATATATAGTTATGGAGAAATCTAGTAGAGTAGTTAAGGAAACAACAAAGGTTGTAGGTAGTATAGATAAGCTCCCTAGACAACATGTACAAGGGGAATAGGCCTAAGGAGATATATGGACACAAGAAAGGATGAGGCTAGAGGATGAAAGAGATGTTGTCATAGTAGAGTGAGGTAGACTCAAATTAGAGATAGTAAAAAGAAATAATTAGAGGGCAATAGAAATGGCAGCCTTACATACAAAAAAGCACAACTACATCAAGCAAGGGAAGAATATAGTGTTGTATTTTTGGCATCTTGTTTTGATGCATTGGTGAGCCATGGTTTGCTCGTCCCACCTCAACCAAATTTTATTTCATAGTGTAGGCATAGAATAAAAACTCAAGTAACTCGAGCAACAACATGGGATAGATCTCAACCCGCTTCTCAAGAATTTTCCCTAGCAGTCTCTCAAGCAGATGGTGTAGAAAATAGTATAGAGTGGTGAAAGGACCAAGGTACAACAACCTTGAGATCCTTTCATTGGGCATAAAGCCACAACTTTGTATACTATAAGGATGTATAGTATGTATGCCAAAGAATTTGGAAAAATATAATTAATGAACATGTGGATTATATACTTTTGTTTGTATGTTTCTAATATTTTTGAGTAGAAATAGATAACAAATTATCCTGATGAAAATGATAAAAGAAATTATTTAATTATAAAACATGAATATAAACATTCTATATATAGAAGAATGGGCATAGAGTCCATTCTTAGAGAAGGTTTTGTTGAGGCGTGATTTTGTCCAGTCACAAAACCACTCGACAACTCAGAATTTATGATTCTCTCTTGCAAAGAATAGTATATATATCTCCAAGGTTCTTTGTATATCTAACATTTCATATATGCATACACTCATATGAGTGCTAAGAATAAAACTCTTGGGTCTGTGCAAGTGTTGTTAACAAGGGGCCTGGGAATCATGTAAATGATTTCGAGTCTATCATGCAAAATATGTCTTTGATATCAATTCAACAAAATAAAATTTGTTTTATGATCTTAGGTTAAAGTATACCAAATTTTATTTCCTCTCTTCAATTTAATGTCTCAAAATGCTTTAAATGAAATTAGCATAAAAAGAATCTAGCATTTTGTATTAAATTTCAATTTAACTTTGATAAAGATCAAAGTAAATGAAATTTTATAAATTTAATAAACCTTTGGAATATAATAAATTTATAATAAATTCATTTCCCAAATGTCTATTTGATAAAGCAATTATTTATTCAAACCCCCTTATGAAATTATAAATCAAACCCAGAAGAGGTGAATAAATGAAATAATGTCTTGCCCAATTTATAAGGTTCCAAAACCTTGTCAATGATAAAATATTAGGGCTTAATATGAAACTAATCTATAAACTTTGGATTTTATGATAAAATAAAGTTTATAAATTAGATTTGCTTATAATATTTATCTTTTGAAATATTTATGAAATTAAATATTCAAAAGAGTAAATGTGATCTCTGATTTGAAATTTGGATTTCTGAAATAAATAGAACTATATTATAAATCAAATCCAAATTGAATTTTAGAGATATCAATCCTAGTTCCTCAACCTTATGAAATTAAGGTGAGGAATAGAATATTCATTTATCCCTTCTTAAATTTATTAATTCAAATATTAATTGATGTAATATTTGAATAATAAATTTAATTTATAACCTAACCATATAATTTCACTTTATAAAAATTATGCTAGGTTATAATATATAGTTTTCAGAATGAAATAATAATAAAAATAATAAAATATTTTAAACTTTAGAAATTAAATTAATGTCTCGGACAAAATCCATAGATCAGATTTCCATCTACAGAATTCTAAAACCAATCCAATGTTCACCAGTATTCACACAATGAAATCAAATGAATTGATGCAATCTTCTAAGGTATACAAACTATTAAGAAATTGTAATAAACATTTTATTAATTCCAAATACAATCTGTGCACAAATCTGGATCCAAAATGCTTAAAACAATTTATAAAATCTTACAATAATTTCCATTGTTCTGCAAATGGCTTTCTCCATTTTCCTCCAATGAATGTGTAGCTTTGCTCCTTCCAATCATTCCTCTCCTTCTCTATATAAAATGTCCGACCTTTTCCATGAATCTCAATGATTTATTTATAATTTGAAAAGTTTAGTTATTCCGTTTCATCACCGGGAATGGATTTTATAACTATCTTCTTCAAACCCTTGCCCTTGTATTACCTGCATAATGAAACAATAATCATAATATCAAAACAAAACCAAACTTTACTTTCCCGTAACTTTCCTTTTTTTCAAAAGTATTTCAAAGTTCTCATATTGCTAAACTAACCTGCTATTTTTTTGGTGAAACTGACATCTGGAATCTTGCAAGTTTGGTATCATTAGAAAGAGAAAATCCATATCTTTTTACCAAGTTTTGAATGAGATCAAACGGAGTTTTCTACCTCAAGATATGTCCATTTCAATTTTGCATTAATTTTAGGGTTAACCCTAAAATAAAATTTAATTATTTAAATGAAAATTAATCATTTAAACCTGAAATTATATTCATTTAAACCTTTGAAAATGATTTTAATCAAATTATTTGATTTGAAATAATGCAATTAATATGCAAATAATCAAAATATTCAGTTTTCAAGCATTGCAACTACATTCAAACCTTCAAAATGCAAATATGTCAACAATTCCAAAGTGAAAGCAAATTTTCCAAGACCTTGATGCGAGCAAAATTGGATAAACAAAAATTCCCTCAAAATCACAAAATTTAAGGTGGGTCCCCAATTTTGGGGTCATTGTGAAGGACGTCACAACATTGGCGACTCTGTTGGTAAATGTCCCTGGACATTTTGGACTAAAAACCAATCTCTGAAAACACACAAAACATGAAAATTAGAATCACAAGCATTGATAAGCATCCAGAGAATGTGAATAGACCAATACAAATATGAATCACCGAAATCAGAGATGATTTATGCATAATGTGATGTATTACTGGTTGGGATCAGGTGATATGTATTAATGATCATTCTCAATATAAATATTTTTTTTGGCCATGCTTGTCATCATACTTTAATCAGGGGCCCTAAAATGAACATTCATGAAAATAAGATGATATGAAAATGATATGATATGAGCTAAAATAGATGTAAATATGAATGACATGTCTTACAAAGACTCAAACACTCTAGTACAATAAACAAACACACTAAAACTTATCTAATCCTCTTAGGACCAAATGTGTGTGCTATGAGTTCCTTACCGGATCAAGAGCTCAGTTATGACCTTACTATCATCCAGAACCAGTGTGTGTGCAAGTGAGTTCATTACCTCATTTTGACCAAAATGATTAAACCTATTATGAAAGAAACACAAGGCTAGCCTACCCATTTGAAACGATCATAGGTCTCACTTTTCAACGAGACATATCACCATGCATGAGCATACTCCACTACCAATCAAGCGTCTATAGCCCCGATGGAGGTTAACCCCATAGTCCATAATTTGGCTTTTGATTGCTTGAATCTTGGGGATGACTACCCTTCCTTCTGACAGACGAGTAGTATGAATCCTTACGATCCAATGGTGAATGATGTGTTTAGATTTTTGATTTCTTGAACCTTGGGGACGACTACCCTTCCTTCTGACAGATGAGTAGTACGAATCCTTATGATCCATTGATGAAAATAGACTTAGAGCTTTGGGGAATTGGATTCTCAACCGAAGTATGATGAGAATTTGACCCTATCCTTACTACTCTGACTTTGTTTGGAGTTTTCAAGTATTTGTGGTAAAAAATGAATCTTATGGACTATGTTGCATGATAGGACTGACAAGGATGTCCCTTTTCACCTTACACTTTCTTCCAAGGATGGTTTTGACCATTTTACCCAAAATGTTTTTAATATGTGTAAAACTGTGTTTGGTTCCAGATGATTTCAACATCAGTCCCCGATCTCAAGACCCATTTAGTGTATATTGTGCAATGATCCTAAGAGAATATGACATGCTTTTTGGTGGTTGCCTACCATACTAGAAATGGCTGAGTGACTAAAACATTTAGGAACCCTGAAACTATGGTGTGTAAACATGAAGCTTTTGTCTTTTACAATTTTGTACAAAATGCCTTTGTGAAAGTGCCCTTGATTAAAGCAACATGACTTTTGACAAAACCAATTAACACCTTTTGAATTTGACAAATGATCCTTTTTATGGGATATGAAATATGAAGTGCGAGGGTGATGTATGCAATGTTATGAAACATGTTTATGAAATGCGAGTGTATGTAAGGATACGAAGTTTTTGCAATACAATTCCAATTTTTCATATTTGCTTTATCTTTGTTCACATTCATAAGGACATAAATCAATACCTCATTTTCCCTTTTTCCAGGTTTCATAGGTCCTCAAACTAGGTAGCTTTACCCTCCTCTTTGGAAGACTCACCTAAAACCATGCCAACTTGAAACACATTCAGTCACGAAACTCCAACAAGATCTGGTGAAGTTCATCTGTCATTAAGCTCAACAACAAAACATACGAAAACAAACATAACAACAACATCAACAACACAACATCAATACATGACATCAACACATCACATGACAAAACAAATATATACAATAACACAACAAATCCAAAAAACTATTTACAAAAAATATACATAATATACAAGACACTACCAAAATATTTACCATCATTTCCCTGGATCCCATACACGATTAGCATACTTTAGAAAACATATCCATGATTACATGCCCGCAAGTTTTATAAGAATCCAATAAAAATAATATTAGGCCAAAAAATAGAAATTCTCATTGTGCCTATTTCATCCCACTGATTTGATTCAAAATTATAAGCAGTTCCATGTTTAAGATTTGATTTATTAAACTTAAAAGTGAAAACATGATTTTCAATTATCCTTTGCTTATTCAAAAAGGTGTGAATTTCACAATTTGTTTCATAATTTAGAACTAGGCTCCTCTTTTCAAATAGGAGATCTTTGAAATAAGAACCTATTTCTAAAAATTTCATATTCAAGTCACTTTCAAAGTTTTTAAAGCAATCACAATCATTCAAGAATTGACAAGCATCTAGGACATTTGGTATAAGAAGATCATTAAAAATTTGTGCCCTAGATTCACTAGTTGATTGCTCATGAATTTGATTAAGCATTTCAAACATGTTTTCCTTCATTTCATTTATGGCAAAAATTTTAGAATCTGTCTCCAACTTCTTGTTAATAACATTTGACATTTCATCATTGATAGCATTAGCATCCAAAAACTTATCATGCAACCCATTACCTAAAAATTTTGTAACCAATGAGAAAGGTGAAGATTTTACCTCGTCATCTATACTCAACACATCATTATTAGCATTTACCAAGATTTGATGAGCATTTGTCACTTTTTCCTTTTCTTCATGGTCTCCATCATGATCACCTTGTAGTTCTTCATCTTCATCAAATACCTGTTTATTAAAGACACCAAAATTAGGCACCCAATTAAATGTATGCCTATCCTTTTCAAACCACAAATCTGACTGATCACAAGATGTGTTAAATAACAAATTTTCTTGATCAACCACCTGAGTTACTTCTGATAGATCAACATTTTCCTTTAGGTCATCACCAACATTAAATCCAAACCATTCATGTGAATTTGTACTCAAATTTTTATTAGTCACGGGTAAAAGAGATGACTTTACCTCATCCTCATTAATAATAAATGAGTCATAAGAAACATTTACCATTTCTTCATTTTCAATTTCAGCAAGGTGTTCAATAAATTCATCTTCAAAGTGATTCAATTTTGGAACCTTCTCTATTTCTGCAATTGGCATGTCATTTTTTGATTGTGTAGGAATTGCGAAATCTTCTTTTGAAATAGAAGTTTCAACATCCTGCATATCAAGTGAAATAGAAATTTTATCAGTAGAAGTATGAGAAAACAATGATTTACCATACATACCCCATCCATTATAGTAATTATCTTCTAAAGCTAAGGGATGAGATTTTATTGTGGCTTTAGAAAACATGTGATTATTTGACTATACAGGAGTTGTAGAATCTTCATGTAAGATATCAATTTTAGCATCCTGCATATCAGATGAAGAACAATTCTTATCAATAGGTATAAAAGAAAAACATTCATCATATCTTCCCCAACCATTATAAAAATTATCTTCTATAGTTAAAGGGTGAGGTTCAACCATATATTTTGTGCAAACTTTGGATAGGTCTATAATTTCCTTTTCAAATTCACCTTTATCAATCACCTGAGATGAAGACCTACTGATTTCTTGTTGTATGAGCATTGTAGAATCCTTAAGTGACACAAGGCTTTCAATTTCCTGCACATCATCTGAGATAAAAACTTCTTTGGAAATTGTGAATAAAGTGAATAATTCTTCTTCATGATCTGAAATAACAAAATCATTATCTTTCTGAAGCACTTGGTGACATTCCATATTTTATTTCATACCATATTTAGATTCATTTTTAGATTCACCTTCTTCAATAAAGAATTCATATTCAATTTCAAACAATTCATCTTCCTCAAACAATAAGATTTTAGGATCATTCATTTGAACCATAATCATCGAGGTATTATTTTTTGTAATCCCTTGCAATATTCAATGAAATCACATCTATGATCATTCAATTCTTTAAATTTACCTATTTGAACATCACACTCATTATCCTCCTGAAACAAATGATGAAAATCTATCATTTCTTCTATATATTCTTCAAATTCATTTTCTTTAATTTCAAAAAATTCATCTTTCTCAGATTCATCCTCCTCAATTTCAAAGAATTCATCTTCCTCAGATTCATCCTTTGGTAAGACAAGAGTTTCTTCAATGGGATCAATTTCTGTATTTTGTTTCATAAGATCATCCCAATCCTCCTTTGTGAATAATGGCTCTAAGTCAGTTTCTACATTTTGATCAACTTGATCATCATAATGTTCATTGATGGGTATTGACTCTGAAACCTGTACCTCATTCTCAACATCTAAGGAAGTTGTGACATCTAAACTATCAGTCTCAACCTGACTCATTTGTGATCTTTGATCATGAATTTTAGGTCTAAGTCTGTATAGTTGTTCCATATTAACACCTTGAGATATCAATTGTTGTTCAAATGTTACTGCCTCATTATAAGCTCTAAGCAATGATGTAATTTTAAGACCTTCCCCCAAAAACATAGATGTGACGTGATCTAAGGCTCCCATGTATATTTGAGTAGCTCTTTCTTCTGAAATGATATAATGCATCCCCACCTCAGTATACAACCTATGAAATTTATCATTAAATGATCTCATGGGTTCGTTAAATTTTTTATGGATGGAGACAAATTGATTTAACATCATAACTGAATCATCCAACCTTCCAAAATGTTTGAGAAATGCTTTCTCTAGTTTAACCCAAGAAGTAGCATACCTTACAGGTAATTGTATGTACCACTTAAGCGCAACCTCATCCAATGGGTATGAAAATAATCTGCAAGGAACATCTCCCTGCATAAGCTGCAAATGACGTAACACACTCTTGTATCTTTGAATATGGTCCTTGGCTTGATCCACATCATGCCTAAATCTGGGTAAACAAACTTCTACACCTTCAGGAATTTGATGAATAGGCATGTTTAAACTGCTATAATAATCACCTATCCAAGAAGCCATCATTTCCTTTACTGAAGAAAGTGATGCCATTAGTGAACTTCAAAGAACACAAAATTTAATGCCAATATTATTAGTCAAAGAAATATATCTTGCAACTAAGCATGAAATGACTAATCAATTGATAAAAGATATGCATCAATTAAACCTTGGCATTAAATAACACCCTTCAATTTGTAATTTTTTTTTTAAATTGAGATTTGAATGATTTCAAATGAAAATCAAATATTTACCTTTCATGCCCTCCTTCTAGCGCCAATTTGTTGAGGTGTGATTTTTTCAAGTCACAAAACCACTCGACAAACTCAGAACTTAAAATTCTCTCTTGCAAAGAATAATATATTTATCTCCAAGGTTCTTATTTTATATCAATATTTCATATGTATAAACATCATATGAGTGCTAAGAATAAAACTCTAGGGTCTTGCAAGTGTTGTTAACAAGGGGCCTGGGATCATGTAAATGATTTCGAATCCATCATGTGGAGTATGTCTTTGATATCAATTCAACAAAATAAAATTTGTTTTATGATCTTAGGTTAAAGTATACCAAATTTTATTTCCTCTCTTCAATTTAATGTCTCAAAATGCTTTAAATGAAATTAGCATAAAAAGAATCTAGCATTTTGTATTAAATTTCAATTTAACTTTGATAAAGATCAAAGTAAATGAAATTTTATAAATTTAATAAACCTTTGGAATATAATAAATTTATAATAAATTCATTTCCCAAATGTCTATTTGATAAAGCAATTATTTATTCAAACCCCCTTATGAAATTATAAATCAAACCCAGAAGAGGTGAATAAATGAAATAATGTCTTGCCCAATTTATAAGGTTCCAAAACCTTGTCAATGATAAAATCTTAGGGCTTAATATGAAACTAATCTATAAACTTTGGATTTTATGATAAAATAAAGTTTATAAATTAGATTTGCTTATAATATTTATCTTTTGAAATATTTATGAAATTAAATATTCAAAAGAGTAAATGTGATCTCTAATTTGAAATTTGGACTTCTGAAATAAATAGAACTATATTATAAATCAAATCCAAATTGAATTTTAGAGATATCAATCCTAGTTCCTCAACCTTATGAAATTAAGGTGAGGAATAGAATATTCATTTATCCCTTCTTAAATTTATTAATTCAAATATTAATTGATGTAATATTTGAATAATAAATTTAATTTATAACCTAACCATATAATTTCACTTTATAAAAATTATGCTAGGTTATAATATATAGTTTTCAGAATGAAATAATAAAATAATAAAAGATTTTAAACTTTAGAAATTAAATTAATGTCTCGAACAAATTCAACAAATTTCCATCTACAGAATTCTAAAACCAATCCAATGTTCACCAGTATTCACACAATGAAATCAAATGAATTGATGCAATCTTCTAAGGTATACAAACTATTAAGAAATTGTAATAAACATTTTATTAATTCCAAATACAGTCTGTGCACAAATCTGGATCCAAAATGCTTAAAACAATTTATAAAATCTTACAATAATTTCCATTGTTCTGCAAATGGCTTTCTCCATTTTCCTCCAATGAATGTGTAGCTTTGCTCCTTCCAATCGTTCCTCTCCTTCTCTGTATAAAATGTCCGACCCTTTTCCATGAATCTCAATGATTTATTTATAATTTGAAAAGTTTAGTTATTCTGTTTCATCACCGGGAATGGATTTTATAACTATCTTATTCAAACCCTTGCCCTTGTATTACCTGCATAATGAAACAATAATCATAATATCAAAACAAAACCAAACTTTACTTTCCCGTAACTTTCCTTTTTTTCAAAAGTATTTCAAAGTTCTCATATTGCTAAACTAACCTGCTATTTTTTTGGTGAAACTGACATCTAGGAATCTTGCAAGTTTGGTATCATTAGAAAGAGAAAATCCATATCTTTTTACCAAGTTTTGAATGAGATCAAACGGAGTTTTCTACCTCAAGATATGTCCATTTCAATTTTGCATTAATTTTAGGGTTAACCCTAAAATAAAATTTAATTATTTAAATGAAAATTAATCATTTAAACCTTTGAAAATAATTTAAACCTTTGAAAATGATTTTAATCAAATTATTTGATTTGAAATAATGCAATTAATATGCAAATAATCAAAATATTCAGTTTTCAAGCATTGCAACTACATTCAAACCTTCAAAATGCAAATATGTCAGCAATTCCAAAGTGAAAGCAAATTTTCCAAGACCTTGATGCGAGCAAAATTGGATAAACAAAAATCCCTCGAAATCACAAAATTTAAGGTGGGTCCCCAATTTTGGGGTCATTGTGAAGGACGTCACAACAGGTATGGGACTTCTCCATAACTTTATGTTGATATAAACCAGGGGACATCAAGGATGATGCACTGGTAGTGGCAAATAGTTTTGCCAAAATGAGTCCTAGTAAGCATCCTAAATTGAGATTTATGATATTATATTTTTGTCTTTGATGACACCTATTTTTATTAGGGTAACTCATGGTAAATATTAAAAAACCATAGTGTGATACTCCTTAGTGGGATTTTCAATAAAACTAATAAGATTTATTGTGGCTAACCTATTACAAAAACATAATTGCATGTCATCTTCATGAAATCATTTAGTAAATTCTACTATTGTAGTACTTTAATTCAGTTGATTATGTAGTAATAGATGATTCAAAGCTATAATTTTAAGATGATATTTGTTTATTTATGATGTTTTCAATACTTATTGTTATGCATTATGGATTTTTTATTGTTTCAATAATATGGTACTGTTGATATTTTATATCTTGTAGGAGCAAGTACTCTCATGGATGGAAGATGTTGCTGATTCAAATTATTTTGTAAAGGATAAATACTAGTTTTAGTAAGTTTATGCATTAACTAAGCTTTCCCGTCCCCATTGATCCCTTCCAAAAAGGATATTAATTGATCTGAGGGATCAATTAATGCCTAACTAAAGGGGTTGTTGGCCCTAAAGATTTTTACAAAATTCTAATTAAGGGATTTTGTGAGGATTTAGGAAATGATTAATTACCTTTTGAAGAATATAATTTGATTTAATTTAATTAGAAGTTAATTAGAGCTTTTGTGAAAGATGAATTGGAGGATTTATATTTTGCAAAAATTAATACAATATAATAAATTAGGTGTAAATAACCTAATTTTAATACAATTAGGTACTCACAAGGTTTGTCCAATTTTGATTGGACTAAAAAGGACTCTAGAATTATTAAATAATAAAGATTATCCTATTATTGTAGAAACTATGCATACCTCCTACATGGCTTCTATACATTAGTATAAATTAGGGGATATTTCCTCCCTTATTACTAATAGTCCTAGTTTTGTACCCATCTTATACTCTAATAGTACTAGTTTTGTATTAGTCTCTAGAAAGAAGGGGCACAAAACAAAACAAAGATCACCCACCTTATATCTACTTGGTCCCTCTGAATTTCCTCCACATGGGCTGAAATATCTTATTTGATTAAAGGTATATTTTAATATTAAAATAATAAATCCACTATGGGGCTTGTGAACGAAGAAGACTCTTTTAGATAAAAGGGTTGATATTGGGAAGAGGAGGCACTTTTTGTATAGAAGGAGCTCTAGGGGGAGGGGCAAGAGAAGGAGGCCATGGATTGGAGAGCAATGAAGGAGAAAATTTTGGGGTATGAAGGAGAAGGACCTATTGGAATCAGATTGGAATACCTTATCACTTATCATGCATTATTTGAACTAAGGAAATCTTGCGCATAATATTTTTTAGCTAATATTTTTTTATATAGCCTGTATGATTCCTAAATTTTGAATAAGTATAGTCTCATTTTATTTACCTTATTTTAACCAATTTGTTTTACCTTGTTTAAATTGGTCTATTCAAAATTGAATGACCGACTTGTTTAGCCTTTTGACTGGTAAATGAGTGATTTTTTTAGCTATATTATATTGGTCAAAATTGAATGTCTGAAATTGTTTAGTTTTAATAACCAGGTCAAAATCATGTACCAAGATATGAACTATACACAGTTGAACTTTAACCAAGCCCCGAACCACCATTACTTACTATTAGCAGGGTCACCGCAACCATCGAATGGTGGTTGCTCCTTATAGAACAAGAGAGCTATTTTAAAAAGTGAATATAACCACTACTAAGACATGTGGGATTTATCGATGTGGTGACATGTTACGGATATTATGTAATCTCTCATTTGGCCATAGGACATGACCATCCTCTATATTAAATTTTACACCTCTTGAGAGTTTGATCAGTAACATTGTAAGATATGTTGTCACCCAAAGAGAAAATATAGAGTAAGGCCATTGATTCACTATAATAACAATATTAAACCACTCCCTTCTAGTTTTTTTGTCATGAAGAGAGGATACCCCGCATGCTTAGATACTACTAGATTTTTCTACCTTGATGGAACCAGTAATTAAATTAGGAGTTGTGGGAGTAAAAATACAATGATTCAGCATTGAGTTCACCATGTTATATGGGCTCAATTAAACACTCAAAATTTTTGTTGTAACAAGGTTCACCTCCTCGCACAATTCTACCTCTAAGAAGGCATTTGATTAAAGTGTTGTGAGTTTTAGTAAACTTACGGATAGATTGGGGAATTTAAATGGCATTTGTAAGGATATGTCGACCCCTAGCTTGAAAAAATTCATCCCCTATATTCTTTAAGCTAGTTTAGAGTCTAATTTTGCTAGATAGCATACAGAGGATGAGATCCTTAATCACAATATTGTATAAACCCTTGTGCAGTACAATTATATTCAACTAGGAGTTTTGATAATGATCCCCCGCATCTTATCCCATTGGCATCTCTGCAAACTCATACCTCTATTCAAAATGGCATACCCTTGTAGATAACCTAGATGGCATAATCTATAGCCATTGATGATTCACCTATCTTAAAGAATTAATTGACATAATCCTCCTTGTGATTTAAGTCGCCATGACATACGACATCACAATCACGACAAGTGCATCTAGGAAGGATAAATGTATAAAAGGATATTATAGCCCTTTTTATCCCACACATACCGTGTGGTAGACATAAAACATATTTAAAGGGAGAATACTCCCTTTCATAGTCGATCACCACTTTGTGATCTATTATACCATCGAATGGGGTTCGCATTCATATTTGTTGGAAACACAATGAGATGAGGTGGACACATTTTTTATACCTCACTCAAAGTAGTTTTTCCTACCTTGAATCTTGTGCCATTGATTTAACGGTTTCTCTCCTTGAATCACGTATTGCTCTGGAAGACTCTCAAACCAAATCATGGTGCAAATATCAAAGGAGATTTTTTGAAGGTTAAAGCAAAATGCTTAGGAGGAGAATTTGTCACTAAAATTTCTATAAAATAATATAAACTTTATTGAACAAATCATGAATTGTTAAGGTTAAATCAAGGTCAACGACCATTTGACCCAAACATTGTTTTAAAAATAAAATGGGGTAAATTTCCAACTAACTAAAGGAGGATTTACTAGATATGAAATCGAGAATTTGAGGGTAGAGTACCCTTGATGAATTTCTTAGAAACATTAACCTCTAACATGAAATAATGATTTTGTTGAAATGCATTCTGATTAAATTTTTTGGGTAGACTTTAAGGATAAATTCAATTATGTTCTGAAAGGCACCTTTTGGTAGATATTGAATACTTGGTAGAAAAATATGAAAAGCAATTTTTGGAAGAAATTGAATGTTTGTGAAAATAAATTTTGGTAGAAAATTGGTGGGAAATTTAGTTATTGTTGGTCATCAAATCTGCCTAGGAAAGGATCTGGGTAAGTGTATGCGCCCTAGACCTGGACCAACATTGAAAGGTCAAAGGGAAGAGATGCCCCTCATGCAAATCTTCGAAGAAAGGCTAGCTCCTATGCTAATCTACTTTGGTGTTTTGAGATAAGGGTGCAGGAAAGAGATAAAAGGATTTAGGGTTAGAGAAAGAAATAAAAAGGGGTAAGGGAAGAGAGATCGGTGATTTAAGGTGGGAGAGAACAGGAAGCATGATCACTAACTGATAGCTTGAATAGCAGCAAGGAACACCAAGAATAAATGAAAGAAATGCAACATTAACCTTCCTATGTATCCTTTGGGTGAGCTCATAGGGATTCTCCTTCTCCCTTTCATCAAAATTCAGGGTTTAGAGTAAAGAAAATTAGGACAAGCGAATGTAACAGAAACCACAACCCACCAGGCAGCATAAAAGAAAACCAATATAGCATTTTTCCTCTCCTATGTATCCTTCAGGCGATTTTCATGGTACAGTCCCCAATCGCACATCGGATTCAGGATTCAGAGTCTCAGTATACAAATGAAGAAAGACAAAAGAATCAAGTACAGAAGGCAGCATAAAAGAGATAAATTGAGCCTAAAGCTCTTTAGTATTAGTCGCAGGACATCAAGTTACACCAGCTTTCTAGCAGATAGTTCCCCCCACCTTCTACATTACAATGCCTGGGTTTTTATAGAGGACCCGACCCTCTGAGTCATTATTACACAGAACGACGAAGCATACTCTTGAGATCTGAGAAGTCGGCTCCTCATGACCCTTAGTACTGAGCTTTCAAATCCATTACCAGAACTAGCAACTGTGATCGAGTCAACCGCAGGAATATACATTGATGGGTCGTCTGAGTGTCCTCAATTTTTGGGTGCAATGCTCGAGTGACCGCCATGCTTGTCGGGCTCTCCTTTTAGGGACTAATACTTCGCTTTCAATTACCAAAAAATGAGCAACGAGCTTACCAGGAAAGTAAGAATGCATTTATGAGGCACTTGATCATCTCGAGAAAATACCCGGCTTGAAGCGCGTGCCCCTTTTCAGTCGCAAAAAAGCAACATGTCGTAATATCGCGACATTTCTATGTCTTCAGCTTGGTTCTTCTTCTTGCATCACAAAAATATGACATGTCGGGATATCGCGACACTTCTATGTCTTTGCCCTCTTTTGTTGCTTTTGGCCACGAAAACGTAACATGTCGCGATATCGCGACACTTTTCCTCCTTTGGTCGTGAGAATGCAACATATCGCGATATCGTGACACTTTTCCTCCTTTGGTCGCGAGAATGCATCATGTCGTGATATCGCGACACTTTTTGCTTCCTGCTATGCCTCCTTGCTTTCGATCGCAAAAATGTGAGATGTCACGATATCGCGATGCTTTTTCTTTCTTGCTCCTCTTGTCGCTCTAAGCCGTGAAAATGCAACATGTCGTAATATCGCGATGCTTTTTCTTTCTTGTTCCTCTTATCACTCTGAGCCATGAAAATGCGACATGTGTGATATCATGATGTTTTTTCTTTCTTGTTCCTCACGTCTCTCTGAGCCGCGAAAATGCAACATGTCGCGATATCGTGACACTTTTTCCTCTAGTCACGAGAATGTAACATGTCATGATATCGCGACTCTTTTCCTCCTTTGGTCGTGAGAATGCAACATGTCGCGATATTGTGACACTTTTTCCTCCTTTGGTCGCAAGAATGCAACATGTCATGATATCGTGACATGTTTTCCTTCTTGCTCTTTCCCCTTGTTGTGAGCCGCAAAAATGTGACATGTCATGATATTGCGACACTTTTCCTTGCTTGCTCTTTCTTGTCGCTTTTGACCACAAAAATGTGACATGTCACAATATCACAACACTTTCCTTTCTGGCTCTGCCTCCTTGCTTTTGGCTACGAAAACGTGACATGTCATGATATCACGACACTTTTCTTTTTGGCTCTGCTTCCTTGCTTTTGGCTGTGAAAACACGACATGTCACGATATCGCGACACTTTTCTTTCTGGTTCAGCGGAGCTATCCTCTTTGGCTTGTTTGGCAGTGAAGCTCTTCTTCTTCATTCTATGTACAAGGAGATGGCATTGAAATCCAAAATTGCTGCAACACTTACAAATACTTTCGAAGCAACAAAAAGAAATACTTTTGCAAAAGGAAACACTATACATAAAGAAATTTTTTATTTTTTTCTACCCCTCTATGCAATGTGACAAAATTATCAACATTCTTGGCGGCTCGCGGGGCATTTAGCTTGTCTAAATGCAGAGATCCTAGGAATTTATCCATTGGGCAATAGTCATTCCCAGGCCTTTATCCATTGGGAAACAGAGTCATTCCCAGGCCTTTATCCATTGGGCAATAGAGTCATTCCCATTATTCTCTGACTATCCACTGACAACATTTTTTTTTTTGTTTGTGCAAAAGCTCCTAAGCAACACTTAGCGCCTTTGGCACTTTATTTACTAGTCGGGCTATTTACAGTATTTACACAAAATTTTACGACATGATTGACATGCCGCAACCATAAACCCAGCTTCGGGTGCCTATCTGGTGAACCTGTAATGTTTGGACCAGATCTGATTGAACTTCAGTTGATCTTTGAAGTCCATTTGGATTCTTCTCGAAGTTGTCAATGTTGCGAATAGGGAGCAACATAGTGAGTTGTCGCTCCTACCAGTACCCGTACTATTGATGAAAGATGTGGAAAAAAAGTTCATCGCATGAAGGGCCTTTTGGGGTACTGGTTGGAATGATGACTGGAACCAATACCAAAATTCTGATGAATCTATTAACTGTGGGTTGGGTACAGGTTCTTCCATCCTCTTGATGTGATAACAGGGCTCCTTCGACAAAGAGTAATCTTCCAGGATCTCTTTAGGTTCATCCTGATGAGGCATGCTTAATGGATCCTGGCTGAACACCCACGTGCCATCCACTGGGATACAAGAAGGGTGCAAAAATGTGCCCTCTTTGTTCTCAGGCTCTACCACTTGAGTCTGCTCTTGTTCTTGGCCCATCTCCTGATGGAGACTGCAAGCGACCGTATTGTTCATCAATGGGGCAAAGCTTGCATATTCCCATCATTGGCCTTGGATGAAATCTGCCTCTTGAGCTCCACATGACTGCATCTCAGGCCTCTGCTCAGTATGAGGAGTCTGCCATGATGAATACTACATTGGATAAATAGGAGTAGTAATTATTGGGTTGGGTGATGGGGCTGCTCCCCACTGCCACTTTCTTGATAAGAGCAGAAGTTGTTCTGTTCACATTGCTTCCTCAAATATTTGAGGGAATATTTGCTCACCTGATCACATTATGAGGAGGCCTATGTCTGGGTGAAAGGCCCAAACATAGAAGAGGTGGGCTTGGGTGGGCATCGGTTGGATCTCCACTGGAATTCTCTTCCAAATTTTGCAGAATCAAACATTGAAGTCCATGATGCTCTCCAAAGATGCTCTCTTGATGGTGGAGAGGTACGTGAAAAGTTGGAAGGGGTCTTGAGAGCCATCAAATGTTCTAAATAGCACTCCCGCTAAGTCATCCCATGAGCAGATGCTTTTATGTCCAAGCAGTCTGTACCACTATAGTGCCCTCCCTTCCAGAGACAGGACCAGAAGTCTAATCATGACATCTTCATGGATTATGTCATGGAGGGGCGCTAAAGCAGCAACATCTTCAAGGTTCTCTCGGGCCATTCCCTTAGTGCCATTGTATTTCATCACTGTCTCCAAGGTGCTTTCAAGAATTTCATGGTAACTTTGGAGATTTAGAGGGCCACGATCATCCCAACTGGGATAGCTTACCCTTTCCATTACAGCAGCGATCTGTAGAGATCACGAATATCATCGCTAAGTCGAAGTTGCCAGGTGAACATTCTTTTCTCCGCTTGTTGTTGAGCAAGGTGCAGCAACAGTATTGTCATTATTGTCAACACAGTCAGATAGATCTGTTGATGCAGTGGACAGGAAGTTCAAAAGCTATTCAGATGTAGAAGACAGGAGTTCAAAGGTTATTCAGAGTATGTACAGTGATTTTCCAAGAAGACCAAAGTGGCCCATATGCAAAAGATCAAAAAAAAAAAAAACAAGAAAAGTGTCGCGATATCGCGACATATACAGTAGGCAATAAAAACTGTCACAATTTCGCTACATGTTGGAAGAGAGAGAAAAAGCAGGAAAAACTATCGTGATTTCGCGACATGTTGGAAGAGAGAGAAAAAGTAAGAAAATCTATCACGATTTCGCGACATGTTGGAAGAGAGAGAAAAAGTAGTAAAAACTGTCGCGATTTTGCAACATGTTGGAAGAGAAAAAGGCAAGTGGAAAAACTATCAAGATTTCACGACATGTTGGAAGAGAAAGAGAAAGCAGGAAAAAGTGTCACGATTTCACAAGTTCAAAGAAAGAGAACAAGTAAGAAAAGTGTCACGATTTCGTGACATGTCACATTTTCGCGACTAAAATAGGAGAGAGAAAGTAAGTTAGAAAAGTGTTGTGATTTCGTGACATGTCGCATTTTTGCGACTAAAATAGGAGAGAGAAAGTAAGTTTGAAAAGTGTCGCGATATCGCGACATGTCACATTTTCGTGACAAAAGAAAGAGAGGGAGGTCACGATTTTGCGATAAAAGCAGAAAGCAAGACTTCGAAAGCAGAAGTGTCATGATTTAGCGACAAAAGAAAAGAAGTAAAGCATGGAAGCAGAAGTGTCATGATTTCATGACAAAAGTAGAGAAGAAGACTTCAAAGGCAAAAGTGTCGTGATTTCATGACAAAAGCAAAGAAGCTAAGTACGGAAGCAAAAGTGTCACAATTTCATGACAAAAGCTAAGTTGAAGACTACGGAGGCAGAAGTGTCGTGATATCGCAACAAAAGCAAAGTCGAAGTCTATGGAAGTAGAAGTGTCGCGATATCACGACAAAAGCAAAGACAAAGTATACAGAGGCAAAAATGTCATGATATCACGACAAAAGAAAATACGAAGTCTATGGAGGCAAAAATGTCACGATATCACGACAAAAGAATAGAGAAAGTGTACGGAGGTGAAAGTGTCGTGATATCGTGACGTTGTATTTTTGTAGCAACAGTAACAAAAGAAGCTACAGATCGCGATAGGTCATAAATGCGCAAGTCAAGAAGGAGAACCCAACTGAAATGAGAAGTATGATAGTGGACCGACATCACTATGGCGGTTATAGGGTCTGTCCAGAATGAAATCATCAAGCGATGGATAAACATAACATCTTCTTGAGTTGAAGCCGACGAAGACCGATGACAGTCGACTAAAATTAGGGTTTATAGTTGTTATGAAAGCTGACTAAGATTAGGATTTATAGCTGACTAAGATTAGGGTTTTCATCATAAAAATATTGTTATAAAAGGAGGGCTATTTGGAGAATTGAAGTGAAGTCGAATGTGTGTGAAATACGGTCGTTGTGCATAGAGAGCAAGTCATGTCGAATCGTGCTAAGTGCAAAATTTGCAAAGAGAGCAGAGTGCGCAAAAGGGAGAAGATGATCATGAAGTTCAACTGTAACGAAGTAGAGTGTGTGAAGTGATTACGTAGAGAGAGCAGAGTGCACAAAGAATGCAAAGGTGAAGAAGACCAGTCAGGGTCTTGCAAAAGCAAAGATAAATAAGGGGTTGGTGCTCCTTTCTGTTGGTGTAGATAAATAAGGGGTTGGTGCTCCTTATAGTGGGTTCTGGTAAATTGATTATAAATTTTGTGCTTTGCAAAGGTTGGATTTGGATGGTCATCCAAGAATACAATTTTTGAGTAGCCACATTGGTGAACCTCGTTAAATCTTGTGTTGTGTGATGCTCTTTTGTTATACTTGTTATATCTAGTAATAAGTTTTAATTGTTGCGGTATTAAAAGCACAACACTAACAATTTGTATTAGAGCTAAGTTCTTGTACAAGCGTAATCGGCTAGGGTGATCTTGGAAGTAACACAATGGCAGGTGGTGAAGGCTTCTCATCAAACAAAGCACCATTGTTTGACGGATCTAATTACGCTTTCTGGAGAATCAAGATGTAGACATGTCTATGTGCTTTGGGATACGACATATGGGATTCAGTAGTTAGTGGATACACAATACCCATCACTCTTCCAAAAGAGGATGACAAAAAGAAACTATTTAAAAATAACTCAAAAGCAAAGAATGCTATCATGTGCGGATTAGCAGACAGTGAACTAGTAAAGATCATGAGCTGTAAAATGGCAAAAGAAATATGGGACAAACTAAGAATTATTTATGAAGGAGATGATAAGATCAAGGAGGCCAAGTTATAGACACATCGAGCTCGGTTCGAAGCATTAAAGATGAATAATGATGAAAACATTGAGGCATATATGCTGAGAGTTAATGGAATCATTAATGCAATCAGAGGACTCGACGAGGATATCGAAGACTCTACCATCATGAAAAAGGTATTAATATCTCTTCCTCAAAGGTTTGATTCTAAAGTCTCAATGATAGAAGAAGCTAAAAATCTAAATTATTTTAGTATAAATGAGATGTATGGTTCTTTGACTACATATGAGATGAGGATAGGAAGATCTATACCCACAGACAGAGAAGCGGTTTTTAAAGCCCTTAAAAATAAAAATGCAAAACAAGAGTTCGAGGAAGAAGAGACATCAGATGAAATGGAAGCAAACTTTGTTAGAAAACTAAAAATGGAAAAAGGAAAATACAGAGGAAAGCTACCATTTAAATGTCTCAACTGTGGAGGCGTTGGGCATTTTGCGACTAAATGTCCACTTAATGAGAAGAACAAAAATGATGAAGGATCACACCAAGAAAGAAGTGACTGGAAGAAGAAAACAAATTTCAAAAAAGGCAACTTCAAGAAGAAAGTTTCATCTCCAGGAATGCTAGTTCATCAGAAGACAGCTTCGGTGAGGATTCTAAAGAGGAAACAAGTGAAGCTCTTTTCATGGCATTTGAAGAAGTAAAATCATAAAAGGAAGAAGGAGTGAACTCTAAAGTATGTGGTGAAAACCCTGAGGCTAAAGTAGATCTAGAAGGTGAGTTGATCTCTACACTTGAAGAGTGGAAAATAGAGAGGAAAAAGAATAAGAAAATTTCAAAAAAGCTTGAGGATGCAAATGAAATCATAACCAGTCTAAAAGTATAGACAGAAGAATACAAAAAAATATTTGAAGATCTCGAAGTACAAATTACCATGAAAATAGATTATTGCTGCAAACTAGAAGAAGAGAATGTTGGTTTACGGATGCAGATAGAAGATATGAATCACAAAATTAGTTGCTATCACAAACGCGAAGAAATTTCTATGAAGCTAGATAAGATTATAAATGACCAAAGGCCTGCAGGAATCAAATTTGGTCTGGGTTTCGTCGAAGGAGAATCATCAAATGGATCAAAGGCCAGAAATATAGAATCCATAAATAATGAAGATAAGAAACAAGTTGATCAAGGAAAAATGTCTCATGAAAAAGAAAGCAATAATGCCAAGCATGAAAGGAGAATTGACAATGATGGATTCACCAAAGTCACACATCAAATAAGAAGACCTATGGCTCCTACGGCAACATGGCAAAGACCATCACCCAGGTTCAATTATCCCTTTTCTGATTTTTGTTTTAAATGCAATGGCTATGGACATAAAATCTCATACTACAAATATAATTTAAGACCAAAGAATTTCACCAGTAGAAATGTTTTTTCTCCTTTGATGAATTATACAATAGAATGTTATAACTATCATAATTTTGGACACATTGCAAGAAACTGTAGAAGTACATTTGCATCAAATCAGTTTCAGGGAAGAAAATTTCAACCAAATAAGATAAGACAAATAGAAAACTTCTCGAAAAACATGCACAAGCTATTGATAAGGGAAAGGCAAAACAAGAGCCCAAAACTACTATCAAAACGGAGTGGAAATAAAAAGAACGACTTAAGGAAGAAAAGGAATCCTTAATCGTACAAACAGTATTTAAAGCATAGAATAAATATGTACCATGGATACTTGATAGTGTATGCTCCAGTCATATGACAGGTGACAAACAGAAATTTGAGAAGTTACAGAAATATGAAGGTGGTTCAATAAAGTTTAGAAATAATGATGGAGCTAAGATCGTTGGCAAAGGTTCAATTAAAATTAGTGACGAAAAAATTAAGTCAGAAGAAGTCTTGTTTGTGGATGGTTTGAAACATAACTTGTTGAGCGTAAGTCAGATTTGTGATAAAGGTCGTGAAGTAGTTTTTAAGAAGCAGGGTTGTGAAGTCGGAAAAACAAACAATGGAAAATTGATAGCAACTGGATCAAGGACATCTGGCAACCTGTACACGCTCTTAGAGACTTCAGAAGGAGCTTGTTTTATTGGACAGAAGAAGAAAATTGGTTGTGGCACAAGAGACTCGGTCATATCAATTTTGATAATCTAGTAAAAATCAACTCAAAAAGGGCAGTGAGAGATATTCCCACCATCAGCAAACCTACAAACAGCATTTGTGCTTCATGCCAAAAGGGGAAGCAAACTAGAGTCACATTCAAAACAAAATAGTACTACACAAGCAAACCTTTGGAACTAATACACACTAATTTATGTGGACCCATGAGAACACAAAGCATAAATGGTGACAAATATTTTATGTTGTGCATTGATGACTATTCCAGAATGACATGGATATTTTTCTTGAAGCATAAATCAGAAGCTTTTGAAATGTTCAAGACTTTCAAAAACCAAGTTGAGAATGAAACAAGAAAGAGGATCAAATATTTAAGATCAGATAGAGGAGGAGAATTCATTTCAGAGGAGTTTACAGAGTACTATGAAAAATACGGTATTAGGAGACAGTTTTTAGCATCCAGGACACCTCAGCAGAATGGAGTGGTAGAAAGAAAGAACAGGACGGTGCAGGAAATGACACAGACTATGTTGGCTGAAAGCAGAGTAGCAGATAGATTTTGGAAAGAAGCAGTCCATACTACGGCGTATATCCAAAATAGGTACATGCTGAGAACACATGAAAGCAAAACTCCTTATGAGTTGTGGTTTGATAAAAGGGCAACAACAAAATACCTCAAAGTTTTTGGCAGCAAGTGCTACATCAAAAGAACTGAAGATAATCTTGGTAAGTTTGAAGATAGAGCGGATGAAGGTATTTTTGTTGGTTATTCATCAAAAACCAAAGCTTACAAATGCTACAACAAAAGGCTAAAGAAAATTGTGGACAGTGTCGATGTTAAATTTTATGAAGGTAGAGAATGAGTAATTAGCTATGAAAAGAACTACCCAATTTATGAAGAGGTTTTTGAAGGAGATGAGGAAAATGAAACAAAAAAGATACAAAAAATTGACTCAGATGATTTAAGTTGTGATTCGGAAGTGGAAGAAAATAAGAAATTCAAAACAGCAAATTGGTAGAAAAATCATCCTAGAGAGCAAATAATTGGAGACCCCAAAGTTGGTGTTCAGACAAGAAGAAGAGTAGTAAGTAACTACTCTCTATTATCCAACATTGAGCCCAAAAATGTTGTTGATGCAAGCAAAGATGAAAGTTGGATGAAGAAAATAAATGAAGAATTAGATCAGATCGAGAAAAATGAAACTTGGGAATTAGTACCTAGACCTGCAAATAAAAATATAATTGGGACTAAATGGATTTTTCGAAACAAATTGAATGAAGATGGACATGTAGTCAGAAATAAAGCGAGATTGGTATGTAAGGGTTATGCACAAGTTGAAGGCATTGACTTTGAGGAAAATTTTGCACCAGTAGCTAGACTAGAGTCAATTAGAATGTTTCTGGCTTTAGCAGTCTACAAGAATTTCAAAGTTTATCAAATAGATGTGAAATCAATGTTTTTGAATGGGAAACTTGAAGAAGAGGTTTATATTGAGCAACCAGATGGTTTCCAACTTGGTGATGATCCCAACTTGGTTTGCAAGTTGAATAAAGCATTATATGGCTTAAAACAGGCACCCCGAGCATGGTATACAAGGCTATACAACTATCTCACTCAACAAGGGTTTAAGAAAGGTATGGTGGATAGTAATTTGTATGTCAAAATAGAAAATGGGCATCTTATTGTTCTTGTTGTATACGTAGATGATATCATATTTGGCAGCAACAAAGATGAGTCGTGTAAATATTTAGCAAATAAGATGCACAAAGAATTTGAAATTTCAATGATTGGTGAACTTGCATATTTCCTCGGGTTGCAAGTTAATCAAAATAATAAGGGCATATTTATTTCTCAAGTTAAATATGTGAAAGAGATGTTAAAAAAGTTCACAATGGAGGATTGTAAGCCAGATAGCACTCCCATGACGACAAAGTGCAAGTTGAGCAAGGATGACAAATCTCCACCTATTGATCAAACCATGTACAGATCTATGATTGGGAGCTTACTATACCTGATAGCTACCAGACCAGATATTTTACAGGCAGTATGTATGGTAGCATGATTTTAGGTTAATCCCAAGGAGACTCATGTGACAGCAGTGAAGAGGATTCTTCGGTACCTCAAGGGTACTATGGAGTATGGGTTATGATATTTGAAAGGTAAAGACTTCACCCTTATTTCGTATTCAGATGTAGATTGGGCAGGAGGTGTCGATGACAAAAAGAGTACTAGTGGAAGTGCATTATATCTTGGAGACAGATTGGTCACGTGGCATAGTAAGAAACAAGAGTCAATTTCTTTATCGACAGCAGAGGTAGAATATATTGTAGCGACAACATGTTGTACGCAGGTATTGTGGATGAAACAAACACTAAAAGATATTGGTATTGTACGAAAGCAGAAGTGTCGTAATTTTGAGACAAAAGCAGAGAAGAAGACTTCGAAGGCATAAGTGTCACGATTTCATGACAAAAGCAAAGAAGCTAAGTACGGAAGCAGAAGTGTCACGATTTCACGACAAAAGCTAAGTTGAACACTATGGAGGCAGAAGTGTCGTGATATCACAACAAAAGCAAAGTCGAAGTCTATGGAAGCAGAAGTGTCGCGATATCACGACAAAAGCAAAGACGAAGTATATAGAGGCGAAAATGTCACGATATCATGACAAAAGAAAATATGAAGTCTGCGAAGGCAAAAATGTCACGATATCATGACAAAATAATAGAGAAAGCGTACGAAGGCGAAAGTGTCATGATATCGCGACATGTATTTTCATGGTAATAGCAACAAAAGAAGCTACAAAGGCAGAAATGCCACGATTTCATGATAGGTTGTAAATGCACAAGTCAAGAAGGAGAACCTGACTGAAATGAGAAGTATGATAGTGGACTGACATCACTATGGTGGTTACAGGGTCTATCCAGAATGAAATCATCAAGTGATGGATAAACTAAACATCTTCTTGAGTTGAAGCCGATGAAGACCGATGACAGTCGACTAAAATTAGGGTTTACAGTTGTTATGAAAGTTGACTAATATTAGGGTTTTCATCATAAAAATATTGTTATAAAATGAGGGTTGTTTGGAGAATTGAAGTGAAGTTGAATGTGTGTGAAATACGGTCATTGTGCATAGAGAGCAAGTCATGTCGAATCGTGCTAAGTGCAAAATTCACAAAGAGAGCAGAATGCGCAAAAGGGAGAAGACGATTGTGAAGTTCGACTGTAACGAAGCGGAGTGTGTAAAGTGATTGTGCAGAGAGAGCAGAGTGCACAAAGAATGCAAAGGTGAAGAAGACTAGTCAAGGTCTTGCAAAAGCAAAGATAAATAAGGGGTTGGTGCTCCTTTCTGTTGGTGCAGATAAATAAGGGGTTGGTGCTCTTTACAGTGGGTACTGGTAAATTGATTGTAAAGTTGGTGCTTTGTAAAGGCTAGATTTGGATGGTAGTCCAAGTAGTCAATTTTTGAGGAGTAGCCACATTGGTGAACCTTGTTAAATATTGTGTTGTGTGATGCTCTTTTGTTATACTTGCTATATCTAGTAATAAGTTTTAATTGTTGCGGTATTAAGAGCTATAAATTTAAGTTTAAAGAGCTACACTGATTCACCCCCCCTCTCAGTGTCATTGTAATACTAACACTTGTGAGGTCAAGGTTGCTCACCAAACCTTGATTCCTCTAGGATATTCTTATTTCAGCTTTAAATGGCACCTACGATCAAGAAATCTGGATCTTCAGCTCAGTCAAAGTCGCTAGGTGATTTTTCTAGATGAAGGCAAGCCAGAGATTCACCAACTCAAGCTTCCTTAAAACATGGGGACTTTTGGCATGAAAGCACAGGTTTAGGTACCGATCTCTACGACTTAGATGTTTTTGGGTTGAACAGAGTCGCCAGATGCTAGGAGTCTTTCGGTAATGAGAGCATCGATTATCACTACCACTCAGAAGGTGAGACTGACCGGGTCACACCAGGAACTGGTTAGAACTACTGGCCCCGATGAAGACGGGTTTGATATTTGCTCTTAAAATATGGGACCTTGGTCCCACCGGGCATGCCAAAACTGTTGGTCATAAAATTTGCCTAGGAAAGGATCTGGGTAAGTGTATGCGCCCTAGACCTAGACCAACATTGAAATGCCGAAGGGAAGAGATGCCCCTCATGCAAATATTCAGAGAAAGGTCGACTCCTATGCTAATCTACTTTGGTGTTTTGAGATAAGGGTGCAGGAAAGAGATAAAAGGAGTTAGGATTAGAGAAAGAAATAAAAAGGGGTAAGGGAAGAGAGATCGGTGATTTAAGGTGGGAGAGAACAGGAAGCACGATCACTAACTGACAGCTTGAATAGCAGCAAGGAACACCAAGAATAAACAAAAGAAACGCAACGTTAACCTTCCTATGTATCCTCTGGGCGAGCTCACAGGGATTCTCCTTCTCCATTTCATTGAAATTCAGGGTTCAAAGTAAAGATGATTAGGACAAGTGAATGTAACATAAACCACAACCCACCAAGTAGCATAAAAGAAAACCAATATAGCATTTTTCCTCTCCTATGTATCCTTCAGGTGAGTTTTAGGGTACAGTCCCCAATCGCACATCGAATTCAGGATTCAGAGTCTCAGTATACAAATGAAGAAAGACAAAATAATCAAGCATAGAAGGTAGCATAAAAGAGAGAAATTGAGCCCAAATCTCTTTAGTATTAGTCACAGGACATCAAGTTACAGTAGCTTTCTAGCAGATAGTTCCCCCCACCTTCTACATTACAATGCCTAGGTTTTTATAGAGGACCCAACCCTTTGAGTCATTATTACACAGAACGGTGAAGCATACTCTTGAGATCTAAGAAATCAGCTCCTCACGGCCCTCATGACTGAGCTTTCAAATCCATTACCAGAACTGGCAATTGTGATTGAGTCAACCATGGAAATATACATTGATGGGTCGTCTGAGTGTCCTCGATTTTTGGGTGTAATGCTCGAGTGACTGCCATGCTTGCCAGGCTCTCCTTTCAAGGACTAATACTTCGCTTCCAATTGCCAAAAAATGAGCAACGAGCTTACCGGGAAAGTAAGAATGCATTTATGATGCACTTGATCATCTTGGGAAAATACCCGACTTGAAGTGCGTGCCCCTTTTTAGTCACGAAAAAGCAACATGTCGTGATATCACGACATTTCTATGTCTTCAGCTTGGTTATTCTTCTTGTATCACAAAAATACGACATGTCGGGATATCATGACACTTCTATGTCTTTGCCCTCTTTTGTTGCTTTTGGCCATGAAAACGCAACATGTCGCAATATCACGACACTTTTCCTCCTTTGGTCGCGAGAATGCAACATGTCGCGATATCGTGACACTTTTCCTCCTTTGGTCGCAAGAATGCATCATGTCGCGATATCACGACACTTTTTCCTTCCTGCTATGCCTCCTTGCTTTCGGCTGCAAAAATGCAATATGTCGCGATATCGTGACACTTTTTATTTCTTGCTCCTCTTATCGCTCTAAGCCGTGAAAATGTGACATGTCGCGATATCGCGACGCTTTTTCTTTCTTGTTCCTCTTGTCGCTCTGAGCCACGAAAATGTGACATGTGTGATATCATGATGCTTTTTCTTTCATGTTCCTCTTGTCGCTCTGAGCCACGAAAATGCAACATGTTGCAATATCGTGACACTTTTTCCTCCTTTGGTCGCGAGAATGTAACATGTCGCGATATCACGACACTTTTCCTCCTTTGGTCATGAGAATTCAACATGTCGTGATATCACGACACTTTTCCTCCTTTGGTCGCGAGAATGCAACATGTCGTGATATCATGACACCTTTTCCTTCTTGCTCTTTCCCCTTGCTGTGAGCCGCAAAAACGTGACATGTCACGATATTGCGACACTTTTCCTTGCTTGCTCTTTCTTGTAGCTTTCGGCCGCAAAAATGTGACATGTCGCAATATCGTGAAACTTTTCTTTCTGGCTCTGCCTCCTTGCTTTTGGCCGCAAAAATGTGACATGTCGTGATATCGCAACACTTTTCTTTCTAGATCTGCCTCCTTGCTTTTGGCCACGAAAACGCGACATGTCATGATATCGCGACACTTTTCTTTCTAGTTCAGCAGAGCTATCCTCTTTGGCTTGTTTGGTAGTGAAGCTCTTCTTCTTCATTCTATGTACAAGGAGATGGCATTGAAAGCCAAAATTGCTACAACACTTACAAATACTTTCGAAGCAACAAAAAGAAATACTTTTGCAAAAGGAAACACTATACATAAAGAAATTTTTAATTTTTTTCTACCCCTCTATGCAATGTGACAAAATTGTCAACAGTTTCAATTTTGTAAAGTAGTACAAACTTGTAGATTTTTTTTTTTTAATTTACATGATTGAATCAGTAGCCACCACAAATTCGGGCAGGTTTTTTGGCTTTTATGGCTGCCACATTATTCTATGCTATCCACCCTGAAATCCACCACACAGATCTTCATGCATTCCTCCCCTGTAACCACCATGCCACAATCATTTTAAACCTTTTACGTCTTTGAAAGCACCAAGAAAGGGACAAGTGTTCAGTTTGGCAAGGCCCAATATTTAAACCTTGGACCTCCACCCCCTTACAGGGTTTGGTCAAACCAATTGGTCTACACCTCGGACCTTACTTGTAGATATCTTTAATGTAAATATTTTTATCAAATTTCTAGATAGATTGAGTTAGCATGTAGGGAGTAGCTATTATCTTAATTAGATTGAGGCTCTTTATGTTGTAATAATGGATGGAAGTTCTATTCTTAATGAAATTAATAATATTTCCTCTTCACATACTTAATATAGCCACATAGTGACCCTTATGAAAATTGAATGTGAAGCAATCTTGAAGAATGAATAGGATTTCATTCTCAAAGAAATTATGGGGTTCCCTCTTTGCTAATCGGTGAGTTTTCTCCTTAATATGAATCCGATGATCATTCATAAACATGTAGATTTAAAAATTTGTGATATTCTTATGTAATGTATTGATGGCTTAGAGAAAGAAAATGTGAAAATTCCTTAATTGCATCATGATTGAAAAAGAAATAGTTTGACTCCTTTAAATTGTATAACTGATGCAGGAACATCCAGCGGTGTAAGAGTGATCTTGCATCACCAAAAATTGTGTTTGTTTCATTTTATTCTGAATTTTGTTTAGTTTTTTAGAGGATGGATAAGTAGACCCAATGCCAAAATAATCATCCCAATATCTTGAGCGGTTTGGGAGATATGTAAATTTTAAAACTAGTGAAAATCTTGCTAGTAAAACTTGGAGGTCAATTTTGAAGGCCTTAGAGGCCTTTTTAAGGGCTGAAATATGGTGGTATTATGTTTACACATAATAACAAGCCGCAAACCCCTTCGAGATATTTTTGAAAACATGCGTCAATAGTCGTTTCGAGCAACAAGCGATGAGTTATGACCTCAGGAAGTTTGCCCTCAAAATTGAAGGCAAAAAAAGGTGGGAAAAGAAAAAATAGGGTATTTGAGGGGGAATTTTGAATTTGTAATCAGTTGGTCTCTGTAAGCTCTACTTTTAGAACAGTAATACAAGAAAATCTTTGGCTCATTTTGCATTTTCTTTGCTTTATGTGGATTGTATGTGGTTTTTTTAATGCAACTCTACTTCAATAAATGAGAGAGGATCAATGGGATGTCTTTCTATATTTGTATTTATGACATTTTAAATTTATTAAATGAGAGGAGAAACATATTTTGGAGGTTGGGTTTATTCCTCATGAGGGTTCCTAGGATATATATTGTGTAACTATATTTTGTGGTTTGTCTCTGATGTTCCATATGGATGTTGAATTTACTTTCTAATGTGGTATTAATTATATATATTATAAATGTTGTAATCAATTAGTATAGATGGTTATTGAATTTTAATTACTTTCCATTAAGAAGTGTTTTACTTCATAGTTGATATGTATTCCCAAAGAGTATGATGTAATGAATCATATGTCTTGCTTTATTGATTATACATGGTCTTTCATTTAGATGGAAATATAAATGGAATTATGTTGTGATAATTATTTTATAAACACTTATGGATGCTATAACCTAAAAGTACTATAGTAATAAAATGTAAAATGATAACTAATTTAGTATAATTCGAGTTGAAGCTTGAAGGGGTTGAAGCCCATAGATTGTAATTTATGCTTGAGTTGTAGCTCAAAAAAAGCCTTACATTTTGAGTAGTAGCTCGAATGTACATGTGGAGTAGGGGCTCACATGTTGATGTAAAAATACCTCATGGTAATGTAATTTATATAACATAAGGGATACCTTATATTAGAAAGGTGTTCGATAATTAATAAGATCAAATAATTTTTAAGTATGAGAGGGGAAGATAATTATGCTTAAGGCAATTATTCCAAAGTCTGTGTAATTTTATCACGTGGAGTGATATTTGTATTAGTTGCCCCATAATGAAGATGAGGGTATTAACTAGGTAATAAATATTTGATGATCCCTCATGTAGGTGGATACTCAATCTTCAAGGCATGTATTCATATCATAGTAGCGATATGAAGGCTTCATACCATCATAGCGGCATGAAGGTTTTGTAGAAGTTTATCACTTCTACTCAAGACTGACTCTGACCAAGTCTTAATATCTCTTGATATTGATGCCTTGGTAAATTACAATCCCTTTGAAATGACTTCATCTTATATCATGATTATGTTCTTCACTCTTTGGAAAATAAATAAATGAAAAAAAAAACCTAAGTGGATGGGTAGTAACAATTGGGGTTGTTACATTAAGACTATCCTTCTCATTTAAATACGAGCTAGTCTTCCTTATATAGGCTTATGAGACATTGTAGTAACATTGTACAGGACCCAATTGCTCCATTTTTAACTAACTAAAATGTATTTACAAAACCCACTACCTAATATTTACAAGGGGTCTATTTTAAAGGAGCTATCTTAACTAACCAACTAAAATATCAATGAACAATTTTTCTTATTTACAAACTAGGCTACGAAAAATCCATGTTGAAGGACATCGTAGAACTTCTTATTTTAGTCTACTGGAAGCTATTTAAACCATTGGTATATCTATTAAAATTCTTCATAATATTTCTCATAACACTTTAGACTTCTATCTAATCTACCATTTGCAATTTAGCAATAAAACAAGACTGTAACTCTAAACCAAAAAACTCCTTTTTTCTAGATTACACTCTCACATAGCAGTAAGAGCATTTTGATTCTTATTCTTCATGATAACAAAAATATGAAGATATTATAAAGAACATACATCACTAACTCATAACAACCAAATTCACTATCACAAAGCTATCAACACCATAATATTTCATTCATTTAATGCTTGCATTGAATTCCAAAAGAATCGACATAATTACAAGAGTTTCTTTTACTTCATACAAGTAATTATTCTTATACATTACATGATTCCACATTGAAATCTAGTCTGTGGACACTACATTTTATCAGGTTTTTTAGAGCTACATTTTAGAAGCTCTCATAAGAAGTTTAGAAATGCTACAATCTCTTTTTCTGCTTCCAGAGAAAATTATCACCGTGAAGGAAGAACTTGGTTAAGTTCCTTTAGTGTCTTTGATGTTTCCTTCTCGAACCAAAGAGATGTGGTTGTTGTAAGAGATTTGGATAGCCCCTTACTAATGACAATAGAATCCTATAGCAAATCCATAAAGTTAAGGATGCAAATATGCCATAACAAACCAGAAGCTTTTTCATTCAAGCTCATTGACTAATTTCATTCCATCATTATTACAGTCATAAAGGAAAAATTATGAGCTACTAAGCATTACTCACACAACATCAATTTCTTTAAATACGGTTCTAATTGTAAAGGCTCATCTAGTTAAAAATCCAAACCAACATATCACCCATATGAACCAAAGCCACAACATGCAATTCTTTTATCTGGTAAAGAACTTCCACAAACCCATGAATTAATTAACCAACTGACGACACATAAAAATAACATCTAACTTTTAATGTTTACTACATAGTTTCTACATTTGATACTTACAGGAAGATTCCTTCTAATAGCACCTAAAGTAAAGTCTCACACAATGAAGGGCAACCACACTACCCTTCCTTGACTCCTTACACTAATACAAGACACAAGTCAAATAAATTTTTGGATCACAAGGTTTCCTTAGATTCACAATGCCAACTCCAAGTAACTGCAACTAAACACTATCTCCAAAGATATTTTGTAAATACTCTCTCACTGTCATAGAATTGTACGCTTTTGGGTTGAAGTAAAAAATCTCTAAAATATTTTCTCTAGGAAGCTAAGATACACAAGCCCCTACCAAGGTATTCAAGGCACCTCTGGTCTATAACTTCCCACCACCTACTATTCTTCCAACCCATTTTACCACCATATTCTCAAGACAACGAAAAGGTTACATAATACATTTCTAGAAATAAAAATCCTCCTAAAATGTATTTGGAAACAACTCAACAACCAAATATATAGAGAGATCTTGCTTTTATAAAACACAAAGTAATATAATACCAAAACATAAGCACACAAAACCACAAATGTTTGGTATTAAATATAAGCATAAGGTAACTTGACTACCTGGTCCTTCATTGAGTATATCCTAGTGATCTCCACTATGCGCTTCCTTATCCATCCTCCCTTCCAAAACTATCTTCTTTTTCTCCTTATTTTCCCTCTATCTCACTCCACAAAATCTTGTTGTGATCTTTGTCCTCCCTCCTATTCAACCATCTTCAGATTGGTTGGTCTTGTCAAGCCTTCTCCACCAAATCTTGTCCCTATGGCCAACATCGTGCGTGAATCACAACCAACACTACCCTTTGCATTTGGTAGTAAATAACTTACGTAACCACAAAGCAACATTGAAGAACAAAGACAACCATATCCATTTCAGCTAAACTAAAGTCATCACAATATCAAATTCCAATAAATCATGCTTTTTAAATAAATATCAATATCTACAATACTTCAAACATTAGTTTTCTTATATTTCTTTTCTTTATGAAGAGTGGATCCTTCGGCAACTCAAGTCTATCTTCCATAACAAGTTTTGAATGACAAAGGAAACCTTTAGAGTAATAAAACTAGCACCAAGGACATAAGCATATATATGTGTATGTATATATATATATATATATATTCAAAAAGATAAGGCATTCCAAAGTAAAGACAAAAGAAATGAACCTTTATCCAAAAGTCTATCAATCAAACAGTTGTCAACCAAAATCCTTTTCCATGAAATTCAAACCAAAATTAATCTTTCTTTTTTTCCTCATCGACATTTTTGTTTACCACAAACAACCTCATTTTTTATGGTGCATTCTCTCACACAAATATGCATCAAACAAAAATCCATAAAGTATGCAACTACATGAAATTATTTTATGTCTTCCTTGGGGTTGTTGTCTTTAAGAGCATTCATATTTCCCTTTTAAACATCCCACACTCAATGGTCGATCTTTCTTTGACCTATTAAAAATGATCATTCCTACAAATGAGCAATTTCCATTAGCAACATCCATTCATTCATGATATCATTATTTGCAACATCTAGTCATAAAATTATCAATCATCTAGTCAACAAGATTCATAATATTCTCTACAAAACATGCCTCTCTGCTGCAATACATTTTGACAAAATTAATCATTCCATCTAGAGATAACCTGGCCAAAATATAAATCCAACATGTAGAAAAGTCCTCCAAGGGAGGGTCATGACATCCCCTCCCTTAGGCTTAACACGGTCCTCTGTGTAATCTCAAAGTTTAACAAAAAAACATTACATTGAATACTCAAACAAGAATTGGAAATGTTTCTAGATATCTATGGAAAAACGATCCCAATAGAAATTGCATTGCTCCATAATCTCTTTTTGCATTTACTTGGATAAAAACTCAAGGATCCTTACTATTCAAACCTCTATAGCCTTTGGTTTTTCCATATACAAATTAGAAAAGTCCCACACATGTTCAGAGTTAGCCACATATTTCCTAAAAAAATAAATGTGAAAGGTGTCATGAATCTTGGACAAACTGGGTGGTAAGGCAAGTTGATATGCCATAGGGCTAATATTCTCTATAATTTCAAAGGGTCCAACAAAGCGAGGATCCAATTTTGTGGACATAATAGCGCTCTTCATTGGTCTTACCCTTAAAAACACTCTATCACCTACATTGAACTCATGATATGTCCTCTTCAAATTGACATAACTCTTTTGTCGATCTGTGACTTCTTTCAAACGTCCTCTAATCATCCTTAATTATTGCTCCATTTCTTTGACCATGTCTAGACCAAGTACAATCTGGTCTTCTATATTATCTCTTGATAAGGGGGTTCTACATCTCCTACCCTAAAACACTTCAAAATGGGCCATCCCCAAGGTTGTATGGCATCCATTAGTGTAGGAAAACTCCACTAGATGTATGTAGTCCTTCCAATGGGTCTTTTGATCCATATAGTACATGCAAAGCATGTCCTCTAATACTTGGTTCACTCTCTCGATCTATCCATGAGTTTCAAGATGATAATTAGAGCTCATATTCAATCTAGTTCCAATGGCATGATGCAAGGCTTGCCAAAACTCGAATGTAAATCTCGAGTCCCTATTAGATATGATTACTTCTAGAAAACCATGAAGTCAAAATACCTCTCTATAAAATATATTAGCCACAATCATAGCATCATCTTTAGTGTTTTTAGGTATAAAATACGCAACCTTGGTTAATATATCGACCACCACTTGATCTCTTTTCACTTTATCTTCCATGACCTGAAAGCTATCACAACCTCTTTTTGAGAGAGCACTCCTCCCAAACCTTCCAAAGATGCATATGTACATACAAAAAAAATTCCTTGAGAATCAGGTACCTTTAAAATAGGTGGTATGGTAAGTTTTTTCTTAAGCAATAAAAAAGTTGATTTACACTTATCTGACCACTTGAATTCCTTCTCTTTCATTTGTAGGTTAGTCATTGGAGAGGGGATCTTGGCATAGTATTTCAAATAATGTCTATAGTATCCATTCAACCCTAAGAAGCTTCATATTTTTGTCACACTTGTGGGCAGTAGCCAATTTAGAATAACCTCTATTTTCTTAGGATCTACCACAATCCCTTCTACTAAAACAATGTGTCCCAGATATTGCACTTCCAACACATAAAACTCACACTTGGATAAATTTCCATACAACTAATTTTTCCTTAGTAGTTCCAACACAACTCTAAGGTGTTTATCATGCTCCACCCTATTTTGGGAATAAATCAAGATATCATCCAAGAATACCAACACAAATTTATCCAAATGCTTCCTAAAGATATTGTTCATCAAATTCATAAATGCAAATGGATCATTTGTTAAACCAAAAGGTAAAATCATGAACTCATAATGTCCATAGTGAGTTTTAAATGTTGTCTTGTGAGTATCCTCCTCTCAGATCCTTGGTTTGTGGTATCTAGATCAACCTTTGAAAATATTGTTACATCCTTTAGCTAATCAAAGAGATCTACGATATTGGGTAGGGGATATCTATTTTTGACATTTGTCTTCTTTAACATCCTATAATATATACATAACCTTAAGGAACCATTATTTTTTTGAAGAACATGTGCTTATACTGAGAGGGGGGTGAACAGTATAAGATAAAACATTTTGCTTTTCAATCCATATGATAACATCAGCAATATTAAAGCAGTAAACATCACACAAAGCATCACACACATGAGAGACATGATTTAACATGGTTCACCCAATGTGGGCTACTCCACAAAGAAAATATTCCTTATAAAATTTTCTCAAATAAATTCTCTTGGGAATCCTTTCCCTATTACAATGTTTATGGACCTCTATCCAAAGGAGACACCAATCCCCTAATCAAGTTCATGGATCTCTATCCACAAGAGACACCAATCTCCTTTGCTCTGGCTAGTGATCTTCTAGAAGAATTTCCACCTCCACTGCACTGGCTAATGGATCTCTATCCACTGAAGACTCTTGTCCCCACTCAGAAGACCTATCCTCAAGCCCTGGCTAATGGATCTCTATCCATTGGAGACTATCATCCTCTATACTCTACCACCTCCAAAACTCTATCTCAAAACTACACTAAACATAGTCCTTCTATCTAGTACAAATTTACTCAATCTCTATCTCTGATCTGGCACAAACCTATCCTCAAATTTACACCAAAATCTATCCTCAAATCTGTATTGTAAGCTTCCACAAAAGCTCACACAAATCTATCCACAAGTCTTCCCAAGACTTACCTCAAATCTACTCAAAAATCCATTACTATAACTTGTCCAATATACTCAACAATATTTATCCTCAAATCTGTATTGTAAGCTTCCATAAAAGCTCACACCAATCTGTCCACAAGTCTTCTCTAAGACTTACCTCAAATATGCTCAACAAGTCCTCACTAGAACTTGTCCAATCTCACATAAATATATAGAGAATTGTTAGAGACTCAATATGCTTCACATTCACCACAATGCTCAATCACTTTCAATCTCTCTTTTTACCATAGAAACATATAGAGAATTGTTAGAGACTCAATATGTTTCACACTCACAAACACTCAACCTCTTTCTCAAATAAATTTAGAATATGGAACAATTTGTTTCACATAACTTGAACTATCACTTCAACACATCCACTTGACTAGGCTCAACCAACTCTACTCAACCAATCACTCAATGAAATAATCCTTGCTCACAAACCCTAGTCCAAGCATATGAACACTCACTCACTTATTTCCAATAATGCTTATCAAAAAATCCTCACATAACAATGATACTCATGATCTTTGCAAACCCTAGTTCAAGATAGTTCACCACTTCACATAACAATGATACTCATGTTCTTTCACAACTTCACATAACAATGATACTCATGTTCTTTGCACAAACCCTAGTTCAAGCATATGAAAGCTTTACTCAATATTTCCAATAATGCTTATAAAATAAGGTTTTTATCATCAACTCTCACTCAAAAAAACCTTCAACAATCAAACTCAACAATGCTTGTCAAACAATCCTTTTCACTCCAACTTAGCATTCACAACATTCAACAATCACTCACTAGGAATATGTGCCCATACCTTTTTGTTTGATGAAGAAAATGACCTCAAAACCTATCTTAAACACAATTTTCTTCTTTGCCAATTTCAATGGTTAGATGACAAAAATATCACACTAACTCTCTTCAGAAATATTTCTCAATCACAAAAATAATCAAACTCAAATACACCTTATTACTCCTTTGAAATTAGCAATCATCAAAGCATACAAAAATTAATTACTCAATTACTCCTTATAATCTCCAATCTTTAATTAACAACCTCCAAAATCAAACCCTCAAAAATAATGCTTCCTATCCTTTTATCTCCCTCAAATTCTCAATAATCAAACTTTAAAAATAAACTTTATAACCCTCAAAAATATTTATTTTATTCAACCTTTAGCAAATCCAAAAATAGCAATTAACCTTGGCAAATCATGAGCGCATACCTCTCTCTTATGCAAAAGGGCCTCGGTGGGTTTCGAACATGGAACCTCTCCAACCGAGCACCTTAGCAAGGTGCTAGCCCACCACGTGGGCTATGTGCCTTCCCACAAAGAGGAAAGCTAGTGCTTTCCCTTTGTGGCTTCCTCGACGATGCAATGCACAAAAAAAACAATCACCCCCACTTTGCAAAAACTAAAGCCGATGGGTTTCAAACCTTGCACCATGAGCCTGCCACACTTAGTGCCTCCCTCAATTTCCAGTTGTGCTACATAGCACTGTGCGATGGAGAAGGAGCTCTGCTCCTCTTTGTCTTGTTGTCTACCACCAAAACCTTTGAAAACACAAAATATCTTCTTCCCTTTGTGCACGATCGACGAGAGCATAACACATGCAAATTACATGGATGGGGTTTTAGACAAAGTCTTGCCCCCTTTTTATATGCATAGACCAAGCTTTGAAAACATCGATAGATAATTCAAATTTTTGAATTAGAATTATAAAATAAACTTTATAATCCTAACTTTAGGATTATTTTAATTAACATAAATTAATTTTATAATTAAATTATAATTAATCTATAATTAACTTAATAACTTTAGAAGTTTTAAATTAATTAATAAATTAATTTATAATGAAATTATTTAAATTAATTTATAATTAATTTAAATCTCCCATTTTAATATTATAATAAAATATTATAATATTATTTTTCTTGGGCCTCTTTATTGCTCTTTGAACCTCATATGACCACCTAGAACCGGATCTGACCAACTAGACGTGGACTTTCCTTTGCACTGATTTTGAAACCACTTCTTCTTGCATTGCTCACTGAAACTGACTCTTGACATCAATGACAACTCAATTACTCAAAATGTCCAACAATATCCCCCTTTGTCATTGATGGCAACCCAATTACCTTTTACCATTTCCTTGACCTTTTCTGTTCTACTCCCCTGGGAAACTGCTCCCCTGACTCAATGCTCTCCCCTTAAATCAAATCTCTCCCCCTTACTCAAATATCTCCCCCTTTGACATCAATGGCAAAGGGTCACCTTTGGGGCTCGGGGCTAAGAATGAGTCTCTTAGCTTAGCCCCTCCCCCACCTCCTCTTGAGGTGGTTAATTATGGGGTGGGAGTATTACTCCTAGTTTTCCTCGAAGATACTCAAAGGTCTCTTTTAAAAGTGGCTTAGTGAAGATGTCTGCTATCTACTCCTTTGTAGTAACATATTCCAACCTGACCTATTTATCTGTCACTTGTTCTCTCAAAAAATGATACTTGATCAGAATGTGCTTTGTCCTGGAGTGCATCATTGGATTCTTTGAGATACTTATAGCACTTGTATTATCACATAATATGGGAATAGGATGATCATGTTTTATCTTGAAGTCTTCTAGAGTTCACTTCATCCATAATACATGTGTACAACTGGCTACTACTGCAATATATTCTACTTCTGCTATAGATAAGGATATTGAAGCCTGCTTCTTACTTAGCCAAGAGACTAAATAGTCTCCAAGAAAGAATGCTCCTCCACTTGTGCTTTTTTCTATCATCAATGTTGCCAGTCCAATCTGCATTTGTATACGTTGTGAGTGTGAAACTATCACTTTTGGGATACTAGAGCCCAAAATCCATAGTCCCTTTTAGATACCTAAGAATTCTTTTTACTATTGCCACATGTGTTTCCTTAGGTGTTGCCTAAAACCTTGCCACTAATCCCATTGATTGCCTATGTCTGGTCTTGTAGTTGTAACATACAACAAGCTGCCAATCATAGATCTGTATAATCTCTGATCTACCTCTGGAGATTCATCATCCTTACTTAACTTACATCCTGTAACCATGGGGGTACTTATTGGTTTGCAATCTTCTAACTTGAATTTCTTTAGCATCTCTTTTATATACTTGGTTTGTGAAAGAAATACTCCTTTCTCTGATTGTGAAATCTAAAGTCCAAGAAAGAAGGACAACTCACCAAGCATAGACATCTCAAATTCATTCTGCATGTTCTTTGCAAATTCTTTACACATCTTATCATTTTTTCCCCAAAAATGATGTCATCAACATAAACAACCACAATTAGTAGATTATTCCCTTCATTTTTTATGTATAAGTTGTTGTTCGCTATTCCTTTTCTGAATCCCTGTTCTTGAAGATACTTATCCAATCTTGAGTACCATGCTCTAGGAGCCTATTTTAGACCATACAATGCCTTTTTCAATCTGCATACATGATCTAGTTTATCTATTAATATGAATCCCTCTGGTTTTTCAATATAGACTTCTTCTAGAACACCATTTAGAAATGTTGACTTAACATCCATCTGATATACCTTGAAGTTTTTAAAACTTGAGAAGGCTAAGAACATTCTTATGGCTTCAAGTCATGCAACTGGAGCAAATGTCTCATCAAATTCAATTCCCTCTACCTGTGCATAACCTTTGCATACTAACCTTGCTTTATTTTTGACTACCTGTCCATCTTCATTTAACTTATTTTTGAATACCCATTTTGTGTCGATCATATTTTTATCCTTTGGTCATGGAACAAGTTCCCAAGTCTTGCTTTTCTCTATCTGATCTAATTCCTCATCCATTTCCTTAATCCAAAACTCATCTTCACTTGCCTGATTGAATTCCTTTGGCTCAATATTAGATAGCAAGAAAAAAATTTGCTTGTTGAGATGGTGTTATTATCCTTCTCCTTGTTTGTCTTTCATCTGGATTCCCAATGATTAGATATTTTGTATGATGCTTATGTACATACCTGGATGGAGTTTTAGGAAGAAGTCTTTGTGTTTCTTCTTCTTCTTCATTTGATTCCTCATGAAACTCTTCTTGACAACTTCCATCTTCCTGATACACAATTTGTTGAACTGGTTCTCTTGAATCTATCTTCTCATCAATTGTTACATTTATACTTTCTACAATAGTGTGTGTTCTCTTGTTGAAGCATCTATAAGCTTTACTCTTAGTGGAATAACCAAGAAAAATTCCCTCATCACATCTTGGATCAAACTTGCCTAAGTTTTGCTCTTCTCGTCTTATGTAGCACTTGCTTCCAAAAACCTTGAAGTGTTTTATAGTGGTCGGTCTTCCTTTCCAAAGCTCATATGGAGTCTTGTGATGGTTTACCCTCATTTGAGCCCTAGTGATTATATATACTATTGTTTTGACTACTTCCCTCCAAAATCCATCTAAAATTTTGGACTCATTTAACATAGCTCTAGCCATATTCTCAATGGTTCTATTTTTCCTTTCAACTACTCCATTTTGTTAAGGAGTTCTTGCAACTGAGTATTCTCTCTTGATTCCATGTTGTTCACAAAAATCTACAAATTCATTTGAGGTAAATTCTCCTCCTTTTTTAGATCTCAAACACTTAATCCTCTTGCCAATTTCATTTTCAACCAGTTCTTTAAATGCTTTGAATTTTTCAAATGCTTCTGACTTATCTTTTAGGAAAGCTACCCAAACCATTCTAGAGTAATCATCTATAAACAATATGAAGTAACTCTCACCATGAATACTTTGTGTTCTAGTAGGACCACATAGATCAGTATGTATTAGACTTAATGGCTCAGATGACATATATCCCTTTGATTTAAAGCTTGTTCTAGTTTGCTTTCCATGTTGACAAGGTGCACAAATTGTGTTTTGTGGCCTTTTTAGCTTGGGTAAATCTTTGACAGCCTACTTATTGCTTATGTTGATTATGTTGTCAAAATTCAAATGACCCAATATTCTATGCCACAACAAACTCTCATCTTCTTGTGATAGAAAGCACTTTTCCCCTTTGATCTCACTAAGCATGTATAGATTGTTTGGAGTTCTTGCATTTGCAATGACTTTTCCAGTTTCTAATTTTCTTATCTCACACCTATCTGGGTGAAATGTAACCATATGACCTTGATCACAAAGTTGACTTACACTTAGCAAATTATGTTTTAACCCTTTGACATATAGTACATTTTTTGTTCTTGTTTTCCCATTATCTAGACTCAGAGTTCCTCTTCCACCAATCTTTGTTGATCCATTATCACCAAAACTTACTGATCCTCTATTGGTTTCTTTTAGTACAATGAATTTGTATTTGTCTCTTGTCATGTGTCTAGAGCAACCACTATCAAGATACCATTGTTCTTCTTTATCCTGAGCATGAAGGGTTGTTTGAACTAACATTGATCTAGCCTTTTCATTCCCCCTTTCCTCTTTCCTAGTTGTTGAAATTGTTTTTCTTTTACTAGACTCAGGAAGTATCATTTTACACCATCTAGCCTTGTGCCCAAAATTATTGCATTTGTAACATATAATATCATTATCCATAAGAGGTGCAAAAGAATTGAAATTTCTATTGACATTGTTTCTTGCATGACCAATGCAATGTACAACTCTATGACCATATTTGTTACAAGAAAAATAATAACCATGGAAGAAATTATGTAACCTGTTTGGATGCCTTTGAGATTGTGGTTGAGTGCTTCTCCCTTTGTGATTAACTCTCATCCAAGGTTCTTCTTTGCTTTCTTCCTTTCTGATATCTTTTCCTTTTGAAGTATCCTTTACTTGCCTATATTTGTTTGAAGTTTTTGCTTCTTGAAGACTTGACTCCTCTTTCTGTTTCCCATACTCTATATCTTGTAGTACCTTGGTCCTTTCAACTTCATTCCTTAGATAAACAATTTTTGCTTCCAATATTTCACATTCTATTTCTCTTGCTCTTAATAGATCTATCATATCCTGCTCAATTTTATTTCCCTCTTCTACCTTTATCTTGAGTTTTGTGAGACTTTGTAGAAGTTCCATCCTTGCTTCTTCATCCTCTTGAATTTGTTCCTTCAAGCTTGAGTTCTTCTCTCTAATTCTTTCCAACTTTCTGAGAGCAGTAAAGAATTCCTCTTTTATATCAAACATGGTCTCTTCTTCATTTTTTGAAGTCATGTGTGTTTCTGATGGATCCTCCTCCAAGTTGTTAGTCTTTTCACGGAGAGACCCCCTCTGATACCAATTGAAGAACATGTGCTTATACTGAGAGGGGGGTGAACAAGTATAAGATAAAAAATTTTACTTTTCAATCCATATGATAACATCAACAATATTAAAGTAGTAAACATCACACAAAGCATCACACACATGAGAGACATGATTTAACGTGGTTCACCCAATGTGGGCTACTCCACGGAGAAAATATTCCTTATAAAATTTTCTCAAATAAATTCTCTTGGGAATCCTTTCCCTATTACAATGTTTATGGACCTCTGTCCAAAGGAGACACCAATCCCCTAATCAATTTCATGGATCTCTATCCATAGGAGACACCTTTCTCCTTTTCTCTGGTTGGTGATCTTCTAGAAGAATTGCTACCTCCACTGCACTGGCTAATGGATCTCTATCCACTGAAGACTCCTGTCCCCACTCATAAGACCTATCCTCACTACCCTGGCTAATGGATCTCTATCCACTAGAGACTATCATCCTCTATACTCTACCACCTCCAAAGCTCTGTCTCAAATCTACACTAAACATAGTCCTTCAATCTAGTACAAATATGCTCAATCTCTATCTCTAGTCTGGCACAAACCTATCCTCAAATCTGCACCAAACTCTATCCTCAAATATATCCTCAATATCTATCCTCAAATTTGTATTGTAATATTCCACAAAATCTCACACAAATCTATCCATAAGTCTTCCCTAATACTTGCCTCAAATATACTCAACAAGTCCTTACTAGAACTTGTCCAATCTCTCAATCTTTGTCCTCAAATCTGTATTGTAAGCTTCCACAAAAGCTCACACCAATCTGTCCACAAGTCTTCTCTAAGACTTACCTCAAATCTGCTCAACAAGTCCTCACTAGAACTTGTCCAATCTCATAGAAACATATAGAGAATTTTTAGAGACTCAATATTCTTCACATTCACCACAATGCTCAATCACTTTCAATCTCTCTTTTTACCACAAAAACATATAGAGAATTGTTAGAGACTCAATATATTTCACACTCACAAACACTCAACCTCTTTCTCAAATCAATTTATAATATGGAACAATTTGTTTCACAGAACTTGAACTATCACTTCAACACATCCACTTGACTAGGCTCAACCAACTCTACTCAACCAATCACTAAATGAAATAATCCTTGTTCACAAACCCTAGTCCAAGCATATGAACACTCACTCACTTATTTCCAACAATGCTTATCAAACAATCTCACATAACAATGATACTCATGATCTTTGCAAACCCTAGTTCAATATAGTTCACCACTTCACATAGAAATGATACTCATGTTCTTTCACAACTTCACATAACAATGATACTCATGTTCTTTGCAAAAATCCTAGTTCAAGCATATGAAATATTTACTCGATATTTCCAATAATGCTTATATAACAAGGTTTTTATCATCAACTCTCACTTAGAAAATCCTTTAAAAATCAAACTCAACAATGCTTGTCAAACAATCCTTTTCACTCCAACTTAGCATTCACAACATTCAACAATCACTCACTAGGAAGATGTGCCCATACCTTTTTGTTTGATGAAGAAAATGACCTCAAAACCTGTCTTAAACACAATTTTCTTCTTTGCCAATTTCAATGGTTAGATGACAAAAATATCACACTAACTCTCTTCAGAAATATTTCTCAATCACAAAAATAATCAAACTCAAATACACCTTATTACTCCTTTGAAATTAGAAATCATAAAAGCATACAAAAATTAATTACTCAATTACTCCTTATAATCACCAATCTTTAATTAACAACCTCCAAAATCAAACCCTCAAAAATAATGCTTCCTATCCTTTTATCTCCCTCAAATTCTCAATAATCAAACTTTAAAAAATAAAATTTATAACCCTCAAAAATATTTATTTTTATTCAACCTTTAACAAATCCGAAAATAGCAATTAACCTTGGCAAATCATGAGCGCATACCTCTCTCTTATGCAAAAGGGTCTTGGCGGATTTCGAACATGGAACCTCTCCCAGTCGAGCGCCTTAGCAAGGTGCTAGCCCACCATGTGGGCTATAGGCCTTTCCACAAATAGGAAAGCCAGTGATTTCCCTTTGTGGCTTCCCCGAAAGCATAGCGCACAAACAAAACAATCACCCCCACTTTGCAAAAATTGAAGCCAATGGATTTCGAACTTTGCACCACGAGCTTGCCATAGTTAGTGCCTCCCTTAATTGCTAATTGAGCTACATAGCGGTGTGTGATGGAGAAGGAGCTCCGCTCCTCTTTGTCTTATTGTCTACCACTAAAACCTTTGAAAACATGAAATATTTTCTTCCCTTTGTGCACGATCGTCGAGAGCATAACACATGCAAATTACATGGGTGGGGTTTTAAACAAAGTCTTGCCCCCTTTTTATATGCATAGACCAAGCTTTAAAAATGTTGGCAGATAATTCAAATTTTCAAATTCAAATTATAAAATAAACTTTATAATCCTAACTTTAGTATTATTTTAATTAACATAAATTAATTTTATAATTAAATTATAATTAATCTATAATTAACTTAATAACTTTAGAAGTTAATTAAATTAATTTATAATGAAGTTATTTAAATTAATTTATAACTAATTTAAATCTCCCCTTTTAATATTATAATAAAATATTATAATATTATTTTTCTTGGGCCTCTTTATTTCTCTTTGAACCTCATCTGACCACCTGGAACCAGATTTGACCAACTGGACGTGGAATTTCCTTTACATTGATTTCAGAATTGCTTCTTGCATTGCTCACTGAAACTGACTCTTGACATCAATGACAACTCAATTACTCAAAATGTCCAATATTTTCTTAACAAACAGAATTGGTGTAGCCCAAGGTGACACACTTGGTATGATTAGTCCTTTCTCCAATAACCCTTGTAGCTCCACTTTTAACTCTTGCATTTCTATGGGGTTAATTCTATAAGGAGATCTATGTATGGGTTCTACTCTAGGTTGGAGCTTAATTGTGAAGTTGAACTCCCATTTATGTGGTAATCCAGGTAAATATTCTAGAAATACATCCCTAAATTCCTATATAAGTGGTATATTCCAAACACTTCTTCCTTCCTTTCATCATCTATCTCATTTAGCTTAACAACATATATAATTCCCTCTTTCTTTATGGCTTTCTTGAGTTGCATAATTGAAAGTATTTGGGGTTATAAATCTTCTTTTAGGTTATATACCCTTTGCACCTTCCCACTATCTTCCATGTACTTGATGGCAAGCTGAGATTCACACAACAGAACTTTCAATTAATTTTTTGCAAATAGCTTAACACAATCTTACATTACCGTTTCCAGGCATATTTCTTTTCCCTCTCAATCCCAAACTCACCATCACCATTCCCTTACAATTCACGAGTTTTTATCGAGGCCTCGATCCTCTAAGCAATTAATGCCCCCACCTAACAAAATTTCAAATTCGTTTTCCCCCCGGTCGAGTTTTCAAATTTTTCTGCCATAAATGGGCAACTGCCTGATCCACCATGAAGCTTGCATTAAAGACCTCCCTTAACCTGCACCCGCCGTTTTGGTCTGACTGTTCTTCTGCACCGCTGTCTCATCCATAAATTCCATTGTCTGTAATTGTTTTTTTGCCATAAATAAATAAAAAAATGTGTGGCCAACATCTCTCTTTTCAATTGACATGGCCCTCATCTTTGACTTAATACATGTATGCTTCCGCGTGTCAAATTCAACTTTACCTCCAACTGGTTGCGTCACTTTTAACACACATGGAAGCCACGTGTCAATTTTGGCCTTGCCTGGCCATCCACATGTCTACTTTGGCTTGACCTTTTCTTTGCCGCGATACTGCGACATGTCGTGATATCGTGACCCAAACTGCCCCCTTGGCCACTATCTGCAAAAACGCCGTGATACCGTGACATGTCGCGATATCGTGACATGTCATGATATCGTGACCCAAACTGCCTCCTGTGCCTCGGTTCACAAAAACGTCGTGATACCGCGACATGTCACGATATCACGACATGTCACGATATCGTGACCCAAACTGCCCCTACACCTCGGTCCGCAAAAACGTCGCGACATCACGACGTCGCGATATCGCGACATCGCGATATCGCGACCAAACTACGCCCGCCTTAGCTTTTAAATTCTGTCATGATTTTGCATCGCGAAATCGTGACAAACTACCTTGCCTTCTGCATTGTTCTCCGCCTACCTTAGCTTTGAAAAAAATCGTCACGATATCGCAATGAAAATTTTGAAACTTGGCCGGGGGGAAAACAAATTTGAAATTTTGTTAGGCGGGGGCATTAATTGCCTAGAGGATCGAGGCCTTGATAAAAACTCATGAATTGTAAGGGAATGGTGATGGTGAGTTTGGGATTGAGAGGGAAAAGAAATATGCTTGGAAACGGTAATGTAAGACTGTGTTAAGCTATTTGCAAAAAATTAATTGAAAGTTCTGTTGTGTGAATCTCAGCTTGCCATCAAGTGGTATCAAAGCGGGAGCTCCTAAGCGTGTAACAGATCGCCAGAAGAGAGGCAGTTACACCAGGATCTGTGGAAGGATTTGTAAGGGAAGAAAGAAAAAAAATGCCTCCACGAAGAAACCGTGGTGGAGTAGGAAATGTGGTGTCGGTCGAAGACTTTCGAGCCTTGCAGAGACAATTTCAAGCCCTGCAAGAAGTGCTATGCAGAAGGCACGAGCCCGAAAGGGATGAGGGAAGTGAAGACAAAGTTGATGAAGAAGAAGACCAGTCTGAGGAAGAAGAAGAGGCTGTGGATCCTGCACAAGCCAGGTTGTAAAAGGCCACCTCTTAGATTGGAAAGCAACCAAATATGGAGGTTTCTACATACTCGAGAAACCTAAATCCAGAAGAGGTGATTGACTAGATAAATGATTTAGAAGAATATTTCAAATATGAGGAGGTTGAAGACCCTAATCGGGTCAGATTTGCTAAGACCAAGTTGAAGGGTCATGCCAGCATTTGGTGGAGGGGAATACAGTTGGAGAGGAACATAAGAGGGAAGGAGAAAATAACAAGATGGGATAGAATGGTGGAAAGGTTGAAAAGACAGTTTATTTTGACAGATTACGAGTTGGATCTGCTAAGAAAAATGCAGAGTTTGAGACAGACAAACAAAACTGTCCAAGAATACATCGAGGAGTTTTACAAGATCTCTATTAGAACTGGACATTTAGAGGCAAACAAAGAAAAGGTAGCCCGTTATATCAATGGGTTGAGACTCAGTATCCGGGAAGAGCCGAGCCTAGTTCGGGTAAGCACCATTGAGGATGCTTACCAGTTTGCCTTAAAGGTGGAATAAAAATTGAATAGGCGGTTTGAAGGCAAGCAAAGAGGAAGGGGCCGTGGTGGAAGAACTGGTGGGAGAACCAGTGGAGAAAAATATAAAGATCTAAAGAAGACTGGTGAAGCCAGTAGTAACCAGGATCAAAGGGAAGAGGATGTTTATCAGCCCCGTGATCAGAACAGCTACCCAAGAGGACGGGGTGGATCTGGACGAGGGTTTGGAAGAGGAGTATTTCGTGGGACATGTTTCCACTATGGTGAAGAAAGACATCGGGCATTTGAGTGTCCACAACACCGAGAAGGATGAACAAGAGGCCTGAGGGTCCAGCCAGGGCTGTTGTGGCCGAGGAAGATGCTGAGTCTGAACATTCTGAAGAAGCGAAGAGAGGGGAAGCAATGATCATAAGGAGAGTCCTATTGAATGAGGAGGACACATATCAGAGAAGAAGTTTATTCTGCACAAGGTGTAAATGCACGGGCAAGATTTGCAATATTATTATTGATAATGGTAGCACGGATAACCTAGTTTTAGAAGAAATGGTTACCAAGCTACAGTTAGAGAGGAAGAAGCACCCGCATCCATATCGGGTCGCATGGCTACAGAAGGACCATAGGGCCTTGGTCAGTGAGCAGTGCTCCGTTAAATTTAATATTGGGAATTATTGTGATGAGGTCATGTGCAACATCCTACCTATGGATGCTTACCATATGTTGCTGGGAAGGCCTTGGCAGTTCGATCGGAGTGCAGTGCATGATGGTCATGACAACACCTACTCATTAACGAAGAATGGCATGTGCCATAAGCTGAAACCCTTAAAGGAAGCGGATGAAAAGGTGTGTAACAGCTCCAGAATCTGTTTAGTTGAAGGGAGAAATTTTTTGGACGGTTTGAAGCATGAAAATTTATGTTATGCAATAATTCTGAGAGTTAGGGAGAAGGAATGCCAAGATACCCCAAAAAAAGTCCTAGATATATTGGAGGAATTTCTAGATATTGTGTCTGATAATGTGCCTGAGGGTTTACCCTCAGTAAGGAAAATTAGCCACCATATAGATTTGGTGCCAGGATTGAGCTTGCCAAATAAAGTTGCACACAGAATGATGCCTGTAGAGACTGAGGATTTAAATAGGCAAGTCCAAGAGTTACTGGAGCAGGGATTGATTCAGGAAAGTTTGAGCCCATGCGCAGTACCTGTAGTGCTGGTGCAAAAGAAGGATGGAGAATGGATAATGTGTACAGATTCACGGGCCATCAACAAAATCACTATCAAATACAGATTCCCATTGCCAAGGATGGATGATATCATGGACTGTTTAAGTGGAGCTGAGTACTTCATGAAGATTGACCTAAAAAGTGGTTATCATCAGATCCGTATCCGAGAAGGAGATGAGTGGAAGATAGCCTTCAAGACAAGAGAGGGCTTGTATGAGTGGTTGGTCATGCCATTTGGGCTGTCCAATGCACCAAGTACCTTCATGCGGCTGATGAATGAAGTACTGAAAGAGTTTCTGGGAAAGTTTGTCATTTTTTATTTAGATGATATATTAATATTCAAGTAAAACCCTGGAGGAACACCTGATGCATATCAGGAGGGTTTTTGAAAAGTCATGGGGAGGAGCAGTTATTAATAAATCTGAAAAAGTGTAATTTTGTCAAGAAAGAATTAGTATACCTGGGGTTTGTAATATCAACAGAAGGTCTAAAAATGGACCCAGAGAAGGTGAGAGCCATCATCGAATGGCCTACCCCAAGAAGCACAACAGAGGTAAGATCATTTCATAGTCTAGCCAGCTTTTATAGGAAGTTCATAAAGAACTTCAGCAGCATTTATGCACCTCTCACAGAAACAATGAGAGGGGATAAAAAAGAGTTCAAGTGGACATTAGTGGCTGAAAGGAGCTTTGATGCATTAAAGAAAAAGGTCACAGAATAGCCTATTTTGGCACTCCCAGACTTTAACAAGGTATTTCAGGTGGACTGTGATGCCAGTGGCAATGCAATAGGGGTTGTACTGAGTCAATAAGGCAGACCTGTTGCTTATTTTAGTGAAAAGCTCAATGATGCTCAAAAAAAGTATTCAGTATATGACCAAGAATTTTATGCTATAGTTTACGCTTTGAAGAAGTGGAGGCATTATTTGTTTCCAAAAGAGTTTGTTCTATTTACTAATCATCAGGCATTGCAGTACATCAACAGCCAGACAAAATTGAATCAGTGGCACATGAAGTGGGTCGAGTTTCTCCAAAGCTATACCTTTGTATTAAAGCACAGGAGCGAGAAATCAAACAGGGTTGTAGATGCTTTAAGCAGAAGGCAAAATTTGCTAATTGAAATGACAATAGAAGTAGTTGGATTTGAAGAACTAAAGGGTCTTTATCCTGAGGATCCTGATTTTGTAGCAGCCTGGACAGCTTGCTTGGCACCTGTTACTATGGATAGGACAAAATGGTTAGATTTCCTAATCCAATATGGAATGCTATTCAAGGGAAGTAAATTATGCATTCCAAGGGGTTCCATGCGGGAGAACTTGATCAAGGAAAAGCATAGCGAAGGACTGGTTGGGCATTTTGGTAGGGATAAGACCATTGCCCTGGTGGATGAAAATTACTACTAGCCACAACTTCAGCAAGATGTGAGGAAGTTTGTGCAAAGTTGCAGAATATGCCAGATGGCAAAAGGCATAAGGCAAAACACAGGATTATACCAGTCGTTACCTGTACCTGAGAGGCCATGGGAGGACATAAGCATGGATTTTATTCTTGGGTTGTCGAGAACATAGAGGGGAAATGACTCTGTATTTGTGGTGGTTGACCAATTCTCCAAAATGGCACATTTTATTCCCTGCCAGAAGACAAGTGATGCAGTTCACATTACAGGATTATTTTTCAAGGAAGTGGTACGACTTCACGGTCTACCAAGAAGCATAGTTTCTACAGAGATATAAATTTTGTTGGGTATTTCTGGAGAACTTTGTGGAAGAAGTTGAAGACAAATCTAAAATTTAGTTCGGCATACCACCCACATACTGATGGACAGACAGAGGTGGTAAATAGAAGCCTGGGTAATTTACTGAGATGCTTGATAGCAGATCAACCCACAGGATGGGATTTAGTTTTACCGCAGGCGGAATTTACATATAACAATTCAGTCAATAAGAGCACAAATAAATCTCCGTTCCAGATAATATATGGAAACAGCCCAAGGAATGTGTCTGAACTGAGAAAGTTGGATAAGAGAGAAAAGTGCAGTGTCGAGGCAGAAGAATTTGCGAAACATATGAAAAGTCTGCATGAAGAAGTAAGGAGACAAATTATAAAAATGAATACTCAATATAATACAAGAGCAGACCAGAAGTGGCGGTTCAAAGAGTTCGAAGTAGGAGATGAAGTCATGGTCCATCTCAGGAAGGAGAGATTTCCTACCAAGACTTATAACAAATTGAAGATGAAGAAGTTTGGGCCATGCAGAATACTGGGAAAACGGGAGTCAGGAAATGCATATGAAGTGGAATTGCCAAGTTGGCTTGACATTTCACCTATTTTTAATATTTTAGATTTAGTGGAATATCATGAGGGAGAGAGTACAGAGGTACCAAGTGCAGAATTATGGAAAATTCCAGCACCTACTCCAACCACAGACGAGGTCGAGGAAATATTAGACACTCGTGAAGGCAGAAGCACCAGAAACAAACAGTATTCTGAATATTTGATAAAGTGGAAGGGCAGACTTGTTGAAGACGCAACTTGGTTGTCGAAGATGAAGGTTGACTGCCTGGGTCTTCCCCTAACAAAATAGAAGTGAGGATCACTTTTTTTATTTTACCCCGAGTGTCTGATGCAGGAGCATCCAGCGACAGTAGAGCAATCTTGCATCCTCCAAAAAAAAAAATTAAGTTCTCTACGTACTTTGCATTTTGATTTATTTTAGTTTTTCCCAAGGGGGGAAGTTTCGTAAAGTGTCGCGATTTCGCGACCCCTCCTCCTTGCTTTACGAAACTTCCCCCTTGGGAAAAACTGAAATAAATCAAAATGCAAAGTACTTAGAGAACTTTAAAAAAAAAAATTGGAGGATGCAAGATTGCTCTACTGTCGCCGGATGCTCCTGCATTAGTACTCTACCCATCTATCTTGGAAATTGACCATAGCTCTATGTGCTTGTAGCCAATCCATTCCTAGGATAACATCGAAGGCATGCAATGGTGCAACATATAAATATCCTAAGGTCATTCCACTAGGTAAGGTAATTTTTGCCATAGGGTAACACTGACTCAGAGTAGGTTTGTCCTAAATCGTACTAAACCTTCCACCCATGTGCCAATATTTTGGGTCTTTCGAGCAGGTCTTTAATTAAATTAGTGGAAACAAAACTATTTGTAGCACCACTATCTATCAAAATATTAATATTTCTATCAAAGACATAATCTCTTATTAGCAATGGAGTGGCTTGCCCACCTAGATCTTGCTTCCTCGTTGTTGCATAAATCCTGTGAGTTGGTTCCCTGCTTGTAGGTTCCTTGTACATTGGTTCCTTTCCTTTCAAATTCATTCCTACTCTGAGTGGACAATTACTAGCATAATACGATATACAATAATAAAAACATCCAGCTTTGGATCCTAGGTAAATTTTTTATTTTTGCCCCTCAATTGCTTTCTCTGCTATGATGGAAGGATAGCCTATCCCTAAGATGATCTGTTATTTTCATTATTGTGATTACTGGAGTTATGATTCTTTCCTTGAAATCACTTTCTGAACCTCCCCTACTTCCTATCATTCCTTCAATCCTATCTAGGAGAATATTTATTTACCTGCTCTCCTTCCCACTTTACAAACCCTGCACTATTCCTTTTCCTTAGTGCCTCTTTTCCCTGCTCATCCAACCGTTCATAATCAAATAAGGGTTTGAGATAGGTTTTAGCCTTTCTAGCCAAATCATAAGCCTTTTGTAGTGTAGTAGGTTCTCGCATATCCACCTCTTGACCTATTCTTGGGTCCGCTCCAATTATAAACTTGTGGATATTCATATTCTCATTGTATGTGGGAACATATTTTAGGATATTAACAAATCATTGATGATACACCTCCATTGTCCTAATTCCTTGTCGAAGCTTAGTGAATTCCTTTAATTTTTGGGAATAAAAGTATTCTATGAGGAATCTATCTTTAAAGGCCTTCACAAAATCTTCCCAACTCAAATCAACTATAGTTGCAAGTCCTAGTCCTTGACTATAGGTCTCCCACTAGTTTATGCCATCACCTTGCAAGTGCAAAGTGGTGTAGGACATTCAGATGCCAGAGGAGTAGTTCTTCAAAACACAATAGGTTTCTATTTCCTTCAACCAATATTTGGCTTTATCACCATCTTCTTCTCCATTAAATTTGGAAGATTTTAGGTACTTCATATCTTTACCCAATTTGGCTTCTAGATGAATCCTAGCCCATTGTGCTTTTGTGAGGGGTTCATTTGCCTGTTCCATTCTAGAGTTTCTTGTCTGTGTTTCCCGGTTCAACATGGTATCCAATATTTATCTCTATGTTTCTACATGTTCCTAAATCTATGCCACTGTTACCATGAGGTCCTCTCTTTCATCACTAGGGTTATCTAAACCTAAAAATGGGGTATTTTCCTCTACATTAGTCTATCGTGTATGCCTTGTCATTGGGACAACACCTTCTCTCCTTCTCTTTTGTGGCATTATCCTTGGCCACACATAGAAGAGTCATTAGGATTCAATTCATTGTAGTGAATGGATTATTAGTCATTCTATATTCCTTCATTCTAGCCTAGCAGAGTAGTAACCCTGCTAAGGTGTGTTTTCTATCATACACCCTATTTATCCTTGAGCAGTGAACCTATTCCACTATGAACCTAAGCTCTGATACCAAATGTTATAACCCATTTCACACACTAGGTTGAAAGTCTTTTTTTAACCTAGTACTTCCTAAGCCCACTAAGGTATTAAGCACCCAATACAATGTTTGATCATAAATAGTTTCATCAATTAGATCACCCATCACTACACTTACATAATTCTACCAATGTAAGTGCACTAGGTGCCATGTCCACTAGTAGAGCCATCTTTCTCATCAACCCAATGAGCTAGCTCTCACTTCATTTCTATCCATTGAAAGGAGTGTGCCCCTAGAACTATATTTCTCATCAACCCTAATGAGTTAGTTCTCTCATCCTTTCCATCTATCTAAGGAGTTACTCCATTATTTACACCCTACATTGGTCCATAAATTTAGGTACCAAACATGGTGGAATTATGACTATCCTTCTCGTCTAAAGATGAGCTAGTCTTCCTTATACAAGTTTATGATACATTGCGGTAGCATTGTACAGGACCCAATTGCTCCATCTTTAACTAATAAAAATGTAGTTACAAAATCCACTACCTAATATTTCCAAGGGGTCTATTTTAAAGGAGCTATATTGACTAACCAACTAAAATATCAATGAACAATTTTTCTTATTTACAAACTAGGCTAAGAAAAACCCACATCGAAGGACATCATAACCCTTCTTATGTTAGTCTACTGGAAGCTATTTGAACCATTATTATATATGTTAAAAGTATCCATAATATTTCTCATAACACTTTATACTTCTATCTAATCTACCATTCACAATTTAGCAATGAAACAAGACTGTAACTCAAAACCAATAAACTTATTTTTCCTAGATTACACTCTCATATAGCAGTAAGAGCATTCTGATTCTTATTCTTCACGATAACCAAAATATGAAGATATTATAAATAACATACATCACTAACTCATAACAACTAGATTCACTATCATAGAGCTATCAACACCATAGTATTTCATTCATTTAATGCTTGCATCGAATTCCAAAAGAATCAACATAATTACAACAGTTTATTTTACATAATATTAGTAATTCTTCTTATTCATTACACAATTCCACATTGAAATCTAGTCTGTGGATACTACAATTTATAAAGGTTTTCAGAGCTACATTTCAGAAGCTCTCATAAGAAGTTTAGAAATACTACAATCTCTTTTTCTACTTTCAGATAAAACTATCACTGTGAAGGAAGAACTCGGTTAAACTCCTTTAGTGTCTTTGGTGTTTCCTTCTCGAACCAAGGAGATGTAATTGTTGTAAGGGATATGGATAGCCCCCTACTAATGACAATGCAATCCTATAGCAAATACATAAACTTAAAGATGCAAATATGCCATGATAAACCAGATGCTTATTCATTCAAGCTCACTAGCTAATTTCATTCCATCATCAATACAGTCATAAAGGAAAAATGGTGAGCTACTAAGCATTACTCACACAACACCAATTTATTTAAATACAATTCTAATTGTAAAGGCTCATCTAGTTAAAAATCCAAACCAACATAATCACCCAGACAAACCAATACCACAACATGCAATTCTTTTATCTAGTAAATAACTTCCACAAACCCATGAATTAACTAACCAACTGGTGACACACAAAAAGAACATCTAAATTTTAATGTTTACTACACAATTTCCAAATTCAAGACTTCTAGGTGATGTCCATACCTTAATAGAAAATTACATCTAATAGCACCTAAAGTAAAGTCTCACACAATGAGGGGCAACTACACTATCCTTCCTTGACTCCTTGTACTAACACAATATATAGATCAAATTTATTTTCAGGTTACAAGGTTTTATCTTATGCATAGTGTCAACTTCAAGTTACTACAACTAAACATTGACTCCAAAGATATTTGGTAAACACTCTCTCACTGTCATAGAATTGTATGCTTCTAGGTTGAAGTAAAAATCTCCAAAATATTTTCTCTAGGAAGCTAAGCTACACAAGCCCCTACCAAGGGATTCAAGGTTCCACTGGTCTATAACTTCCCACCACCTACTATTCTTCCAACCCAATTTACCACCATACGCTCAAGACTACACAAAGGTTACATAATACATTTTTGGAAATAAAGATCTTTCTAAAACTCATTTGGAAACAACTTGACAACCAAATATAGAGAGAGATATTACTTTGATAAAACATAGAGCAAAATAATACCAAAACATAAACACACAAAACCACAAATATTTGGCATTAAAGATAAGCATAAGGTAACTCAACTACCTGGTCCTTCGTTGAGTGTATCCTAGTGATCTCCATTGTGCGCTCCCTTGTCCATCATCCCTTCCAAAACTATCTTCTTTTTCTCCTTTTCTATCTATCTCACTCCCCAAAAACCTACTATAATTTTTTTCCTCCCTCCTGTTCAACCGTCTTTGGGTTGGTTGGTCTCATCATTCCTTCTCCATCGAATCCACTCCCTGCAGCCAATGCCGTGCATAGATCACAACCTCCACTATCCTTTGCCTCTAGTAGTAAATAACCTACATAACCACAAAGCAACATTGAAGAACAAATACAACCATAGCCATTTAGCTAAACTAAATTCATCATAATATCAAAGTCCAAGAAATCATACTTTTTAAATAAATATCAATATCTACAATACTTCAAACATTAGTTTTCTTATCTTTCTTTTATTTATGAAGAGTGGATCCTTCAACAACTTAATTCTATCTTCTATAACGAGTTTTGAACAACAAAGTAAACCTTTAGAGTAAGAAAACTAGCACCAAGGACATAAGCATATATATGTATATAAGTCTCTCTCTCTCTCTCTCTCTCTCTCTCTCTCTCTCTCTCTCTCTCTCTCTCTCTCTCTCTCTCTCTCTCTCTCTCTCCTATCTATCTATCTATCTATCTATTTATATATATATATATATATATTCCAAAATATAAGGTATTCCAAAGCAAGGACAAAATAAATGAACCTTTATCCAAGAGTCTATCAATAAAACAACTGTCAAGAAAAATCCTTTTCCATGAAATTCAAACCAAAATTAATCTTTCTTTTTCTTTCCTCATCGACTCTTTTGTTTACCACAAACAACCTCATTGTCGATGGTGTATTCTCTCACACAAATATGCATCAAACAAAACTCGTGCAATTTTATACCATCTTATGTAGTGCAAGTAAATGAGGTTGCCTAAAATTATTTTTCAATGTGTAAACATGCATGCAAATCCAATATATGTTATCAACAACAATCAGCTCATCAATTGAAAGTGAAATGAATTTGGCATGTTTTACTTTCTCTTTGAGGTTCTCCTTATCAACCAATGAGATTTATTTTACCATTTCCCAACCACTTCGATCTAACAAATGGTTATTGGGAAGGTTCTGCACATTATCTAGTTGAAATAGATGTTTATAATCAATGAAATTAGACATAGGTCTACCATTTTCAATAATAGTGTATACAACAACAAACTGCAAACTTTTGGAAGCTAAAGTGATATCATTCATTTTTCAAAATTGGGCTTGAATTGTTCCACCTTTCTCAACTAGAGTCTATTGTTGTATCATTTCTTTATATTATTATTGTGCATATCTGACATGCGCACATTCTAATGCATCCTTCCACCTAATATATTTTTTATAGTTCCATCACTTTCTTTTATTGTTAGATAAAATTTTCCACAATGTTTTTCTATTGTATCTTTCTTACATTGCAATCAATGATCCTTTTCGAGTTTCTAACTACAAATTATGCATCTACAATTTTTTGGTTCATCATTACTATTCTCTAGCAGCACTGGCTCAATAAATGGAAATTTTGATGCCCATTCAGACTGAAATATTTTTCCAATTGTCCACTTGGCTGTCCTTCTACATTTAGGTTTCTTAGAAGAAGATTATCCATAACTGAGGATTGTATGAGAATTATGTTCTCTTTTTCATTTTGCGTGCTAGTTTCAGGTATTTGTTCATGTTGTTGTTGCATTTCATTAAGAAAAACTTCACCTATGGGCATTTCATTATCGGGGATATATTGAAGTGGAGGTATACCAAGGTCAATAGTGTTTTCTACAAACAAAGGTTTTCCATATCATTTTTTATTTAAAAATAAATACTCTATTAAAATATAGATAAAGACTAGACAAAGCCATAAACCAAAAAAAATACTATTTTTAATGAAGAAATACATTATATATAAAATTAATTGGTTAGTAAGTAAAAGGTATTTGTACCTTGAATTTGTGTAGATGTTGATGGCTGACTAGATTTTGAAATATGATGAAAGTATTTTAGGATACTCTTTTTATCGTAAGATTGGCCTCCCTTGTTTCCATTTCCAATAGGTGATATTTTACCTATATAAATGAAATATGAACATGAACATCATGTTAAAAAAATAAAATTAATGGTAAAAAAATTACTAGTTAGGAAAACAATATGACATATGAAACTTGACATACGGTGACTGACATATGGTAGATGACATATAGCGGATGACATATGGTGTCTGACATATGGTGAATGGTATATGGTGATAGACATATGACAATAGATATATGACAATAAATATATGTTGACAAACATATGGCAGTAGACATATGGCACCTAACATATGTTGACAAACATATGACAGATGACATATGGTGGCATACATATGGTGGATGACATATGGCAATAGCTATATGGCAAATGATATATGGTGGTAGATATATGGTGAATGATATATGGTGGTAGACATATGGTGGTGAACATATATTTTCAGACATATGGTGGATGACATATGGTAGTAGACATATGGCAGCAGATATATGTCATTAAACATATAGTGGATGATATATGGCGATAGACATATGTTGCAAAACATATGGTGGATGACACATGGTGGTGGACATATGTCAGTAGACATGGTAGTAGGCATATATCAACAGACATATGGCACCATAAATATGGTGGTAGACATATTTCACTAGATATATAGTGACATACATATATCGGTAGACATACAATGGTAGACATATATCAGCAGACATATGGTAGTAGATATATTTCAACAGACATATGATGCTAGATATATGTCGGTAGATATATATCAGTAGACATGTTGGTAGATATATTTTGATAGACATATGGTGGTAGACATATAACGATGGATGACATATGGTGATAGATACATGGAATATGACATATGGCAATGGAAATATGGTAGTAGACATATGGTGATGGACATATATTACCATATATATGGTGGATGACATATGGTAGTAGATATATGGTAGTAGATATATGTCACCAAACATATAGTAGATGACATATATCGGTAGCCATATGGTGGTAGACATATGGCGGTTGACATATATCAATAGACATATGGTGGTAGACATATGGTGACAATCCCAGACATATATCACTAGGCATATGGTAAATGATATATGATGGATGACATATGGTGGTGGACATATGGCAGTAGATATATGGTGATAGATATATGGAGGATGATATGTATTGGCAGATATATGGCAGTAGATATATTGTGGTAGACATACGGCATCATACATATATCGCTAGACGTATAGTGGATGACATATGGTGAATGACATATATCGCTAGAAATATGGTGGATGTCATATATCGCCATACATATGGTAGATGCCATATATCATCAAACATATGGAAAATTCCATATGGTGGTATACATATAGCAGTAAACATATGGCGGATGACATATGGAGATAGACAAGAAGACATATGGTGACTGACATATGGTTCCTGACATATGGTGGTAGCTATATGTTTCCTGACATATGGTGATAAATAAAAATATAGACACATAAAATATGATGTTTATAGCAAATTTGAATGGAAGACAAAATGATTGACCTATGTTTGTTGTCTACTACAGTCGCCTGCTACGATTATCTCTTGGTTGTTTGCTGCAATTACCTATTTTCTATCACTGGTGTTAGCTTCCTTCTATCTATCATTTCATTTCTATCATCTACTCGTTGTCTCACCTATTGTATGCCACCTACTATGTATCATTCACTATCGAGGAGAATAAGTATTTTAAATGTATGAATATCACTCTCATGTTATCTATATATAATGGGGTATAAGAGGTGAATTTGGTAGGATAAATGAAATTTTTTATAATTTGAAGGTGAATGTTAGGCAGGAATGCTTCGTGAAATAAGTATCATAGCGGGACGAATGGACCCTAAAAAAAATTGGGCCTAAAAATTTTGAGTGGATGGGCCGACATCTAGGGTCCCCAAATTCGCCAAATTCTAATTTTAAAATCCTAATATTTGCCCTATTTACAAATATTTGCCCCTGTGCATAACCCTAATTTTTGACAAGGAGGGAGTCCATGTATATCTCAATAATATGCAATAGCCTACCCAAATGCTATGATAGAGCTTCACAACTTTTTAGGTATTTCCAATTTCTATCAAATATTTGTATTAAAATTGTCACACATTTCTTGGCCACTACATAGAGTGACCAAAGGAGGTGAAAACCTAAGTTTCATTGGGAAAATACACAACAAAGGATATTTTAGAGGTTGAAGGACCAATTTTTTTTAGCTCCTACACTTTTCCTACCTAATTTGCATCAACCTTTTGAGGTTATGGTTGATGCATCAAAGTATATATTAGGATCTTTCTTCACATAGAAGGAGCATCCATTTGTCTATCACAAAAAAAATCAATGATGTAGTTCAAAAATACCCCACATATGATAAAGAACTACATGTCATTGTTCAAGCATGTAAATAGTGGAAGCATTATATCTTGTGAAAAGAAACCATTATCCATATAGGTCAAATACTTCTATATTTTATTCAAATATATAGTAAGCTAAATAGTTAAAGACATCAAAAGTGGGCCATATATTTCCAACAATTCCATTCGATCATCAAGCATAGGAAAGGCAGTTCCAATAACTAAAAACTACTTGAGCCAACCTACAATCATAGCACTCACCACCATTCCTAATTCCTAAGTGAATTATGCTTCCTATTCATCCATCTTGTATGAATTAGATTCTAATTTTACTTATATATACCAAGATCTTTGTGTGTGTAAGCATATTTCTAATTGTTATTTGTAGGATAACCTCCTCAATCATATAGAAATTATTTATGTACCATCTAGTGAGCACTCAAATATTATTGGAAAGTGCACTTTAGCAAAGTAGAATGTCACTTTAGGGTGGAAAAAATATTGATAGTTCTTTAAAAGTACTTTTAGTAGCCAAATAAGGAATGATATTTAGTGGTACATCAATTCATGTACCCCATTCTTTATTTCCAAACCAACCAATAAAAAGCAGGGACTATATAAACCATTGTCAATGTCATCCAATCCTTGGAAATATATTTCCATGGATTTCCTCTCAGGTTTATAAACATCTAAGCATGGTCATTATTGTGATTTTCTAGTAATTATTATTTTTCAAAAATGTCTATCATTATTTCTTGTAATAAATCCATTTTAGCTTAGGAAACTACTAGGCTCTATTTAAGCTATGTGTGACTCAATTTTGGCTTGATAAATTCAACAGTCTCTAATAAGGATAGCATATTTTTTAGAATTTTTTGGAAAAACTTATGGAGCATGATGGATACTAAATTTATTATGTCCATAACCTTTAATTATTTAACTTATAGTCGAATAGAATTTGTGAATCAACTAATTATTTTTTTGATAAGTTAAAACATTTCATTTCTTCCGGGTTTTAAAAGGCTGACCCCAAAACCTATTTACAAAAATAACATATGCTAAAAAAAATCAAAGAGAAAAATAGGGGAATGCATCCCCGAGCGAGACCCAATCAAAAGGATAAGGGGGACACAACCCCTCCTGGGATCCACCACAAGATAAAACTGGCACCATGCAAGGTAGCCTCAGAAACATAAAAATAAGACAAGAAAGTTAATCCTCCTTAACATCATCTTCATCCTTCTTGTAATATTCCTTTACCTTGTCCTTGACCATATCCTTATATTTGACCTCATCTTTCTTTTTGGTCCATGATATCTTTAACCACTTGGGGAAGTCCAACCATCCATGTGATCAGACTATTAGTCGTGACCCCTTGATTCACCAAACTATTTGTAGCCCTATTGGATTCCTTGAAGGTATGCTGAAATATGGTTTCCTGTTGACTAAGGATAAGGATCCTCACCTCCTCAATGCAATCCTTAACCCTCCATGAAGGCCTCTTATTGTTCCTTAGATAATTGATGATAATAAGTGAATATCCCTCAACTATTACCCTACCAGGATAATCTTTTACAAGGACTAAGCCTCTCCACATAGCTTTAGCTTCAGCAACATTGTTTGTCTAGATTCCTAGGTACTCAGCAAAGGCAAAAATGACTTTCCTATTATGGTCCCTAAGGATACCTCCTGCACCAGCTTTTCCAGGATTACCTTTGGCAGCTTCATCAAAATTTAATTTATACCATCAACTCGATGGAGGCATCCATTGAGTGAATCAACTACTTATTCATATTATTTGAATGTACAATTCAAAGCCTACATGCACATGGGATGATAATCCTTTCTACATTTAGCATAGGTACAATCAAGGTCTATATAGTTCTAGCAAATACAACCCATTTCATATTTATTTTATGTTCCAACCCTACCCACTAATGTAGCTTTCCCTTTGCATCCCATGGAGTACTCACCTCATGGATATAAAGAAGTAAAAAATATAGCACAATTTGTGGAATAGATTCAACATATCCAAGAAAATGTCAATGACCTCTTTGAAAATACAAATAAAAATACAAGCATTGTCATTACTGATATCTAGTCCCATGATAATTCAAGGTTGGAGATAAAGTATAGTTATATTTAGAAAGAGAGGTTTATAGGACTCCATAGGAATATCAAACATATTTTCCATGGACCATACACCATCACCAAGAAGGTGGGAGAGAATGCTTTTGAAATGAATTTTTTGGCTTATCTTGATTTACATCCAATATTCAATGTTGAACTTCTTATCACTATCATCCACCTTTGTTGGATACTTCTATAGTAGCAAAACAGTTAGACATTGAAGAATTCAACCTAGACAATTTATCACCAGTGGAGGAGGATTATATTGTTGATACATGGACTAATACCACCAAAAAGCAATCCATTCAAATGTATAGTGGTCAAGGCAAGATAACTTGGTCACTAAGGGAAATGACTTGCAAAAATTTAGATAAGGAAATAATTTTCACACTTGATATCAAAAATTGATGCAACAAGCACCATTACTTTTTATTAGGGGAATTATCTAGACATGTCACCTTTTTGGGGTATGGTTTTATTCCCAAAAACCTATTTTTTAAGCCTAACCACACTAGTATGAACATAAATTTGTGTTGGGGACTCTATTTTGATCCATTCAAGAAGCATTAAAAATATTAGAGGGAGAACAATAATTTCAATATGAAACCCTTTCATAGATAGGGTTGATAGCAATTGCATAGAAAGAAACTGTAGAGGCCCTCAAAAATATAAAGCAAAATATTTATCAAAATTAGTAATTTTTTATTCTTAGATTTTCATAGCCAAAATCATGTTTAGCTATGTTGATACATCAGTAGAAGACAAAAAACAATGGAATAAATTATATGTGTGTAATTTTTATTTAATATGCACTTTGCAACTCATGGAAGGTGAATCATCACTTTTTTACATTGGTGATCTTCTAGATCATGGAAGGTGAACCACCACATTTTCATGTGGATGACCTTCTATATTCAATATGATGGATTTCCAAAACACCAAAAATATTGTATAAAGAGAGATGAATTGTTGATTATAAAAAGAAGGAAAATAGATGTAATGTTATAGCCTCACATATCTTCTTAGATATTGTTTACATTGTACTTTATTTTTTTAGTAATAAAACTATTATATTACTTTATTTGTATATTTATGTGTCTTGATTTGTTATACTCTATTATTTCTGAATTGCACTCTTTCTTAGTCTCTTATAACTCAAAATTTTGAGTTTTAAATCAACCATGGATGGAAGTAAACTATGTATTCTATAATATTGATGCATTAGGTTGTCCTCGACAATTATTTTTCTTGGTGGTTCAGAGAATTAATTTATTTGAAATTTGAAATAGTATTGTCATATTGCACTATACAAGTATTTTTGTTACCATAAATTTTGATTAAGCTCTTTAAATTTGACCTCATTATTATTGAAATAATCTGTAGGAATCAACAAATAATTTAACAAATAAATGGCTTGAAAATCATATGGCATTATCAAAATTTAGCTTTATTTTTTTTGAAAATATAGGTGGTCTATGTTACTATTTTCCTCCCCTTATTAAGACCAACACTTAGGCTAGGTTGGATTTCCATACACATTTACAATTTTGAATCATCTAAAGCGTGGATTTGGTTGGTAAGGCTTCTAAATTTAGCCAATATTATCTAAGATAGGCTCACTCTTTGTAAGAAACAATCATGGACTATTTTAGCAAAGCTCAATAAATGAAGTAGGATATTGATTTATTATCATAAGGGCATAGGGTACAATGAGAGGTACCTTGGTCTACCAATATTTGGATTTTTAATATCAATTTAACACTCTTCCAAGATCTCACAATATCTCAAGAACAAATATGCACATAATTCAATCCATAACAATGAACAATAACTTGTTGAATATTATTGAAAATGTCTACTTAAGCAATGCAATGAAATGCAATGCTTATTTGATCACATATTACAATGATTTATCTTCAATATATACAAATTGGATATAGGACCCTTCATATTCACAAGACTCTTGACCTTTATACTTACATAAATGTTCATCTCCTCAAACACATGAGAGATATAACACTATATTTCTCATATGAGAAATATTACTTAATAAATATGTAAGAGTATATTACATTATTTGGTGCATTTCAATGTACCACCATGGGTACATGTTTAGATTTGGATTTAAGTATTTACTTTATGAAATGGAAAAAATGCACAAGAATGTGCAATGATATAAATGTGCATGTTATCCACATGTACATGTATCCATAGAAAAGGAATATGAAGAGTCATAGGAAGAGTGAAGGCCAAGAATCCTCCATATGAAGAGTCACATTTCAGCCTATAAATGGGTATATGGATAGAGAGCAATATATAGAAATATATAGAGTGATTGGTCATATACAGTCACAATGGAGAGTGATGAAGTATGATGTATTTGTGATCTTTATTCAATAAATATCATATTTTTGTGAGCATTTATTAGTGGCATTTATATGATTCATTTCTTAAAAAAATTATGAGTTTTATATGCTGAATAGATTGTCATTATCATATATTTCATATTTTAACTTTATTTTAGACCTTGTGATTACTTTATTATATGCATTTAGCTTCAAAAGCTAACAGTGGTATCAAAGCTATAGTAAGGTTTTATCTCGCATAGGTTTTTGGTTGCAAAGAATATTTCTACTGGTTAAGAAGAAACCAATTGTTAGTATTTTTGCCACGTAAAATTTTTTGCCAAAATTTTGTTTAAGTGTGCAACAAATTTTGCTCAACAAAATCTATTTTTTTGAGTGAAATATAGTTTTTAGGCGAAAATCCCAATGAAAGCATGTTTTGGGCAAAAACGTTGGCAAAAATCCCTTTTTAGGCAAAATGGGGTGAAAATCCTTTCTAGGTGCAAGTCATGGTGAAAATCCTCCCCTGGGTGAAATTCCTTACGAAATACCATTTTTGAGCAAAAGTGGGCGCAAGACCAAGCGAAAGCCCTTTTCGAGTGAAATCGAGTAAAAATGGGGTGAAAATCCTCCCTTGGGAAAATTTCTTGGTGAAATACCATTTTCGGGCGAAAGTGGGTGTAAGACCAAGTGAAAGCTATTTTCAAGCAAAATTGGGTACAAATAGGGCGAAAATCCTTTCAAGGTGCAAGTCATGGCAAAATTCCTTTCTGGGTGAAATTTTGGCGAAAGTATGGCAAAAATCCATTTTGGGCAAAATCATGACGAAACCCAATTTCGGCTCATGCCTGGGCGAAAACACATTTCGCCATTCTCTCCAAGCAAAAGCCCATTTCGGGCAAAAATGAGTGAAGATCATTTTGGGGGAAATTTCAAGGCTGAAAATTTTAATTTTTGGGGCAAAGGAATTAATGTTTTTGGAATTATTATGGAGAAAGATCATATTCAATAGATAGCCAAAGATTTGCCAAAATTAAATACTGATTTGCTTTGCTCTTGACTCTGGTGTGATCTTACTGATTTCCAAAGTGCCATCCACTACAATGAATGCTCATTTTTTAGGCACCAACAAGAAGATAAAAATTTGGCCGATGATTCTTGTTAAGTCCCAATGTGCCATCCACCAAAATCGTTCGTTGCTTCCCAATGTACCATTGGATTGGTTCGTTGCTTCTACCAAGGAGAAAATTACTACCGACTAATCTTTGACTTGCCACCATTTTATTTAATGATCATTTAATTTTGGAGGTGAAATCCTCTATAAATACTAAGAAACTTGATGTAAAAAAGGGAGATGGATATTTTCTTGTAAAACTCTCATAGTTTAACATTTGCATTGATTCAAGGACTATTTGGATTTGAGTTCTGAATCATTTTATGTATGTTTGTGCTTTTTGCTTCACATTTTTGTTAGATTAATATCATCATTAGTGGATTAAATTCTAAGTCTGGATTTAGTTTTTCAATGGGAATGAATTTTGGAATGCTATTGGAAGTCATGCTTTGTAATATGATCTAATTTTAGTTTATGTCTTGTCCTTCTATTGAATGATATTAGTTCAAACTGGGTTGTTAATCTTGTTGTTAATTCATCCCTACATTATCTCTTTGACTTATAGCCATATTTTTCTTTCATTCTGTTAATTTCTTTCCCTAATATTTATACCATTTTTTAGAGTAGCAAGGGAACCAGCTCCCTCTAGATATTTGCATAAAGGACATTTATTTCCTTTAGCCTTTCAATGTTGGTCGAGTCTAGGGTGCATACATACATTTTATTCTAGGGCAAAATCTTGACCAACACTAGTAAAGTTGAAAAAAATACTTCTGGAAAGGAAAACCAAAGAAGATAGCTTTTCTCACTATGTTGAAGGAAAACTAGTGATAATTAAGGATTTTACTATCCCAAGAGCAAAGTTGGAATAGAAGGAAATTTACAAGTCTTGAAGATAGACCTTGATATTGAAGAGATTAAGAGACCCCTAAAGGAGGTCCTATTGATAAACCTTGATAGAGAGAGAGATATATAATATTCCATATTAGTATTTGGCTAGAATATTTCTACAAGGTTGAAGGAAAACTCGTGAAGACTAGGATTCAGCAAAGATTTGCTTTCACTAGTTTTTGAGATAGCTAGTGAAGATTATTGATTTTAGAATTTTGGAACTTTGAACATATTTTATTATTATTGTCGAAGTTTTTGTTGCAAAATATTATTTCTCAAAATTTTAGAAGCTTGCTACAATGGATAGAGAATAATTTCACCTTCCATTACCTAAAGTCTATGTGCTTTCCTCATGCAGGGATTAACTCTTTGTTGCAAAAAAATAGACATTGAATATTTAAGGAGGTCCAAGAAAGAAGGCCCCATTGAAGATTGAGGATGATCAAAAAGGAAGTCCTCATTTAATATTAAAGGGGTCCAAGAAAGAAGTCCCCTTTAAATATTAAGGAGAACCAAGAAGTCCTCATTGAAGATTAAGGAGGTCCAAGAAAGAAGGCCCCATTGAAGATTGAGCAGAACCAAGAAGTAAGTCCTCGTTGATGATTGTAGACTACAAATTGAATATTGAAGAGACCCAAAAAAGAGGTCACATTGAATGACTTCCAAATTTGGAATATTGAATATTAAATATTGAAGTATGAAGACTGAAGTTAAATAGGACTACAAGAAGGTCCTATTGTAGAGTTGAGAAGCAGTAGATTTTGGAGATCCAAGAAAGGAGATCTCATTGCAAAAATTCTATAATTAGGAGATTAAAGAAACCAAGGTGAGATTTTTTAAAGAATTGATTAAGAATATTTGAGTAGCTACAAAATTAGAAGATCCAAGAAAAGAGATCTCAAGAAGAAATCTAGCGAAGAAGGCTAGATAAAGCCTCATTGCAGATTTGAAGCAGTGGCCATTGAAGGAGTTTTGAAGAAAAGTTCATGTTAGAATATTACAAGTAGGAGAAGTTCCTAATAAAAGGAAGTTGGTACAATTATCGCCATTCAACAACAAGCCCAAAAAGGAAAGAAGGATTTGGGAAGAAGTTTGCCAAATTTTGAGAAGTTTTAAAGATCTCAAGATATTTACATTCTTGAGGAAGAAGATAGCGAACAAGATCATATTTGAAGTCAAAATTTGACAAGAATATTGAAGAAAGAAGAAGTATTGAAAAGGCCACATATTTGAGATATTTGAAAATAGCCACAAAGGTTTTGTAGGTTTATTTGTAAAAGATAATTTGCTGATTTTCAGAAGAGAAGTTGAAAGGTCATAGGACAGCAAAATGAACAAAGCATGGAGATGCAATTTGGAGAAGATTTGGAAAGATTTTTGAGTACTTTTGGATAGAAAATTAAACGAAGGATTTATAGTAAAAGAGAGCAGCATATTTGAATATTCGTGGACATTAACAAATCAGATTTTTGTAAGCAATGATTGAAAGAATTTTAAGCTATAAATTTGAGCAGCATTGAAAGAGTAAAGCAAGCCATATTTTGAAATATGTTTAGGATATATTTGGAAAATATTTGAATATCAAAGTGCAATAGGATTTAGCAGCATCTAAAGAGGAGATTTACTGCATATTTGGACAGCAAAAGGGCAGCATTTTTAGCTACAAACTTCAGGGATCGATAGCACACATTTGAAGGCAAGAGAGCTGATTTTGGGCAGCAACTACATCTACAAGATAAAGATTCTACAAATAGCAAGAGAAAAGGAGTATTGTTGCAAATTCAGGACAGCAAGTTATCAAGAAGTAGAGCTACAAAATAATCCATAAAAGGTGTGTTAAATTTATTCCATATAAAGTGTTATTTTAGAAACTTTAGAAGTATTTATTATAATTTTTTAAGAGCATCAATTTTAGAGCTATTAAGAACTAGCAAAAGGATTTTTTTGAGTGTCTCTAATCCAAGGAAAAATAAACCATTGCACACCATTATTATTGTAGAAATATGCATATTATAACAGCTAGACTTATAGCTTGTAAAGAGCTTAAAAGGAGTAATAAGAATATTAGTATATACTATTTTCATAATAAGAGACAGTAGATTTATCCTACGTTATAGTGAGACCAAATATTCATCAAAATATAGGTAGATTTGAGGTGTTTAAAAAGACCAAGCTTGCAGATTACGTTGGTAAATAAAATCACAAAAAGTGTGGTAAAATCCACCACTAGAATCACCACCAAATTGCATAGGTTGAGCACCATTGAAAAGTGTAAAAGTGATAGCATAATATAGGGGGGCAAGCACTCTAACAGTATCTATATGAACATCCACTAAAAGAGGAATCGATACAAGAAGGATCACCATGGAACAACCACCAAAGGATTGCCCAAGCAAAATAAAACTATCGTGAAAGAAGCCATCAAAGAAGAGCACTTGAAAGTTGTCGTTGGTGAAGTTGAAGAGACACTTGGAAATATGGAAACATAACCAGTAAAGAAGAGGTATTTGCTATTGAAAATGTAGCAAGGAGACTAAAGATTCAATTTCATGCTTTCACCAAGAAATAATATGTTCATAACATAGCACCAACCTATTAAAGCATATCACATACACAACCAAGTGTCCAATAGAGAAACGTAACATATCCAGGGAACTTTACAACTTCGAGCACTAAAATTTTGGTTAAAAAATATGTTAAAAATTCCTTATAGAGTGTTGGGAGCATTATAAAATTTTATGAGACACATATCACAATAAATAGGAAGCATTGGACACCATCCGAGAGTCACAGGAGCATTGATATTAGTGAAGTCATTTGTCATAAGGGATAAGAAGTGCCACACAGCCACAAGTTGTGGTAACAAGAGTGAAGGAATAACTCTAATGACACTTGTCACTCATCTTGTAAATATTACAAGCATTACCAAGGAAGGAAAAAAAAATTGAGCACTCATTTATTGCATGAGATGAAATAGTTTAATTAATCACAATAAGGACTCCACAACATCGAAGAAGAAGCACCTTGACTAGTTTGAAGGAAGTTGACTAGAGGAAGAGAACCCAATTTCAAAGGAATACCAAGCATAGAATTAAGGTGGGAATGCCTAAAATATCAAAGATTGTATTTATTACTTTTTGGAATTAAATTTTATGCTAAGTAGTAGTTATAATGTGTAAATGGATATATTATCTAAGGTTAAATTTTAAAAGTATTAGGTATAAGGTGTAGACCATGAATAACACAAGCTTATACTGAGAGGGGGGGGTGAACAGTATAAGACCTCTTTTTACTTTTTCCTTTATATTACAAAATAGTAAAGTAATATACCCACAGCAATATCAAAGAAATGCATAAAAACATCCACAAAGTGACAACAATTTTAACATGGTTCACTCAGAATGGTCAAGCTACGTCCACGGATAAAATCTTTCACTAAATTTTATCAATCCAAATTCTGGGAATACCTTTCCCAATTACAATTTTTATGGGCACCAACCCAAAGGAGACACCAATCCCCTAATCTTGAGTTCATGGCACCAACCCACAGGAGACACCAATCCCCTAGCTCTGCTCTGGCTGGTGATCCTCTAGAAAACCTCTGCCTCCGCTGCCCTTAGCAAATGGAACTCTATCCACAGAAGACACCTATCCTCCCTGCTCTGGCTGGATACCTCTGTCCTCAACTCTATCACCTCCAAAGTTGGTCCTCAAATTTGCACTAAACATAGTCCTTCGGTCTAGCACAAATGTCCTCGTTCATCTTTCTCTGATCTACACCAAACATAGTCCTTCGATCTAGCACAAATGTCCTCGAATCTACACCAAACACAGTCCTTCGGTCTGGCACAAATGTCCTCGAATCTGCACCAATCTCTGTCCTCAACTGGTTCTCAATTCTGGTTCACAAGCTTTCTCTAAAGCTTGCTTGATCTTCACCCAAGTATTCACCAAGACTTGTCTCAGATCTACTTTGCAAGTTCTCACTAGAACCTGCCCAAACTGCTCCACAAGCTCAACAAAAGCTTGCTCAAATCTGTCCAACAAGCCCTCTTAATGACTTGTCCAAAACCTGCTCATAAGCTCTCAAAAAACTTGCTCAAAGCTGTCCACAAGTCTTCATAAAGACTTGTCTCAAATCTGCTTGTAAGCTCTCAGAAAAGCTCACACAAATTTGTCCTTAAGATCTCTCTGCGTAGTTACAGCCGAACTTAGTCATAACTTCAACCTTTGCACCTCTGCGCAATCACAGCGACATCATCTTCGCACACTCTTCTTCCTTTGTGATCTTTCACACTTAGAATGATTCGATGAAACACACTCTGCACACTACGATCGAATTCGCACTCTGCTCTCAGCGATCGAACTTCTTGCACTGTGCACTATCTCCGAACGTCACACATCAACTGCCCATCTAATCACCCAAATAGCCCTCCTTTTATATCAACACTTTTAAGATCAAAACCTTGATCTTAGTTGGCTGCACAACCCTAAACTACGTCGGCTACAAACCCTAATCTTTGTCGGCCCAAATTTAACTTTGTTGGCTTCACTGCCTTTGCAACTCTTTTATAGCTTCTACTACGAAACTACAACATGTCACGATGTTGTGACACCTTTGCAACTGTACACTTCCTTTTGGCTTTTGTCGTGATATCGCGACACTTTAGCCTTTGATGACTTCAACTAAGCTCTTGTCGCGATATCATGACACTTTTGTCTTTGTCAGCATCAACTTTGCTTTTGTCATGATATCACGACACTTCTCCCTTCGTCGACCTCCTTTCTACTTTTGTCGTGAAATCGTGACACTTTCTCCAACCGAATGCTGCCAACTCGATCTATCGCAAAATCATGACACTTTTTGCATCTGTTTGCTTTCTCTTCAACCTGTCGTGAAATCGCGACTCTTACAGATTTCGTACGTCTTCTTTGCAACCTGTCATGAAATTGCGATGCTTTCAGCTTTCGTACATCTTCTTTGCAACCTGTCATGAAATCGTGATGCTTTCAGCTTCTGTACATCTTCTTTGCAACCTGTTGTGAAATCGTGACGCTTCTCATTTCAGACTCTTCCCTTTGCTGCATGTCACGAAATCGCGACAGTTCTTACTTCGAGTTCTGTAGCATGTCATGAAATCATGTCACTTTATCTTGCTTCCACTTTGTCTTCTGACTTGTCACGAAATCGTAACACTTCTTCTCCTTAGCCCTTTTCTTTTCTTCGGGTCATGAAAACCCAACATTTCATGATATCGTGACACTTTTTCTCCTAGACTCTCTCTCCTGCATTATGTCATGAAATCAAGACACTTTTTCTTTCGGACTCTCTCTCCTGCAACATGATGCGAAATCGTGACACTTTTTCGTCCGTTTAACCTTCCTTGCAATATGTCACAAAATCACGATATTTTTGACACGAACATTCTCTCTCCTCTTTGAGTCACAAAACTACGACATGTCGCGATATCGCAACACTTTTCTAACTTGCTTTCTTTCGAACCTGTCAAGCCGTAACCTTCATAAAAACAAATTATTTTACATCAAATCAAATTCCTTCAAAAGCTTCTTGACATCAATGACAACTTATACACTTGAGCAAAGGCAATGCACCCAAGGTACCCAAAATTGCCAACAATCTCCCCCTTTGTCATTAATGGCAAACCTTTACTGAAAACACGTCTCAAGAGCCAAAACTGAAACCAACTATGCTAACAACTGAGAAACTATGCCCACAACTGAGAATCTTCCTTTGAAGTTTTTCTTCCCCTAACTTGAAGCTTTCCTCTTCACTTGAAGCTCTCCCCCTTACTCATATCTCTCCCCCTTTGTCATCAATGGCAAAGGGTCAACTTTGGGGCTCGAGACTAAGAATGAACCTCTTAGCTTAGTCCCTCCCCCACCTCCTGATGAGGTGATTAATTCTGGGGTGGGAGTAAAACTCCCATTAGGCACTGATCATCATTAGCGTCTATCACTTCCTTATCGGGCCTTCTCTTGAACTATTTGTCCATATTCCTGTTCCTATTCCTATCACTGTTCCTGTTCCTGTTCTCATTCCTGTTCTTATCCATGCCTTGATCCTTGGACCTGTTCATACCATTGTTCCTGTTCCTATATCTTGGAAGTTCAGCTCTACACTGTCTAGCTGTGTGACCTCCATTGTTGCACTTATAACAAGTAACAATGTTATTTCTTTTAGGCATACCTGTTCTTTGAATCTGCCAGTTCTGCCCAAACCTGTTCTGACCAAACCTATTCTAGTCGAGCCTATTTTGATCAAACCTGTTCCTGTTATTTACCTCGTAATAGACTGCCTTGTGCCCGAAATGTTGACAAGAGTAGTAATACCCTTGAAAGAAACTAGCACTTCTGAAATTTTCATTTACCTTCCTTACTTGAGTCATGCAATGTGAAGCCATGTGACCAAACCTGTGACACGCAAAACATCTATCATGAAATTTTCCTTTATTCGACCTCTTGGGTCCTAAAAACTTCTTCTTCTCATTTTGAATTCTGTTTTCTATTTCTGCACATGTATCATTCAAGGACTCATGATCTGAAATACTTTCCTCATCAGAACTCTCTTCCTTTTGGAGTCTCTTACTAGACTCTCCAGCTTGTTCCTTGTGTGGCTTAACAAAACCAAGGCCTATTTTATCCGTTGTCTTTCTTTGACCTTTGATGAGTGACTTAACCTTTTTGGAGCTATCTTGAAACCTGTAAAGCTTATCCTTGTACTCTTTAGTTTCCTCATTCAAAGAAGCCATTTTTTGTTCTAACTCACTATACTCAAGAACCTTAGACTCTAACTCATCCTTGAGTTCTTGTGTCTTAGCCATAGAGAAGTCAAGACTTTCTATAAGATCATCTCTCTCCATACAACATTCATCTAACTTATCCTTGAGTCTAGCTTTCTTCTTTCTTTCCTTTTTCAAAACACTAATAGCGTTAGTAAGTTCACTTTCAAGATCCTTTATTTGTTTGCTTTCTGAATCATCGAAGCCTTTTTCAGATTTCTTATCACTAGAGGTGCTGCCTTTTTCAAAAACCATACACGCATCTTCCTTATAGTTTTTAGAAGCATCCTCATACATACTAGAAACCAAATCATTATTTGTGCAATCATCCTCAAGGTGACCAAAATTTCCACATCTAAGACATTTCATGATAATGAATCTATGTTTTGGTTCTTCCTATTTTTTTGATATGAACAACATCTCATTTTCATAATCACTTGAAGAACTTTCACTATCACTACTAGAACACTTACTTGCTTTGTCTAGGTAGAAACTCTTCTTGTGCTTGTGAGAATACCTCTTTCCTTGATTGTTGTGCTCATATTTGTTCTTTCTGTGATGCTTGTGCTTTTTAGAATCCTTGCTCTGTGAATCCTATTTTTCTTCATCAGTTTCATTCTTGGAAACAGTACAATCAGTAGCATAATGACCAAACTTTCCACAATTGAAACATCTTATATTTTTCATGCTTTTGTGCTTTCTAGAGAACTTGCCCTTTTTGTTGTAATATGCCTCTTCATCACTAGAAGACTCATCACTCTCTTGAAGTTGTTTACCCTTGGATTTCTTGGTAGCCTTGAAAGCTGCCTCTTTCTTGACGTCAACCTTCACCCGAGTTCTCAACTCAAATGCTGCAAGTATGCTATGAAGCTCATCCTTTTTCAACTTATCCAAATCTTTAGCTTCCTCAATAGCAGAAATCTTTTCACTAAATCTATTCGGAAGAGATCTTAAAATCTTATCACAAACATCATTTTCAGCAAGCTCAAGACCTAAGTCTTTCATGGAGTTAACAAACTCATCCATATGAAGCATATAGTCACTAATATTTTCATCATCATTCATCTTGAGTTGTTCAAACATACCTTTGAAGTGTCTCAACTTGGCCTTTCTGACATTTGTATCACCCGTATGAACCACCTGCAACTGTTTCCACATTTCACTCATTGTCTTGCAGTGAATCACTTTGGTGAGATCTACTTTATGTAAGCCTTTCAGGATTGCATTCATTACTTTTGAATTGATGTGATGTAGGAGCCTTTCTTATTTAGTATTTGGACCATGTACAGGAATAGTGTACTCATCTTCAATTACTTCCCATACCTCATTACCAAGTGCCATTAGATGAACCTTCATCCTTGCACTCCAAAGACCAAAATTTGACCCATCAAGAATAGGTGCCGCATTGCCACTTGAATAATCCATTGTGTTCTTTATTAGCTTTTCCTTCAAGCTGTTAAACATTTCAAATGCACCCGCTCTGATACCAATTGAAGAACACAAGCTTATACTGAGAGGGGGGGTGAATAGTATAAGACCTCTTTTTACTTTTTCCTTTATATTACAAAATAGTAAAGCAATATACCCACAGAAATATCAAAGCAATGCATAAAAACATCCACAAAGTGACAACAATTTTAATGTGGTTCACCCAGAATGGTTGGGCTACGTCCACGGATAAAATCTTTCACTAAATTTTATCAATCCAAATTCTGGGAATACCTTTCTCGATTACAATTTTTATGGGCACCAACCCAAAGGAGACACCAATCCCCTAATCTCGAGTTTGTGGGCACCAACCCATAGGAGACACCAATCCCCTAGATTTTCTCTGGCTGGTGATCCTCTAGAAAACCTCTTCCTCTGTTTCCCTTAGCAAATGGAACTTTATCCATAGAAGACACTTGTCCTTCCTGCTCTAGCTGGAGACCCTCTGTCCTCAACTCTATCACCTCTAAAGTTGGTCCTCAAATTTGCTCTAAACACAGTCCTTCGATCTAGCATAAATGTCCTCGTTCATCTTTCTCTGATCTACACCAAACACAGTCCTTCGGTCTGGCACAAATGTCCTCGAATCTACACCAAACACAGTCCTTCGGTCTGGCACAAATGTCCTCGAATCTGCACCAATATCTATCCTCAACTGGTTCTCAATTCTGGTTCACAAAAGTGGTTCATAAGCTTTCTCTAAAGCTTGCTTGATCTTCACCCAAGTCTTCACCAAGACTTGTCTTAGATATGCTTTGCAAGTTCTCACTAGAACCTGCCCAAACTGCTCCACAAGATCAATAAAAGCTTGCTCAAATCTATCCAACAAGCCCTCTCAATGACTTGTCCAAAACCTGCTCACAAGCTCTCAAAAAACTTGCTCAAAGTTGTCCACAAGTCTTCACAAAGACTTGTCTCAAATCTCCTTGTAAGCTCTTAGAAAATCTCACACAAATCTATCCTTAAGACCTCTCTAAGCAGTTACAGCCGAACTTAGTCGTAACTTCAACCTTTGCACCTATGCGTAATCACAGCGACATCGTCTTCACACACTCTGCTTCCTTTACGATCTTTCACACTTAGAATGATTCGATGAAATGCACTTTGCACACTATGATATAATTTGCACTCTGCTCTTAGCGATCGAAATTCTTGCACTGCGCACTATCTCTGAACGTTGCACATCAACTGCCCATCTAATCACCTAAACAGCCCTCCTTTTATATCAACACTTTTAAGATCAAAACCTTGATCTTAGTCGGCTGCACAACCCTAAACTACGTCGACTGCAAACCCTAATCTTCGTCGGCCCAAATTTAACTTTGTCGACTTCACTGCCTCTGCAACTCTTCTGTAGCTTCTGCTAAGAAACTACAACATGTCGCGAGATTGCGACACCTTTGCAACCGTACACTTCCTTTTGGCTTTTGTCATGATATCATGACACTTTAGCCTTTGACGACTTCAACTAAGCTCTTGTCGTGATATCATGACACTTTTGTCTTTGTCAGCATCAACTTTGCTTTTGTCACGATATCGCAACACTTCTCCCTTCGTCGACCTCCTTTCTACTTTTGTCACGAAATCGTGACACTTTCTCCAACCAAACGCTGCCAACTCGATCTATCATGAAATCATGACACTTTTTGCATCTGTTTGCTTTCTCTTCAACCTGTCGTGAAATTGCGACGCTTACAGCTTCCGTACGTCTTCTTTGCAACCTATCACGAAATCGTGATGCTTTTAGCTTTCGTACGTCTTCTTTGCAACCTGTCACAAAATTGCGATGCTTTCAGCTTTTGTATGTCTTCTTTGCAACCTGTCGTGAAATCGTGACGCTTCTCATTTTAGACTCTTCCCTTTGTTGCATGTTGCGAAATCACGATAGTTATTACTTTGAGTTCTGTAGCATGTCATGAAATCGTGACACTTTATCTTGCTTCCACTTTGTCTTTTGACTTGTCACGAAATCGTGACACTTCTTCTCCTTAGTGCTTTTCTTTTCTTCGAGTCATGAAAACCCGACATGTAGCGATACCGCGACACTTTTTCTCCCGGACTCTCTCTCCTGCATTATGTCATGAAATCACGACACTTTTTCTTTCGGACTCTCTCTTCTGCAACATGTCACGAAATCGCGACACTTTTTTGTCCGTTGAACCTTCTTTGCAATATGTCGTGAAATCACGACATTTTTGAATCGAACATTCTCTCTTCTCTTTGAATCACGAAACTGCGACATGTCGCAATATCGTGACACTTTTCTAACTTGCTTTCTTTCGAACCTGTCAAGCCGTAACATTCATCAAAACAAATTATTTTACATCAAATCAAATTCCTTCAAAAGCTTCTTGACATCAATGACAACTTATACACTTGAGTAAATGCAATGCACCCAAGGTACCAAAAATTGCCAATAGACCAATTAGTTCATCCAAACCCTATAAGGTGGGTAGAGGTCCAAGGTTCAAATATTGGGCCTCATCGAAATGAACACTTGTCCCTTTCCTGGTGCTTTCAGCGACGTAAAAGGTTTAAAATTATTGTGGCATGGCGGTTATAGGGGTGGACTACACGAAGATCTGTGTGGTGGCTTCTAGGGTGGACAACGTAGAATATTGTGGTGGCCATAAAAGTTGGATAGCTTGCCCGGATTCGTGGCGGCTACCGATTCCACCATGTTTAAAAAATAAAAATAAAAGTATTTTATTGGAGAGATAAGAATTATTGAAACCTTAGAAATATGTATATTACAATTTAAAGCCTTTTACAAAGTATTGAAGATTATTTTGAATATTAAAGCATTGATTTTGAAGTTTTATAATTTGCACATTTGAATTTACAAAACAAATTAAAATATTTAGAATTTAATAAGTTTGGATAATTAAGGTATTCTACATCAAATTAGGAATACACAAAACTTGCAAGTATTATTTTTAGAATTTCTAGAGTTGGAGTTATAAGAAATCCAACATCAACATAGATTAACGAAATTTAGAAATATTAAACTATTGGATATTAAGGGGATAAAAATAATGTCATTATTCACTTAAGAGAGTTAGAATTAACTGCTTATACTTGTCTCATACTCACTTCAAAGGGATATGACAAAGAAAAAACAAATGAAAAAAATAACAAGTGATCCAAAAATAGAAATTCAAAAACTATTTCAAGAAGAGAACCTATGTCTACAAGAAGAACCAATTTATATTGGATAAGACTTATGTTTTCAAGAAGAACCATTATACATTGAATATGACTCCTTAGAAGAAACTAAGGGAATGTTACAAAATTTGAAATATTGTATCAAATACTTGATATTAAATATTGAAGGACAAAAGGGTATGTCAATAAAGGAAAAGAAAATATTACAAACAATCATGGAAGAAGCAAAAGATGAAAACTTTTCAATGCTTCAAGAATATCTAAATTCAAAACTTGAAGAAGCAATTGAAGACTCTAAAAATATTTTCACATTACCTATTGATATAGGAACAATAATAAAGATAGTATTACTTTCAAATGAAGTTCTCAAAGGCAATATGAGAAAACAAGAAAATATTGAAGAAGTAGGGAATAAATCAATGATGAAATATATAAATAACGTAAGGCCTATGATGGTAGATTCATGTTGCAATACTATAGAATAAAAACCATTGATGAGTGATGCAAGTAATGATACTAGTGATTTAGAATTCATGACAAAGATAGAAGAACATGTTGCAAAGATTGATGCTATATGTGATACAAGTGATTTGAATACAGTTCATGATTGGTCAGGAAAAACTTATGCTATTAGAATTGATGAAGGTATAAATACAAATGATGATAGAGATAGTGATGCACAAAATTATATTGATATTAACAAAGATCATTCTAATGATTGTATTGATCATTTTGAGAAGCATACTAACAAATTTGGTTTAGAGTTGATAAGATATAAAGATACAAGTTTATAAAAGCATGAACAGGGAATGAAAGAACCAATTGCATCAGAAATCAGATCAAAGTATGAAGGTCTTGAATATACAGGTCAGACTAGCAACAATAAGCAAGTAACTGAGTTCGTAATGGAGAATAGTGACACCAAATTAGTAACAGATATTGATAGAAATGATTTCTATGAAGGACAAAATGGTCAAAATAATCTCAGAATAAAAATAGATGTAGTCATTGTAGCAGATATGGGTATAATATAGATAGATTCTAGAATCTCCATAGTTGTAAAATTTGTGGAGGAACCAATCGTTCTCAAATACATTGTTGGTACAAAGAAAATCATTTTTTTTATTGGATATATACAATGACAATAAATATCATTAGTGTATTTTCTCAAATATATTTCTCAAGGTATAGAGATGGGCACAAGAAAGGTATGAACTTCTTCGATAATATAATTAGAAGAAAAATAGTAATAGTGCCAAAGTCAGAATACAAATTCAAGCAAAAATATGAAGCTCAAGTAGAAGATCAAATGCAAGGTCACTTGAAGAATGAAAACAAATATGAAGATCCATATTGAAGACTAAATTCTTCAATAACAAAATAATGTAATACAAGAGGGTGTTAGATTATATTACATTATTTGGTACATGTCAATGTACCACCATCGATACATGTTTAGATTATGATTAAATATTTACTTTATGCAATGCAATATATGCATAAGAATGTGCAATGATGTAAATGTGCATGTTTTCCACATGTACATGTGTCCATAGAATACAAATATGAAGAGTCATAGGAAGAGTGAAGGCCAATAATCCTCCAAATGAAGAGTCACATTCCATCCTATAAATGGGTATATGGATAGAGAGCAATATATAGAAAGATATAGAGTGATTGATCATATATAGTCACAATGAAGAGTGATGAAGTATGATGTATTTGAGGTCTTTATTCAATAAAGATCATATTTTCATGAATATTTATTAGTGGAATTTATATGATTCATTTCTTATGTTTTTTATGAGTTTTATATGCTTAATAGATTGCCATTATCATATATTTCATATTTCAACTTTATTTTAGATCTTGTGATTGCTTTATTCTATGCATTTAGCTTCAAAATGAAAAACTCTCATAAGAACAAAGACACTCATGATTGCACATACTAAATGAAAAACTCTCATAATTCCATACCTTATAACTCACACTACTAACATGACACCTACTATATACCCAACTATTAAACACACTCTAGACTAAATTATTTACATGGTCCTTATATTTAATCTTGCAAGGTACCAAATAATGTAATACCTCCAACACCCCCCATATTACATTATTTGGTATGAAGATACTTTGTCTTCATATGCTTTTAGTCCTTCATTTTGGTCTTGGTCTTTTTGTTTTGACTCAATTACTACTTCAAGTTTGGGTGTTGAATTTGTACCTCTAAGTTGTTACCTGTATCTTTTTTTTTTAAGGTGTAACTTAGGTACAAAATATATGCTTATCAATATTACTTACTTTCTATATAAACATTTTAGCATTTCCATAATTTTGTTCCATTTTGTTCTATTTATCCATCCATAGTGTACTTCAATTTTATTTTCTTGACAAGACTTTTGTTTATTCTTTTCACAAATTTTACAATTCTGGTGCATCCATCGATTATGTTTCCATTCATGATTTTTACACTTATTCCTTGTTTAATTTTAAATAATTATTATTTTTTTGTCAATATTATCAATGCCATTGACCATTGAGAATTTTTTATTGGTTTGTATCATTATTATATTTGTCATTTTGCTTCTCAATTTGATCCATACATTTTGTAAGACATTCATTTTTTGAACCTGCATCATCAAGAATGGATAGATCTATAATTTTTTCCATGAGAACCCTATGAATATTTTATTTTCTTCCTCATTGGTGTTCTTTGTTTCCTATACTTCTTGGACCATATTTCCTCTTTGATTTTCCTATTTTGTAAATTGGTGTGGTGTTGATGTATATCACTGTTGATTAGGTTGATATTGTCTTTGATGGTATATTTGAAATGGCCTATGCATTTGATTCCATTGATTTAGAGAATTATATATATAGTTACTGGTGTTATGACATTCTTTGTCACATATGTGAAAATAATTTATTTTCCATGTAGGTTGATGTTGTGATGAGTCAGTATTATTTGGCACCCTTTTGTTGAAATAAAAGCATTGTTTATCATTTCATCTTTGGCTTGGTTTTCTATTTCATATTCTTAAAGTATGTTGACTAATTCATCAAAGGATATAGTTCTATTTAGCACTTGAAGAGAGGTGACTAATGTCTTAAATATTTTTGGAAGTGCTCTTAGTGTAACTTGAACAAGAATTTTTTCTTCCACTTTCTCTCCCATAGTTTGTAGCTTATATTTCAACCTTGCTATACTTCAAAAATAATATTCTATATTTTCTCCATCGTGAACTTTTAGTGAATATAGTTATGATTGCAAGTGTAAAATTGTAGCTTCATTGTTTCCTTTAAATATTGTGCATAGCTTTTCCCAAGTGTTTTTTGAAGTTTCGGCCTCACTTATGTGTTCTTGAATCTCATATTATATATCAAAAGTTATTAGCATAAGAGTCTTTGAATCTTCAAATTTAATGGTTTTCTCTCCATTTACTACTTTCCAAAGTTTCTCAACAATAAGTATTGATCTCATCTTATTTTTCCATGGGGTAAAGTTAGGTCCTTTTAGTAGTTGATATTTTGAAAGAAAAATCTTTGTATTTTCCATAATTTTGCTAATAATTTGATGTTCCCTTCAATTCTAACTTTTAATAAATGACTTTTCTTTTTTTTTGCAACCTTATTACTCCAAATTTAAAATTTAATAACTCTTCTTCTTCTACCATATTCACTTGGTCTTCAAATTTAATAATTATTTTCTTCAACTTTCTTGAATATTTAATTTAATATTTTCCTTCAAATAGTTTTCACTTCTCTTTAATATTCTTCTATAATTTTTAATTTTAACAATTATCTTCAATCATCTTTTCAAACAATATACTCTCCTTCAAAAATATATTTTATTCAATCAATATATCAACTTTCCTTCTTAAATCTTTAATATTTCTTCTTCTTTAATTCTTCAAATATTTATTTGCTTCAATTAATTTTTTCTTATAAATCCCATTAATGAATTGTCTTTATTCACAATTAATTCTCCTTTCACTTTAATAAATGCCTTTTTAATCAAATATTTCTTTCTTCACCTTATACTATATGCTTCTTTGATATTTCCTTAATAATTGTTATGTGCCTTGTTATTCAAATAATGATTAGAGGCTCAAGGCTTGGGCCCTTTCATGCCAATTGGCTTGGCTCGAGGGCTCTACTTAGGTGTTAGGTCCAAGATGGAAAAGTTCTCAAGTTAGTTAACGTGTGGCAAGTTTGAGGTATTCATAGAGGGTTGGTTTGGGAGGGTGTTGAGTCATCATCAAATTAAGTGGGTAGGGGTAGCAATTCAATTCATTCATCATCAAAGATATTGGCTAGGAGTTGCAAGATAAGTTTATCATCATAAAATAGATTGGCCAAGGGTTGCGAGCCAAGTCGATCCTCCCTGCTTGAGTGCAACTAGCGATATGATTTTTTAATGGTGGAAAGCTTAGTTTAGGAAAGAGGTTGATCTCATTTAGTCGTGGATGCTCATGATTGATCGAGCACCTAGGTTTTTCCTCATGATGGTTGTGCATGGGTTGAGGTGGTTGTTTGGCATGCAAAAATTTCTATTTATCAGTTGGGATCTTGTGAGCATGTGCAAAATGTCTTTTCCCATATCCCTTTAAATCACCCTAAATCCTTCTAAATATGGGAGCCAGGGCTCTAGAACAGTCAATTCATTTTTTAAGATGGTCACACTAGGGATTGATTTTATAATTCAAAAGGTTTTTCCTTGGTGTAATTTCTAGAGTGCAAGTTGGCAGTGATGTGGCACTTCGAAGGATGAGTTGGCCAGTGTCAATTTTATGATTTGTATCAACTCTTCTATTGAAACTAGAGGTTTTTCCCTATGGATATTTTTTATGCTTCTCACTGGGTCCCGAGGTTGTTGGTTGTTAGTTCAGGTTGGACTTGGTGCTGGTTGTACATATTATGGGTCTCAAAAGCTTTGGCTCTCTATAATATTAATATCTTCTCAAGATAGTTTTGATTATTTTGGTGACTGTTGGATTATCTTTGGAGGCATCACATTCACATTCCTACTCAAGTGGTTTCTACTCATAAGGATTATTTAAAATATGGAAGGGGTAGTCCTTAAGCTTATTTCTCTCAACATTGATGAGGATGTGAGGAATATTTAAAGGAAAGGTAACCTCCTACACTATATGATCAAGTTTAATGGCCATAATAGGGATATGGTGAAGCATATGGTGTATTCTTGGTGCAACAGGATGGTTAGGGTGGGGAACCTAGAGTTTGAGTTTTCCATTCCTCTTATCACATAAGTTACCAACCTTCCTATGGATGAAGTTGTTCATAAAAAGTAGAAGCACTCCTTGGCAAGATAATACCAACTATTTCAATGCAAAGAGGAGGAGCTCATAAAATTTTAGAATGGTTTAAAAATATCATCCCTCAAGGCACCTTAGGATAGAGTGGCTCTAGTAATAATGCAGTACTTCACTTTGGATGAGAACCAGGATATCCTTAGGAGATTCTAATCATTTATGCCACAATATACTTATGAATATTTTGACCTTCCTATTCTAATCTATGGTGAAGTCTATGATTCAAGTCAAGAAAGGGTATTTTTTGGATCCTATCCACTAGGGGTTGGCAAAATTAATCTCTGATCATGTTGTAAAAAGGAGAGGCTTATCGAGAGATGATATTCTAAAATATTTGGTTAATTGGGTGGTGACACTTTTGATTGTTGGGTTCCTTGATTTGTCTTAGTTTGAGCAGAGTAATTCCTATAATTGGGAGGTCAACCCCTATCTTGAATTTGGGTGTTAAGGCCCTAGAAAATCCTAAGGGTACATAATATTCTTCCCCTAAATGTGTTGGGGGTAGTTAGGAGAGAACCGGACAGTTTAAATACCTAGTGGTAAAGTTGGCAAGTATTGATAAGTCACTACTTTTCATTGATGAGTCTGAATATAATTACTCTGCTCCCTCTAAAAAGAAATTCAAAATTTCCTTTGGTTTGTCCAAAAGAAGAAAAGGTGAAATAATGCATCCCTAGGATCCTCCTAACATGCCAAAGTCCTTCAAAAGGATGTTATTAAACTTGCAGAACTCTCTCATTGACTCCATGCATGTGGCCATCTCTTGCACTAAAGAAATTAAGGTTATAATGGGTTGGTAACACTAGGACCTAAAGGACCATGATCCAAATAAGGAAGAAGCTTAATTAAGAGGTTTAAAGTATTGAGTATTGGGATTCTCATTTGCTTTTTTGTGTCAGTGGTGTTGGGTGTCTTTTTTTGGGTCCTCCCTGCATGGGAGTTAGTTTCTTTGGTGTTCTTAGTTTTTTTTGCTCTCCACCCTTTAACCGTCTTGTGGGTAAATGAAGGGAGTTATTCGACTACTTGGTGGTGAGTCTTTGGGTGTATCCTATTTTGTCACCTAATAAAATAATAATAATAATAATAATAATTAGAGGTAGATTTAGTTTACCTTAGACAATTTTAATTGGTGCTTCTCCTTTTATTTTTGAACTAGGGATTCACACCTCTTGTGTGTTCTCCAACGTATCTAGATGTTTCACTCTTTGAATAAGGTTCCTTCAAGTTGTGCATTACTTAGGCTCATAATATCTTTGGTCATTTTTTTTGCTTTAAACAAGACACACTACTCAATTGTTGCAGCTTCCTACCAAATGCTTTGAGGTTCTGGTTTGCAATTCTTATTTGCTTGACATTACCACCTCAATCTTCCATTTATCTCTTTCTCTAGCCTTCGACTCTCATAGCCCTAGATTTCCCAACTATTTGCTCTCTTAACTTTATTCTTCACCTTCACTTTTCTAAACATTTGCACTCTTAGACTTCAGTATTTTCAATATCATATGAATTCTCTCAGTTTTTGTTGCATGTATAGTTGATGTTCCAGTCATCTTCTTTTCACCTCTCAATGTATATATACCCAATTACTTGTTTTTTACTCTTGTACTTCTCAAACAATATTCTTCGTGGCATTCTACAATCCTTTCTTCCAATATTCTATCATTTAAGCACATTTATTTAGGTTGTACTTCTCTCAAGCATATAAACTCTTCCTTATATCATGGCATTTACCAAGCACACACAATGTGGTTCTGATACCACTATTATCAATTTAACACTCTTCTAGGATCTCACAATATCTTAAAAACAAATATATACATAATTTATTCCATAATAGTGAACAATAACTTAATATTATTAAAAATATCTATTTAAGTAATGCAATGAAATTTAATGCTTATTTTATCACATTTTACAAGTTATATCTTCAATATATACACATTGGATATGAGACTCTACACATTCACAAGACTCTTGACCTTTACACTTACATAAACTTTTCATCTTCTCAAACACACGGGAGATCTAACACTTCATATTTCTCATATGAGAAATATTAAATAATAAATCTACATATTCACATAAGAACAAAGACTCATGATTGTGCATACTAAATGATAAAATCTCATAACTCCACACCTCATAACTCACACTTACTAACATGACACCTCACTTTCATAACTCCACACTTATTTACATGATACCTACTATATACCCAGATATTAAACATACTCTACACTAAATTATTTGCATGGTCCTTGCATTAATCTTACAAGGTACCAAATAATTTAATACCTCCAAGAAGTTTATCCTGTGCAATTACTTGAAAAATATCTATAGGAAGGAGTTGGCCTTGGGTAGATATTTTATACTTAAATATTTTTACTATAAAATATGGGCTTCTTTTTCATATAATTCATTGACAATGGATAGTGAAGAGTAAACATTGTGAGTTCTAAATCTACTTCCAAACCATATAATTTCATCTAGATTAAGGGATGTAGAACTTAAAATATAAAAGTTCAAAGAGCATTCCTATATTCTTGGTTTATCCCATCTAGTATATGAAGCTATTCTAGACCCTTTATGACTTCTACTAGTATTTATAAGATCCAATAGTCCTTAATTTTCACATCCCACTTGATAGATAGGGCCAATCCTCTTATTAAGAAAATGGATGTCAAATAAAGCATCTTTCTAGAGGTTTTATCTCATTCAATTCTTGATTTTCAATTGAAGATGGTTAATAAAAAATTATAGTAGTGCATTAAGTAATTCCCAATATATAGACCTTTCACCAAGGAGGAAGCTCTAAAAATTGTTTTATATCTAGTTATTTATGTGTTTGATGAACAACATCGTACTCCAAAGTTGTATGTTTTATGAGTATTCTTTAAACCAATTTTAACATATTGACAATGTTCATAGAGTCCAAATTCTTGGTTACCATAGATAATTTTGGTTTTATTTAACCATCTTGAATTGGTCTTGTGTTAGTTGTTAAGCAGTTAGAATTTTTTATTAGCTTAGTTTCTATTGCATACAATTGTTTTTCCTTATGGCATTCATTTCTTCATGTAGACAAATGAATTATTATCTTATAGAATTAAAACTAGACTCTTGTTTTACATATTTTTCCTTCATCTTCATATCTACAAGAAAAATTTCTTGTTTTGTTTTATTCATGTTGGACCAAAAGCACGTTACTAATAGTATTAAACCTTTCAACTAGTAATGCTTTCTTTTCCTTTGTAGGGAGGGTACTCTTCACTAAAAGTATTTCTAGAATTTTAATAGATTATTTGTATATCCTCTTAAAAAATCATGCATGTAGTACCCAAAAAAATACTTTTGTATGTAAATTGGACTATGTATATATACAAGGAGTGTAATTTTTTAGGGGGAAAGCAAGTACTTATTCTAGGGACATGGCTAAAAATAGGATTTAACACAAAAAATGGGAATAAATTAATGGTATTTTAAGGGGGCCCTTGCCTAAAAATGATTAGACCCTCCTTAGTTCATCATATTTTTAGGTATTATATAAAATGAACTAAAATTTAAGGGGATTCATTATGAGGAGGAGAGACAAAACGACAAATTAGTATATCAATGTTTCTAGTAGTTAATCTACAAATTTTTCTAAATGAAAACATTTATAATTATCCAAGTGCTAGAAATAGATCTCTATGGTACAAAAATTTCTTTTGGTATTGTCATTATGTGTTATGTACATATTGTTGTCATGTGAATGTTGTCTTTGAGATGCATCTTAATTATAATATTGTTGATCCAAATTTACTATTTTATTTTTGGTTTTGATTCTCAATTTACTGTGGCATATTCCTTCTCCTAAATTATGTCCTATGATAATAAATAAATACTTTCTCTTCCCTTGCCACTTGTTTATGAGTGATAGAAATTGACGAGAAATGACTTGTTTGTTTCTCATTTTTCATTATTAGTATACTTTAAAACAATGGCTTACAACCTTCTATGATTTAATATAAGGGTAGGAAAGTTCGATTCATTTTTGTTTTGGGTGAATCACTGGTTTCTAGGAGCTTTCAAAAAAAAATAGGTGATTAGGAAAGGCATTGTTGGAAATATTTAAATATGTTAGAGTGGAGTTATATATAAGATTTGATTCCCCTACATGTAAAGTAAGAAACAAATACCAAACACCTACTTCTATATATTAATGATATACCCCCTCCTTTTTAAGATTTGTGGTTGTCATTTGTTAGCCCATGTAAAAAAATTTGAGTAATTGTAATAGCAATTAGAAATGTTCAACAATTTGTATAATTCTATATTTTGATAATTTTTTATTTTTGTCTTCTTAAGGTCACCAAAGGATTCAAGAAATTTAAAACATGCTAATCATAATGCCTAATAGAATAGAATGCATTGTGTTTATCAATTATTAATGTACTACTTAATTATAATGATCTACCATAGAGCATCTAGTCAACCTATACAAATTTTATGGCTATTAGGTATTGCCTTTATTAAAATGGATTCTATTTCATGAATTTTAATTTGGAATCCATGGGTAGATTAATGGGTGTTATTTGTGTTATTTGGTATATTAATGGGTGTTATAATTCCTAAGGTTCTTAATTATTCAAATATCAACCTTAGTACTATATTCATGCACCAAAATATTTTTCTTTTTCAAAAATCAAAGCTTAAAACTTAAATTCAATAAAGCTTTGAAAATTTAAATTTATGCACTAAATAAGGTTATTTTAGACCTTATCACTCCAATATATTAGCACTTTGATGTTTATAATTGCTCAAAATATAATTTAAAACCCTTACCTCAGTTCGTGCACACTTGTTCTTCACGTTGGAATGTTTGACAACTCCTTAAATTTATCAAATCCTTCCAGGGCTTGTTAGGGTACTTGGCAGGGCAAATCAACGTCTCTAAAGTATGTTGTGTGTGCAATATTTGAGGTGTTACATAGATGAACTTTCTCTATCTCATGTCTATTCAAATACACTTCAACTTTTCTCAAGCAATTTCTCAGGTGGCTCTAAGCATTTGCAACTACTTGGATGTCCTTAGAAGAAATATGGCTCATACAACCGTAGGTTAAATCCTCAGGCTTCATCAAGCTCTTTTCAACAATGTCAATCTTAGGCATTGTTTAGATATTGTTGTGACTTCAAGCTCTCTAGAAATAATTTTATGGAATCCTATTTTATTTTCAAGTTTGGCTTTGACATCCTCCAAGTTCCATATCCTCAAACTTCAACAAATTATCCTCCATATTACTGCTTACAAAATGTATTGCTCCAATCTTTGATTGAACTCTATATTATGTACCCCAATTAGTAGCAACTTTATTTCTTTTCAATTTTTGTTGCATATTCAATACTTTAATCTTGTTACTCTCTTTTTATATTTTATATTCAATCTCAAGGATAGAAACTCCTGCTAGGCTCAAGGTATTTCCTTTTTGCTAAATATTTTCTAGTGGCTTTCAACCACTCAATCCTACCTTTCTCTTTGAGAAATATAAAGTTGAATATCTTCTTCAATTTGAGTTGTAGCTATCAACCCAAACTTCCTTATATAAACTTGCACTATATTTCTTCTCCAATGCAATATTTTATTTTAACATATTCTAGTAAATGAAAGAGTATGGTAGCTTTGATACCAATGTTGTCTTTTAAACCAGGTTATCATAGGTTTCAATATTTAGGATCAAGTATAACATTCAATAAATAAGCAATCAATATAAATATCCAATGTCAATGAAGATAATATTCATAAAAATAACAACAATAATATGAATAAATGGTCAATGTCATTCATGAAATAACATGAAGAAAACTTTAAATATGATTGCTCAAACTATATACAAGCTTCTATATTTTGATGCTTGAAATACATACAATATGTTGATCATTCAATACATTACATGGAGCCTTGTCTCCATTATATAACCTTATAAATGTGACTCTTATATACTTAACTTTTGTACTCCTCACATATGTAGGAGTTACAACCTTTCATATTTCTTACATAAGATAAATCTCACATGTCCTTTTGGCTTCTCATCTTGCCACTTGTATACATGACTCTTGACTCTTTATTTACTTGCACACTTAACTCTATGACACTTAAAAATTATACATTCACACTTAATACATGACATTTGTGCATTTTTTCATGTTACACATTTGCATACTTAATTACATGATACTTGTGCACTTTCTTACTTTACACACTTGCACACATAATTACATGGCACTTGTGTATATCTTACACATGGACACTTACATAAATGGAAAATATAATTCACACTCCTAAAATATAAACTCAAACACTATTATAATATTTACATTGTACCATAGGCACAATTGTACCAAATAATTTAATATTCTCCAATAATGTTATTATTAAAAATTTCCTAAAGTGTACCTTGCATAAAATATTATTATTGGAAAGGTTCCTAAAAAATTCAAAAATTGACCAATGAACCTTTGACCCTTCTTAAGACAAACATGTTATTTCATTAAAAATAAATAAAATAAAAATATAATTAGAATTCACAATGTCAAAGAAAATGGAAGAATGGCTAAAATTTATAATTCAGAATGTAGAGGTAAGGCACATATTTAACATCACAATTCAAGTTGGAGGAGATATGTCGATGTACGGGAAGTCATCTGCAGGGGAGCTCGGGAGCGGCTACGGCTTGGTTCTTGGGTGCAGCGAAGCAATCGAAGGGCACCAGAGCTCCAAAGGTGCAAAAACGTCCAGACCCATTGAAGAAGACCAGGTTGACGACGATGTCAGTCAGGGTAAGGACCCACCAAACAAAGGGGGTGGTGGGGCTCAAAAGTCTTATGCCCAGGCAGCGGCCTCAGAAACCCTAAATAGGTTTTTTACCAAAGAGTTGTTTTCGGTTGGGGATGAGCTGGACATCCTGATGGAAGTTCTTTCAAGCTTCATGGAGTTTGAGAAATTTACCCTCATAGGCAAATTCATTGGCGACCGTCTCGACATGGAAACTATCCGAAAGTGGGCAGCAAGAAAATGGAGGACTTCTGGTCATATGGAGCTAGCGGCCCTATTCCGAGGTTTTTTTGCCATTAGACTAAACAATAAGGAGGATTACTGTAAAATTTTGGCTGGTGGGCCATGGTTTCTAGGCCACAAAAGTTTATTCCTTAGGAAGTGGGACATGGATTTCAGTCCTGATACCCAGAATATCAACATTGCCCCAATATGGGTTAGGCTCCTGAATCTTCCCCTCTTTTGTTGGCATGAAAATGTCATAATGGGTATTACACGCTCCATTGGGGAGCTGGTCACCATTGACCCACCCACCCGAGCTCAAACAAGGTTCGTCCAAGCCCATTTTTGTGTTCTGGCAGATTTGGAGGCAGAACTCTGAACTTTCATCACTCTTCGGTCTGGAGGTACCATTCTTCATAAACAAGCTATTATTTATGAAAATAGACCAGCTTTTTGCCCCCAGTGTTGGTCCCAAGGGCACCTCCAATCCTAGTGTCCTCTTCAAAAATTGGGTAAACAGAAGCATGAAAACGACAACCCCCTGAAGCATGGGGAAGGTCAGGCAAAGCAATCAAATATTCCAGACGTGAAGGGTCTTGAATCTCCAGGCTCCTCTAGGGACTACGTCAGACTCTCTCAGCCTGAAGAGAATCCCACTCTCCAATCGGATCTCGAGCAACTTGAGGCTGAAAATCAGTAAGGAGCAGACTCCCACTTGGAAAGTGAACTGCAGGAAGAGAAGGAACAGACCCCATCCCAAATTATGACTCAAACTGTTTCTCTGCTACAAGATATGGGTCACCCTGATTTCAACCAGTCATAGACGATGCTAGAATATTACCTCTTAGGAATGAGGGGTGAACAATCTAGTCACATTAGCCCTCGAAACATGAGGATCTAAAAGTAAAGTGTGGATTTTGGTAGTGAGAGGAAGTAGGGCCGTCCTCCTAACAAAGACAGGCAAGACAAAGAGACAGCAAATGACATTGCAAATGGAACCCAATGTTTGCTGGTTCTGGATGACTGTGACGCTCAGACGGACAAAGCGCATGCATCAAAATCTCCCCCTCAACAAGGAAGGGGAGGCAAGAAAAACCTCAAACTGTCCAAATGAAAGTCCTCTCATGGAATGTGAGAGGACTGAACGGTGCAGCCAAACGAAGGTTAGTGGCTGATCTCCGTAGGAGGACTAATCCTTCCATCCTTATTTTGTAAGAGACCAAGATCGATGCTATCTCCTCTGATAAAGTTGTGAATGCCATTTGGGCCAAGGAAAATTGTTTGTCCAACCCTGCAGTGGGAACAGTGGGAGGACTCATGGTTTTGTGGGACCCTTCAAGGTTTGAGGGTAGCCTACTATCAACTTCCAATAAAATCATCAATGTAATGTTCCAGTCCAAAACCACCAATTTTTCTTGGATTCTGTCTAACGTTTATGCTGTAAATTCTGCCACAAAGAGAGCAAAAATGTGGAAAGCTATCTCTCATATGAGGGAGAATTTTAGTAATTTTCCTTGGGTTTTAGGGGGTGACATCAATTTCCCCCTTCATCCTTCAAAAAAAAAAGGAGGGTCCGACCACTCCAGCCATATCTTGGAGGACTTCAGATATTTTGTCTCTACTAATGGCTTGCTCGACATCGATGTCAAAGGGACTTCTTTCACATGGAGTAACAGAAGGATTATGAGTGGTTTGATTCAAGTCAAGCTTGACATATTTTTTATTTCCCAAGAAGCCATTCCCATCCTTGGCAGGGCTATCCTTTCGACTCTTCCAAGGATTGGGTCTGACCATAACCCTATTTTCTTAGAGGCGGATTATGGGCCTATTTTTAAGACCCCATTCAGATTTGAATCCATGTGGATCTCTCACAAGGACTTCAAAGGTTTTTTTTCAGCATGGTGGCAATTGAAGGTGGAAGGAAGCGCTCCTAAGAGGGTGGCGTTAAAGCTCAAAATGGTCAAAGAAAAGCTGAAGGTTTGGAATAAAGAGGTTTTCGATAACATTTTTGAGTCCAAAAAATCCATCTCAGAGAACCTGAAGGTTTTGGAGGAAAGAATGGAACTCGAAGGGTACACTGAGGGTCTCAGGGAGGAAGAGTAGAGTCTTTTGGTGGACTTTCATTCTATTCTCACGAGGGAGGAAACGTTCTGGCGCCAGAAATCTCGTGACCTTTGGTTGAAGAATGGAGACTCCAACACGATGTTTTTCCATGCGTCTACTATGAGGCACAGAGGAGCCAATAGGATCATATAAGTGGCTTGTAAGGATGGGCGCATTACCAGGGAGATAGAGGAAATCAGAAGCGAAGCACTTGAATTTTTTTAGGATTTTCTTGGCACTCCTCCGGACAGCAACCTTCAGGTCCAGAAATCTCTGCTCACCAATTTGTTGACTAAAGTCCCCCATGAGGTAAGCATTAAGCTTCTAGAACCTTTTTCCTCGTTTGATATTAAGGAAGCATTGTTCTCCATGCAACCAGATAAGGCCCCTGGCCTTGATGGTTTCCCCCCTTGATTATTCCAAGTCATGTGGGAGGTCATGGGCTCGGATGTGTGCGATGCTATTCGGGTTATTCAAGCTTCCAGATCCATCCACCTGAAACTCAATTCCACCTTTCTTGCCCTAATTCCTAAGTCTCCTACCTGCAAAAGTTTCTCTGACTATCTGCCCATCAGCCTGTGCAATGTTTTTTACAAGATCCTCACCAATTCTATAGCCAATAGACTCAAAATAGTCCTCCCCCTCCTGATTAATCCTTGTCAGGGAAGCACTGTTAAAGGTAGAAACATTCTTTATGGTGTCATCACTATCCATGAGACCCTTCATTCCGCCCACCACTCCAAGAATGCTGCTCTTTTTCTTAAGCTCAACATGAACAAAGCCTTTGATCGGGTTGATCAAAATTTTTTGTGTGCAGTCCTCCTCAAGTTTGGCTTTCATCCCCACTGGATTGACCTTGTCTATAGTTGTATATCCACTCCCTTTTTTTTTGTCCTGGTCAATGGGTCCCCAGCTGGATATTTCTAAAGTTCCAGAGGCCTCATACAGGGTGATCCTTTATCTCCCATCCTTTTCATTGTTCTGGCGGAGGTTCTGAGTTGGTCCATGAAAGAGGCTCTTCGTCAGAACAAGATTTCTGGCATTTTTTTGACTTCTAGAGTTGATCTTGTCACTCATCAGCAATTTGTGGATGACACCCTCATCTCCACTAGGGCATCCGTTGCCCAAGCCAAATCACTCAAGCGGATCCTGTCCCGTTATGAGCAAGCTGCAGGGCAAAAGGTCAATTACATCAAGAGCAAAATCTATTTTATTAACACTCCCCTACGCAGGCAACTTCGGATTGCTAGAATTCTTGAATGCATTATTGATTCCCTACCTACGTCCTATCTGGGGTTACCTCTATCTTATAGCGGGCGGGCCAGTGGGGGTATGTGGAACATGATCCTTGAGCGCATTCACAAGAAACTCGGAACTTGGAAAGGAAAACTCCTGTCGCAAGCCAGAAAAGCCACCCTTACCAAATCCTGTCTTCAGGGGATCTCGACCTACTTCATGTTGGTGTTAATGCTTCTGGTTGCAGTTCACTCCAAAATTGAGAATATTTAGAGGACCTTTCTATGTTCTGGAAACGAAGAGAAATATAGACTTCCCCTTGTTGCCTAGGACAAGGTGTGTTCGAGGATAGACCAAGGCGGTTTGGGGTTGAGAAGATCAAGACTTATGAATTTGGCTCTGATCACGAAGCATGCTTGGAGGATTCTATCTAGTGACCCGATGGAGTGGGTTAAGCTGGTTAAAAAGAAGTATCTTGGCCCCATTTCTTTCTTGGATGTTAAGACCTCCTGCGTGGCATCGACCTTTTGGAAATTTGTGCTCCAAACCCAGCATTTGATTAGCCTGGGAGCTCATTGGATTTTGGGTGATGGCAACCTCATTTTCTTTTGTAAGGACAGGTGGGCGACTAAAGAAGCCCTTGGGTTGAGGACGAACATTGTTGGGCTAAGAGTTTTGATTGACCCTAACTCCCAAATCAGGGTGGCACAGTTCATATACTAGAGCACCCATTTTCCTCGGTGGAAGCTTCCAGTTTGGGAGGGGTTTAATAATGAGGTTACCTTTCTTTCAAATATCCTCCAGTCAGTTTTAATTCCTTCTGCCAGGAGGAGTGACAGAATCATCTGGAGTGGTACGGAGGATGGGATTTTTTTTGTTAAATCAGCTTATGAGTTTCTTACCACCAAGACTGCTATGGACTATAGGTGGAATACTGTGTGGAGGAAAGGAGTCATCCCTAAAATCAACTTCTTTGTGTGGATTGCTTTCCACAACAAAGCCTTAACTATTGACAACCTTCACAAGAGAGGTTTTGCCTTCCCCAACAGGTGTTACTTGTGTCTTGCAGATTGCGATACAAGGGATCATTTATTCTTGCATTGCCCATTTTCCCACTCTATTCTTAGTATTGTCCTATCCTCCTTCCAAATCCTTTGGTGCTCTCCTCGTTCCCTTAGAGATGCTTTCCACCAATGGCCTAATCCTTTCAAGAATCCCAAACTCTGCTTCCTCCTCGAGGCCTCCTTCCATCATTATATTTGGCAAATTTGGTTAGAGACGAATGCCAAAATATTTGGCAGAGATCCTAGAGGGCCCCCTTCTGTTGCTCAAAGGGTGTTATCCTACGCCATCGAGAATTCTATTACTGTTCCCAGTCCCCATCCCTACCATCTGAGCGAAGAAGCGATTCTCAAAATGATGAATCTCTGGCCATTTTTTGAGGTTGTTAAATGGCACTGTCGAAGGAATATTTGAAGAACACAAGCTTATACTGAGAGGGGGGGTGAATAGTATAAGACCTCTTTTTACTTTTTCCTTTATATTACAAAACAGTAAAGTGTTATATCCACAACAATATCAAAGCAATGCATAAAACATCCACAAAGATACAACAATCTTAACGTGGTTCACCCAAAATGGCTGGGCTACGTCCACGGATAAAATATTTCACTAAATTTTATCAATCCAAATTTTGGGAATACCTTTCTCGATTACAATGTTTATGGGCACCAACCCAAAGGAGACACCAATCCCCTAATCTCAAGTTTGTGGGTACCAACCCACAGGAGACACCAATCCCCTAGCTCTGCTCTGGATGGTGATCCTCTAGAAGACCTCTGCCTCCACTGCCATTAGCAAATGGAACTCTATCCACAAAAGACACATGTCCTCCCTGCTCTGGAGACCTTTGTCCTCAACTCTTTCACCTCCAAAGCTGGTCCTCGAATTTGCACTAAACACAGTCCTTCAGTTTAGCACAAATGTCCTCGTTCTCTTTCTCTTATCTGCACCAAACATAGTCCTTCAGTCTAGCACAAATGTCCTCGTTCACCTTCGCCTTTTTGCTCTCTACGCCCTCTTCTCTCTTTGTGCAAACACTCCTGCACATGGTCGAACTTCAACCCTTGCACTTTCTGTGCACACTCTTCTTCCTTTTCGATCTTTCCCACTCAGAATGATTCGACAAAATGCACTCTACACACTACAATCAAATTCACACTCTGCTCACAACGATCGAACTTCTTGCTCTGTGCACTATCTGCAAATTTCACACTTCAACGATGCATTCCAATGACCCTCAACTCTCCAAACAGCCCTCCTTTTATACTAACACTTTCAAGATCAAAACCTTGATCTTAGTCGGCTGCACAACCCTAATATTCATCGGCCCAAATTTAACTTTTTTGGCTTCACTGCCTCTGCAACTCTTCTATAGCTTCTGTCGTGAAACTACAACATGTCATGATATCACGACATTTTTTCAACCGTATACTAGCTTTTGGCTTTTGTCGTGATATCATGACATTTTAGCCTTTTTCAACTTCAACTAAGCTCTTGTCATGATATCGTGACACTTCTGACTTAGTCAGCATCAACTTTACGTTTGTCATGATATCGCAACATTTCTCCCTTCGTCGACCTCCTTTTTGCTTTTGTCATGAAATCACGACACTTTTGTCTTCATAGCCTTCCTCTCTGCTTTTGTCATGAAATCATGACACTTCTCCTATAGAAGGCCTGCATTCTATTTCTATCATGAAATCATGACACTTTCTCCAACCGAGTGCTGCTATCTCAATTTGTTGCAAAATCATGACACTTTCTCTTCCTTGCACTCTTGACTGCTTGCACTAGAGAAACGGAACATATCATAAAATCGTGACACTTTTGATGCCTTGTGTTTTTCTCTACCTTATGCCCACGAAAATGGAACATGTCATGAAATCATGATGCTTTCGTCTTTGAGCTCTTCCTCTTTGAATTTGTCACAAAATCATGACACTTCTAGCTTCCGTACATTTTCTTTGTAGCCTGTCACGAAATCGTGACGCTTTCAGCTTCCGTATGACTTCTCTGCAACCTGTCACGAAATCGTGATGCTTCTCATTTCAGACTCTTCCCTTTGCTGTATATCGCAAAATCATGATAGTTCTTACTTGGAACATTTTCATCTGCAGCATGTCGTGAAATCGTGACACTTTATCTTGCTTCCACTTTGTCTTCTGACTTGTCACGAAATCATGACACTTTTTCTCCTTAGCGCTTTTCTTTTCTTCGGGTCACGAAAACATGACATGTTGTGATATCACGACACTTTTTCTCCCGGACTCTCTCTCCTACATTATGTTGCGAAATCATGACACTTTTTCTTTCGGACTCTCTCCTACAACATGTCGCGAAATCGTGACACTTTTTCGTCCGTTCAACCTTCCTTGCAATATGTTGCAAAATCGTGACATTTCTGACTCGAACATTCTCTCTCCTGCTTAAGTTGTGAAAATGTGACATGTCACAATATCGCGACACTTTTCTAAAAATATTTCTCTCACCTGCTTAAGTCGCAAAAATGTGACATGTCGCTATATCGCGACACTTTTCTAAAAAGCTTTCTTTCGAACCTGTCATGCCGAACCTTCATCAAAACAAATTATTTTACATCAAATCAAATTCCTTCAAAATCTTCTTGACATCAATGACAACTTATACACTTGAGAAAATGCAATGCACCCAAGGTACCCAAAATTGCCAACAATCTCCCCCTTTGTCATTGATGGCAAACCTTTACTGAAAACACGTCTCAAGAGCCAAAACTGAAACCAACTATGCTAACAACTAAGAAACTGTGCCCACAACTGAGAATCTTCCTTTGAATTTTTGCTTCCCCTGACTTGAAGCTTTCCTCTTCACTTGAATCTCTCCCCCTTACTCATATCTCTCCCCCTTTGTCATCAATGACAAAGGGTCACCTTTGGGGCTTGGGACTAAGAGTGAGCCTCTTAGCTTAGTCCCTCCCCCACCTCCTGATGAGGTGATTAATTTTGGGGTGGGAGTAAAACTCCCATTAGGCACTGATCATCATCAGCATCTATCACTTCCTTGTCGGGCCTTCTCTTGAACTCTTTGTCCATATTCTTGTTCCTATTCATGTCACTGTTCTTGTTCCTGTTATCATTCTTGTTCTTTTCCATGCCTTGATCCTTGGACCTGTTCATACCACTGTTCTTGTTCTTGTATCTTGGAAGTTCAGCTCTACACTGTCTAGCTGTGTGACCTCCATTGTTGCACTTATAACAAGTAACAATGTTATTTCTTTTAGGCATACATGTTCTTTGAATCCGCCAGTTTTGCCCAAACCTGTTATGATCAAACCTGTTCCTGTAATTAACCTTGCAATAGACTGTCTTGTGCCCAAACTGTTGACAAGAGTAGCAATACCCTTGAAAGAAACTAGCACTTCTAAAATTGTCGTTTACCTTCTTCACTTGAGCCATGCAATGTGCAACCATGTGACCAAACCTGTAACACGCAAAACATCTATCGTGAAATTTTCATTTATTCGACCTCTTGGGTCCTGAAAACTTCTTCTTCTCATTCTGAATTTCATTTTCTATTTCTACGAATCTGTCATTCAAGGACTCGTGATCTGAAATACTTTTCTTATCAAAACTCTCTTCCTTTTGGAGTCTCTTACTAGACTCTCCAGCTTGTTCCTTGTGTGGCTTAACAAAACCAAGGCCTGTTTTATCCATTGTCTTTCTTTGACCTTTGATGAGTGACTTAACATTTTTGGAGCTATATTGAAACCTGTAAAGCTTATCCTTGTACTCTTTAGTTTTCTCTTTCAAAGAAGCCATTTTCTGTTCTAACTCACTATACTCAAGAACCTTAGACTCTAACTCATCCTTGAGTTCTTGTGTCTTAGCCATAGAGAAGTCAAGACTTTCTATAAGATCATCTCTCTCCAAACAACATTCATCTAACTTATCCTTGAGTCTAGCATTCTTCTTTATTTCCTTTTTCAAAACACTAAGAGCGTTAGTAAGTTCACTTTCAAGATCCTTTATTTGTTTGCTATCTTAATCATCAAAGCCTTTTTCATATTTCTTATCACTAGAGGTGCTACCTTTTTTGAAAACCATACATGCATCTTCCTTATAGTTTTCTGAAGCATCCTCATACATACTGGAAACCAAATCATTATTTGTACAATCATCCTCAAGGTGACCAAAATTTCCACATCTAAGACATTTCATGATAATGAATCTATGTTTTGGTTCTTCCTCTTTTTCTGATATGAACAACATCTCATTTTCATTATCACTTGACAAACTTTCACTATCACTACTAGAGCACTTACTTGCTTTGTCTAGGTAAAAACTCTTCTTGTGCTTGTGAGAATACCTCTTTCCTTGATTGTTGTGCTCATATTTGTTCTTTTTGTGATGCTTGTGCTTTTCAGAATCCTTGCTCTTTGAATCCTGTTTATCTTCATCACTTTCATCCTTGGGAATAGTACAGTCTGTAGCATAATGACCAAACTTTTTGCAATTAAAACATCTTATATTTTTCATGTTTTTGTGCTTTCTAGAGAATTTTTCTTTCTTGCTGTAATATGCCTCTTCATCACTAGAAGACTCATCACTCTCTTGAAGTTGTTTACCCTTGGATTTCTTGGTAGCCTTGAAAGCTGCCTCTTTCTTGACGTCAACCTTCACTTGAGTTCTCAACTCAAATGTTGCAAGTATACTATGGAGCTCATCCTTTTTCAACTTATCCAAATATTTAGCTTCCTCAATAGCAGAAATCTTTTCACTAAATCTATTAGGAAGAGATCTTAAAATCTTATCACAAACATCATTTTTAGCAAGCTCAAGACCTAAGTCTTTCATGGAGTTAACAACCTCATCCATAAGAAGCATATAGTCACTAATATTTTCATTATAATTCATCTTGAGTTGTTCAAACATACCTTTGAAGTGTCTCAAATTGGCCTTTCTGACATTTGTATCACCTGTATGAACCACCTGCAGCTGTTTCCACATTTCACTGGTTGTCTTGCAGTGAATCACTTTGGTGAGATCTGCTTTCTATAAGCCTTTCAGGATTACATTCATTGCTTTTGAATTGATGTGATGTAGGAGCCTTTCTTCTTTAGTATTTGGACCATGTACAAGAATAGTGTACTCATCTTCAATTACTTCCCATACCTCATTACCAAGTGCCATTAGATGAACCTTCATCCTTGCACTCCAAAGACCAAAATCTGACCCATCAAGAATAGGTGTTGCATTGCCGCTTGAATAATCCATTGTGTTCTTTACTAGCTTTTCCTTCAAGTTGTTAAAATTTCCGAAGGCACCCGCTCTGATACCAATTGAAGAACACAAGCTTATACTGAGAGGGGGGGTGAACAGTATAAGACCTCTTTTTACTTTTTTCTTTATATTACAAAATAGTAAAGCGTTATATCCATAGAAATATCAAAGCAATGCATAAAACATCCACAAAGAGACAACAATATTAATGTGGTTCACCCATAATGGCTGGGCTACGTCCACGGATAAAATCTTTCACTAAATTTTATCAATCCAAATTTTGGGAATACCTTTCTCGATTACAATGTTTATGGGCACCAACCCAAAGGAGACACCAATCCCCTAATCTTGAGTTTGTGGGTACCAACCCACAGGAGACACCAATCCCCTAGCTCTGCTCTGGCTAGTGATCCTCTAGAAGACCTCTGCCTCCGCTGCCCTTAGCAAATGGAACTCTATCCATAGAAGACACCTATCCTCCCTGCTCTGGCTGGAGACCTCTATCCTCAACTCTTTCACCTCTAAAGCTGGTCCTCGAATTTGCACTAAACATAGTCCTTTGGTTTAGTAAAAATGTCCTCGTTTGCCTTCGCATGTCTGCTCTCTACGCCCTCTTCTCTCTTTGTGCAAACACTCCCGCACTTGGTCAAACTTCAACCCTTGCATTGCCTGTGCACACTCTTCTTCCTTTTCAATCTTTCCCACTTAGAATTATTTGACAAAATGCACTGTGCACATTACAATCGAATTCACACTCTGCTCACAGCGATCAAACTTCTTGCTCTGTGCACTATCTGCAAATTTTGCACTTCAACGACACATTCCAATGACCCTCAACTCTCCAAATAGCCCTCCTTTTATACTAACACTTTCAAGATCAAAACCTTGATCTTAGTTGGCTGCACAACCCTAATCTTCGTCGACCCAAATTTAACTTTGTCGACTTCACTGCCTCTGCAACTCTTTTGTAGCTTCTGTCATGAAAGTACATGTCATGATATCATGACATTTTTTCAATCGTATACTGTATTTTGGCTTTTGTTGCAATATCGTGACATTTTAGCCTTTGTCGACTTCAACTAATCTCTTAGTCAGCATCAACTTTGTGTTTATCGTGATATCGTGACATTTCTCCCTTCGTCGACCTCCTTTCTACTTTTGTCATGAAATCGTGACACTTCTGTCTTCATAGCCTTCCTCTCTGCTTTTGTCGTGAAATCGTGAAACTTCTCCTATAGAAGGCCTGCATTCTATTTTTGTCATGAAATCATGACACTTTCTCCAACCGAACGCTGCTATCTCAATCTATCGTGAAATCGTGACACTTTCTCTTCCTTGCACTCTTGACTGCTTGCACTAGCGAAAATGGAACATGTTGCGAAATTGCGACACTTTTGCTGCCTTGTGTTTTTCTCTGCCTTACACCCGTGAAAAAAAAACATGTCATGAAATCATGACGCTTTCATCTTTGAGCTCTTCCTCCTTGAATTTGTCATGAAATTGCGACACTTCTAGCTTCCGTATGATTTCTCTACAGCCTGTCATGAAATTGCAACGCTTTTAGCTTTCGTACTTCTCTGCGACCTATCGTGAAACCACGATGCTTCTCATTTCAGACTCTTCCCTTTGCTGTATGTCACAAAATCATGACAGTTCTTACTTGAAACATTTTCATCTGCAGCATGTCACGAAATCGTGACACTTTATCTTGCTTCCACTTTGTCTTCTAACTTGTCACGAAATCGTGACACTTTTTCTCCTTAGCGCTTTTCTTTTCTTCGGGTCACGAAAACCTGACATGTCACGATATCATGACACTTTTTCTTTTAGACTCTCTCTCCTACATTATGTCACAAAATCATGAAACTTTTTCTTTCGAACTCTCTCTCCTGCAACATGTCGCGAAATCGTGACACTTTTTCGTCCGTTCAACCTTCCTTGCAATATGTCGCAAAATCGTGACATTTCTGACTTGAACATTCTCTCTCCTACTTAAGTCATGAAAATGTGACATGTCACAATATCACGACACTTTTCTAAAAAGCTTTATCTTGCCTGCTTAAGTCACGAAAATGCGACATGTCGCGATATCGCAACACTTTTCTAAAAAGCTTTCTTTCGAACCTGTCATGCCGAACCTTCATCAAAACAAATTATTTTACATCAAATCAAATTCCTTCAAAAGCTTCTTGACATCAATGACAACTTATACACTTGAGCAAAGGCAATGCACCCAAGGTACCCAAAATTGCCAACAATATTGTTTGGACCAAACCTCCCGTGGGGTGGATTAAATTAAACTTTGATGGAGCGGCTAAGAGGAATCTTGGGCCCACTGGTACTGGGGGTGTTGTCAGATATCATGATGTGAATCTTGTGATGGCTGATTATGAAGATTTGGGCTCCCATATGAATCACTATGTCAAATCCCGAGGCACTCTGAAAGGTATTAGGATACTCTCCGAGGATCCTCGGCCTCTAATTATTGAGGGTGACTCACTCAACATCATGAATTACCTTCTTGGCACCAAAAATCCATCTTGGAAAGTCTACAACATCATCCTCGAGGCAAGAACACTTCTCTCCTATCGTGGTAGGTGGAAAGCAAATCATATTTTGAGAGAAGGTAATCGCATGGCTGACAACATGGCTAACAAAGGGCTCGTGACCACATGTCCGGTCATGTGGTGGTCTCGCTTCCCATCTGAGGTGGAAAGGTTGGCCAAAGTAGACATCCATTCATGAAGTTTTCCTTGCATAGTTTTTGGAAAGCCCCTAGCTCCATATGACCTCCATTTGATTACAATCCTGAAGCAGAACTAGCAGCGCCAAAATTCAGAAGGACAGGAGGATCGTGATTAGCTATCCTTGGTGTCTTGTCTGTTTTGCTTTCCTCATTCCATTTCTTTGGCCTCTACTTGGTGTTCCTTCGGTTTTGTCCTGTTTCTTTTTTTGTTGGGTTTCTAGGCCTAAAAGCCCTTTTTACAGTTTCCATTTCTTTAGCATTAAGATGGCTTTACTTGCAATTAGGATTATTGTTACAGCCAAGAGGTATGATGCATCATTAGAAATTTGGCTAATTTTGTACATAAGGTTTTGGGATCCTCTATAAAAACCCACTGTTAATATATTAAAATAATTACCAAAAAAAAAACAATGTCAAAGAAAATAGAAAATAATACTATAAACAATTATACAAATATTAAATAGCAACCACAAAATGTGTTAATGAAAAGTATTTATAAAAGCATTTTTTATAGGCCTTCTATTATTAATACAATGGTTTAAAATACTACATAGTCAATCATTATTACAAATTCCACCTTTGTCTTTTGTAAAATAATTTTTTGTTAGATTACTGTGAGAAAATTTTACTACTAACACTTAGAGTTGTGCATCCCCAAAATCTAAATATGATCCTTTATAAGGCTTTTGTAAATAATTATCTTTGACACTTAACCTTGTACTCATAATAGAAGTATTTTCCAAATTCTAGGAATCCAAAGACTACTTTTTAAATGCCTTAATGATAAGCATTACTTTATATCATTAAAATTAAAGTTTCTATCCATTTGGAAGTAGATTCATTGATTGCAACCACTAACCACATTTTAGTGTTAAGTTATTTTATGTTATGTAACTAAATTTAATTTTATCATCTTGGATGATGGAAAATCATCATCTATTTCAATTATATTGAACTTAAAAGATCTTCCTTTTATCCTAAGTTCATTGTCGTTTTAATTGGTCCCATGTTATTATCATTGCAATGTGATCATGAAGAACACATAAATTATCATTTTAATTGGTCCTATGTTATTATCATTGCAATGCGATCATGAAGAACAAATAAATTCTCATTAATTGTAGTTTCATGTTGTAATTGTTTGAATTCTTCTCATTAATATTCCTTGTAAATTTTACAGCTTAAGAGTTTGAAATACAATCTTTGTTGTTTGAAAAGGATTAAACTACATGAAGGATAACTTAGTATTGAAGTATACTTTAAATAGATTAAGACCATAAAAAAATCTTAGTTGGTTTTGGTAATGTTGGAATGGACCTAATAATTGTTTTTCCTTAAAACAAGTGTACCTAAATTTTTGAAGTAAACTCCCAAGAGCATGTTCTTCAAGGGGGTGAAGAATGACATGTGCATTCCTTTTTCACTTAGGGCTATTGATTTACCTTCTTGATCTTGAACTATAATGTAATTTGATATAATTATTTTTTGTTTTCTTGATTGAGACATTACTATATGTGATTCATAAATTTATATTATGGACAATAATGTTATATGGTTTTATTTGAGTTGTCAAGAAAATAAAATGATAACATCCATTCATAATATTAGAGCTTTATAATTAATTATAAGAAATATTTTTTATTTAATTTGCTATATGGAATTAAAACAATCTTACATGTATTACATCGTGATCACATAGTAATATTACAACAAATATTTTTTTTGTTATTATCCATATATCACTTCTAAGATTTAAACCTAAATCTCCTCAAAATCTGAGGTATTGAAGTTGTTATGGGATTGGAATCTTGGTCTATGGTGTAAAACTTATCACTCCCCACCAATTTTACCAAATCTTGTTGGCTATAGGAAATATACCATGATAATATTTAAATCTTATTATTATCCTAGGAGAGATACCATAGTGGTAATTCCTTGGGTTTTCATCCAAGAGACCCAAGTTCAAACCTCGATACGATGGGATTGAGATCCCTCATAAAAACCAATGCTTTACCTTAACATTAAGACCCATGAGGGACATCGTAGTGGTAAGTCCTTGAGTTTTCATACAAAATACCCTAGTTCAAACCCTAGTATAAGGAGATTGAAACCCCTCATAAAAACCCATGTAAACTTAAATTTTAAGACCTGTGAGGGATACCATAGTGGTAATTCCTTGGGTTTTCATCTAGGAGATCCAAATTCAAACCCTAGTATGATGGGACTAAGGTCTCTCATAAAAACCTGTGTAAATTCAATTTAGACCCATGGTTTTCATCTAGGAGATCCAAGTTCAAACCCTGGTACAAGGGGACAAGGACCCCTAATAAAAACTTGTGTAAACTCAAAATTTTAGTCTGACAAGGATAGCATAGTGGTTAGGGCTTTGCACTCTCTTTGGAGATGTCCAAATTTTAAACCACAATGTACCTAGAAGGGGATAGACTATATGGTAGTGATCGATTTTTTATCGGTTGGTTACCCTAGTTTGATGCCTTAGAGGATTGTGGGTCACGTTGACTTTGTCTAATTCAAAATGCTAGGGTTTATAGTGGAAGCACCCAATGGTGTTACTAATTCCTCTATATATTAATATATACATAAAAACCCTTTTATTTTATTCATGGCATTGAGATGAATATTTATTTGATGGTATTAATTAACCTTTTTTTTTAGACCCCTACGAATGACCTCAGGGCTAGTTATCCCTATCTCACCATGACCTCTCAGAAGGGGGAGAGTTGATCTTATCAATAGGGAATTTTAACATAACCACACACACACACATGTTGCAGTTTGAACCTTAAACCTCTCGAGGAAGAGCCAAATCCCAAACCATTGTGTTGTTCCCCACAAGACAACTCTTGGGTAGAGATAAACCTCTAGAGCCACTCTTAGGTGGCTGGTAGTATCGTCTTATATGGATATACCACTATCTAGAGGGAAGCCATTGGAGGTTTTTTATGTGTCCACAAATACAATATAAAGGGTGGTTCGAACATTGAACCTCCCATTTATTAGTGTCGAGGACATGTCTCAAAAACCAACTGTACTTCAAATATGCATAGGGAACCATGTCTCATTTATAGTTATTGGTATTAATTAATTATGGACATGGTCTAATGATTAATAAAATTTCACTTCAATGAAATTACATTAGCTCAATCGGTTATATTCCTTAACTTTCAAGGAAGAAACTTGCATTCCAATCTTACCAAGTGATACATGTATCACTTGTCAGATTGTTGTAATACCACTATATGGTCATGATGTAATACCATGGGGGCCATTTCAATCCTATAAAACCAATTAAAAAGATAAAATATCACTTCAAAATGTTGTGTTAATTTTTAAAAATTTAGATTTACTTAAGATAAATATGAGTGAGCTTTATCTCCCTTATTTTTCTACATAGAACTCCAAATGGACACATATCAAAACATTATTGGAAGGCTCTTTTTTTTAGTGATGATCCTATTATATAAATAAAATAAAAAAATACACCTCATTTTATGTTGGTTGGAAGGAGAAGAATAAGAGGTATTAAAGTGGATCGAAATTCCAACATAGGGTATTATAGCAAAAAGGAAATATTATTGCATTTGAGGGAAGTTTCAATAATTTTACCATTATAGTAGGGATAAAGGTTGGATTTTAAACCATTTCCTTTGTGTATATTAATCTGTATAGTAAATTCTAAAATGAGAAGAGAAAATTAAAGTCACAAGGATTATAAATTTTACATCATTTTTATAATTAAATTTTAGTTGCATAGTAATCTACATTTAATTAGGGAATGACCATGGTTTCAGAGGAATTACACTCCATATTTTATGTCAGTATAACTCAGATTTAAAATATTTTAAGGGATGCAATCAGGGTTATGCATAAGGGATTGGACCCAAAATGAACTTGTAAAAAAATGGTGAATCCTAATCAAAATCAAGGCGAATCTTAAGAAAATCAAATCAATCATCTTCACACCAAAATTTGGGGGAATTTGAAGCTCTAAAAAGTAAGGTCATATTTGGGGTAAATTTTGACCTATTAAATCATCTTATAACTTCATAAAAATACCACCATTAGATCAAGCTTGAAAAGAGCTTTCCAATGAGTACAAATATGCCTATGTTTGGATATATATTGTGGTGAATTGACCCTAAGAAAAAATTGGTCCTAAAAATTTTAGGCAAATGGGTCGACGTCGAGGGTCCTCATATTTGCCAATTTACAATTTTGGAAATCCTAATATTCGCCCAATTTGCAAATATTCACCACTATGCATAACCCTAGATGCAATATAAATTAGGATTAAGGATTTTTATTGATTAAGGATATGTTTTCAAATATATTATCATTCAAATATGGAGGAATTACACTCCATATGAGTTTGTTTTTAATAAAACTTATTATAATTTAAATACCTTATGTTGTAATCAATTATTGTTGGAGTTGTGAATATATTGTTATTTGGTATCTCATGTGTTGTCAAACCAACCAATAAAAGGTAGGAACTGTACACACCATTCCCAGTGTCATCCAAGGCTTGGGAATTTATCTCCATGGATTTCCTCTCAATTTTACCCACATTTAAGTATGTTTATTACTGTGTTTTTGTTGTAGTTGATCATTTTTCAAAAATGGATATCATGATTCCTTTAAGAAATCCATTTTATCTTAGAAGACTACTAGGCTCTATTTTAGTCAAGTGTGGTTTAACTTTTGGTTGGAAAAGTCTTTTATATATAATAGGGATAGTGTATTTTTTATTATTTTTGGCCCACCCTATGGACTATGATGGACACCAAGTTGAACATGTCCACACCTTCCATCCTTTGATTGATAGTCAAATAAAAGTTATGAATCAACTAATTATACATCTTCTTCGAATATAAAATTCCAAACATCCATACACATGGGATGAGAACCTCCTCTATGTTTAGCATGGTTACAATAAAGCTCTACATAGTTCTACCAAAACAACCTATTTTATGCTTGTTTTGGGTTCCAATTATTAGCACTCACTAATGTACCTCTCCCTTTACAACCCATGGATTACTCACCACATAGATAAAAGGAAGTATGGCTTGTGGAACATATTCAACATATTCAATAAAATTTTAATGATCTTTTGTAAAATACAAGCAATGCCATGACCAACATCGAGTCCCACATAAATTCAAGGTTAGATATAAGGTATGGTTACTTCTTTATAAATATTGGTATGACCCCATAGGAAAATTATGTCTTTTCTATGGACCATGCACCATCACCAAGAAGGAGGAAGAGAATTCCTTAGAATTAAATCTTCCATCTTACCCTATTTTGCATCCAAATTCAATGTTGAACTTCTATTATTCACCTCTTTTGGACACTTTCATAGTAGCAAAACAATTGTACATAGAAGAACTCAATCTAGATAATTTAGCACTAGTAGAGAAGGATCGGATTGTTGATACATAGACTAAGACAACCAAAAGTCAGTCCATTTAAATGTACAAATTGGTTAGGATAAGACAACTTGATCACTAAGAGGAATGGCTCACAAAAAGTTAGATAAGAAAATTATTTTCACACCTGATATCAAAGGTTAATACAATGGGGACCATTTCTTTCCCAGAGGAATGATCTTGGCATGTGATCTTTTCAAGCCATATTTTTATGCCTAAAAATATCCAAAAATCTATTTTTTAAATCCTAACAAAATTTTCAAGGGCATTGCTCTATGATCAATACTTCATTTTAATCCATTCAAGAAGTGGTGAAAATATTAGAGGAAGAAAAAAAATTACAATAAGCAATAGGTAATAGGAAAAATCCTCTAGGGGACCTTAAAAATATAAGACAATATTTTCTAAAAGTTGTTATTTTTTATTTTAAGATTTTCATTGCCAAAATGGATCTCATCTCAAGCCATGTTGATTAATCAATAAAAGACAAAACAGAAAAGAACAAATTATAAGTATGTTATTTTTATTAAATATGCACTTTTTAACTCATTGAAGGTGAATCGCCATTATTTTATATGGGTGATTTTCTAGATCATGGAAGGTGAACCACCACATTCCCATGTGGATGACCTTATATGTTCAATATGGTGAATTTCCAACACACTAAAAATATTGTATAAAGAGAGATCCAACTTTAATTGTAAAAAGAGGAGTAATGAATGCAATGTTATAGCCTCAAAAAATTTCTCAAAGATTGTTTGAATTGTACTCTATTTTTAAAGCAATAAAATCATTTGTTTATTTTACTTGTATATTTATATGTTTAAATTTATTATAACTTGTTATTTATACCATATATTTTATTTTAGGCCTTCTAAATTTAACCTCATTATTAGTAAAATAAGTTGGAGGAATTGATACAAGATTTAAGCTTGAAACTCATATGGGATTATCAAAGTTTAGCTTTATTTTTCTAGAAATATAAATGATCTATCTTATTATTTTCTCTTCTCTTATTAAGATTGACATTGAGGTTAGGTTGGAATTCCATACACAATTATAGTTTTAAATCATCTAAGGAATAGCTTTGCCTATGAAGGCTTTAACTTTAGTCAATATTATAGGCTCACTCTTTGTAAGAAACAATCATGGACTATTTTGGAAAAGTTCAATGAATGAATAAGTGGGCTATTTATTTACTATTATTAGGGCATAGGGTACAATGAAAGGGATCTTGGACTACAATAATTGGATTTTATCCTATGCAAGTACTTAACAACTATCTATAGGAAGGATTTGGCCTTGGGTAGATTATTTTTACCCAAATATTTTTACTATAAACCTTGGGCTCCTTTTCATATAATTCATGGCCAAGGGGTGATGAAGAGTAAATATTGTAAGTTTCAGATCTACTTCCAAACCATATAATTTTATCTAGACTAAGGGATGTAGAACTTAAGATAAATTCTTAGAGAGCATTAATTCTCATCAAATATATGAAGATATTTCTAGACCCTTTATGACATTTTACTAGTCTTTTATAAGATTCAATAATCCTTAATTTTTAGATCTTGCCTTCTAGATAGGGCTACTTCCAAATAATTAATCTTTGTCTTATTGAGGATATGGTTGTCAAAAAAAGTATCTTTACAAAAGTTTCATCTTGTTCCATTCCTAATTGTCAATAGAATATGGTTAATGAACAAATTATGGTAATGCATTAAGGAATTTTTAAAATATAACTATTTCAAAAGAAGGAAGCTCTATAAATTATTTGATCTTTGATTATCTATGTGTTTTAGGAACAAAATAGTGCTCTAAATTTGTATATTTGGTGAGTATCCTTCAAACCAATTTTACCACATTGACAATATTCATAGAGTCCAAAATCTTGGTTATCACAAACAATTTTATTTTTATTTAACCACCTTGAATTGTTTTTGTTTTAGGTTTCAACCATTTAGGATTTTGTATTAGCTCATTGTAATTATTTTTCTTCCTCCTTCCATTTCATTTCTTCATGTAATACAAATAAATTATTTTCTTATGGAACCTCAAAAGCAAACTCTCATTTCACATGTTTTTGCTTCATCTCCACAAGGAGGTAAACTTTTTGTTTCCTTTGTTCATGTTTTCCCGAAAGAACACTATTGGTAACATCAAACCTTTCCAATGATAATTTTATCTTTTCCTATGTAGAGAGGGTATTCTTCTATATTATATATATATATATATATATATATATATATATATATATATATATATATATATATATATATATATATATATATATATATTGTGTATATCTTCTTATAAAATCATGAATGTAATTCTAAAAATTTACTTTTGTAGGTAAATTGGACTGTGTACATATGCAAGGGATGTATATTTTTGGGGAGAGCAAAACCTTGTTCTAGGGATGTGACCAAAAATGGGATTTATAAAAAAATCGAGTGATAAATTAATGGTATTTTAAGGAGGCCCTTACCTACAATTGATTAGATGCTCCTTAGTTCATGATATTTTTAGGTGCTATAAAATGAATTGAAAGTTAAAGGGATTCATTATGAGGAGGAGAGACATAATGGTGGATTAGTATAGAAATGTATCTAGTAGTTAACATGTAGAGTTTCCTAAAAGAAAAGCATATACAATTTTCTAGGTACTAGAAATTGTTCTCTATGGTGCGAATATTTTTTATGGTGGTGCCATTATGTGCTATGTGAATATTGTTGTCTTATGATTGTTGTTTTTTAGATGTATCTTAATCATGATATTATCGATTCAAAATTACAAGTACTTGGTTCTTGTTTTTCATTCTTGATTTTTCGTGTCATATTATTTCTCCTAAATTTTATTCTATGAATAATTAAGTCTTCCTCTTCCCTTGCCACCTATTGATAAGTGACAAAAATTGACAACAAATGACTTGTTTATTTATTTTCCAATGTTTCTCTACTTTTAAAAACAATGGCTTACAACCTAACATGATTTCATCTAAAGGCAGGTAATTTTGATCCTTTTTTTGTTTTAATAAAAACACTAGGTTCTAAGAGCTTTCATATTTATAGGTGGTTAGGGGAGGGATTGTTAGAAATATTAAAAGATTTTTTAGAGTGGAGTGATATATAAGCTTGGAGTTCCCCTCCATGTAGAGTAAGAAACAAACACCAAACACCTAATTTTTTAGATTATTGTAATATTTTCCCTCTCTTTTTCAAGATTTTTATTTGTTATATATTAGCCCATGTAAAACAATTTGACCAATTGTAACAATAATTAGAAATGTTCAACAATTGTATAACTCTAAGGTTATTTTGTACTAGCACTAACCAAAGAACTTGAGAAATATAAAACATGCAACTCAAAATACCTAATAGAGTAGAATATGTTGTGGAGGTCAATCATTTACATATTTACATATTACTTGATAAAGTGAGGATCCTTTTTGCGGTAAGACAGAACAGGAGGGCTCGTCACGTGTACCGTGAGGCCAACAGGTCAGCTGACAAATTAGCCAACATAGGTGTTGATGTTGGTAGTTTGATGACATGGACACAAGGTGTGCCATGTGAAGTAGAAAATATTATTAGTCATGAAAATAAACCTACCCATTAAGGAGAAATATGAATGGGTGTTCTTTCCCCATGGAGCTGGTAATAACTATGGGGTTTACCTCTAAATCATACCAAATTGGAAATGAAGGTAACAGGGTGTAAGCCTTGGAAGATTCCGACAGAGAATAGGAAATGGGCAAGCAACAAGTTTCACAAGTGCAAAGTTCCAAACTTCAATTCCTGTCAATGTAAGTAATGTTTATAGTTATGTTTAGGTATGGGTGTGCTTTGTTAGTAAGGTGTGTAGGGGATTCAACACAATTTCTGGTAAGAAAGTTTCAAGGATGACTAGGATCTACAATCTCAGCAGAAGGCTGGATATGGTAATAGATTTTGGGTTAACCTGCAAAACCCGGTAATTAATGAAGACTTTTATATACCAAAAAAAAAATATCCACCATAGAGCATATAGTCAACCTATACAATTATTATGGATATTAGGTGTTGCCTTTATTACAATGGATTCTATTTCATGAATTTCATTTTACAATCCATTGGTATATGAATAGGTGTTATTTGTGTTTATTATGATGGAAGATTAAGAATCGGGGATTTTTAAGCCAAATTTTTAAGTCATTTTGGAAGTAGTGATTTAGCTATTGCATATTGCGATGATTTGCTTCATGTATAGTATTCTTATCTTTGCACTAAATATCTAATCAATGCACTTGAATATTTCCTTTTAAATATTGATATTGTCATAAACTCAATATAGGAAATTGTTTCTTAGAAATTAATTCCGCAAAAATTGACTAGTAAAGGGCTAGGTAAGATGTCAATAAAAGTGTGTTATTGAATATTAATTATGACCGATGCAATGAATAATTAATTATATGATTTGTTTGCATAATATGAAGATAGGTTACAAAGCACTAGAGCACTACAATTGTATTATCATTTTTTAATCAATAATTTGTCATCCACTCAAAATATTCATGAGTTGCAAGTGGGCAAAACACAAATGTTACTGCTAATATGACCAATTGTCAATAATATAAAAATATAATCTTCTCCTACAACTTATTGTTGCATTAGGTTGACATTTTGAACAATACTTTACCACCAAAATGTTGAACATTGAATACATAAGATGTCAATATTTAGAATGAAGATTAGAATATATGTTATTATTTAAAATTCCCTAAAGTGTGTCTCACATAAGACATTATTAGAGAGGTTCTTGAAACATCAAAAAATTAACACTCATTTCTTGATTCATTTCTTTCTGAATGCATATTTGACATTGTTTTTGTGGTTGTTATCTAGCTTTTTGTTTTTGACAATCTTGTGTACTCCGAACCACGGTGGTTAGCATGTTGGTTTACGGGGTGTGCTAATCCCACCCAAATTTTTTATATGATTAGACATTATTTTGTTAATATAATGGCCTTTTCATAAAAAAAAAGTAGCAAAGAATATTATAAACATTTATAAAAACATTTTTTGTAGGCCTTTTGTTATTGATAGTAGAAACAATGGTTTAAAATACTACATGATCAATCATTATAACAAATTCCTCTTTTATCTTTTGTAAATAATTGTCTTTGAGACTTCAAACATGTACTGATAATAGAAGTATAGACCAAATTCTAGGAATCTAAAGACTACTTTTCAAATTTCTTTATGATAAGCAACTTATTGTATATCATTAAAATTAAATATTATATCCATTTGGAACTAGATTCATTGATTGCAACCACTTGTCACTCTTTTATTGTTAAGTTATTTTTGTGTTGTAACTAAATATAATTTTATCATCGTGGATGATAAAAAATCTTCTATTTCAATTAAATTGAACTTAGAATCTTTCACTTTTATATTAGGTTGATTGTCACTTTTTTTTTAATAAGCTATGTGTGGCTTCTATTGGGACCACTCTCATTACAAAAATAAAATATTACATTGCTCTTGTTACATTTTTACAAGTTAATTACAGCATATCCAACTTTGTCTTTCTATCAAAGATATTCTTCATTTGCCTTTCTATAAAATATATTCTCCATCTGAAGAACATGTGCTTATACTGAGACGGGGGTGAACAGTATAAGATAAAACTTTTTGCTTTTTAATACATAAAACAGTAAACATCACACAAAGCATCACACACATTAGAGACATGATTTTATGTGGTTCACCCAATGTGGGCTACTCCATCGAGAAAATATTTCTTATAAATTTTTCTCAAATAAATTATCTTGGGAATCCTTTCCCTACAATGTTTATGGACCTCTGTCCAAAGGAGACACCAATCCCCTTGATAAATTTAGTGGATATCTATCCATAGGAGACACCAATATCCTATCTCTACTCTGGTTGGTGATCCTCTAGAAGATCTCTACCTCCACTACCCTTAGGAAATGGAACTCTATCCATAGAAGACACTTGTCCTCATTGATCTGGATGGATACCTCTATCCTTAACTCTATCACCTCCAAAGATCTATCTCAAATCTATACTTAACACAGTCCTTCGGTCTAGCACAAATTTGTCCTCAATATCTATCTCTAGTCTGGCACAAACCTGTCCTCAAATCTATACCAAACTCTATCCTCAAATCTATCCTCAATATCTATCTTCAAATCTATCCATAATATTGGTCCTTAAATATGTCCACAAGTCTTCTCAAAGACTTGCCTCAAATATGCTCAACAAGTCCACACTAGAACTTGTCCAATCTCATAGAAACATAAAGAGAATTGTTAGACTTAATATGCTCTATACTCATCACAATGTGCAATCACTTTCAATCACATTTTCAAAAACATACAGAGAATTGTTAGAGACTCATTATGCTTCACATTCACCTCAATGATCAATCACTTTCTCAAATAAATTTAGAATATAGAATAGTTTATTTTATGGAACTTGAACAATCACTTCACACATCCACCTGACTAGGCTCAACTAACTCTACTCAACCAATAACTCAAAGATTCAATCCTTCCTTACAAACCCTAGTCCAAGTATATAAACACTCACTCAAAATGTTCACAACAATGCTTTATCAACCAATCTCACATATCAATGATACTCATGTTCTTTTAAAACCCTAGTTCAAGTTCTTCACTTAACCAATGGCTTCAAAAACAATGTTTATCAAACAAGGTTTTAACAAAAACTCTTTATTCCATAAAACCTTGAAGCATTAACTCAACACACTCAATAAGGAAACCCTAATTAATTCCTTTTCACTCCAAACTTATTTTCCAGAAAACCAACCAATCAACTCAACTATGGAAGAATGTGCTCATACCTTTTTCTTGATGATGAAGGAACCTCAACACTTCTTTTTCAAGCTCAAAGAAGTTATAAGATGATAAAATATCTCAAATATACAATACAAATATCAAAACACACGTACACATTATCACTCCATATTGAAGAAAACATCCATAAACATATACAAAAATTATTGACCAAATACACCTTATAATCTCCAAATTAAAATAATATTCAATACAGGAAATAATGTCAATACAATATCCTTTTCAAAATAACTCAATGGCAAGAAGTCCTCTCAACACTTTAAACTTCAATAAACCAATATTTCATAAGTACTTTATTTAAAAATAAAGCTAACTCCTTATTCCTCCAATTAACCAAAAATAATGATTAATTAAAATACTTTTTATCTACCCCTTTTAACTCCCTAGGACCTCATGTCAAAAACCTTAAGCATCACAAAATATATCAAAAAAATTATTACCCTTGCCTTGGTGAGACTTGAACTCACGACATTGCCTCTACCAGTGCCCTAGCTGCGGTTCCAATCGTCACATGAGATAGGTGCTCATTTGAAGAGAAAATAGCACAACGTGCTCTATATTCCTCTCCATATGCGCCTATGCAAAAAATCACTTTTGAGATACCAGAGCCCAAAATCCATAATTCCTTTTAGATACCTAAGGATTCTCTTTACTGTTGTCACATGTGTTTCCTTAGGTGCTGCTTGAATCCTTGCCACTATTCCCAATGATTGCACTATGTTTGGTCTTGTAGTTGTAACATACAACAAGTTTCCAATCATGGATCTGTATAATCTCTAATCTACCTCTGGAGATTCATCATACTTACTTAACTTGCATCCTGTGACCATGGGGGTGCTTATCAGTTTGCAATCTTCTAGCCTGAATTTCTTTAGCATATCTTTTATATACTTGGTTTGTGAGAGAAATACTCCTTTCTTTGATTGTGAAATCTGAAGCCCAAGAAATAAGGACAAATCACCAAGCATAGACATCTCAAATTAATTTTGCATGTTCTTAGAAAATTCTTTACACATATTATCATTGTTTCCCCCAAAAATGATGTCATCAACATAAACAACCACAATTAGTAGATCATTCCCTTCATTTTTTATGTATAAATTGTTGTATGCTATTCCTTTTCTAAATCATTTTTCCTGAAGATACTTATCCAACCTTGAGTACCATGCTTTCCAAGCCTTCTTTAGACCATACAGTACCTTTTTCAATCTACATACATGATCTAGTTTATCTACTAATATGAATTCCTCTGGTTGTTCAATATAAACTTCTTCTAGAACACCATTTAGAAATGCTTACTTAACATCCATCTGATATACCTTGAATTTTTTGAAACTTGAGAAGGTTAAAAACATTCTTATGGCTTCAAGTCATGCAACTAGAGAAAATGTCTCATCAAAGTCAATTTCTTCTACCTATGCATAACCCTTGCATACTAACATTACTTTATTCTTGACCACCTTTCCATCTTCATTTAACTTATTTTTGAATACCCATTTTGTGCCGATCACATTTTTATCCTTTGGTCGTGGAACAAGTTCCCAAGTCTTGATTTTCTCTATCTGATCTAATTCCTCATCCATTGCCTTAATCCAAAACTTATCCTCACTTTCCTGAGTGAAGTATTTTGGCTCAATCTTAGATAATAGAGAAAAATTTGCTTGTTGAGATGGTGTTAAATCATTCTTCTTGTTTGTATTTCATCTATATTCCCAATGATTTGATATTTTGGATGATGCTTTTGTACATACCTAGATGGAGTTTGGGGAAGAAGTCTTTGTATTTCTTCTTCTTCTTTATCTGATTCCTCATGAAACTCTTATTGACAACATCCATCTTCTTGATACACAATTTTCTGAATTGGTTCTCTTGAATCTATCTTCTCATCAATTGTTACATTTATACTTTCTACCATAGTACGTGTTCTCTTGTTGAAGCATATATAGGCTTTACTTATTGAGGAATAACCAAGAAAAATTCCCTCATCACATCTTGCGTCAAACTTGCCTAAGTTTTTATCTTCTCGTCTTATGTAACACTTGCTTCCAAAAATCTTGTACAGTGGTCGATCTTCCTTTCTAAAGCTCATATGGAGTCTTGTGATGGTTTACCCTCATTTGAGCCCTAGTGATTATGTATATTGTTGTGTTGACTACTTCTCTCCAAAATCCATCTGGGAGCATAGACTCATTTAGCATAGCTCTAGCCATATTCTCAATAGTCATATTTTCCCTTTCAACTACTCCATTTTATTGAGGAGTTCTTGTTGTTGAGTATTCTCTTTTGATTCCATGTTGTTCACAAAACTCTAAAAATTCATTTGAGGTAAATTTTCCTCCTCTTTCAGATCTCATACACTTAATCCTTTTCCCAGTTTCATTTTCAACCAATTCCTTAAATGCTTTAAATTTTTCAAAAGCCTTTGACTTCTCTTTTAGAAAAGCTACCCAAACCATTCTGGAGTAATCATCTATAAAAAATATAAAGTAACCTTCATCCTGAATACTTTGTGTTATTGTAGGACCACATAGATCAGTATGTATTAGACTCAATGGCTCAAATGACATATATCCTTTTGACTTAAAACTTGTTCTAGTTTGCTTTCCATGTTGACAAGGTGCACAGATTGTGTTTTGTGGTCTTCTTATCTTGGGTAAATATATGACAACCTCCTTATTTCTTATGTTGACTATGTTGTCAAAATTCAAGTGACCCAATATTCTATGCCATAACCAACTCTCATATTCTTGTGATAGAAAGCACTTTTCCCCTTTTATCTCACTAAGCATGTATAGATTATTTGGAGTTCTTTTTGCATTGGCAATGACTTTTCCAAATTCTGATTTTCTTATCTCACATCTATCTGGGTGAAAAGTAACCATATACCCCTGATCACAAAGTTGACTTATACATATTAGATTATGTTTTAACCCTTTAACATACAACACATTTTCTATTTTTGTTTTCCCATTATCTAAACTTAGAGTTCCTCTTCCACCAATCCTTGTTGATCCATTATCACCAAAACTTACTTATCCTCTATTGGTTTCTTTTAGAACAATGAATTTGTCTTTGTCTCCTATCATGTGACTAGAGCAACCACTATCAAGATACCATTGTTCTTCCTTATCCTGAGCATGAAGGGTTGTTTGAACTAACATTGATCTAGCCTTAACAGTTTCCCTTCCATATTTCCTAGTTGTTGAGATTGTTTTTCTAGACTCGGGAAGTATCATCTTACACCATCTAGCCTTGTGCCCAAAATTATTGTATTTGTAACATATAATATCATCATCCATAAGAGGTGCAAAAGAATTAAAATTTTTATTGATATTGTTTCTTGCATGACTAATACAGTGTACTGCTCTATGACCATATTTATTACAAGAAAAGAAATGACCATGGAAGAAATTTTATGACCTACTTGGATGACTTTTGGATTGTGGTGGAGTGCTTCTCCTTTTGTAATTAACTCTCATCCAAGGTTCTTCTTTGCTTTCTTCCTTAGCTTGCCTATCTTTGTTTGAATTTTCTACTTATTTAAGACTTGATTCCTCTTTCTATTTCTTATACTCTACATCTTGTAGTGCCTTGGTCCTTTCAACTTCATTCCTTAGGTAGACAATTTTTGCTTCCAATATTTCACATTATGTTTCTCTTGCTCTTAACAGATTTGTTATATCCTTCTCAATTTTCTTTCCTTCTTCTACCTTTACCTTGAGTTCTATGAGATTTTGTAGAAGTTCTATCCTTGCTTCTTCCTCCTCTTGAATTTGTTCCTTCAAGCTTGAATGCTCTTCTCTAATTCTTTCCAATTATTTGAGAGCAGCAAATAATTCTTATTTTATATCAAACATGGTCTCTTCTTAATTTTTTGAAGTCGTGTATTTATGGTGGATCCTCCTCCAAGTTGTTAGTCTTTTCATGAAGAGATCCGCTCTGATACCAATTGAATAACATGTCCTTATACTAAGAGGGGGGTGAACAATATGAGATAAAACTTTTTTTTTTTTAATCCAAATAATAACATCAGCAATATTAAAGTAGTAAACATCACACAAAGCATCACACACATGAGAGACATGATTTTACGTGGTTCACCTAATGTGGGCTACTCCATGGAGAGAATATTTCTTATAAATTTTTCTCAAATAAATTCTCTTGGGAATCCTTTCCCTATAATTTTTATGGACCTCTATCCAAAGGAGACACCAATCCCCTTGATCAAGTTAGTGGATCTCTATCCATAGGAGACACCAATCCCCTATCTCTGCTTTGGATGGTGATCCTCTAGAAGACCTCTACCTCCACTACCCTTAGAAAATGGAACTCTATCCACATAATACACTTATCCTCCTTGCTCTGGCTGGAGACCTCTATCCTCAACTCTATCACCTCCAAAGCTCTGTCTCAAATATGTACTAAACATAGTCCTTCGGTCTAGCACAAATATATCCTCAATATATATCTCTAGTCTAGCACAAACCTATCCTCAAATCTGCACCAAACTCTATCCTCAAATTTATCCTCAATATCTATCCTCAAATCTATCCACAATCTCTGTCCTCAAATCTATCCACAAGTATTCTCAAAGACTTGCCTCAAATCTTCTCAACAAGTCCCCACTAGAACTTGTCCAATATCATAGAAACATAAAGAGAATTGTTAGAGAATTAATATGCTCTATACTCATTACAATGCTCAATCACTTTCAATCACTCTTTTAGAAACATACAGAGAATTGTTAGAGACTCAATATGCTTCACATTCACCTCAATGCTTAATCACTTTCTCAAATAAATTTAGAATATAGAATAGTTTGTTTTATGGAACTTGAACAATCACTTCACACATACACTTGACTAGGCTCAACCAACTCTACTCAACCAATCACTCAATGAAACAATCCTTCCTTACAAACCCTAGTCCAAGTTTATAAACACTCACTCAAAATGTTCCCAACAATGCTTTATCAACTAATATCACATAACAATGATACTCATGTTCTTTTCAAACCCTAGTTCAAGTTCTTCACTTAACCAATGGCTTCAACAACAATGCTTATCAAACAAGGTTTTAACAACTCTTTATTCTAGAAAACCTTGAAGCATTAACTCAACACACTCAATAAAGAAACCCTAATTAAGTCATTTTCACTCCAAACTTATTTTCTAGAAAACCAACCAATCAAATCAACTATGGAAGAATGTGCTCATACCTTTTTCTTGATGATGAAGGAACCTCAAGAATCTGCCACAACCACAAACACTTCTTTGCCAAGCTCAAAGAAGTTATAAGATGATAAACTCTCTCAAAGATACAATACAAATATCAAAATATACATACACCTTATCACTCCATATTGAAGAAAGCATCCATCAACATATACAAAAATTATTGACCAAATACACCTTATAATCTCCCAATTAAAATAATATTCAATACCATAAATAATGTCAATACAATCTCCTTTTCAAAATAACTCAATGGCAAGAAGTCCTCTCAACACTTTAAACTTCAATAAACCAATATGTCATAAGTACTTTATTTAAAAATAAATCTAACTCCTTATTCCTCCAATTAACCAAAAATAATGATTAATTAAAATACTTTTTATCTACCCCTTTTAACTCCCTAGGACCTCATGTCAAAAACCTTAGGCATCACAAAATATATCAAAAACTTTATTACCTTTGCCTTGGTGAGACTTGAACTCACGATGCCACCTCTACTAGCACCCTAGCCATAGCTCCAACCATCGCATGAGCTAGGTGCTCTTTTGAAGAGCAAAGAGCACCACATGCTCTATATTCCTCTCCTTATGCGCCTATGCAAAAAATCATGTATCACTTTCTCGACGCTTCAAAACACACACACCAAATGCTACTGTCATGAATCGATCATGGATAACTCCATGCCCAAACACCTTAGCACTTCAACCACTTGCCACTAGGCATTCTACCTCGATGGATATGAAGGTTTAGCCCTCGACAATCTTATCCCTTTCGTTGACACTTAAGACAAGAAGCTTGTCTTCTTCCTCGCACAAATTCTCACCACACAACACTTGCCTCTTTTTATTTATTCAAACGAAGGATGATTAAAATGCCACAAAGGCATATATTTTATATACCAATTACCTCATTTAAACTCAAATGTCGACGCCTTCGATATTTGAATAATTAATTTATAAATTATTTAAATTATTTAGAATTTAAATATTATAAATTAACTTTTAAATCCTTTTGGCTTTATTAAGGATTAAAGCCTTCTTTGATTTTACCACTTTGTATAAATAATATTTATTTATAAAATTTAAATTCAATTTGAATTTAAATATTTTATAAAATAAATATTAAAACTTCCTTGGGCTTTTTAACATGAATTTAATAGATTCCTTGGGTTTTGATGAAAAACCTTCTATTTTTGCTCATCCATGGTTTTAATAAAAACCCTCCTACTTATGCTTCCACATAATATTAAAAATATTATGAAGCTCTTCTGCCATTAACCTTTGCATTGTTCCTTTTTACCTTTTGACATCAATGGTAGCTTATTCCTTGACATCAATGACAACTTCGTTCCTTGACATAAATGACAACTTTGACTCAAAATGTCCAACAATATCCCCCTTTGTCATTGATGGTAACCCAAATTCTATTTACCAAAAAATTAACCTTTTCTTTGTTTTGCTCTCCCTAGGACAATGCTCTTTTCAAATCTCTCCTCTTTGCTCAAATACCAAATCTCTCCCCCTTTGACATCAATGGCAAAGGGTCACCTTTGGGGCTCGGGGCTAAGAATGAGTCTCTTAGATTAGCTCCTCCCCCACCTCCTCTTGAGGTGGTTAATTCTTGGGTGGGAGTATTACTCCTAATTTTCCTCGAAGATACTCAAAGGTCTCCTTTGAAAGTGGCTTAGTGAAAATATATGCTATATGTTCCTTTGTAGTAACATATTCCAACCTAACCTGTTTATCTATCACCTGTTCTCTTAGAAAATGATACTTAATCGAAATGTGCTTTGTCCTGGAGTGCATCACTAGATTCTTTGAGATACTTATAGCACTTGTATTATCACATAGTATGGGAATAGGATGATCATGTTTTATCTTGAAATCTTCTAGAGTTCACTTCATCCATAAAACCTGTGTACAACTGGCTACTACTGCAATATATTTTGCTTCTATTGTAGATAAGGATATTGAACCCTGCTTCTTACTTAGCCAAGATACTAAACTATCTCCAAAGAAGAATGCTCCTCCACTTGTGCTTTTTCTATCATCAATACTGCCAACCCAATATGCATTTGTATATGCTATAAGTGTGAAACTATAACTTTTGGGATACCAGATCCCAAGATCCATAGTTCCTTTTAGATACTTGAGAATTCTCTTTACTACTACCACATGTGTTTCCTTAGGTGCTTCCTGAAACCTTGCCACTAGTCCCACTAACTGCACTATGCCTGGTCTTATAGCTATAACATACAATAAGTTGCCAATCATAGATCTGTATAATCTCTTATCTGCCTCTAGAGATTCATCTTCCTTACTCAACTTACATCATGTGACCATGGGGGTGCTTATCAGTTTACAATCTTCTAGCATGAATTTCTTTAGCATCTCTTTTATATACTTGGTTTGTGAGAGAAATACTCCTTTCTTTTATTGTGAAATATGAAGCCCAATAAAGAAGTACAACTCACCAAGCATAGACATCTCAAATTCATTTTGCATGTTCTTAGAAAATTCTTTACACATCTTATCATTGTTTCCCCCAAAAATGATGTCATCAACATAAAAAACCACAATTAGTAGATCATTCCCTTCATTTTTTATGTATAAATTGTTGTCTGCTATTCCTTTTCTAAATCCTTGTTCCTAAAGATACTTATCCAACCTTGAGTACCATGCTTTTGGAGACTGCTTTAGACCATACAGTGCCTTTTTCAATCTGCATACACGATCCGGTTTATCTGCTAATATGAATCCCTCTGGTTGTTCAATATAAACTTCTTCTAGAAAACCATTTAGAAATGTTGACTTAGCATCCATCTGATATACCTTGAAGTTTTTGAAACTTGAGAAGGCTAAAAATATTCTTATGGCTTCAAGTCGTACAATTGGAGCAAATGTCTCATCAAATTCAATTCCCTCTACTTGTGCATTACCCTTGCATACTAATATTTTCTTTATTCCTGACCACCTGTCCATCTTCATTTAACTTATTTTTGAATACCCATTTTGTGTCGATCACATTTTTGTCCTTTTGTCATGGAACAAGTTCCCAAGTCTTGCTTTTCTCTATCTGATCTAATTCCTCATCCATTGCCTTAATCCAAAACTTATCCTCACTTGCCTGAGTGAAGTCTTTTGGCTCAATCTTAGATAGCAAAGAAAAATTTGCTTGTTGAGATGGTGTTATTATCCTTCTCCTTGTCTGTCTTTCATCTAGATTCCCAATGATTTTCTCTTTTGGATGATGCTTCTGTACATACCTGGATGGAGTTTTTGGAAGAAGTATTTGTTTTTCTTCTTCTTCTTTATCTAATTCCTCACGAAACTCTTCTTGACAACATCCATCTTCTTGATACACAATTTGTTGAACTGGTTCTCTTGAATCTATCTTCTCATCAATTGTTACATTTATACTTTCCACCATAGTACATGTTATCTTGTTGAAGCATCTATAGGCTTTACTCCTTGAGGAATAACCAAGAAAAATTCCCTCATCACATCTTGGGTCAAACTTGCCTAAGTTTTGATCTTCTTGTCTTATGTAACACTTGCTTCCAAAAATCTTGAAGTGTTTTACAGTGGCCGATCTTCCTTTCCAAAGCTCATATGGAGTCTTGTGATGGTTTACCCTCATTTGAGCCCTAGTTATTATGTATACTACTATGTTGACTACTTCTCTCCAAAATCCATCTGAGAGCTTAGACTCATTTAGCATAGATCTAGCCATATTCTCAATAGTCATATTTTTCCTTTCAACTACTCCATTTTGTTGAGGATTTCTTGTTGCTGAGTATTCTCTTTTGATTCCATGTTCACAAAACTCAATAAGTTCATTTGAGGTAAATTCTCCTCCTCTATCAGATATCAGACACTTAATCCTTTTGCTAGTTTCATTTTCAACCAATTCCTTAAATTCTTTGAATTTTTCAAAAGCCTCCGACTTCTCTTTTAGAAAAGCTACCCAAACCATTTTGGAGTAATCATCTATAAATAATATAAAGTAACTTTCACCCTGAATACTTTATGTTTTGGTAGGACCACATAGATCAGTATGTATTAGACTCAATGGCTCGGATGACATATATCCTTTTGACTTAAAACTTTTTCTAGTTTGCTTTCCATGTTGACAAGGTGCACAGATTATGTTTTGTGGTCTTCTTATCTTGGGTAAATCTCTGACAACCTTCTTATTGCTTATGTTGATTATGTTGTCAAAATTCAAGTGACCCAATATTCTATTCCATAACCAACTCTCATCTTCTTGTGATGGAAAGCACTTTTCCCCTTTGATCTCACTAAGCATGTATAGATTATTTGGAGTTATTTTTTCATTGGCAATGACTTTTCCAGTTTTTGATTTTCTTATCTCACATCTATCTGGGTGGAAAGTAACCATATACCCCTGATCACAAAGTTGACTTATACTTAGAGGATTATGTTTTGACCCTTTAACATATAGCACATTTTCTATTTTTGTTTTCCCATTATCTAAACTTAGAGTTCCTCTTCCACCAATCCTTGTTGATCCATTATCACCAAAACTTACTGATCCTCTATTGGTTTCTTTTAGAACAATGAATTTGTCTTTGTCTCCTGTCATGTGACTAGAGAAACCACTATCAAGATACCATTGTTCTTCTTTATCCTGAGCATGAAGGGTTGTTTGAACTAACATTGATCTAGCCTTAACATTTTCCCTTCCATCTTTCCTAGTTGTTGAGATTGTTTTTCTAGACTCAAGAAGTATCATCTTACACCATCTAGCCTTGTGCCCAAAATTATTGCATTTGTAACATATAATATCATCATCCATAAGAGGTGCAAAAGAATTGAAATTTCTATTGACATTGTTTCTTGCATGACTAATACAGTGTATTGCTCTATGACCATATTTATTACAATAAAAGCAATAACCATGGAAGAAATTTTATGACCTGCTTGGATGCCTTTTGAATTGTGATAGAGTGCTTCTCCTTTTATAATTAACTCTCATCCAAGGTTCTTCTTTGCTTTATTCCTTAGCTTACCTATATTTGTTTGAAGTTTATGCTTATTGAAGACTTGATTCATATTTATGTTTCTCATGATCTACATCTTGTAGTGCCTTGGTCCTTTCAACTTCATTTCTTAGGTAGACAATTTATGCTTCCAATATTTTATATTTTATTTCTCTTTCTCTTAACAGATCAGTTATATCCTGCTTAATATTCTTTCCTTCTTCTACCTTTACCTTGAGTTCTATGAGATTTTGTAGAAGTTCTATCCTTGTTTCTTCCTCCTCTTGAATTTTCTCCTTCAAGATTGAATTATTTACTCTAATTCTTTCTAATTTTTTGAGAGCAGCATGTTGGAAATTTTGAGCTCATTTAGTTGTCATTGATTTCAAGGTTAAAATTCATCATTAATACCATGGAGGACACCATCAACAGCACCAGGAACAATGCAAAGAGTTGAAGAAAAAGTTGGCAAAATAATGTTTTATAAGGGTTTATGGTAAATCCATGGTGGAAGATTAAATAATTTTATTAAAATATTTATGAGGATATAAAAGTCTCCTCATACATTGAGATGGCAGTTAAGGTTTTAAAAAGACCCACGATGGAAGAATAATTTACAAGTTAAAGGTTTAATTTTAAACCCAAGGAAGGCTTTAATCACTTTAAAGCTAAAGTTTATAAATATAATTTATAAAATTTAAATTCCTTAGAATTTAAATAATTTATAAATTATAAAGGTGGGAGCGTCGAAAACATAAAATAAGTGGAAGCGCTGACGTCTAAGAAACAAAGGGATTTCATGTATATATTAATTCCAAGGAGGTATTCAAAACTTACCCCTCGACATTTGTTTTGACATGCGATATAGTTAAACGTTTTCATGCAATTGTTATTCGTTCAGGAAGAAGATAATAATTTTGCTTGTCTTTAGCACCAGGTGAAAAGAGATAAGGGAAAGAGCATATTGGTTGAAACAAAAAAGACATGGTGGTCCATTGGCAGTCCACGTTTTGTGAAGGCATTGGAAGTTGAGAAGCCTGTGATCGATTCGCATGGAGTGGTGTGTGTCTTGAGCATCAAGGGAAATATTTTGCATGTGCCTTGTTTTACATGCCAATCGAGGACAAAGGGAAGAAAGAGCATCTAAGATCTTAATCATGTGTCTAGCGCACACGATGGTCAAAGCCGTCACTAGAGTGCTCGTGGAGGTAGAGATTGAGGGTTCGAAACCCACCAGTGGCAAAGATAATTTTTGATAATTAAAATCTTTATTTGCCTAAGTTTTTTGTGGAGTTATAAGGGTTTGTGAAAAGTTGATTATTTTGATTTATATTATTTTGGAGTAATAAGGGTTTGTGAAAGGTTGTTCATTTGACAATTTATTTTTATTATTGTGGAGTAATAAGGGTTAATGGGAAGTTGTGTTATTGATGAGTGATTTACATCATTGGAATTATAAAGAAAGTAGATTTAATTTTTATCAAAGTTTATCTTGTCATTAAATTAAATCAAAGAGGTTTGAGTTATTTTTTGGTGGATGTTAAGCTTATTTTAGTTGGGAGTTTATAATGTGTATTGGATAAATATTTTGTGTATATTGATGGTTGTTTTTTAAAGTTGGAGTGATAAGGTGTAATTGAGTATTTACATTATATTGTGAGAAATATTTATCTTCTGACCTCTTTGATCTTGGCATAGAAGTGCTTGTGGTTGTGACAGATTTATGAGATCACTTCATCTTCAATAAAAATGTATGAGCACATTATTCTGTTAGTCTTACAATGACACTAAGAGGGGGGGTGAATCAGTGTAGCTCTATAAACTTAAATTTACAGCTCTTAATATCACAACAATTAAAACTTATTACTAGATACAGCAAGTATAACAAAAGAGCATCACACAACACAAGATTTAACGAGGTTCACCAATGTGGCTACTCCTCAAAAATTGACTACTTGGGCTACCATCCAAATCCAGCCTTTGTAAAGCACCAACTTTACAATCAATTTACCACCACCCACTGAAAGGAGCACCAAACCCCTGATTTATCTGCACCAACAGAAAGGAGCACCAACCCCTGATTTACTAGCACCAACTAGAAGGAGCACCAAACCCTGATTTATCTACACCAATAGAAAAGAGCACCAACCCCTAATGCTAAGCTACATCCTGGACTTCAATTTGAATCTATAAGTTTATAATTAAGATACCTTTACTTTTGTAAGACCCTGACTGGTCTTCTTCACCTTTGCATTCTCTATGCACTCTGCTCTCTCTACGCAATCACTTCGTACACTCTGCTTCGTTTCAGTCGAACTTCACGATCGTCTTCTCCCTTTTGTGCACTCTGCTCTCTTTACAAATTTTGCACTTAGCATGATTTGACACAACTTTCTCTCTGTGCACAATGACCGTATTTCACACACCTTCGACACCACTTCAATTCTCTAAACAGCCCTCCTTTTATAACAATATTTTTATGATGAAAACCCTAATCTTAGTCGGCTATAAATCCTAATCTTAGTTGGCTTTCATAACAATTGTAAACCCTAATTTTAGTCGGCTTCAACTCGGTTTATCCATCGCTTGATGATTTCATTCTGGAAAGACCCTGTAACCGCCATAGTGATGTCGGTCCACTGTCATACTTCTCATTTCAGTCGGGTTCTCCTTCTTGACTTGCGCATTTATGACCTGTCACGAGATTGCAACATTTTTGCCTCTGTAGCTTCTTTTGTTGTTGTTGCCATGAAAATACATGTCACGATATCGCGACACTTTCACCTCCGTACGCTTTCTCTATACTTTTGTTATGATATCGCAACATTTTTGCCTCTGCAAACTTTGTCTTTTCTTTTGTCGTGATATCATGATATTTTTGCCTCTGTATACTTCATCTTTGCTTTTGTCGTGATATCGTGACACTTCTGCTTCCATAGACTTTGACTTTGCTTTTGTCATGATATCGTGACACTTCTGCCTTCGTAGTCTTCAACTTAGCTTTTGTCGTGAAATCGTGACACTTCTACTTCCATACTTAGCTTCTTTGCTTTTGTCACGAAATCGTGACACTTTTGCCTTCAAAGTCTTCTCTCTGCTTTTGTCACAAAAATGCGACATGTCGCAATATCGCAATGCTTTTCAAACTTACTTTCTCTCTCCTATTTTAGTCACGAAAATGCGACATGTCGAGAAATTGTGACACTTTTCCAACTTACTTTCTCTCTCGTGTTTTAGTCGTGAAAATACGACATGTGGAGAAATCATGACACTTTTTCAACTTACTTTCTCTCTCCTATTTTAGTCACGAAAATGCGACATGTCACGAAATCGCAACACTTTTCCAACTTACTTTCTCTCTCCTATTTTAGTCGCGAAAATGCAACATGTCACGAAATCGTGACACTTTTCTTACTTGTTCTCTTTCTTTGAACTTGTCGCAAAATTGCGACACTTTTTCTTGCTTTCTCTTTCTCTTCCAACATGTCGCGAAATCACGACAGTTTTTCCACTTGCCTTTTTCTCTTCCAACATGTTGCGAAATCATGACAGTTTTTCCTGCTTTTTCTCTCTTCCAACATGTCACAAAATCATGACAGTTTTTCCACTTGCCTTTTTCTTTTCCAACATGTCACGAAATCATGACAGTTTTTCCTACTTTTTCTCTCTTCCAACATGTCACGAAATCACGACAGTTTTTCTTGCTTTTTCTCTCTCTTCCAACATGTGAAATCGCGACAGTTTTTCCACTTGCCTTTTTCTCTTCCAACATGTCGCAAAATCATGACAGTTTTTCCACTTGCCTTTTTCTCTTCCAACATGTCATGAAATTGCGACAGTTTTTCCTGCTTTTTCTCTCTCTTTCAACATGTCGCGAAATCGTGACAGTTTTTCTTGCTTTTTCTCTCTTCCAACATGTCACGAAATCACGATAGTTTTTCCTGCTTTTTCTCTCTCTTCCAACATGTCACGAAATCGTGACAGTTTTTCTTGTCTACTGTATATGTCGTGATATCATGACACTTTTCTTACTTGTCTTTTTTCTTTGATCTTTTGCATATGGGCCACTTCGGTCTTCTTAGAAAATCATTGTACATACTTTGAATAACCTTTGAACTCCTGTCTTCTGCATCTAAATAGCTTTTGAACTTCCTGTCCACTGCATCAACAGATCTATCTGACTATGTTGACAACAATGACAATATTGTTGTTGCACCTTGCTCAACAATCTCCCCCTTTGGAATTTTTGGCAACACATGTGCAATTTCCTGTAACTCTTCTCCCCCTTTGACAATAATACCAAAGGGCTACTGCAGACTCCCCTGAGTCCATGCACAACATTCTCAAGAAAAATTTATTACACTTAGAAAAAATCATGAACATGAGCAAAAAGATAATCAAATACTTAAATGCTCCCCCTGAGAATGTGATCCCTATAGCTAGTCAATTCTTGGGAAGTGTGACCACTCCTAATTTATTACAAAGGTACTCAAAAACTTCCTTGGGAAATGGTTTTGTGAAGATATCTGCTACTTGCTCTGTAGTTGGAACAAAATCCAACTTAACCTCACCTTCCGTAACTTTCTTCTTCAAAAAGTGATACCTAATAGCAATGTGTTTTTTGCGTGAATGCATAATCGAATTCTTGGAGATGTTAATGGCACTGTTGTTATCACACTTAACTGATGTTGGCTCACTAAAGCTAATACCAAGATCTTTCAGGGTTTGTTTCATCCACAATACCTATGTACAACATGTTGTCGCTGCAATATATTCTACCTCTATTGTCGATAAAGAAACTGACTCTTGTTTCTTATTGTGCCACGCAACAAATCTATCTCCAAGATGGAATGCACCTCCATTGGTACTCTTTTTGTCATCTACACATCCTACCGAATATGCATCTGAATACAAAATAAGGGTGAAGTCTTTACCTTTCGGATACCATAACCCATATTCCATAGTACCCTTGAGATACCGAATAATCCTTTTCACTGTTGTCACATGAGTCTCCTTGGTATTAGCTTGAAATCGTGCTACCATGCATACTGCCTGCAAAATATCTGGTCTAGTAGCTTTTAGGTACAGTAAGCTCCCAATCATAGATTTGTACATGGTTTGGTCAATAGGTGGAGATTTGTCATCCTTGCTCAACTTGCAACCTGTCATCATGGGAGTGCTAACTGGCTTACAATCCTCCATTGTGAACCTTTTTAACATCTCTTTCACATATTTAACTTGAGAAATAAATATGTCCTTATTTTGATTAACTTGCAACCCGAGGAAATACGAAAGTTCACCAATCATTGACATTTCAAATTCTTTCTGCATCTTATTTGCTAAATCTTTACACGACTCATCTTTGCTGCTGCCAAATATGATATCATCTACGTATACAACAAGAACAATAAGATGCCCATTTTATGTTTTGACATACAAATTACTATCCACCATACCTTTCTTAAACCTTTGTTGAGTGAGATAGTTGTCTAGCCTTGCATATCATGCTCGGGGTGCCTGTTTTAAGCCATATAATGCTTTCTTCAACTTGCAAACCAAGTTGGGATCATCACCAAGTTGGAAACCATTTGGTTGCTCAATATAAACCTCTTCTTCAAGTTTCCCATTCAAAAACGCTGATTTCACATCCATTTGATAAACTTTGAAATTCTTGTAGACTACTAAATCCAGAAACATAATTGCCTCTAGTCTAGCTACTGGTGCAAAATTTTCCTCAAATTCAATGCCTTCAACTTGTGCATAACCCTTACATACAAATATTGCTTTATTTCAGACTACCTGTCCATCTTCATTCAATTTGTTTCGAAAAATCCATTTAGTCCCGATTATATTTTTATTTGCAGGTCTAGGTACTAACTCCCAAGTTTCATTTTTCTCGATCTGATCTAATTCTTCATTTATTGCCTTCATCCAACTTTCATCTTTGCTTGCGTCAGCAACATTTTTGGGCTCAATGCTAGATAATAGAGTAGTTACTTACTACTCTTCTTCTTGTCTAAACACCAACTTTGGGGTCTCCAATTATTTGCTCTCTAGGATGATTTTTCTGCTAGCTGCCTATTTTGAATTTCTTATTTTCTTCCACTTCTGAATCACAACTTAAATCATCCGAGTCAATTTTTTGTATCTTTTCCATTTCGTTTTCCTCATCTCCTTCAATAACCTCTTCATAAATTGGGTAGTTCTTTTCATAGTTAATTACTCGTTCTCTACCTTCATAAAATTTAACATCAGCACTGTCCAAAATTTTCTTTAGCCTCTTGTTGTAGCATTTGTAAGCTTTGCTTTTTGATGAATAACCAACAAAAATACCTTCATCCGCTCTATCTTCAAACTTACCAAGATTATCTTCGAGTTCTTTTGATGTAGCACTTGCTACCAAAAACTTTGAGGTATTTTGTTGTTGCCCTTTTACCGAACCACAACTCATAAGGAGTTTTGCTTTCATGTGTTCTCAGCATGTACCTATTTTGGATATACACTGCAGTATGGACTGCTTCTTTCCAAAATCTATCTGCTACTCTGCTTTCAGCCAACATAGTCCGTGTCATTTCCTACACTGTCCTGTTCTTTCTTTCTACCACTCCATTCTACTGAGGTGTCCTGGCTGCTGAAAACTGTCTCCTAATACCGTATTTTTCACAGTACTTTATAAACTCCTCTGAAATGAATTCTCCTCCTCTATATGATCTTAAACATTTGATCCTCTTTCCTGTTTCATTCTCAACATGGTTTTTGAAAGTCTTGAACTTTTCAAAAGCTTCTGATTTATGCTTCAAGAAAAATATCCATGTCATTCTAGAATAGTCATCAATGCACAACATAAAATATTTGTCACCATTTATATTTTGTGTTTTCATGGGTCCACATAAATCAGTGTGTATTATTTACAAAGGTTTGCTTGTGTAGTACTCTTTTGTTTTGAATGTGACTCTAGTTTACTTCCCCTTTTGGCATGAAGCACAAATGTTGTTTGCAGGTTTGCTGATGGTGGAAATATCTCTCACTGCCCTTTTTGAGTTGATTTTTACTAGATTATCAAAATTGATATGACCGATTCTCTTGTGCCACAACCAATTTTCTTCTTCCTGCTTATGAAGTCTCTGAGAGCGTGTATAGGTTTCCAGATGTCCTTGATCTAGTTGCTATCAATTTTCCACTATTTATTTTTTTGACTTCACAACCTTGCTTCTTAAAAACTACTTCATGACCTTTATCACAAATCTGACTTACGCTCAACAAGTTATGTTTCAAATCATCCACAAACAAGACTTCTTCTGACTTAATTTTTTTGTCACTAATTTTAACTGAACCTTTGCCAACTATCTTAGCTCCATCATTATTTCCAAACTTTACTGAACCACCTTCAAATTTTTGTAACTTCTCAAATTTTTGTTTGTCACCTGTCATATGATTGGAGCATCCACTATCAAGTATCCATGGTACATATTTATTCTGTGCTTTAAATGTTGTTTGTACGATTAAGAAATCCTTTTCTTCCTTAAGTCGCTCTTTTTCTTTCCACTCTATTTTGATAGTAGTTTTGGGCTCTTGTTTTGCCTTTCCCTTATCAATAGCTTGTGCATGTTTTTCGGGAAGTTTTCTATTTTGTCTCATCCTATTTGGTTGAAATTTTCTTCCCTGAAATTGATTTGATGCAAATATACTTCTACAATTTTTTGCAATGTGCCCAAAATTATGATAGTTATAACATTCTACTGTATAATTCATCAAAGGAGAAAAAGCATTTCTACTGGTGAAATTCCTTGGTCTTATTATATTTGCAGTTTGAGATTTTATGTCCATAGCCATTGCATTTAAAATAGAAACCAGAAAAGGGATAATTGAACCTGTGTGATGGTCTTTGCCATGTTGTCGTAGGAGCCATAGGTCTTCTTCTTCTTTGATGTGTGACATTGGTGAATCCATCATTTTCAATTCTCCTTTCGTGCCTGGAATTATTGTTTTCTTTTGCATGAGACATTTTTCCTTGATCAATGTGTTTCTTATCTTCATTCTTTATGGATTCTACATTTTTGGCCTTTGATCCATTTGATGATTCTCCTTCGATGAAACCCAGACCAAATTTGATGCCTGCAGGCCTTTGGTCATTTATAATCTTATCCGACTTCATAGAACTTTCTTTGCGTTTGTGATAGCAACTAATTTTGTGATTCATCTCTTCTATCTGCGTTCGTAAACCAACATTCTCTTATTCTAGTTTGCAGCAATAATCTATTTTCATGGTAATTTGTACTTCGAGATCTTCAGATATTTTATTGTATTCTTCTGTCTGTACTTTCATACTGATTATGATTTTGTTTGCATCCTCAAGCTTTCTTGAAATTTTCTTATTTTTTTTCTTTCTATCTTCAATTCATCCAGAGCTGCAATTAGTTCCTCTTCCAAATTTACTTCTGCATCAATTTCTTCTTCATCACATTCCTGTTCTTTTTTTGTTTTTTCTTCTTTGAGTGCCATGAAAAGAGCTTCACCACCTGCCATTGTGTTACTTCCAAGATCACCTTAGCCGGTTAATCTTATACAGGAACTTAACTCTGATACCAATTGTTAGTCTTACAATGACACTGAGAGGGGTGGGTGAATCAGTGTAGCTCTATAAACTTAAATTTATAGCTCTTAATACCGCAGCAATTAAAACTTATTACTAGATACAACAAGTATAACAAAAGAGCATCACACAACACAATATTTAACAAGGTTCACCAATGTGGCTACTCCTCAAAAATTGACTGCTTGGACTACCATCCAAATCCAGCCTTTGCAAAGCACCAAATTTACAATCAATTTACCAGCACCCACTGGAAGGAGCACCAACCCCTGATTTATCTGCATCAACAGAAAGGAGAACCAACCCCTGATTTACCAGCACCAACTAGAAGAAGCACCAACCCCTGATTTATCTACACCAACAGAAAGGAGCACCAACTCCTGATGCCAAGTTGCAGCCTAGACTTCAATTTGAATCTATAAGTTTGACAGTAAGATACCTTTGCTTTTGCAAGACCCTGAATGGTCTTCTTCACCTTTGCATTCTCTGCACACTCTGCTCTCTCTATGTAATCACTTCGCACACTCTGCTTCATTACAGTCAAACTTCATGATCGTCTTCTCCCTTTTGTGCACTTTTCTCTCTTTGCAAATTTTGCACTTAGCACGATTCGACATGACTTGCTCTCTGCGCACAACGACCGTATTTCACACACCTTCGAAACCACTTCAATTCTCCAAACAGCCCTTCTTTTATAACAATATTTTTATGATGAAAACCCTAATCTTAGTCGGCTATAAATCCTAATCTTAGTTGACTTTCATAACAATTGTAAACCCTAATTTTAGTTGGTTGTCATTGGTCTTTGTCGACTTCAACTCGGTTTATCCATCGCTTGATGATTTCATTCTGGACAGACCCTATAACTGCAATAGTGATGTCGGTCCACTATCATACTTCTCATTTCAGTCAAGTTCTCCTTCTTGACTTACACATTTATGACCTGTCATGAGATCGTGACATTTCTACCTCTGTAGCTTCTTTTGTTGCTATTGCCGCAAAAATACATGTCGCGATATCGTGACACTTTCACCTCCATACGCTTTCTCTATTCTTTTGTCACGATATCGTGACATTTTTGCCTTCGTAGACTTCGTCTTTTATTTTGTCTTGATATCGTGACATTTCCGCCTTCGTATACATTGTCTTTGCTTTTGTCGTGATATCACGACACTTCTGCTTCCATAGACTTCGACTTTGATTTTATCGTGATATCGTGACACTTTTGCCTCCATAGTCTTCAACTTAGCTTTAGTCACAAAATCGTGACACTTCTGCTTCCGTACTTAGCTTTTTTGCTTTTGTCACGAAATCGTGACACTTCTGCCTTCAAAGTCTTCTCTCTGCTTTTATCGCAAAAATGTGACATGTCGCAATATCGTGATGCTTTTCAAACTTACTTTCTCTCTCCTGTTTTAGTCATGAAAATGTGACATGTCGTGAAATCATGAAAATTTTCCAACTTACTTTCTCTCTCCTATTTTAGTCACAAAAATGCGACATGTCGCGAAATCGTGACACTTTTCCAACTTACTTTCTCTCTCCTATTTTAGTCGTGAAAGTGCGACATGTCGCAAAATCATGACACTTTTCCAACTTACTTTCTCTCTCCTATTTTAGTCGCGAAAATGCGACATGTCGTGAAATCACGACACTTTTACAACTTACTTTCTCTCTCTTGTTTTAATCGTAAAAATGTGACATGTCATGAAATTGCGACACTTTTCTTACTTGTTCTCTTTCTTCGAACTTGTCGCGAAATCGCGACACTTTTTCTTGCTTTCTCTTTCTCTTCCAACATGTCACGAAATCGCGATTGTTTTTCCACTTGCCTTTTTCTCTTCCAACATGTCGCGAAATCATGACAGTTTTTCCTGCTTTTTCTCTCTCTTCCAACATGTCGCGAAATCACGATAGTTTTTCCACTTGCCTTTTTCTCTTCCAACATGTCGCGAAATCGTGACAGTTTTTCTTGCTTTTTCTCTCTCTTCCAACATGTCACAAAATCACGACAGTTTTTCCACTTGCCTTTTTATCTTCCAACATGTCGCGAAATCGCGATAGTTTTTCCTGCTTTTTCTCTCTCTTCCAACATGTCGTGAAATCGCGACAGTTTTTCTTGCTTTTTCTCTCTCTTCCAACATGTCGCGAAATCGCGACAGTTTTTCTTGCTTTTTCTCTCTCTTCCAACATGTCGCAAAATCGTGACAGTTTTTTCTGCTTTTTCTCTCTCTTCCAACATGTCACGAAATTGTGACAGTTTTTCTTGCCTGCTATATATGTCATGATATCGCGACACTTTTCTTACTTGCCTTTTTTCTTTGATCTTTTGCATATGAGCCACTTCGGTCTTCTTGTAAAATCACTGTACATACTCTGAATAACCTTTGAACTCCTATCTTCTATATTTGAATAGCTTTTGAACTTCCTGTCCACTGCATCAATAGATCTATCTGAATGCGTTGACAACAATGACAATACTGTTACTGCACCTTGCTCAACATATTCCATAAGTTAAGTTGATTGATTGGTTTTCTAGAATTTTAAGTTTGGAGTGAAAAGGACTTGATTAGGGTTTCCTATTGAATGTGTTGAGTTAATGCTTCATGGTTTTCTATAATAAAGAGTTGTTAAAACCTTATTTGATAAGCATTGTTGTTGAAGCCATTGGTTTGTGAAGAACTTGAGTTAGGGTTTTGCAAAGATCATGAGTATCATTGTTATGTAAAGATTTTTTTATAAGAATTGTTGTTGAAGTCAGTTGTTGTACAAAGAACTTGAACTAGGGTTTTAAAAGAACATAAGTATCATTGTTATGTGAGAATGGTTGTTGAGCATTGTTGGAAATATTTTGAGTTGTTGGTTACATGCTTGTACTAGGGTTTGTGAGCAAGGGATGTTTCATTGAGTGATTGGTTGAGTAGAGTTGATTGAGCCTAGTCAAGTGGATGTGTGAAGTGATTGTTCAAGTTCCATAAAACAAACTATTATATATTCTAATTTGAGTTGAGAAAGTGATTAAGCATTGAGTGTAGAACATATTGAGTCTCTAACAATTCTCTTTATGTTTCTATGAGATTGAAAAATTTTCATGTGGACTTGTTGAGTAGATTTGAGCAAGTTCTAAGTGGACTTCTTGAGCAGATTTGAGTAAGTTCTGAGTGGACTTGTTGAGTAGATTTGAGCAAGTTCTGAGTGGACTTATTGAGCAAATTTGAGCAAGTTCTAAGCGGACTTGTGGAGCATATTGGACAAGTTCTTTGTGGACTTGTTGAGCAGATTTGAGCAAGTTCTGAGTGGACTTGTTAAGCATATTTGAGCAAGTTCTGAGTGGACTTCTTGAGCAAATTTGAGCAAGTTCTGAGTGAACTTGTTGAGAAAATTTGAGCAAGTTCTGAGTGAACTAGTTGAGCATATTTGAGCAAGTTCTAAGTGGACTTGTTGAGAAAATTTGTGCAAGTTATGAGTGGACTTGTTGAGCAGATGTGAGCAATTTTTGAGTGAGCTTGTTGAGCATATTTGAGAAAGTTCTAAGTGGACTTGTTGAGCAAATTTGTTCAAGTTCTAAGTGGACTTGTTGAGTAGATTTGAGACAGAGCTTTGGAGGTGATAGAGCAGAGACGACATTAGTCTCCAGTGGATAGATATCCATCAGTTAGGGCAATGAGGATAGGTCTTCTGAGTGGAGACAAGATTCTTCAGTGGAGAGAGATCCACAAGCCAATATAGTGGAGGCAGTAGTCTTCTAGAGGATCACCAACTACAGTAAAGGAGAAGGAGTTCTCCTATGGATAGAGATCCATGATCTTCATTTAGGGTATCAGCATCTCCTTTAGACAGAGGTCCATAAACATTGTAGGGAAAGGATTCCCAAGAGAATTTATTTGAGAAAATTTATAAGAAATATTTTCTCCATGGAGGTAGCCATCTTTGGGTGAACCACGTTAAATTGGTGTCTCTATTGTGTGTGGTGATTTATGCATTGCTTTGATTACTATTTTTGATATTGCTATCTATACATTGCATAATATTGATTTTGAAAAAAAAGTAAAAAGTAGTCTTATAATGTTCACCCCCCCCTCTCAGTATAATAGTGTGTTCTTCAATTGGTATCAGAGCGGGTTCCTTCAAAAAAGTTTAATAGCTTGAAGTAAAATCTAACAAGAACATAATGGATTCTAAGAATGGGTTCTCAAATAATTTAGCACCAGTATTTGATGGAAGTGACTATTTGTATTGGAGCATGAGCACTACAATTCAAAAGCTATGAATGCACTTTTGAGAGGTTTGCATAGAATAGAGTCTATGAAAGTTATGCATTGTAAAACTGCAAAAGAAATGTGGGATAAATTGCAAGGTATATATGAAGGAGATAAAAATGTCAAGAAAGCAAAGATACGAAATCTAAAAGGACAATTTGAAGCATTAAGAATGACCGATGAGGAAAATATTAGTGCTTATCTAATTCTAATTGATGAGGTTGTTAATGATATGTAAGGACTTGGAATGAAGATTGATGAATCAGATGTTTGTAATAAATTCTTAAGAACTCTTCCAAAAATATTCAGTGAATAGGTTTCTACTAGAGAAGTATCAATGCATGGTGATTCTTTGACAAGAGATAATTTTCTTGGTATGCTTACAACTTTTGAGATAAGAATAAAAGATCCCATTTCCCAGAAGGAAGCAGCTTTAAAATTAATAAAAAAGGTAAAAGGTAATGAAGTAGGGAAAATCAATGCACCTAATGAAGAGAAAAAATATGTGTCTCTATCCCATCTTGCACATGAGCATCAAACATGCATATGAAAATGAAGCAATACGAAGCAATAAATAATGAAATTAAATGAGTGTCTTATTTATTAATTGGGTGGATCACATACAAGGTTACACAGCAGTACCCTTGAGGGTTCAAAATGTGATACAATTTTTACAATTTTTGGGGTGCCCAAGGATCAATTCCTCCAAGGAATCAGGGTGCACATCCAATGCTTTTCCTCATACCCACAATCAAGGTGGGTGGGCCAATGTCATCGCTGCTTGTATCTTCAATATTTGATGTCTGATATTCCTTCCCAATACCTTATAATAACCTTCAATTGCACACAAGGAATCCAAAGGGGTCAAATAGCAAGGGTGTATGGTGGAAAACATGTAATCCCCATAGGGGCAAAATAATGTATATATTAAAACTGAATCAAATCAACTCAGAATGACTTTAAAATTTTTGGATATTTCAAAGAGGATTTTTTGAGAGTATATCACTAAAAAATATCTCAAATTGCATCCGTAGACCCCTCTATTTTGTGCTCCTCGCCTGCAAACTGAGAAAACCAATACAAGCAAATCTTGAACCTAAACATATCCAAAACTCATGCAATTTGGATAGAATGCATAAATATATATCTCAAGACAACACATATGGTTATATTTTTAAATTGAGGCCCAAATCCACCTGCATACAACTAGGGTGCCCGGATGGGCCCTACGGACCTGCAAAAACTTAAAAATGCTATAACTCGGTCAATTTAACTCCAAATTGCATGAAATTTAAACCACAAAATAATATGAGGATCTAGAATAATATAATTTAAAAAATTAATAAAATTATGGAAGGATTTTTCCTCATACCGGGGGGACGGTGGTGACTATAACTAATTGGGGGGCACCCTAGGAGGAGATGCCCACCAATCCTGCCCACCTTTTGCTACCAATATCATTGGGGAATGTTCCTAAACACTATAGGGGGTTTTTTCATCAAATTTGGTGAATAAATTCACCCATATGGAAAATTTACGCTCAAAAGGCCCTCTTGAAGTCACCCGATAACCTCCTTCACTAAGAGGAGATTCTAAGGGCAAGAAAGCTCAATAAGTTGGGGATAAATCTTAGCATCACTCCATTGCATATCCTAGAACTCCTATCCTTGTTTTTTTGTGGATATTGAATCCATTTTATAGCCCAAAGGGGCTCTGTGCAAAAAGGCATGCGAGGGCATGCATGGCAGGAGGTGCCACTTGTCAAACGGGAGGCATGCAATGGATGTGGAAGAGAATCTCCAATTTGGGCCTCCATTAAGAAGTGTGTCATAAGGATTCAGTGCCCTCTAACCCACATGCTCCATATGGCATGCTAAATGGTAGTTTATGGGTGCCAAATGTCCTAGATTTGACTTTTTTTGGGTCAAACCTGCTCACCATCCCACCCTGGGATGATGGCTCACCACCATCCCAAGGTGGTACGATGGTGAATTTTGGGCCAAAACCTCCCAAAATTGGGCCAATAGCCTCCAAAAACCTTTCTAGAGTGGCTAGAACCACTATGAGCCTCCTAAGGGCTGCCCAAGGGGTCATATGATGTCAATTTGATCCTTGTTTATGGATGCTTAATCGGGTTTACCACATTTTAGTGTCTACAAGTAAGAAGTTAGAATCAAGCAATGATTCATCCAACGATGAAGAAGCTAATTATGGTAGAAAATATAAATATTCCATAATATCTAGAGATCTAAGATCTGTTAAGTGTTTCAATTGTGGAAAGTATGGATATTTTGCAATAGATTTTCAAGAACCCAAGAACAACAATGGTGAAGAAAAACATGATCATAAGAACAGGGAATCAGAAAGATACAAGCATCAAAATAAAAGCAAGGACAGACAAAAAATACAAGGAAATAAGTTCTTCCAAAGGTAAAAGAGGAGCTACTATGCGGATAAGGCAAGTAAGTACTTAAGTGATAATGATGCTAGTGTTTCAGACAATGATAGATATGAAGTCTTAATTATAATTGAAGAAAAATATCAAGTTAAGAAATGGACTCCAATAATTCTCAAGTGTTTTAGATGTGGTAACTTTGGACATATTAAAGATAATTGTACAAGGGATGGTTATAGTTTCAGTGATGATGAATATGAAGATGCACTTGAAAGACCAGATGAAAATCTTCTAATGGTATTAGATGAAGAAGAAAGTGATCCTATAGAAGACAAGACAATAGAAAATAAATATGAGGACAAAGGTAAACAAATAGAGGAATATTCAGAAAAGAATGGTTATGATCTCAAGGGAGAACTTATTTATGCCCTTGATATGGTAAAGAAGGTAAGAAAGCAACACTCTAAACTTGAAATTCAGTTTCAAGAATGTGATGAAGAGAGAAGATTGTTTATAGAGGATTTAGAAAAATCAAAGGCTAAGGCAAAGAGGTTCAAATATAAGTTAGAAGCAAAGATCTTGGAATGTGAGAAGTTAGCACAAGAAGTGGCACTAATAAGAGAATATTTAGAAGACTCCAAGGTTAAGATGAAAGGGTTCAAAAATAGCTCAAATAACTTGGATAAGTTCATCAAGACACAAAATACTACATCAAGCAAAACAGGTCTTGGATTTGAACAGGTTCAAAATAAATGGGAAGGAGAGTCATCCTCAAGTTTTGGAGGAGAAGAAACTTTAGATGAAGATACTTCAGAAGAAGATAGTGTAAAATAGAGTGAGACATCTAAGGATGAGTTGGAAAATAGAGATTTCAATAAAAATAGGAAAAATGCACAAAGAAGATACAAATGGAACAACAATCAGAATAGGTCAAGAGAGACCAAGATACCAATGAGGTCAAGATAATGAAACTTCAATAGAATATGCTTTTCATATCATAGGTTTGGGCACATGGCTTCACAATGCAAGACACATGAAATACAGGAATATGGAAATGGATAGCTTTTCCATGGGTATTGCTACTCATGTAATCAATTTTGTCACAAGGCAATGAATTGTAGGGTTCATGACAAAAGAGGATATGGCTTCACTAGGAGAAATCCTAAGACATTTACACCTCCAAGGAATAATAAAATTAAGTGTTATAATTGCAATAATGATGGCCACACAACAAAATGGTGTAGAGTAGACATTCCAAAAACATGTATGAATAGGAACAAGAACAGGAACATGAATATGAATAGGAACAGGAATAGGAATAGGAACATGAATATGAACAGGAATAGGATTAGGAACAGGAATATGGATATGAACAAGAACAGAAACATGGATATGAATAGAAACAGGAACATGGATATGAACAGGAGTGTATACATAGACAAGAACATGGACATGAATAAGGTGTTATTGGATAAATATTTTATGTATATTGATGGTTGTTGCTGAAAGTTGGAGTGATAAGGTGTAATTGAGCATTTACATTATATTGTGAGAAATATTTATCTTCTAACCTCTTTGAGCTTGGTATAGAAGTGTTTGTGGTTGTGACAGATTTATGATATCCCTTCATCTTCAATAAAAAGGTATGAGCACATTCTTACATAATTTGAGTTGATTGATTGGTTTTCTGGAAAATAAGTTTGGAGTGAAAAGGACTTGATTAGGGTTTCCTATTGAATGTGTTGAGTTAATGCTTCAAGGTTTTCTAGAATAAAGAGTTGTTAAAACCTTATTTGATAAGCATTATTGTTGAAGCCATTGGTTGTGTGAATAACTTGAGTTAGGATTTTGCAAATATCATGAGTATCATTGTTATGTAAAGATTGTTTTATAAGCATTGTTGTTGAAGTGAGTTGTTGTACAAAGAACTTGAACTAGGGTTTGAAAATAATATGAGTATCATTGTTATGTGAGATTAGTTGTTGAGCATTTTTGGAAATATTTTGAGTTATTGGTTACATGTTTGGACTAGGGTTTGTGATCAAGGGATGTTTCATTGAGTAATTGGTTGAGTAGAGTTGATTGAGCCTAGTGAAGTGGATGTGTGAAGTGATTGTTCAAGTTCCATAAAACAAAATATTTTATATTATGATTTGAGTTGAGAAAGTTATTAAGCATTGAGTGTAGAAAATATTGAGCCTCTAAAAATTCTCTTTATGTTTCTATGATATTGGACAAGTTCTGTGTGGACTTGTTGAGAAGATTTGAGAAATTTTTGAGTGAACTTGTTGAGCATATTTAAGCAAGTTCTGAGTGGACATGTTGAGCATATTTGAGCAAGTTTTGAGTGGACTTTTTGAGCATATTGGACAAGTTATGTGTGGACTTGTTGAGCATATTTGAGCAAGTTTTGAGTGGACTTGTTGAGCATAGCAAGTTTTGAGTGGACTTATTGAGCAGATTTGAGCAAGTTCTGAGTGAACTTGTTGAGAATGTTTGAGCAAGTTCTGAGTGGACTTATTGAGTAGATTTGTGCAAGTTCTGAGTGGAATTTTTTAGTATATGTGAGCAAGTTCTAAGTGAACTTGTTGAGAAAATTTGAGCAAGTTCTAAGTGAAATTATTGAGCAGATTTGTGCAAGTTCTGAGTGGACTTGTTGAGTAGATTTGATACAGATATTTGAAGGTGATAAAGCAGAGAGGATAGTAGTCTCCAGTGGATGGAGATCCATCAATCAGGGCAGTGAGGATAGGTCTTCTGAGTGGGGACAAGAGTCTTCAGTGGAGAGATCCACAAGTTAGTGTAGTGGAGGCAGTAGTCTTCTAAAGGATCACCAACTAGATCAGAGGAGAAATATTTCTCCTATGGATAGATATCCATGAACTTGAATTAGAGGATCAACATATCCTTTAGATAGAGTTCCATAAATATTATAGGCAAAGGATTCCCAAGAGAATTTATTTGAGAAAATTTAGAAGAAATATTTTCCCCGTGGAGGTAGTCATCTTTGGGTGAACCACATTAAATTGGTGTCTCTATTGTGTGTGGTGATTTGTGCATTACTTTTATTACTACTATTGATATTGTTATCTATACATTGCATAATATTTATTTTGAAACAAAAGTAAAAAGTGATCTTATACTGTTCACCCCCCCCTCTTAGTATAATCTTGTGTTCTTCAAAGCAAACAATTCTTCTTTTATATCAAACATGGTCTCTTAATTTTTTGAAGTCATGTGTTTCTTATGGATCCTCCTCCAAGTTGTTATTCTTTTCACGGAGAGACCCACTCTGATACCAATTGAATAACATGTGCTTCTACTGAGAGGGGGGTGAACATTATAAGATTTAAAAATTTACTTTTTAATCCAAATAATAGCATCATCAATATTAAAGTAGTAAACATCACACAAAGCATCACACACATGAGAGACATGATTTTATGTGGTTCACCCAATGTGGGCTAATCCACGGAGAAAATATTTCTTATAAATTTTTCTCAAATAAATTCTCTTGGGAATCCTTTCCCTACAATGTTTATGGACCTTTGTCCAAAGGAGACACCAATCCCCTTGATCAAGTTAGTGGATATCTATCCATAGGAGACACCAATCTCTTATCTCTACTCTGGTTGGTGATCCTTTAAAAGGCCTCTATCTCCACTACCCTTAGAAAATGGAACTCTATCCACATAATACACTTGTCCTTCCTACTCTGGCTGGATACCTTTGAATTTAACTCTATCACCTCCAAAGCTCTATCTCAAATCTATACTAAACATAGTCCTTCGATCTAGCATAAATTTATCCTCAATCTCTATCTCTGGTCTGGCACAAATCTGTCCTCAAATATGTACCAAACTCTATCCTCAATATTTGTCCTCAAAATTTGTCTTCAAATCTATCCACAATCTTTGTCCTCAAATCTATCCACAAGTCTTCTCAATGACTTGCCTCAAATATGCTCAATAAGTCCACACTAGAACTTGTCCAATATCATAGAAACATAAAGAGAATTATTAGAGACTCAATATGCTCTATACTCATCACAATGCTCGATCACTTCCAATCACTCTTTTGGAAACATACAAAGAATTGTTAGAGACTCAATATGCTTCACATTCACCTCAATGCTTAATCACTTTCTCAAATCAATTCAGAATATAGAATAGTTTTTTTATGGAACTTGAACAATCACTTCACACATCCACCTGACTAGGCTCAACTAAATCTACTCAACCAATAACTCAATGATTCAATCCTTCCTTACAAACCCTAGTCCAAGTATATAAACATTCACTCAAAATGTTCCCAATAATTCTTTATCAACCAATCTCACATAGCAATGATACTCATGTTCTTTTCAAACCCTAATTCAATTTCTTCATGTAACCAATGGCTTCAACAACAATGCTTATAAAACAAGGTTTTAACAACTCTTTATTCCAGAAAACCTTGAAGCATTAACTCAACACACTCAATAAGGAAACCCTAATTAAGTCCTTTTCACTCCAAACTTATTTTCCAAAAAACCAACCAATCAACTCAACTATGGAAGAATGTGCTCATACCTTTTTCTTGATGATTAAGGAACCTCAAGAATATTCCACAACCACAAACACTTCTTTTTCAAGCTCAAAGAAGTTATAATATGATAAACTCTCTCAAAGATACAATACAAATATCAAAACACACATACACCTTATCACTCCATATTGAAGAAAACATCCATCAACATATACAAAAATGATTGACCAAATACACCTTATAATCTCCCAATTAAAATAATATTCAATACCAAAAATAATGTCAATACAATCTCCTTTTCAAAATAACTCAATGGCAAGAAGTCCTCTCAACACTTTAAACTTCAATAAACCAATATTTCATAAGTACTTTATTTTAAAATAAAGCTAACTCCTTATTCCTCCAATTAACCAAAAATAATGATTAAATAAAATACTTTTTATTTACCCCTTTTAACTCCCTAGGACCTCATGTCAAAAACCTTAGGCATCACAAAATATATCAAAAACTTTATTACCTTTGCCTTGGTGAGACTTGAACTCACGATGCCGCCTCTACCAGCGCCCTAGCCATGACTCCAACTGCCACATGAGCTAGGTGCTTGTTTGAAGAGCAAAGAGCACAACATGCTCTATATTCCTCTTCGTATGCACCTATGCAAAAAATCATGCATCGCTTCCTCGATGCTTCAAAACACACACACCAAATGTTGTTGTCACGAATCGATCGCGGATCACTCCATGCCCAAATGCCTTAGCACTTCAACAACTTGCCACTAGGCCACGTTGCCTCTATGGATATGAAGTTTTAGCCCTCGACAATCTTATCCCTTTCGTTGACACTTAATACAAGAAGCTTGTCTTCTTCCTCGCATGAATTCTCACAACACAACACTTGCCTCTTTTTATTTATTCAAACGAAGGATGATTAAAATGCCACTAAGGCATATAGTTTATATACCAATTACCTCCTTTAAACTCAAACATCAATGCCTTCGATATTTGAATAATTAATTTATAAATTATTTAAATTATTTAGAATTTAAATATTATAAATTAACTTTTAAATCCTTTTGGATTTATTAAGGATTAAAGCCTTCTTTGATTTTACCACTTTGCATAAATAATATTTATTTGTAAAATTTAAATTCAATTTGAATTTAAATATTTTATAAAATAAATATTAAAGTTTCCTTGGGCTTTTTAACATGAATATAAAAGCTTCCTTGGGTTATTATGAAAAAACCTTCTATTTTTGCTCATCCATAGTTTTAATAAAAACCCCCATACTTATGCTTCCACATAATATTAAAAATATTATGAAGCTCTTATGCCATTAATCTTTGTATTGTTCCTTTTGACCTTTTGACATCAATGGTAGTTTATTCCTTGACATCAATGACAACTTCGTTCCTTGACATCAATGACAACTTTGACTCAAAATGTCCAACAATCTCCCCCTTTGTCATTGATGGAAACCCAAATTCTATTTACCAAAAACTTAAACTTTTCTTTGTTCTGCTTTCCCTGGGATAGTGCTCTTTTCAAATCTCTCCTCTTTGCTCAAATACCAAATCTCTCCCCCTTACTTAAATCTCTCCCCATTTGACATCAATGGCAAAGGGTCACCTTTGGGGCTCTAGGCTAAGAATGATTCTCTTATATTATCCCCTCCCCCACCTCCTCTTGAGGTGGTTAATTATGGGGTGGGAGTATTACTCCTAATTTTCCTTGAAGATACTCAAAGTTCTCCTTTGAAAGTGGCGTAGTAAAAATATTTGCTATATGTTCCTTTGTAGTAACATATTCCAACCTAACATGTTTATCTATCATCTATTCTATTAGAAATTTATATTGGATCAAAATTTGTTTTTTCCTGGAGTGCATCACTGGATTCTTTGAGATACTTATAGCACTTGTATTATCACATAATATGGGAAAATGATGATCATGTTTTACCTTGAAGTCTTCTAGAGTTCGTTTCATCCATAAAACATGTGTACAACTTGCTACTACTACAATATATTTTGCTTCTGCTATAGATAAGGATAGTGAACCCTACTTCTTGATTAGCCAAGAGACTAAATAGACTCCAAGGAAGAATGCTCTTCCACTTGTGCTTTTTTATCATCAATACTGCTAGCCCAATCTGCATCGGTATATGTTGTAAGTGTGAAACTATCACTTTTGGGATACCAGAGCCCAAAATCCATATTTCCTTTTAGATACTTGAGAATTCTCTTTACTATTGCTACATGTGTTTCCTTAGGTGCCACCTAAAACCTTGCCACTAGTCCCACTGACTGCACTATGTTTGGTCTTGTAGCTGTAACATACAACAAGTTGTCAATCATGGATCTGTATAATATTTGATCTACCTCTGGGGATTCATCTTCCTTACTTAACTTACATCCTATGACCATGGAGGTGCTTATCAGTGTGCAATCTTCTAGCCTGAATTTCTTTAGCATCTCTTTTATATACTTGGTTTGTGAGAGAAATACTCCTTTCTTTGATTGTGAAATATGAAGCCCAATAAATAAGGTCAAATCACCAAGCATAGACATCTCAAATTTATTTTGTATATTCTTAGCAAATTCTTTACACATCTTATCATTATTTCCCCAAAAAATGATGTCATCAACATAAACAACCATAATTAGTAGATCATTCCCTTCATTTATAATGTATAAATTGTTGTATGTTATTCCTTTTTTGAATCCTTGTTCCTAAAGATACTTATCTAACCTTGAGTACCATGCTTTCGGAGCCTGCTTTAGACCATACAGTCCCTTTTTGAATTTACATACATGATCTGGTTTATCTGCTAATATGAATCCCTCTGGATGTTCAATATAAACTCCTTCTAGAACACCATTTAGAAATGTTGACTTAACATCCATCTAATATACCTTGAAGTTTTTGAAACTTGAGAAGGTTAAAAATATTCTTATGGCTTCAATTCATGCAACTGGAGCAAATATCTCATCAAATTCAATTCTTTCTATTTGTACATAACCCTTGCATACTAATATTGCTTTATTCCTGACCACCTATCCATATTCATTTAACTTAATTTTGAATACCCATTTTGTGTCGATCATATTTTTGTCCTTTGGTCATGGAAAAAGTTGTCAAGTATTACTTTTCTCTATCTGATCTAATTCCTCATCCATTCCCTAAATTGAAAACTTATCCTCACTTTCCTGAGTGAAGTCTTTTGGCTCAATCTTAGATAAGAGAGAAAAATTTGCTTGTTGAGATGGTGTTAAATCCTTCTCCTTGTCTGTCTTTCATCTGGATTCCCAATGATTTTCTCTTTTGGATGATGCTTCTGTACATACCTGGATGGATTTTTGGGAAGAAGTATTTGTGTTTCTTCTTCTTTATCTAATTCCTCATGAAACTCTTCTTGACAACATCCATCTTCTCGATACACAATTTGCTGATCTAGTTCTCTTGAATCTATCTTCTCATCAATTGTTACATTTATACTTTCTACCATAGTACATGTTCTCTTGTTGAAGCATCTATAGGATTTACTTCTTCAGGAATAACCAAGAAAAATTCCCTCATCACATCTTGGGTCAAACTTGCCTAAGTTTTGATCTTCTCATCTTATGTAACACTTGCTTCCAAAAATCTTGAAGTGTTTTACAATGGTTGATCTTCATTTCCAAAGCTCATATGCAGTCTTGTGATGGTTTACCCTCATTTGAGCCCTAGTGATTATGTATACTATTGTTTTGACTTCTTCTCTCTAAAATCCATCTGGGAGCTTAGACTCATTTAGCATAGCTCTAGCCATATTCTCAATAGTTTTGTTTTTCCTTTCAACTACTCCATTTTGTTGAGGAGTTCTTGCTGCTAAGTATTCTCTTTGGATTCCATGTTGCTCACCAAACTCTACAAGTTCATTTGAGGTAAATTATCCTCCTGTGTTAGATCTCAGACACTTAATCCTTTTGCCAGTTTCATTTTCAACCAAATCCTTAAATGCTTTGAATTTTTCAAAAGCCTTTGACTTCTCTTTTAGAAAAGCTACCCAAACCATTCTAGAGTAATCATCTATAAACAATATAAAGTAACTTTCATCCTGAATACTTTGTGTTTTGGTAGGACCACACAGATCAGTATGTATTAGACTCAATGGCTCAAATGATATATATATCCTTTTGACTTAAAACTTTTTCTAGTTTGTTTTCCATGTTGACAAGGTGCACAGATTGTGTTTTGTGGTCTTCTTATCTTGGGTAAATATTTGGCAGCCTGCTTATTGCTTATTTTACTATGTTATCAAAATTCAAGTGACCCAATCTTCTATTCCATAACCAACTCTCGTCTTCTTGTGATATAAAGCAATTTTCCCCTTTGATCTCACTAAGAATATATAGATTATTTGGAGTTCTTTTTGCATTGGCAATGACTTTTCCAGTTTTTTATTTTCTTATCTCACATCTATCTAGGTGGAAAGTAACCATATACCCCTGATCACAAAGTTGACTTATACTTAGTAGATTATTTTTTAACCCTTTAACATACAACACATTTTCTATTTTTGTTTTCCCATTATCTAAACTTAGAGTTCCTCTTCCACCAATCCTTGTTGATCCATTATCACCAAAACTTACTGATCCTCTATTGGTTTCTTTTAGAACAATGAATTTTTCTTTGTCTCATGTCATTTGACTAGAGCAACCACTATCAAGATACCATTGTTCTTCCTTATCCTGATCATGAAGGGCTATTTGAACTAACACTGATCTAGCCTTAACATTTTTCCTTCCATATTTCCTAGTTGTTGAGATTGTTTTTCTAGACTCAGGAAGTATCATCTTACACCATCTAGTCTTGTGACAAAAATTATTGTATTTGTAATGTATAATATCATCATCCATAAGAGGTGTAAAAGAATTGAAATTTCTATTGACATTGTTTCTTGCATGACTAATACAGTGTACTACTCTATGACCATATTTATTACAAGAAAAGCAATGACCATGGAAGAAATTTTATAACCTACTTGGATACCTTTTGGATTGTGGTGGAGTGCTTCTCCTTTTGTAATTAACTCTCATCCAAGGTTCTTCTTTGCTTTCTTCCTTAGCTTTCCTATCTTTGTTTGAAGTTTCTACTTATTTCATACTTGATTTATATTTTTGTTTCTCATACTCTACATCTTGTAGTTCCTTAGTATTTTCAACTTCATTGCTTAGGTAGACAATTTATGCTTCCAATATTTCACATTTTGTTTCTCTTGCTCTTAACATATTTGTTATATCCTTATCAATATTCTTTCCTTCTTCTACCTTTACCTTGAGTTCTATGAGATTTTGTAGAAGTTTTATGCTTGTTTCTTCCTCTTGAATTTGTTCCTTCAAGCTTGAATTCTTTTCTCTAATTCTTTTCAATTTTCTAAGAGCAGCAAAGAATTCTTATTTTATATCAAATAAGGTCTCTTCTTAATTTTCTAAAATCATGTGTTTCTTATGGATCCTCCTCCAATATGTTAGTCTTTTCACGAAGAGACCCGCTCTAATACAAATTGAAGAACATGTGCTTATACTGAGAGGGGAGGTGAACAATATAAGATAAAACTTTTTGCTTTTTAATCCAAATAATAACATCAGCAATATTAAAGCAGTAAACATCACACAAAGCATCACACACATGAGAGACATGATTTTATGTTGTTCACCCAATGTGGGCTACTCCATGGAGAAAATATTTCTTATAAATTTTTCTCAAATAAATTCTCTTGGTAATCCTTTCTCTACAATTTTTATGGACCTCTATCCAAAGGAGACACCAATCCCCTTGATCAATTTAGTGGATCTCTATCCATAGGAGACACCAATATCCTATTCTCTACTATGGTTGGTGATCCTCTAGAAGACCTCTACCTCCATTGCCCTTAGAAAATGCAACTCTATCCACATAAGACACTTGTCCTTCCTGCTCTAGCTGGATACCTATGTCCTTAACTTTGTCACCTCTAAAGCTCTATCTCAAATCTATACTAAACACAGTCCTTCGGTCTAGCACAAATCTATCCTCAATATCTGTCTTTGGTCTAGCACAAACTTGTCCTCAAATCTATACCAAAATTTGTCCTCAAATTTATCCTCAATCTCTATCCTCAAATTTGTCCACAATCTTTGTCCTCAAATATATCCATAAGTCTTCTCAAATACTTGCCTCAAATCTTCTCAAAAAGTCCACACTAGATATTTTCTAATCTCATAGAAACATAAAGAGAATTATTAGAGACTAAATATGCCCTATACTCATCACAATGCTCAATCACATTCAATCACTCTTTCAAAAACATACAAAGAATTGTTAGAGACTCAATATGCTTCACATTCACCTCAATGCTCAATCACTTTCTCAAATCAATTTATAATATAGAATAGTTTGTTTTATGGAACTTGAAAAATCACTTCACACATACACTTGACTAGGCTCAACTGTTAGCGTACTTACCTTTGTCTGTATTTGTTTATTAGACAGACTGTTACAACTTCGTAACAATGTTTCAGTTCTTCTGTTGCGCCGGTGACTATTCCCGACAGATGTAAACATCATTTAATTCCCTGCTCAACAATACAATCTAGCTTGCATTTTACATGGCATCAGAGCCAGTGGCGTGAAGGGAGAAGGTGGAAGCGGAAGCAGAGAAGCTCGGACAGCAGGCGGAGTTTTTTTTTTTTTAATTTGCCAGGCGGGGAAATTTTTCGTCACTCTGGAATTGACAGTCGGAGAAATTTTTTTTTCGGGTTTGCTGGGCAGAGGACGCGTTTTGTGAAGAATTAAAAAAAAAAAAAAAAAAAAAAAAAAAGCTTCTGCGCGACCGGAGAGAGTCGTGAAGCACAGCCCCCTCCTGCGTCCGGTCTGTAACATGCGCAGATCTGATTGCGTGGTGACGCTGACCAAGGAGGACAGCACGCACCCCGCTGCGTCGTGGAGGCTGGGACGTACTGTCCCGCATGCCCGTACTGTCCCGCACGCCCGTACTGTCCCGCACGCGTCCGGTCGGCTGGGACGTACTGTCCCGCGCGCGGGGGAGAAGGAGACCCCCCCGCCCCCACCACCCGCACGGGAATTTAAAAATTCCCCCGCGCGGGAATTTGGGGGCAGGTATAAACCCCCCCCCTCGCGGCGCACAGGATTAAAAAAAAAAAAAAAAAAACCCCCCACACGAAACCCCCTCCCATGGAGTTTGAAAGAAAAAAAGACCGTGCGACTTTGAGGTCCCCCCCCGGTCGTGTTCAACAGTGGACGGTATTTTTTTTTGAAAGACGCAGCGCGGTCGTGTCTTGGAAAAAATAAAAAAAGCACAGAGCGCCGAGTCGCGAAGCAGCAACCGTGCGACTGGAGGCCGCTGCAGAGGAGGTGGAGGTAGCAGGCGCTGTAAAAGGAGGAGGCTCTTGATCTCTTTCGGATCAGCCCGCTGGCTCACGTGGTCGTGAGCCGTGCGGTTAAGGCTCAGGGAGCCTGCAGGTCGGGGGTTCGAATCCCGCCGACTCCCCCAAAGGTATAAATTTTTTTTTGCAAAGTCATTTTTAATTATTATTTTTTAATTAAAATTTTTAATTTTAATTTTTTAATTATAGTTTTTTAACTTTATAAATTAAAATTTTAATTTTAATTTATTTTTTATAAGTTTTAAAACTATACAAATTAAAATTATTTATTTTAATTTTAAATTTATAATAATTATTAAAATGCTTTGTTAAAGAACGCCTTTTTAAGGGGGGATATTTTTCAAAAATCAAAGGGGGATAGAGAGTAATTTTTCGAAAAATAGCAATTTGGCATTGTAAAAGGTGCATTTTCGGCTGTGACCGACACCTTGTGGGTTATTCTTGTGGGCAGTTTTTTTATGTTGTATGTTGCATATTTCATTTTTGCACTATAACATTAAAAACTTAAAATCAAACACTCCCTAAGTCCCCGGAATATAAAACCCATCTGTGCAATTTTATTGCACTCTGCAGTGTTCGGTATTTGCGATACCTCCGCCGGCACTTACGAGGTAAAGCTGTCGTGATTTGGCTCCTGTATCCGCCGCCTAATATAGCTTGCTATAACGACGTCTGAGCTTGTTCTCTATAAATCGTCGGGGAGGAATAAGTACGCCATTTTTGCATTTTTTACTCCATCCACTACCCTTTATCGCACTTGTGTTTAGGCGTAAATCCTGACGAAGTATTCTTCATAGTGTTTAGGGGAAGTTACGCCCCACGCATGAGAAGAATCTTCTATGGTAGGTGCCATCAACAAGGCGATTCCCTTTCAATACCGCTTATGTTCCACGTATCGTATGATCTCTAAATTTCACCTATAGTCTCCCTCACGTAAGGGCGGGTGATTTTTGTTGATCTTTCTAAATACCTATAGTTTCCCTCACGTAAGGGCGGGTATTTTGTACGGTATATTGGCCTAGCAAAAGGTATATAGAAAGGGGGACCAATTTGGTGATATAAGGAACCTTCACTATGGCCGTTGTTGCAAAGTTGATGAGTGATCCGCATCAGTTATTGAAAGGTCCAAATTATACACCATGGAAACATAAGATGAAGGCTATTCTCCAAATGGAAGATTTGTGGGATATTGTTACTTGGAGTAGCAACCGAGGCCTTCACCAACAGCGAGATCCACGGGTCCTTCGACGAGATCAGATTGCTTTTGACAAGAAAGACAGTAGAGCAAAGGTGCTCATTTTGTTTGTTGTTTTAGATGAAGTGCAACCTCATATAGCTGATAAAGCAAGTGGTAAAGAGGCATGGGATGCCCTTAGAACCATCTATGAGGGGAAGAATGAATCCACCATTCTTCATCTTCAACAACAACTTCATAACCTGAGTTTGAGGCAGGGTGAAACAGTTGAACTCTTTCTGTGCAGAGTGTCTGAGTTGAAAGAGAAATTGAGTTCTCTCGGAGATACTGTGGATGAAAAGCTTCTCATTTCACTTGTGATGAGAGCTTTACCTTCTTCATTTGATATGTTGATAACCTCCATCCAGGTGTCCCAACGACAAATTACCTACATCGAGTTGGTCAATCTGCTCCAACAACAGGAGGCACGCCAACTTCACAAGGATGATTCTTCCAATACGGCCCTATACACCAACAGGCAGGGTTCTAGGAAGAAAGGTAATGGGCAAAAAGGAGGCAACTTTTAGAAAGGAGGAAATTCTCAACAGGATACGAAAGGAAAAGGCAAACAACCTCAACAGAAGAAGAGGTGGTGCAAGATCTGTGAGAAAGACAACCATGACACCAACAAGTGTTGGCATAAGAACAAGCGAAAAGGCCAAAACAAACCACAAAATAAGAACAAGCAACCCCGGGTGAATGTTGTTGTTGAAGAATCCGACTCGGATTCCGAATGGGCACACAAGGTGCTCATGACTACCACAGATTCCACACGGAGGGATCCTATTTGGTATGTCGATTCTGGAGCTAGTAAACATATGACTGGCGACGGATCGTGGTTTGAATCATTTGTGGCCAAAGAGGGCAAACCTGTCACAATTGCTGATGATAAAACCTACAGGGTTCAGGGAGAGGGTACAGTTTCAGTCACTCTTCCTGATGGCAAGTGTCAGATTGACAAGGTCCTCTATGTTCCGGGATTGGCCAACAATTTGTTGTCAGTGACACAAATCCTGGACAGAAATATGGTTGTCAACTTTCGTGTTGAGAATGGAAAGAAGTGTTGTACAATTACCAGGAAGGGTAAGCAATTGCAACGACTTCATATAAGCATGGCTTATTTGCACTAGATGCTATCTCTACTCCACATGTTGCCATGATTGTCTCTACCAAGGAGGCAACTTCCCTATGGCACAAGAGATATGGGCATCTTAGTTCTGGCTACTTACTTGAGCTCAGCAAGTATGAGATGGTAAAGGGTCTTCCTTCCCTTTCTGCCACATTGCCAGTGTGCTCTGACTGCTTGGCAGGAAAGCAGCATAGAGTACCATTTGAGAAGAGCTCTACAAGAGCAAGAAAACCTCTGGAGCTAATTCACACCGATCTATGCGGTCCTTTCACACCCAACAGTGTTGGAGGGAAGAGGTACTTTCAGTTATTCATAGATGACTACTCACGAAAGATGTGGGTTTTCTTTCTCAAACTGAAATCTGAAGCTTTGCATTCTTCCAGCGATTCAAGAAATCCGTTGAGAAGGAGTCAGGGGCTTCTATCAAAACCCTCCGCTCAGATCGAGGGGGAGAGTTTACCTCTAATGAATTTTTTGCATTCCTAGATAAGCATGGGATCAAGAGACAGTTAACAACTGCCTATACTCCTCAGCAAAATGGAGTTGCTGAGAGAAGGAACCGTTCTATCATGGAAATGGTTCGTTGTATGCTCACAGGAGCTACTCTTGGGCAACAATATTGGGCAAAAGCTGTCACCACTGCAGTGTATCTTTTGAATAGGGCACCCACAAAGGCCCTAAAAGGAATGACTCCACAGGAAGCATGGAGTGGTCGAAAACCCTCCATATCTCATCTACGTATTTTCGGATGTCAAGCTTTCATGCACATACCGAAAGAGAAAAGGAAGAAGCTAGATGAGAAAACACTGAGATGTATTTTTCTTGGATATTATGAGCACTCTAAAGGATATCGGTTGATAGATCCTTTGACCAAGAAAATTCATATCAGCAGAGATGTTGTCTTTGATGAAGCTTTCACATCACGGAGCACATCTACAGTACACCGAGGATATTGTGGAACCTAAGGAAGAGGAGATTCCTTCGTCAACACAGACAGGAGGTCCTTCTACATCTTCTTCACCACCACCGAAGCGGAATCCTAAATGGTGTACAAATACAATCGAAGACGCAAATTTATCCACTCCTCCCAATTTGAATTTGGATAGACCTCGTACATGCGGTATGGCTCAAAAGGAAAGAGAAGCCGAGAACTGGTGAGGTTGATGATCTTTGTCAATATTTTGAGGAACTTTCTGTGACTCCAAGTAGAGAAGTTGAGGATATGGATATTGATGATGACAGGGCATTCATGTCTACCATAGATAGTCTTGAACGTGCATCAGTGCAAGATGCTCTTAGTGAGCCTCAGTGGAAGGCCGCTATGGATACGAGTATGAGTCTCCGATGAAAAATAAAACTTGGAAGCTTGTTGATCCGCCGCATGGAAAGAAACCTATTGGCTGCAAATGGGTATACAAAGTCAAGTACAAGGCGGATGGAACAATTGATAAGCATAAGGCCCGACTTGTTGCAAAGGGCTATGCTCAAAAGGAAGGCATCGACTATGAAGAAACTTTTGCACCTCTCGCTCGGATGACCACAATTCGGGTTATGTGTGCTATGGCAGCACAATATGGGTGGAAAGTTCACCGGATGGATGTCAAAAGTGCCTTTCTTAATGGTGATCTCCAAGAAGAAGTCTATATGACTCGGCTGAAGGATTTGAAGTGGAAGGCCAACAGCGAGAAAGTTTGCAAATTGGTCAAATCCTTGTATGGTCTGAAACAAGCTCCTCGAGCTTGGTATATAAAAATGGACAATCACCTAATGCAGCATGGATTTAAGAGATGTCCGTCAGATGCAAACCTCTATTTCAAGAAACAGGGTTACGAGATAGTGTTGCTTGTACTCTATGTGGATGATCTGCTCATTACAGGGAGTTCAGAAGATATGATCTCTCTTGTCAAAAGAAACTTGTGCAAATATTTTGAGATGACAGATCTCGGACTTCTCCATTACTGTCTTGGTCTGGAATTCAGCCAGAAGGAGCACTCCATCAAAGTGTCTCAGAAAAAGTATGCCAAGACATTGCTGGATAAATATCGCATGACTGACTGCAAGCCAATGGCAACTCCTATGGAGAATGGACTTCAGTTATCGCGATATGATGACTCACCTCAGGTAGATGGTACTCTCTATCGACAATTGATTGGGAGTCTCATATATCCGACCAATACTAGGCCGGATCTCGTATTTTTTGTCAACTATCTTTCGAGGTTCATGCAGGAGCCTAAGACCACTCATTGGAAAGCAGCAAAACGCGTTCTTCACTATCTTCGTGGTACTATAGAATATGGCCTAGAATACAAGAGGAACAACAAATTCTTCTTGCAAGGATACACGGACTCTGACTATGCCGGATCATTTGATGATCGCAAGTCAACTTACGGATACATTTTTCATCCGGGATCCGGTCCTGTCTCTTGGCACGACAAGAAGCAACAGGTGGTTGCTATTTCTTCAACGAGAGGTAGAATATCGCGTCGCACGTGAAGTCGTGTGCGAAGTGATATGGTTACGTCGCATTCGGACAAGTATGGGCCATCCATCAAAATCTCCAATACACTTGTTTTGCGACAATCAGGGTGTTACGAACCTCGTCAAGAATCCAGTCCATCATGAAAAAACAAAGCACATTGACACACAATGTCATTTCATTCGAGAGGAAGTTCCAAAGCACCGAATTCAGCTTCAACACATTCCCACAGATGCTCAAGTTGCAGACATTTTCACTAAGGCACTTGGACGTGTCAAATTTGAATTGTTTCGCAGCTCACTTTGTATTGCAAAATAATGTAAGGGGATGTTAGTAGTTTAGTATAGCTATTAGTTATTACATTACCCAAATAATGTAATAAAGGGGGATGTTAGCGTACTTACCTTTGTCTGTATTTGTTTATTAGACAGACTGTTACAACTTCGTAACAGTGTTTCTGTTCTTCTGTTGCGTCGGTGACTATTCCCGGTAGATGTAAACATTATTTAATTCCCTGCTCAATAATACAATCTAGCTTGCGTTTTACATCAACCAACTCTACTCAACCAATCACTCAATGAAACAATCCTTGCTTACAAACCCTAGTCCAAGCATATGAACACTCACTCAAAATATTTCCAACAATGCTTATCAACCAATCTCACATAACAATGATACTCATGTTCTTTTCAAACCCTAGTTCAAGTTCTTCACTTAACCAATGGCTTCAACAACAATGCTTATCAAACAAGGTTTTAACAACTCTTTATTCCAGAAAACCTTGAAGCATTAACTCAACACACTCAATAAGGAAACCTAATTAAGTCCTTTTCACTCCAAACTTGTTTTCTAGAAAACCAACCAATCAACTCAACTATGGAAGAATGTGCCCATACCTTTTTCTTGATGATGAAGGAACCTCAAAAATCTGCCACAACCACAAACACTTCTTTGCCAAGCTCAAAGAAGTTATAAGATGATAAACTCTCTCAAAGATACAATGTAAATATCAAAACATACATACACCTTATCACTCCATCTTGAAGAAAGCATCCATCAACATATACAAAAATAATTGACCAAATACACCTTATAATCTCCCAATTAAAATAATATCCAATACCAGAAATAATGTCAATAAAATCACCTTCTCAAAATAACTCAATGGCAAGAAGTCCTCTCAAAATTTAACCAACACTTTAATCTTCAATAAACCAATATGTCACAAATACTTTATTTAAAAATAAAGCTAACTCCTTATTCCTCCAATTAACCAAAATAATGATTAATTAAAAATACTTTTTATCTAACCCTTTTAACTCCCTAGGACCTCATGTCAAAACCTTAGGCATCACAAAATATATTAAAAATTTTATTACCTTTGCCTTGGTGAGACTCGAACTCATGACGCCACCTCTACCAATGCCCTAGCCATGGCTCCAACCACCGCATGAGCTAGGCGCTCATTTTAGGAGCAAAGAGCACAATGTGCTCTATATTCCTCCTCTTATGCACCTCAACCAAAAAATCATTTATCGCTTCCTTAGACGCTTACAAAACAAGCACACAAAATATTGTTATCAAGAATCGAACATGGGTCCTCCCATTCACAAACACCTTAGTCACTTCAACCACTTGCCACTAGACCACGCCATCCTAGATGGTTATGAAGGTTTAGCCCTTTACAATCTTATCCCTTTTCTTGACACTTAAGACAAAACTTTGTCTTCTTCCTTGCACGAAATCTCAACACACAACACTAGGCTCTTTTATTAATCGAACAAAGGATAATTCAAATACCACTTAGGCATATAGTTTATATACCAATATCACCAACCTTTAAACTTGAACATCAACACCTTTGATATTTAAATAATTAATTTATAAATTATTTAAATTCTTTAGAATTTAAATATTATAAATTAATATTTAAATCCTTTTGGCTTTATTAAGGATTAAAGCCTTCTTAGATTTTACCACTTTGTATAAATCATATTTATTTATAAAATTTAAATTCAATTTGAATTTAAATATTTTATAAAATAAATATTAAAACTTCCTTGGGCTTTTTAACATGAATTTAAAAGCTTCCTTGGGTTTTTATGAAAAACCTTTTATTTTTTCTCATCCATGGTTTTAATAAAAACCCTTCTACTTATGCTTCCACATAATATTAAAAATATTATGAAGCTCTTTTGCCATTAACCTTTGCATTGTTCCTTTTGACCTTTTGACATCAATGGTAGCTTATTCCTTGACATCAATGACAACTTTGACTCAAAATGTCCAACAATCTCCCCCTTTGTCATTGATGGCAACCCAAATTATTTTTACCAAAAACTTAACCTTTTCTTTGTTCTGCTCCCCCTGGCTCAATGCTCTCTTCAAATCTCTCCTCTTTACTCAAATACCAAATCTCTCCCCCTTACTCAAATCTCTCCCCCTTTGACATCAATGGCAAAGGGTCACCTTTGGGGCTCGGGGCTAAGAATGAGTCTCTTAGCTTAGCCCCTCCCCCACCTCCTCTTGAGGTGGTTAATTCTAGGGTGGGAGTCTTACTCCCAGTTTTCCTCGAAGATACTCAAAGGTCTCCTTTGAAAGTGGCTTAGTGAAAATATCTGCTATATGTTCCTTTGTAGTAACATATTCCAACCTGACCTGTTTATCTATCACCTGTTCTCTCAGAAAATGATACTTAATCAGAATGTGCTTTGTCCTAGAGTGCATCACTAGATTTTTTGAGATACTTATAGCACTTGTATTATCACATAGTATGGGAATAGGATGATCATGTTTTATCTTGAAGTCTTCTAGAGTTCACTTCATCCATAATACCTGTGTACAACTGGCTACTACTGCAATATATTCTACTTCTGCTATAGATAAGGATACTGAAACCTACTTCTTACTTAGCCAAGAGACTAAATAGTCTCCAAGAAAGAATGCTCCTCCACTTGTGCTTTTTCTATCATCAATATTGCCAGCCCAATCTGCATATGTATATGTTGTGAGTGTGAAACTATCACTTTTGGGATACCAGAGCCCAAAATCCATAGTCCCTTTTAGATACCTGAGAATTCTTTTTACTGCTACCACATGTGTTTCCTTAGGTGCTGCCTGAAACCTTACCACTAATCCCACTGATTGCACTATGTCTGGTCTTGTAGCTGTAACATACAATAAGCTGCCAATCATAGATCTATATAATCTCTGATCTACCTCTAGAGATTCATCATCCTTACTTAACTTGCATCCTGTGACCATGGGGGTACTTACCGGTTTGCAATCTTCTAACCTGAATTTCTTTAGCATTTCTTTTATATACTTGGTTTGTGAGAGAAATACTCCTTTCTCTGATTGTGAGATCTGAAGTCCAAGAAAGAAGGACAACTCACCAAGCATAGACATCTCAAATTCATTTTGCATGTTCTTAGCAAATTCTTTACACATCTTATCATTGTTTCCCCCAAAAATGATGTCATCAACATAAACAACCACAATTAGTAGATTATTCCCTTCATTTTTGATGTATAAATTGTTGTCTGCTATTCCTTTTCTGAATCCCTGTTCCTGAAGATACTTATCCAATCTTGAGTACCATGCTCTCGGAGCCTGCTTTAGACCATACAATGCCTTTTTCAATCTGCATACATGATCTGGTTTATCTGCTAATATGAATCCCTCTAGTTGTTCAATATAAACTTCTTCTTCTAGAACACCATTTAGAAATGTTGACTTAACATCCATCTGATATACCTTGAAGTTTTTGAAACTTGAGAAGGCTAAAAACATTCTTATGGCTTCAAGTCATGCAACTGGAGCAAATGTCTCATCAAAGTCAATTCCCTCTACCTGTGCATAACCTTTGCATACTAACCTTGCTTTATTCCTGACCACCTGTCCATATTCATTTAACTTATTTTTGAATACCCATTTTGTGTCGATCACATTTTTGTCCTTTGGTCGTGGAACAAGTTCCCAAGTCTTGCTTTTCTCTATCTGATCTAATTCCTCATCCATTGCCTTAATCCAAAACTTATCCTCACTTGCCTGAGTGAAGTCTTTTGGCTCAATATTAGATAGCAAAGAGAAATTTGCTTGTTGAGATGGTGTTATTATCCTTCTCCTTGTCTATCTTTCATCTGGATTCCCAATGATTAAATCTCTTGGATGATGCTTCTGTACATACCTAGATGGAGTTTTAGGAAGAAGTCTTTGTGTTTCTTCTTCTTCTTCATCTGATTCCTCATGAAAATCTTCTTGACAACTTCCATCTTCCTGATACACAATTTGTTGAACTGGTTCTCTTGAATCTATCTTCTCATCAATTGTTACATTTATACTTTCTACAATAGTACGTGTTCTCTTGTTGAAGCATCTATAGGCTTTACTCCTTGAGGAATAACCAAGAAAAATTCCCTCATCACATCTTGGGTCAAACTTGCCTAAGTTTTGATCTTCTCATCTTATGTAACACTTGCTTCCAAAAATCTTGAAGTGTTTTACAATGGCCGATCTTCCTTTCCAAAGCTCATATGGAGTCTTGTGATGGTTTACCCTCATTTGAGCCCTAGTGATTATGTATACTATTGTGTTGACTACTTCTCTCCAAAATCCATCTGAGAGCTTAGACTCATTTAGCATAGCTCTAGCCATATTCTCAATAGTCCTATTTTTCCTTTCAACTACTCCATTTTGTTGAGGAGTTCTTGTTGCTGAGTATTCTCTTTTGATTCCATGTTGTTCACAAAACTCTACAAATTCATTTGAGGTAAATTATCCTCCTCTATCAGATCTCAGACACTTAATCCTTTTTCCAGTTTCATTTTCAACCAATTCCTTAAATGCTTTGAATTTTTCAAAGGCCTCTGACTTCTCTTTCAGGAAAGCTACCCAAACCATTATGGAGTAATCATCTATAAACAATATAAAGTAACTTTCACCCTGAATACTTTGTGTTCTGGTAGGACCACACAGATCAGTATGTATTAGACTCAATGGCTCAGATGACATATATCCTTTTGACTTAAAACTTGTTCTAGTTTGCTTTCCATGTTGACAAGGTGCACAGATTGTGTTTTGTGGTCTTCTTATTTTGGGTAAATCTCTGACAGCCTGCTTATTGCTTATGTTGACTATGTTGTCAAAATTCAAGTGACCCAATATTCTATGCCATAACCAACTCTCATCTTCTTGTGATAGAAAGCACTTTTCCCCTTTGATCTCACTAAGCATGTATAGATTATTTGGAGTTCTTTTTGCATTGGCAATGACTTTTCTAGTTTCTGATTTTCTTATCTCACATCTATCTGGGTGGAAAGTAACCATATACCCCTGATCACAAAGTTGACTTATACTTAGCAGATTATGTTTTAACCCTTTAACATACAACACATTTTCTATTTTTGTTTTCCCATTATCTAAACTTAGAGTTCCTCTTCCACCAATCCTTGTTGATCCATTATCACCAAAACTTACTGATCCTCTATTGGTTTCTTTTAGTACAATGAATTTGTCTTTGTCTCCTGTCATGTGACTAGAGCAACCACTATCAAGATACCATTGTTCTTCCTTATCCTGAGCATGAAGGGTTGTTTGAACTAACATTGATCTAGCCTTAACATTTTTCTTTTCATCTTTCCTAGTTGTTGAAATTGTTTTTCTAGACTCAGGAAGTATCATCTTACACCATCTAGCCTTGTGCCCAAAATTATTGCATTTGTAACATATAATATCATCATCCATAAGAGGTGCAAAAGAATTGAAATTTCTATTGACATTGCTTCTTGCATGACTAATACAGTGTACAACTCTATGACCATATTTATTACAAGAAAAGCAATGACCATGGAAGAAATTATGTAACCTGCTTGGATGCCTTTTGGATTGTGGTGGAGTGCTTCTCCTTTTGTGATTAACTCTTATCCAAGGTTCTTCTTTGCTTTCTTCCTTTTTGTTGTCCTTAGCTTGCTTATCTTTGTTTGAAGTTTCTGCTTCTTGAAGACTTGATTCCTTTTTCTATTTCTCATCCTCTACATCTTGTAGTGCCTTGGTCCTTTCAACTTCATTCCTTAGATAAACAATTTTTGCTTCCAATATTTCACATTCTATTTCTCTTGCTCTTAACAGATCTGTCATATCCTGCTCAATTTTCTTTCCTTATTCCACCCTTATCTTGAGTTCTGTGAGATTTTGTAGAAGTTCCATCCTTGCTTCTTCATCCTCTTGAATTTGTTCCTTCAAGCTTGAATTCTTCTCTCTAATTCTTTCCAAATTTTTGAGAGTAGCAAAGAATTCCTCTTTTATATCAAACATAGTCTCCTCTTCATTTTCTGAAGTCATGTGTGTTTCTGATGGATCCTCCTCCAAGTTGTTAGTCTTTTCATGGAGAGACCCGCTCTGATACCAATTGAAGAACATGTGCTTATACTGAGAGGGGGGTGAATAGTATAAGATAAAATTTTTTGCTTTTTAATCCAAATAATAACATCAATAATATTAAAGTAGTAAACATCACACAAAGCATCACACACATGAGAGACATGATTTAACGTGGTTCACCCAATGTGGGCTACTCCACGGAGAAAATATTTCTTATAAATTTTTCTCAAATAAATTCTCTTGGGAATCCTTTCCCTACAATGTTTATGGATCTCTATCCAAAGGAGACACCAATCCCCTAATCAAGTTCGTGGATCTCTATCCACAGGAGACACCAATCTCCTAACTCTACTCTAGCTGGTGATCCTCTAGAAGACCTCTACCTCCACTACCCTTAGAAAATGGAACTCTATCCACAGAAGACACCTATCCTCCATACTCTATATGGAGACCTCTATCCTCAACTCTATCACCTCCAAAGCTCTATCTCAAATCTATACTAAACATAGTCCTTCGGTCTAGCACAAATCTATCCTCAATCTCTATCTCTAGTCTAGCACAAACCTATCCTCAAATATGCACCAAAATCTATCCTCAGATCTATCCTCAATATTTATTCTCAAATCTATCCTAAATATGCTTCCACAAATCTCACACAAATCTATCCACAAGTCTTCTCTAAGACTTACCTCAAATCTGTTCAACAAGTCAACACTAAAACTTGTCCAATATCATAGAAACATAAAGAGAATTGTTAGAGACTCAACTCAATATTTCACACTCACCTCAATGCTCAATCTCTTTCTCAAATCAATTTAGAATATAGAATAATTTATTTTATAGAACTTGAACAATCACTTCACACATCCACTTGACTAGGCTCAACCAACTCTACTCAACCAATCACTCAATGAAACAATCCTTGCTTACAAACCCTAGTCCAAGCATATAAACACTCACTCAAAATATTTCCAACAATGCTTATCAACCAATCTCACATAACAATGATACTCATGTTCTTTTCAAACCCTAGTTCAAGTTCTTCACTTAACCAATGGCTTCAACAACAATGCTTATCAAACAAGGTTTTAACAACAACTCTTTATTCCAGAAAACCTTGAAGCATTAACTCAACACACTCAATAAGGAAACCTAATTAAGTCCTTTTCACTCCAAACTTATTTTCTAGAAAACCAACCAATCAACTCAACTATGGAAGAATGTGCCCATACCTTTTTCTTGATGATGAAGGAACCTCAAAAATCTGCCACAACCACAAACACTTCTTTGCCAAGCTCAAAGAAGTTATAAGATGATAAACTCTCTCAAAGATACAATGTAAATATCAAAACATACATACACCTTATCACTCCATCTTGAAGAAAGCATCCATCAACATATACAAAAATAATTGACCAAATACACCTTATAATCTCCCAATTAAAATAATATCCAATACCAAAAATAATGTCAATAAAATCACCTTCTCAAAATAACTCAATGGCAAGAAGTCCTCTCAAAATTTAACCAACACTTTAATCTTCAATAAACCAATATGTCATAAATACTTTATTTAAAAATAAAGCTAACTCCTTATTCCTCCAATTAACCAAAATAATGATTAATTAAAAATACTTTTTATCTACCCCTTTTAACTCCCTAGGACCTCATGTCAAAACCTTAGGCATCACAAAATATATTAAAAAATTTATTACCTTTGCCTTGGTGAGACTCGAACTCACGACGTCGCCTCTACCAATGCCCTAGCCATGGCTCCAACCACCACATGAGCTAGGCGCTCACCTTGGGATGGAAGAGCACCACGTGCTCTATCTTCCTCTTCGTATGTGCCTCACCCAAAAAATATGCGTCACTTCCTTAGACGCTTCAAACACAACACACCAAATGCTACTACCAAGAATCGAACGTGGGTCCTCCCACTCACAAACACCTTAGCACTTCAACCACTTGCCACTAGGCCACGTTGCCTCGATGGATATGAAGGTTTAGCCCTCGATGATCTTATCCCTTTTCACTGGTGCTTAAGACAAGAATCTTGTCTTCTTCCTTGCATGAATTCTCACAACACAACACTTGCCTCTTTTTATTTTTCGAACGAAGGATAATTCATTTGCCACTTAGGCATATAGTTTATATACCAATATGCCACCTTTAAAATTGAACGTCGATGCCTTTGATATTTAAATAATTAATTTATAAATTATTTAAATTCTTTAGAATTTAAATATTATAAATTAATATTTAAATCCTTTTGGCTTTATTAAGGATTAAAGCCTTCTTAGGTTTTACCACTTTGTATAAATAATATTTATTTATAAAATTTAAATTCAATTTGAATTTAAATATTTTATAAAATAAATATTAAAACTTTTGGGATTTTTAACATGAATTTAAAAGCTTCCTTGGGTTTTTATGAAAAACCTTTTATTTTTGCTCATCCATGGTTTTAATAAAAACCCTTCTACTTATGCTTCCACATAATATTAAAAATATTATGAAGCTCTTTTGCCATTAACCTTTGCATTGTTCCTTTTGACCTTTTGACATCAACGGTAGCTTATTCCTTGACATCAATGACAACTTCGTTCCTTGACATCAATGACAACTTTGACTCAAAATGTCCAACACCATCTTCCTAAAACTGCTAAGTTTCCACAATCAACTCCTTTGTTTATTGTTTTTCTTCTATAGAATAGGTTCTTCCTCCTTCAGAGTGGCAAGATCTGAAAATGCATTTTTGCACTTCAAACTTCTAAGATAGTATCTAGTTGTAACACATTCTATATGATTTTCATTTTTAGAAAAATGACTATCACATATTGTTTCATAATTAGCTTCAAGAATACTATCTGAGATGCTAATATTTTCCATGGAACTGACTAGATGGTCTTTAGTAACCATTTGGCTTTTATCAATGATCTTATTTGAATTCTCCTTTCGAGGTTGAGTCTTTTGTTGCTCACTTGATTCCTACTGGATAATTGGCGTAGCTAGAATATGAGTTTCTTCCTCATGAACTAGGACGTTTTAAGGTTTAGGATCATTTGCATGCAGGGCCTTCTCCTCCACCAAGGAAGAATTAGAGCATGATTAGATGATCGAGCATCTCTTATTTAGGTGACCATATTGCTGACAATCATAACATCTCAAGGAGAAGTTTTCATATTCAATATTTTTATTCCATTCTCCTTTGCTTAAGGAGATAGTAATGGATTAAGGTCAAGGAACTGAAACATCCATCCACACAGCCAATTGCTTTATTCGTATTAATTTTACTAGACAAATTTTCCTCTATTTGAGCATCCATATATTGGAATGCACCGATGGCATTACCAATTTTGGCAAATATCTTCTCTCCCCAAAACTTCATAGGGAGAGCATATAAATTCACCCATACTAGGAAGCCATCAACTTCTTCTGTAAGGGGGTTGAAACCAGGAATCCAAGGTCGTATATAGACACCCCTTTGTCCGAAAAACCAATTGTATCTATAATAGATTACCCTATCTCTATCCGCTAAATTAGAAAAGGAAACAAAAAATAATTTTTTGGATAGCAGAGTTACTTGGAATTTACTAGACCACCAAAGTTTAATGTATCATTTAAGCTCCTCTAGGCCTGGTATTTTGCCCTTGAGTTTGCAGATAACTGTTCAAGCTTCATGATCAATCATATCCAACCTAAATTCATCCTCCAAATTCTTGATAGAGGGTAGAGGTTCATCAGAAAGCTCCATCCGTGAACCCAAATATCTTTAAGAGACATTTCTTCTTACCGAAGAGGCTTTCTCACAAAATGAAGAGCGACTAATATCCTCCTGAGTGCAATGAGCGGGATACGAACAACTTTCTTTCTGCAATGCTTGATTGCACCTAGGGTTTGCACCCCTTTCACTTTGTTCCATCCTCATGTCCTCCTGAGTACAAGTGGGTTGCAAACAACCCTCTTCTTGCAATGCTTGACTGCACCTAATATTTGCATCCCTTTCGCCTCATTCCATCCTCATGTCCATCTATGTACACCAAGCGGGTTGTGAACAATTCTCTTCCTGCAATGCTTGACTACACCTAGGGTTTGCACCCCTTTCGTTCAATTCCATCCTCATGTCCAAAGAATACAAGCTCATTGTCACTTTTAATTGGTCCCATGTTATTAATTATTGTACTGTGATCATGAAGAAACATTAATTGTAGCTTCATGTTGTATTATTTGAATACTTCTTGTAGACATTCCTTGTAAACTTTCTAGCTTAAGAGACTGAACTACAATATTTGTTGTTTAAAAAGGCTTAAATTGCATGAAGGAGAACTTCGTATTGATGTATAACTAAATTGGTTAAGGCTATTAAAAAAGTCATAGTTGGTTTTGATAATGTTGGAAATGGACCTTATACTCTCTTATTTTAATAATATAAGTATGCCTAAATTTTTGAAGTAAACTTTCAAGAGGAGATTATTTAAGGGAGGAAGAATGTCATGCCCAATCTTTTTTCACCTAGGGCTATGAATGTACCCTCCTAATCTTGGACAATGATGTAGTTTGATACAATCATTTGCATTTCCTTGATTGAGACATTACATTGATGATATTATATGTTAATCATAAATTTATATTATGGAGAGTAGTGTCATATGGTTTAATTTGAGATGTTATACACGCACACAAGGGAACCTCAGACAAGGAGAACTAATGAGTAACGATATAGTTAAGATATTTTACATGCTTTAATCTATCATGCAAATAAAATGATAATGTTCATTCAATAATTTTAGAGCTTTATAATTAATTATAGGAAACCATTTTTTATTTAATTGGCTATATGGAATTGAAACAACCCCACTTGTATTACATAGCAACCACATAGCACTTTTATTACATGGTAACCACATAGTGATATTACAATAAACATTTTTGGCACTTGAGAGATTAGAACCTAAATCTACTCCTTGAAAGCCAAGGTATTTAAATGGTTGTGGGGTTGGAATCTTGGTCTATGGTATAAAACTCATCACTCCTCAGCAATTTACCCAAACCTCATTTGCTATTGGAAACATACTATGGTTATATCTAAACCCTTTTATTTAATTTATGACATTGAGATGAATAATTAGTTAATGGTATTAAGTAATTATGGCCATGGTCAAGTGATTAATATAATGTCACTTCAATCAAATAGCATTAGGTCAACTAGTTATATAACTGAACTTCTAGGGAGGAAACCCAAGTTCAAATCCTTCCTAGTGATACGTATTTGCCAAATTGTTGTAATACCACTATATGATCATGATGTAATATTGATGGGACCCATTTCAATCCTATATAACCAATTATAAAAACAAAATGTCACTTCAAAAAGTTGTGTTAAATTAAAAGTTAGTTATGACACTATTACATAAAAGGAATAGAAGAAAATAGAGCTCAATTTATACTAGTTGGAAGGAGAGGAAGAGTTATACAAGAAGAGGAAACACTATTGCATTGAAGGGAAGTTTCAGAAAGTCCACCATTATTGCGGTGATTGCAAGTAGGGCCTCAAAATTTGTGTATATTAATTTGTATAGTAAATTCTTGAATGAGAAGAAAATTAAAGTCCTGAGCATTGCATGATTATCTACATTTAATTAGGGAACATGAATTGTCGTAGAGGAAGTATAGACATTTTATTTTATGTAAATATAACTCGGCTTTAAAATATTATAAGGGATGCAACATAAATTGGGTTAAGGGCTTGATAGATTAAGAATGTGTTTTTCGATTAATATCTTATATGAGTGTTTGTTTCCTAACAAAAAAAAATTATCTTGTATGAGTGTTTGTTTCTAACAAAAATTTAATATCTTGTATGAGTGTTTTTTTCTAAACAAAAATTATTATCTTTTAAATAACTTGTAATCAATTGGTGGGGGAGTAGGGAATATATTATCATTTTTTGAAATTTATCCTATTTTTGGTAAATAGTAATTTCTACTCAAATTTTATGGTTGTCATTGAAAATTGAGTTAATTAGATCCTTATGTGATGGGATTCTTTGATGTAATGAATTAAGTCATAATTTAATATTGTGTGAGAACCTAGTTGGGAGGGAAGAATCCCCTCTAAAGTTTAGTAGGATGGGTCACATATGTCGAGGCTCAATATCTCAATTATTTTGTTCTTATTTTCTTCGAGTGTATAAAAATAGGATTGGATAATGCAGATTGTTAACAACTAGTCTAGTCCATCCACTTCTCATCTATTCTTAGGATGGGGCTATATTTTGGTTCCCTATAGTGTATCCAATCTTAAGGAGTTTCTACTTTAAAGGTATGTAGAGGCCTCCTGAATTTTTATTTTATGTTGTTAAAATCCATAACCATGGGCAAGCACATGTTAAGGACGAATTCCACTTCTAAGTTCAAATATAAAGATCCTTGTGTACAACCAATATAGAGAGAACAATGATGGACGAAGTGGGTTGGTGGCTTCATGCAAAGAGAATAAGGAGCAGGCTACAACCTAGTGATAGGCTTGGAATTATGTTGTCCACTTCAAAATTCTAGTATATGTTTACATGATATGAAATCCTATAAAATATTTAATGTGTATTGAATTCTAATTTTGTGCTAATAATTTTCTTCTCTGTGCTTTAAAAATAGTACAAAATATATATTCTGATTCCTTTACTCGTATCATTTACAGTTAAGAAAGAAATGTCTTATTTTATTAGGACAATTAATTTTTAAATTTTTTTGGGATGTTGATAAATTATATTTTAATGAAAAACGATTAAAACTTATGGATGTAATCTATAATCCTTGCACAAGACTCAATGAGACTTGAATTTAATAGGAGCCTAAAAGCTTCAACACTCGTTTATGTTGGATAAACAAACTTTTAAATTATAAATCAATTCATTTCTAAACTTCAATTTGTTTTATGACTTGAGATTAAGTGGTTAAAAACATAGCCTCCCAAAATAAAGATCGAACTTCAAGTCTTATGGGACAATTTGTGTCTAGTTCTCGTACCATTATTTGATTTATTGAAATGGTGCACTTTTCCTTTGATCTTATATTCATTGAAGATTTAAGCATTTTGGTTATGTGAAAGTCCTAATTGTACATCAATGATTATATAATTTATTTAGTAAGAAGATCCACAAACCATTGATCGTACTCTTAGCCTCTACACAATAAGCTTGAACTTACTAATGGCTTACATGCAATGTTATCTGATAAAAAAATCAACTGAAAATAGGGATTGCCTAAATAATCTTGCACCTAACCATTAAAAAATCACACCAACCCCAAAGTCATTCAACTTCTAATTGTCAATACATACATTCTCAATAAGATCCAACACAAGAAAACAAACTATTGTTATATAAAAATGGGAGATTGTTACCAAGATAATTCTATCCATAGCATCTCATGAGTAACATTTATGGTATCATAGTGTTATAGCGATTAATGGATTCTTCACGAATATGAAAGTTCAAATGATAAAAAGAAAGATCAAAATTATATATTATATCAATCATAGTATTATAGTAATTAATTAAGTATATGAAAGATCAAAAGAAAAGATAAAACCTATATCTATATATTTCAAGATAATTAACAAGTAACCCCTAAGTTCAAACATATTCCTCCCCACATGAACAAATAACCCCTAAGTTCAAACATGGCCCTCCCCACATATTCTCACCTCCTAAACCATTTTTCAACCAACCTTCAATATGCACAAGTTTCTGTGAACCATTTGTCAATGCAATCAACCATAACATATTATTCTTTTATTAAAACTCTAACTCTTCATGATATAAATATGTTGTGAAAAAACTAGAATGCAATGTCAATGTAAAAAATATATAATTTGCAACAAAGAAGACAAAACTAGAATATTAGGTTTCTTTTTTTTTGTTACATAGATGAATTGGTTACAATCACAATTTTTAGTAACTGCCAACGCAATTGGCAAGGTTCAAACTATCAACGAAGGCTTCCAACACACCCACCGTCTTGTTAATGGTAACTCGGCGTGAGATGGGGACCATCGGACGCACAAGGTTCGCACCGTCTTCATCAGTCTAGTTCAACACGTGGCATGAAGGGGACCGTTGGACAAACAGGAAACAAATTGTCGTCATCAATCAGGTGCAACACGCAGAGGAGTCGGATCGGGCTACTAGCTATGCATGGGCACGCTCGTGGGATTGGAACCTAGGTCTCCTCTCGGTAAGCGCCCCAACTTACCAATCCACCTAGACCCACGGACTTTAGAATATTAAGTTTCATACAATCGTAAAATGTTGTATGATTTCTGAAACAAGAATCCCATTACTTAACCAACTTAAAAAAAAACTAAAATATGATGTCAATGTAAAAAAAGATATAATTTGCAACAAAAAAGACAACTAGAATATTAAGTTTCAATCCAAGTGTTGTAGGTGAATTGGAAAGGAGAAGACAATCCTCCAAGGGAGGTCCCAGGTTCGAATCTCCACCCTACCAAAAAGTTGAATTGGGTACCTAAAATCCAATTGATAATGTTGGTTCGAGCAGGGTCAGACGTAAAACTTTGACAGTGTAGAACCCCTGGTCGTGGTTTTTCGCCCAAGGGGTTTTCCACTTAAAAAAAAAAAAAAAAATTAAGTTTCATGTAATTGTAAAATGGTGTATGATTTCTTAAACAAAAATTCTTTTACTTAACCAATTAGACCAACCCACCCCTTAAAAAGTCATTTTATTGTGATGAATTAAACAGTTAAGTAGATTGACCACCATCATTTGTATCTCGAATGATTTATAAAACTTTAAAAATGAAAAATAAAAATAAAAATTTACACAAAAGAATCGGCAACGATCTCCATCAAATTATTCCCGTGGACATGGTTCAAAACCGGAAAGCTATCATTATATCTCCTACCCCACCTCGATAAAATTTTATTTCAAGTGAGGATCACCCCGACAAGGGATTGGAACCACCGACCTCAAGTTGGCAAACACTCAACAAAAACCGGTCGGTCTACTACCCCGCACAAAAAAATTATTACAAAAGCTTGTCACTTAGAGAGCATTTTCTTTTCCTTCAATGGTGACTTCTTCTATATTATATTCAATAAATTTTTCGCCAAAATTAATCGTTTAAAAATTAAAATATACTATATCAGTCCAAATATGATCAAGTGAGGTGCGTTGAAGTCTTGATAGTAGGATTAGAAAGATTTTTCCTTCAATGGTGACTTTGTCTATTTTTCACATGAACTAATCCTTCAAAATATAAAATGGACTATATCGGTTGAAATATGATCTACATTAGATGATGATGTCTTGACAGTACAATTAGAAAGAATGTCATTCTCAAAAGCTGTCGACATATTGAATCGCCTAGTTGTTACCTTCTCAAACATGGTAGTACTTAAGTTTTCTTATGCCATCATACAAAACTTAGTTTCTCATATTGAGAACTCTTCACGGATGAGTCAGCAGAAGTGTAATAAGAGTGTAATAATAGAGGAGTCCTTCCCATCCTAAACTTCTAGTATAGTCCTTTTTCGACAGACCAAACAAAGACTTCCAAGGGGCATCAAAAATGTTTAGGACACAAAACATCTTCCTTTTTCTTTTTTTTAAATCTTAAAACATTGGTAATGATGTACCAATTTAAAGTTAGGCAAACCACTGTACCTTTCCATCTTCAATTTGGTCCCTAACATTTTTCCATCTTCAATTTGGTCCCTAACATTTTTTCTCTTCATGAGATGAAGAGGTTGCTATGAAGGCCCATAATATGAAAATCAATCTTCAGATCCACTTGCAAAAGATTCCCAATAATTGATCTTATAAATAACCATGGTCCTTTCCCATTCTCCAACATCTAAACAAGACAAAAGCTAGCTGCAATTAGGATCCGATGCTTTCTCTCACACTGCACATAGATAATTTATTGTTCTGACCAAAACACAAGCAGCGTCTGGGACAAGAATCAGTAAGTTGCATCCCACTCATGAACAACATGTCTGATTTTTTAATCATCAACATCTCTAGATTAGCCCACCTGCAGAATTTTCACATGCTCAAGCAGCTGACATGACTGTTTCTCTGATGGTCGATGTTCACAACTATAAAGCCAATTGACTTTATTGTCCGGTCTTGATTTAATAACTTGGAGATCATTAACATGGCCTTCTCCCCCTACCCCACCCCCAAGAAAAACAGAAGGATTTCAATTGATCACCAATCAAAAGGTTAGATGCCCCTCTGCAATTGTAACAGGATTCAACCATTATGAGTTCTCGCTTGTAATGGTGTCTGACCCATAGAACTTTGTTCCTGTCATAATATAAACAGCTAGTTCTTGCAGTTTTCCAAGATATTTCTAGATGGGTTAAATTAGATATCAGCTAAGTTCCATCATGCTACTTTTCATAGTACTCTAGTTTCAGCTAACACTACGCCAGGAAATTTTCAAGATGCAAAGTAAGATGGCTATAAGACCAAATATTTTGCAGTTAAGTCAATTGACAGAAAAACTCTAGCATGGAACTATACAAGACTGGGATGTTTACTCCCACCAAATACCAGCTTTACAGAACATTAAACTGGATCATCTTAATTGAAATGCAAAGAACATGAGTTGCTAACTTTCAAGATGGTCCAATTTGGAAAACTGGGCATGGTTTCTTTGCATGAGGAACATGTTGGGAAAGAATGACATTGATTAAATTTCATCACAACAATGATCTTCATTCATAATTAGTGGAAATTTCATCTTGGCCCAAGTAGGAAGAATTTAGCTTGAGAAAACGTAGACAGATCAATGCATTGATCGGTAAGATATATGAAACAAACCTGAGTAGTTGTACATCATAGCCAACGTGGCTCTGATTTCAAGCAGATTAGCTTGACAATTATTACAATAAATTGAATGAATTACTGACTAGAGAAAACTTAAATAAATTTCCTGAAAGGGAAGTGCTTCTCGCACTGGGAAAAATCTCAACTTTCAGAGACTGCATGTTAGATTCTAGTTCATAAACTTCCGACACATAGTTGTTCCACAATGGCATGGAACTTTACGTTCTTCTGGATCAAACTGATAGTCATAACTGCAAAAGCATAAAAGACAAAATAAGATTTGTGTGTATAGTAAAACAAAGTACAACGTCAAAAAGTTGCAGCATAAAAGAATTAGGCCAGTATGAAACTCACGTTAACTCCTCTCCAGCTGCAACATCTTTCTTAGCAATAAGTACAACCCGACTCTCTTCATCATCAACAGTCATAATTCTTGCATAACAATTAGGCATGCACTGTCACCAAGGCATCAGTAACAGTCAGTCCTGCTTCTATTGACAAAATAAGGACGATATAAACGTGAAATACTCACAGAGTGGTTAATAAGACGGGCCATATTCCCCTTTTCTGTTGCATCTATAACAACATCTTCGCTTATTTTGAAAAGCTGCAAGACAAGAAAAAGAAAGGTTCAAGATATTGAATGTGATGTAATATGCAGTGTTTCCCAGAACCTACAGACAAGTTACAATGTTTCCCAGACCCCACAGACAAGGCGTAAATACTCAAATAAATACATAAATATGACAATTGATATTTGCCCTTGTATTGTTGTGAATCTCATTAACCAACTCTACATTCAAAACAATATTTTCCAAACAACTACTCACAAAATAAGGATTCGCTTTATTTGCAAGCTGCTGTTCTTAATTAATAGTAGATACATAGATTTGTTCTTATATTGGTGAGCAGTGGTTACCATTGATTTTGATTATTTAAATGCAGCCCAATGGATTTAAAGATGTCCCATTAGAAACTGAAAATGAGAAAAGAGATTGCTAAAGAGTTTGTTCATAAAGAGGAGCTTCATAATATGAAATAATCCAGTCACACACTGAAGATGTTTGAAAATTTTCGATCCCACATTATTTACTATCAAATGATCTTTCCTTTAATTGTTCTTAAGCTTTACAAAAAAATTGTTTCAAAATTGCATAAAGCTTGGAAGCGCATATAGTTTTCAAAACAAAAATGCTTTAGGAAATGCAAAGCTTGGAAACATCACAAGGAACACCTTAAAAAATAAAAAATTAATATTTGTTTTTTAACTTGTAGACAAAATTGAATTAAAAATATCACAAATGGATTGAAAACGCATCTATTTATTAAATCCCATAGACAGTACAATTCAACCTTAATAAGTAAGGTTATACAGTCATATAAAACCAAACTAAATGGGATACACTGTAAACCTAGCTTTTAATCTTCAAAGCCATAAAAATCAACACCAAAACTTGAAGAAAACCCAACTACTGTGCCTTCAACAAAAGATGTACGAGAAGGATTTTCATCACCTTCAAGATCAGGTGACTAAGGAAAGAAATAAATCTGCATAAATAATATCCATGCTACTAAAAATTCTCTAATATTACAAGACAGATATGAAATAATGTTAGCAAGCTGCACATATGGTAGGAAGGGATATGCTTCCACCACTACATGATGCTTTCGCAGCTCTCATGTTTGATTTTGTGTTTACTGCTTTACTGATTTTGGTGGATGATGTAATGTTTCAACTTTCCATTTTTATTGCTACGGTGTACCCAGATTTCTAGGGTCTGAACACTACATACCCTGCACCCTCCCCCCATTCACTACATTCCACTTTAGTTCACCCTAGTTTCTTTACACTAGGTTAGCTTATTTTCACAGTATTTGTAATTACTAGAGTGCACTGTAACAGCTCTTTTTGACAAGTACCATTGGCATAACTTCATCATTCATGGACATCAATAGAACTATCTTATCTTATCTCGCACCTACATAACCAAGTTTTGGGTGGTCTAAACCAGTGCACCGTATTCACCTTCAGAATCCCACACCAATGCACCGATACAACCTTGGTTTAGAGATTTCAAGTTTTCAACAAATGTGCCCCAACCAAGACAAACTTCTACAGGCAAGGATCTATGTGCACATTTTGCCAAGTTCTTGATGTCGAGACCAATAAGCTGTGTTACCATATTTAGTGAATTTGAAGATTAAAATTCAAAAATCACCAATTTTCATCCTCTGCAGATTAAATCCATTCATATTCATCTATCCTGTTCGTTTTTTCTGGGATATACATCCACTGTTTGCCAGATATGCAGGTGTGTCAATAACAGTGTCAACCTTCTCTAGTGATGAATTCAGCTATGTTGCGGAAGCATAAAAACACAATGGACCCTTTCAAACAAGCCCAAGCCCATGCAAGAATGTATGGCATTCACTGCAAATGCAATCTCAAAAAGCAATTCATGCAAATGGTTCACAGAGCTGTGCAGCAAACAAAAAAATGAAAGGGTCTACCATTCACCTCTCCACAAACAAAAAAAAGAAATGAAAAAATAATGCAAACCCTAAAATTAGAGAGAGATACCACTCACCCCTCTCCTGCTCACTGGTTCAGCTACTACTTGACACTTTCCCAGTCATTTTTTATTTTTTGTTATTTTTTTACTAATTCTTGTGATGATGTTATGTTTCAACATTGCAGTTTTATTACTAGTGTACCTAGATTTCAAGGGTCTGAAGTTTGAACATTACATACCCTCCCTGCCACCTGCATGTACCCTTGCACTCTCACACTTGCATAACCAAGTTTTGGGTGGTCTACATAGGTTCCCATAATCAAACCTTTCATAACCCCAATCCCATGCACCCATAAAACCTTGGCCTAAAGATTTCAAGGTTTCAACAGATATACCCTACCCAACACAAACTTCAATCAACAAAGACCTATGTGCACATATTACCAAGTTCTTGATGCAGACCACTAAGTTGCGTTACCATATTTGGCGAATTTGAAGATGGAAATTCAAAAATCGCCTATTTTCATCCCTATGCTGATTAAATTTGTTCATGCTCATCTATCCTGTTCCTCGTTTCAATAGAAATGTCCACTATTTTGTCAGGTATACGGACATGTCAGTAATGTGTCAACTTCCTCTGGTGATGGATTCAGCTCTGTTCCAGAAGCTCAAAAGCACAATAAATCTTTTGGAACAAGCCCAAGTCCACACACATATACACAACATTCTCCATGAATGTGATCTCAACAAGCAATTCACATGATCTTTGAGATTCTACTTTTCCATGTTAATAACTCTTGCATGTAATCATTTAAGTGTAATTTTTTTTTGGTTTGTGATCTAAGGCAACAAAATGAAAATAATGAGAAATAAGTTTCTTTATTCTTTCCCTGATGCATACATACTGCTCAGAATAATCATTTTGTTTCAGGATTAAAAAGGTGATACTAGAATTTTCCAATCCTGAGCCATGCCTTAAATCATGTCCAATAGTGGCACTGTAAACCAGCTTTTAACATATTCACATGAATAAATATATTTGCCAGTTACCATATGACCTCAACCAAGCTTGCAAAAATAGAACTCAATATGAAGAGCAATAACAAAATAGGATTGTTAATTAAATTCATTTAAAATGTGAAATATTTTAAAAACCAACAAAATACTAGTGGAAGCAGTAATACCCACATAGCAATCCTTCCCTTGCAATCGATAACGTATTTCTCGTAAATCAGCTATACTTCTCCTTACTTGCTCACCTCGGTACTCCACAACCTACAAAAATTAACATCCAGAACATTTACATTCAAGGATAACTGCTAAACAACTTTATGTTCAACAGCTTCTAGTATGTTGTAAAAGATCATGTTCAGATTGCATAGAAATATTCAAGGTATACAGGGTAATACTGAGCAGCTATAAGAAGAAGAAAATCTAGTGTGATACAAAGATCAATGATCAGGAAGGATGATAAGTTTCAAACACTTGTCTGTTTTGAGACTAACATATAGATCAATAAGGCTTCATCAACTTCTTCAAACACAAATAAGCAAACCCTTCAACGTGCAAAAGAGGGAAAAGAAAGACATACCATTTCTCCTTCTCTAATATGCCTGCGAGCAAAGAGACCCCAACCGTGTATTCCAGACTTTCCAAAGCAAACTCTTCTCCTCTCTGTTACCTGTTTTATAAAATCAAAGCATGTTTGCATTTGATGATATAAAAGTACACTATTCAAGCTTGGACCCATGGGAAAATGTAATATCAAATTCCCATTTCAGACAGTAGTAGAGTTTACATTGACATTTACTAGAGTTCCTTCATACCTGCAAATAAGAAAGGCGCTCCTTGAAGGATGAGAACTCTCCTGGGTCTGTTTCTTCCTGCTACCAAAGAAAAGACATAAGAAACATAGCTCATCAAGAACATTTCAATCAGTTTAAGAGCACAGATTAAGCTATAACTGAGAACTCAGTTTCTTGTGAAAGATAGAAGTTACAAACCTTACCTTCAAACCACTTATAGCTTCAATAATATCTGTTGAATGTCGACAATATCCCATTGCTCTTTGGGCTATAGCTGTTGTATTTCTCTGTATTGCAGATCAAATGGATTAGAAAAGTGAAATAAATAGTAACTGGAACTCATGTCTCCAGCTGCCTGTGCCAACCAAAAAAAAAAATTGTAATAGCAAGGACATAGTAGATCAGAAAATCAAATGGATTAGAAAAGTGAAATAAATAGTAACTGAAACTGTTGTATTTCTCTGTATTGCAAATCAAATGGATTAGAAAAGTGAAATAAATAGTAACTGGAACTCATGTCTCCAGCTGCCTGTGCCAACCAAAAAAAAAAATTGTAATAGCAAGGACATAGTAGATCAGAAAACACAAGGCCAATCCAGCTTATCTATTTACGACATTCAACGAATAAATGTTTAAAAAAGACCAGGGGTCTACATAATTAAATCGTGAGACACTTAAATACCCTAAAGCAAAGACTAAAGCATGTCTGCACTGGTAAGAGATCAAGGTCTGGCAATACAAATAAGCCTTGGCAAGGATGGGACACGACTTCGTGGCCATGGCTGCAAGAAGACTTCAATTACCTCTACATTGCTCCTCTATCTTGAAAGCGTCATATTTTAGGGAACACTTGAATGATAATATACAAATTTAAACAGTTATAGCATAAGAAAAGGGTGTATTCTACCGATTATTTTAAGGCAAGATGTAAGACAACCTTTCAGGAGGACGGTTCTCCGACTCTGCTTATAAGGATTGCATATTTTTGAAAAACAATCTGACCACGTTCACTAAAGCTAGAATCAACAGCTTTCAAAGGGACTAGACCTTTAGCCTCACACTCAAATATTATCCATTCTAAAAATACGATAATACTGTCCATATATACCTGCAGCTGTTGTCACTTTCACGTTGTTTAGTGTAAAATGAAATTCATTTGGAGAAACATTTATTCAGTTTATGGTCATATTGTTGCTTAAGAAATGAAAGTAGTTGAATTAGATTTTGAAAAATTCTAATTAGACTGCATTTTAGTAGTCGTAAGGTACTTCTAGTAGTGCCTAAAGCATAATTTACAGTCAAGTAGAAGGTGACCTTTATCCACGTGCTGTAGGTGAGTTGGAGAGGGTAGGGTAATCCTCTAAGGGAGGTCCCTGGTTCGAATCTCCACCCTATCAAACACACATTGGGTACCCAAAATCCAGTTGATTATGTTGGTGCGGTCAGGGCCAGGCGTGACTCCTGGGTGATTTTGATGGTGTAGAACCCCCTGGTCGTGGTTTCTCAAACCAAGGCGACCCCGCAAGGGGTTTTTTGCTAAATTCAAAAAAGAAGAAGGTGACCTTTGATATATTCATCAACATGGGTAGATTTTTTATATGGAAATTATAGAAATATATTTTGACACATTGGTCATAATAACAGTGATTATCCTAATTAAAACATTTTAAACACACCCAAGAAGAATAAGTCAATTTAAATACAAATAAAAAAAATTTCAAGCTTGTCATTCAAGACATGCCAACATGATGTCCATGTATAAATAAAGAGGCATTATGCCCCTCCTTTACATGAATTTTTATATGGAAATTATAGAAATATAGTTTGACACATTGGTCATAATAACAGTGATTATCCTAATTAAAACATTTTAAACACACCCAAGAAGAAAAAGTCAATTTAAATACAAATAAAAAAAAATTCAAGCTTGTCATGCAAGACATGCCAACATGATGTCCAGGTATAAATATAGAGGCAATATGCCCCTCCTTTACACACAGAGTAAGCAAGATAGGCAAATTGTAAATGACGAAGTAAGTCTGATAAGAAACAGCTAGATGTCCAAGTCTCAAAATGGAGAAATCACAAAACAATTTATATTTTGTAAAAGGGGGTGCCAAATGATGACTGGGATGCACACATACATGTATCACTGCAGGTGATAATATTCTCTTGTTCTTTAATGTAAAATAGGATGCATTCCCAACAAAGAATGTGTGTTTTGCGGAGATATTGTTGCTTGAGAGATGAAAGCAGTCAAATTAAATTTTAAAATGTCCAAGTTATACTACATTTTTGTACTTGTAGAGGTGCACTACTAGTACCACATATTTTACAATCAAGTAGAAGGTGGACTCAAACATATCTGTCAATATGACTTAGACTACATCGAAACTGTAGAATGTTCATTTAAAAAAATTGAACTAAAAAAAAAAGCCTGATGTGCAAAACATGTGATGATCCATTTTTCACATAAAGACCACATGATATACAATTATTAATGAAAGAAGCATTATGCCCCTCCATTACACACAAAGTGGGAAAGATAGGAATGTTGTAAATAGCAAAGCAAATGTGATATCCCTCCAAGCCTCCTTTATAGCAAAGTGCCCATATCTCAAAATGGAAAAACAACAAAACCCTTTAGCTTCTGTAAAACTGGGTCCACACTAGGATAGGACTCATCCATACATGCTAAGCAATGTTACCAGATTCAGTAAATTTTATTAAAAATGTCCAAATTTTGGTGATTTTCTACCTTAAACAAAATTCAATGAACATAATGGAAAAAGAAACAGTCAGTGGCAAATAACATTACAACTAAATAAGTAAACCTGAAACTTGTTCTGTATGCCTTATTCATTCCCACATCTAGTTGACTCCCTTCTACATCTTCAAAAACTAAAGCTTGGAACAAATATCCAATCTAAATGGTTAAAACAATCTCAACAACTCCTCATTCTTGTATGAAATGAGCAGTTCTATATCCATAATTATATTTATTTTAGACATTTAATTTTAGTTATTTATTTCACAACTCCTCATTCTTGTATGAAATGAGGAGTTCTTTATCCATAATTATATTTATTTTAGACATTTAATTTTATTTATTTATTTCAATTGGTTATATAGAGTTGAAACAGGCTCCAACCATATCACAACATTTCAGCAAACCACATTTTTGTAGTATTACAACAAACCATACATATTATCACAAGTAACCTTATCATGGAAGTGTCTATTACAATATGGGGATTTGAAGTTGAGTTGCACTCATATGATTGCACCCCATTTTAAATTGCTCCATAATGCCTTAGACACCTTTACATTAATAAAAACTTATTTTTTGAACTTATCACGAATCTTATAGCTGATTTTTTTTCAATGACTATTTTTCTGATTTTAATCCTTGTGAAACTATTTTTCTGACTTAGATTGAAACTAAGTAACCTTCAAAAATAGGTGGTAAAAGGCCCGCTTGAAAATGTATATTGGAACACATGATTTGTATCTGCTAATGGTTCACAGAGGTGTGCAGCAAACAAAAAAAATGAAAGGGTCTACCATTAACCTTTACAAGTTGGGCATGAGTAATTTTGGTTAATATAATTAAACTTTAATATTAAAGTTAATGCCCCCAAGCAATTGAAAATGACCAAAGTAATTTCCAAATATTAAAGCAGCCAATGTATGACAGTTGTGTCTACTGAATGTACATCAAGATCAAACCACAAATCTATCAAAGAAACAAAGATTTAACTTGGTCAGCAAAACTTTATGAAAGGAAAAAACCTAAAATGGGTAAGTGGAACCAAGCACTATGACAGCAGCCCTCTACAGCAGCCCTGAGGGGAGGCCCTGGAATGGTAGCATTTAACGAAAGTAATGCACCATGTCAATAGAAGTTTGTAATCAGTTTTCTGCAGATATCTAAGTAAGGCATATAAGGTCTCGACTCTGCATTAAAGAAACTGTCATGTAAATGTAATAAGATTAGATGGTCTCTTGCACCATAGGCCATATAAAGTCCAAAGTATAAGGTGGTTAACCTCAAACTGCAAAGGCTTCTACCAAGGATGAAACATCTCTAGAAGAGATATGAAAGTTCCCAAGAAGCCATGCAAATATATGAAAAAAGAAACAATATAATTTGTGGGCCTCATAATAAACAGGACATATAAAAATGAAATGATCTCCAAACTAGGGAACATGGAATGTGCTCTAGTGATTTGACTCCAAAGCAGCTATCAAAGTGACACAGAGGGAGCTATCAAAGTGTGCAATTTTGATTTTTGCATCCATGTGAAAAATGAAGAACATGATCATCATTCTCTTCATTTAATTTTGCTGGAAATCATATGCATTTTGTCCAGATTACTAAAATTCTCCGGAGTAAAGTTACATGAAACTTTTTTAGTTATACATTCTTCACAATTTCTCTAGCATGTTGTGTTAGCCATTTAAACTATTGTAAGCTTTCACAAAATGTGATGTGCTTGCTTAGCTAGGTATTACAATATCATATTCTCTTACAAATCTGACAAGTACAATGTGTTTCCTTTGCAGAGTAAACTGTAAGGTTAAATACTTCAAAATAATAAATTATACTAAAATTTGATCCTTTTAGCTATTGATAGGAAAAAGCCCTCCTAAGTAAGCCTTTAAGAAAGAAAATGAACCCTTAGCCAGAAACCCCCCTCCCCCCAAAAATAAAAATAAAAGGAAAAACATAAATATAGCATCCCATTTCTATAAAGTGGACCCCTTTAAACTATGTAAGAAAAGCCCCCTTTAGAGCCTTAGCAGAACAAATAACTTTTCACTTAAGAAAAGTGCTACCCAATTACATTGGAAGAATGTTGTGAACCCTTAGCCAGAAACCCCTCCCCCCCACCAAAAAAAAAAAAAAAAAGGAAAAACATAAATATAGCATCCCATTTCTATAAAGTGGACCCCTTTAGACTATGTAAGAAAAGCCCCCTTTAGAGCCTTAGCAGAGCAAATAACTTTTCACTTAAGAAAAGTGCTACCCAATTACATTGGAAGAATGTTGTCTTTGTTTGACGCAATGGCAATCTAAGACCTTTAAGGATTTAGCATGTCTTTATAGTTTGTGTCACATGGAGAAACTCAAGAAAATTGATCTTAAAGATTCTGAAGGCAAACTTGCCATCACCTTTGATCTGGTATTTTTTTCCTCAAAACAATACATGTTATGTTAATCCAATAAAATCTCATTAATTTGATCTTAATGAATTACCTTGCTACTTACTTAGATCCATCCATTTGTAGCTGCATACTTGTCCTTATTATTGATTTAATTTAGATTTCATAGATCAGATAGTACAAGGATTTCAAAAATACGGTTGTGCCTTTCATATTTTCCATCATATTTAAATTATATATACATAGAATTTGTGGTACTTAAAATGTGTAAAAAACAAAGGTTGAAATAAGAAAAAGAGGAAATAACTCATAATTCATGAAAAGAAACATAAACCATAGCCTCTAAGTTCCATAAGCTCCAAGAGAAAGTTGAATTCACTTAAAACATATGAGGAAAACCTCAAAAATTAACATGCTAGTAACAAAACATATAATTACAGTTTTCAATATTATGAAAGAAATTGATGAGCCACAAAGAATGGCAATTCCATTTCTATGCATTCAATAGTTGCAGATCTTACAAGCACTGTTTAGGAACCAAAAATACAAAACTGTTCAGACACCAGAAATTGAGTTGCTCATGTACCTTGTTGTCACGAATTTCATAAACTTGACATCTGGAAGCTAACGATGGTTCAAGCTGCTGAGTATGATTACCCACATTCTTTGATTCATTAGTGTTATTGCTTGCTGCAATTGAAAAGGCATTTCCAGTTTCCCTCTCATGCAGTTCTTCTTTTGTAGAAATCTTTCCTTCTGGGGTCCTTATAATTAAAACTGTATTTGGATTTGGAGCTCTATAAAATACATCCAACTTTAGTTAAATTAGAACCAGACACAAAAAAGCTTAATCTTTCTTTTGAAAAACATAAAGTTCAAAAAATCATAACTTACTTATGTGATGCGCAATAGGAAATCATTCTAGTCATTTGATCACCATTCTTGTAGAAGCAATGTAGCTGTTTGTCCAAGTCATTGGTTAGATAAAGCCAAGAAATTAAAGGTAATAAACATCCAAGTACCCAATTTATAACACAGTGCCTCAGCATGCTCAGGCTTCCTGATTATGACAAAAATGAGAAGCTCTCTTGAATGAAAAAACAATAGAAAACTTTTATGAAAATAATTGTGTTGCAAAGCACTTCATTTTGAATTTTGCTATCACTCAAATCTAAAAAGAATTGAATCGAAGAGATTTATTAATACCTTGGAGACAAATTTGCCTATCAGAAAAACATTAATAAGAGAAATGCAATTACACTAATTGGTATCTATGAGTAATGCTTGTTAAGTTACTATTTTATTAAAGTTTAGTACATTCAATAAAGGGAAAGATTACCAATGTCTGTGACTTTACAATAGATTGAAAGGTTGGGATAAGGGTATGAAACTAAGAAACATATCTAAACTTAGAAATTAATTTCTCAGCAACAATTATAATGCTATGTTCCATGGCAAGGCATCCTAAATGCTCGGTACCCCTGATTACACATCTCCATCAGGGCAGAGCTTAGGGGCACAGTGGGGATGCCCCCAAGCAGCCCCCTTAAAAGGGGACATTTTGGCAACATTCCCGCTGCATCCCCCTCCCCTTCCCCATCCTTGTGAGGATGTGCAGGCACTCCTCAAGTAGGCCTGAAAGAACATTTTAAAATAAGGTATGAATTAATCAAACCCAAGAAGGCTCCTGCTTGTTTGTTGTGCTGCTTGTTTGTTGTGACAGCCATTTTGTGAACCAAATAATCATGAAGTATGAAGGTTGATAAAAGTTGATTGCTTCTCTCTTTCGTTCAGACCATTTATGAACATTTTTTAACTATTCCAACTTGAATAAGAAATGAATATCTCCCTTAATTAATGGATTAGATGAAATGGTCCTATATTTGAAATTGCCCAAACAGAAAAAGATGCTATCAGAACTCCCAATAACACAAAGAGAATTAATCATGGAAGAGAATTATAACTTTATAGTACCCATGATGGTAATAACACGTGTTCTCAGGGTTTGAAGCTTGATACAACTAATCATGCTATAGAACTTGATAAATCCTCCAATCAAGCTAGTATCAGTATTTTGTTCCTACAAACTTGTGATGTTCTTATTAGAATGGCGAACACACCATCAAGCCAAAGTCTATTGCAGTATATGTATTGTTAAGTGTTTTTTAAATTTATTATTTGCATTTCCTATTTCCATTTTTCCATCCCCCTTTTGTTAGGATTTTGGGGTTCCTTCCAGTTGTCCTCATTTCATATCCCCTTCTTTCCTCATCCTTCCCAAATGGAGGTTGGATAGAACATAGGGATAATATTATACCCTTTAATAGCTTACTATGAACGCAATTGGATCTGTTCATTGTTGAATTTCCCGAGGATTTGGAATACATAAAATATATAAGCAGAATAAGGGCACATCATGGCAAATATATTAAGTAACTAAAGTTGTATCCTCTACACCTTGGTGATTTGCCCAGAAGGATGTACCAGAATAGAACTCCAATAACAAAGAAACTTCACAAGCACTACCATTGAAAACTGAACAAATAGAAGTGCCCATAACATAGTGTCACTGTTACAAATTTCTGCCTATAAAAGTCAAATTACTAGATATGTTTTACACTGAAAGATATCTGACATAATTTGGGCAAATATATACCACATGCCCTTAAACACTTTTAAATTGAGGTTTTGCTTGGTATATTAAATTTCAGTTTTTCAGCATTGGGTTTGGCCAAACCTGGTAACTATGCTAGATCCCTAATTTACACACTAATAATCTTGCCAATGATACCAGGGAAACAGTTATTTACCAAACATTTACAAATTAAGAAAATCAATGCAGGATATGCAAAAACATTAGCCATTATTTACATAGAATAAATTACAACTGAACATATTTACCAAACTCTTAAAGGATTAATAGCACATTGTAATTGAAATAATGGGTTCATGTAAATATTTCTTTTTTATAAAATCGCACGATTCACCAACTAAAAAAATATTTTGTTTCATTAAAATTTTCACTAAAAACATTTATTGAAAAATTCTGACCTGTGCTTCCCTGAAACAAGAGTCCTTATTTTTTTCACAAACATAAGCCAAAATTAATCTACAGGCCATGGAAGCAGAATGCCATAGCAGATTCTATGAAGCATTATTTCTGGCTCTCTCGAGGCTATTGTAACCATGTATACTACTTAAGTTCCTTTGACCAATGCGGTCATCCATGGATATTAATAAAATTTATTTCATTCATTCGGTCATTAATCTATCTTGTTGATTGCAGTCGTAAAGGGAAAACATAGTTTTGAAGTGCAAACATACAAGTAGGTATGCCAAAATGTCCTCAAGCTCCCAATGAAAACAACCTTGTAAATAGAATACAGAGGAGAAAATAATTCTATTTATTACAAAGTTCCTACAGTAGCACCCAACAATGAACTTCTTAAATACAAGACCTCATACAAATTCCACAATAACTCACTTGAACATCACATTAATATAAAAAATATGACATGAGCCACCAAGAGCATGTCTAATGGAAGAATACATTGATATAGACAAGTACGTCATAGCTTGTGATAGGTGTCATTAAGAACAGTATGCCCTGAAGGAAAGTTGGCAGCTTTCACAGTAGTAGACAATAAATGGAAAAGCATATCCATAGATTTACCCCAAGACCCCAAACAAAATAATCAATTCATGTTAATTGTTGATAGATCAACTAAAATGGCTAGATTCCATCCCCTCCAAATAGCACATAAAACTTCAAACCTTGTTTAACAATTATATATTTTCCAAGTTCGGACTGGAAAAATATATTGTAAGTGACAGAGACTCTTAAGTTCACATGAAGCCTGTGGAAAGATATTCTTCTGCAATCACAAACCTAATTAAACATAACAAATGGTGTATAATGAAGAATAGTACGTTGGCTATGAACAATATGGAAATAAAAACACATAAAGGACAAACAAAGGCATGTGCGTAGTAGACAGATGCCCTTTACAATATTAATAAAATAGAAATTATTTATACAATATGAACTTAATATTTAGTTAAGGGGGAAATTAAAGATGTTTTCTGTGTTTTATTTGTTTTTATATGTTTCTTTTTGTATGAGCTCTCTTTTTCTCTTGTATTTTCTCCAAGACAGTCACCCAAAAAAAGGGACAGAAAGGAATGCCTAGAGAAAGTTTGGTTACAGCTTGTTCTGCTGATTGGGTACTCGTATAGCATTCTTGCAAAGGCTATTTGAGCACACATTCAGGATCCCAACTCTCCCCTCCCCCCCAAGGTGTGCATCACCATGCTTAATTCCAGTCATGACAACAAACTAACAAACTCAATGTCTGTAATCTTGAAAAACTAAGAGAAATAAATCATAGATACCTTTATACTAAGGATAATCAGTCCTAAACCATATTCTCTTTTTCAAGTGGAAAAAGTGTCTGTTAACCTACCTCCATGCGATATCCTGCTCTTGATGCACACATGGCATGGTATTGAGTTTGACATTTACAACACTGAATACAAGATCCATGCATCTGATGACAAACCACACACACCTGTAATCCAAACATGGACTTTCATGAGATAATCAATGACAGAAATGATTTCCACATTCTTAGTACACTCCTCAGCAATAATTCCAGAAGCACATAAATTGTGAAGCTCAAAACCCATCCATAAACAATTTCATTGCCCTTCATTGCCAGCAATTCTTATAGTACATACTACAACAATCTAAGAGGCACTTTTCCATTTTATGGTTTTAGGAATTATAACATATACCATAGACCAAAAAACCAATGGCCAAACGACAAACACGTTAGATACTGTGAACATGACCCCAATTGTAAAGCTGCTGACAAAGGCAAATATAAGCTTAAAAACCTTAACCAACATTCTCCCATGTAAAATGAAGTGTTCAACCTGGAGGAATGATTTTGTTCGTATATTTAAGATGCCATCTGCAGGTTCCATGGTTTCATCATTCAGAAATGAAACTTCACGAGCAAACCAAGCACAAGCAACATGCACCCAAAATTGACCAGTAGTGGTTGGCTTCAAAGCACCTCCTGAAAAGAAAACATGCCAAATAGTTTGTCAGCATGCAAAAGAATTGAAAATTGATTAAGTGTATACTTGTGACTACCTCTGACTCAAATTGTAAGCAAAGCCTTTACCTTTGACCGGACAAAGACAGCATTCACGCTTTACATCTGGTGTTTCACATGCTCTACAAACCCAAGAAGCAAAATTTTGCTGTTTTCGCACACCATAACATTCCTGGTGTACTGCTATTTGACACCTAATACAACATGCTTATATCAGTCAATTTCTTGTCAAAGAAAGCAATATTTTCCTTGAAACAATTAGCTTATAAGAGAATATATTGAAATATAAGTTAATTTTAAGGAAAAGCTCGATTCAAAAATAAGTATGGTGTTCCTCTTGACAAACATTATAATATGTCTCGGTCGCAAAATTGAAAATTCAATAGGTGGTTCAAGAATTGGGCCCTACTGGGTCACGTAAATAAAACATATTAAGGTACTGGGCCCAGAAAATGATATTTATTGCTGAATGTTGCAGATAATTGTTCATTTAAGAACATCAATCTAAGAGGAAAAAGATTACAAAGCCATACATTTTTCTACAATAATTTTGCAAGTGGTAGTTTCTAACAAAAGTAGAACATTCAATGGTAAAAAAACTAAAAAAATTATAACTTGAAAAATTACAACTCAGGAAGAAGAAAAACACCATCGAAAAATACCTATTACAAATAATAATTTTGTTGTAATCCCAGTCTTCAACCCAACGACAGACCGCACAACGTTCTGTTGTCCAGTTCACTTTAACAGGCTCATACTGTGCTGCAAAAATGCAATTAAAATTTCACATCCATCCCTGTCAGCAGTAGGGGAGGAAACAAATAGATACAATAACACAAGCAGAACACTGTATATCTTCACAGTATCATTCATAAGTATTAAATGATCTAGCTTAAGTAATTAAACATGTCAACAAAACCTACCTTGCAAGAAAAGAGTCAATTCTTGTTGTCGGAATTTCCCGGGCACACGACCATCAGAATTATAGTATGCAAGACCTGTGGCCCCACCTTCCAACATCTGGTTAATCTGCAAAACACAAAGGGCTTAAGAATAACAGCAATTTGCCATCAATTTCTTCAAAAGCTTTAGCTACTTTGCAAAATTCTTTTAATAAATTAATAGCAAATGTCAAATTGTGAGTAAATAGAGAGAAAATATCATCTAGTTAAATAGTAAATGACAAACAATATTGGACAACATAAGCAAAGAAGAGGACACGATAAAAAACTATGGAAATGTATGTGCCTATAGAGGAAAAAAGAAGAGTGCAAATTAATTACAGTATCAGACAATTGCAAGTGTGAAATGCAGTATAGACATTGAGCTCACACTCCAAGACAGCTAGAGGACCTACAAATGCTTTTATATGAAATTGGCAATTGAAAATAGTTTATAAAATGCATCCAATGGGTAGTAATTTCAGTAAACCCTGAGTTACAATTTTGCAAGGAATTGACAAATGCGAAAAAAGTATTCTTATTAAAGCATTTCATTTAGACTCTTGGATAATAAGACACAAATGAACATGAAAAATAAAAAAATCTATGTATTGATGAAACCGAAGAGCAGGACAATATAGACATCATTGTTTTGTAGAATGTGTGCAGCAGATGATTATGTCAGTCCACCCTCAGTTACAATTTTGCAAGAAATGAACAAAAGTAAAAAGGTCTTCTTGTTAAAGCATTTCCATAGAGAATCTCTGATAGCTTTGCTATTTTGTTGGAAGCAAACTTTGGTAGTTTCAAAAGTTCAACCTTAACTTAATCAGACCAAGTGTTCCTAAAGATGAGAATCACTTATAAAGGACTGGCTGGATGCAGAATTTTTTTTTTTTTTTTTGTTAAGAGAAGAAAATTTCGCTATTATTTATTCCATATGAAGATATCTTCAAAGGAAAACACAGCATTATGATATAGTTCTGAAGGCATGTGCCAAGAAACAGGAACCACCCAAACAGAAAGAAGTATGAAGGTCAATCAATATAATAAGGAAGAAAACATTTACCTTCATCCTCCAATGTTGGGTATGTCATAAGAAACATGTTGTAAGAAAATATAACCAAGGGAAAGGATATAAAGTCAATAGATGCTAAGAATATAAATATTTTTCACAAATTGTTAACAACCCTGCAGTGCAGGAAGCAGCAGCTAACATATACCTATTAACTTTATCATCATCAGACAAGCATTTTAAATTAAAAATATGCAACAAAAGATTAAGGGAGATTGTCTGTTGAAATGTCCAATACTTCACAAATACTATTTTCAAGCCCTATATGGAACCATGCAACAATTTGAGTCATTTGTGTCTTGATGAAAGCATTGTTATATAAACACAATAGCCTATACAAATACAAGCACTAAAATAATTATTTCATTGCACTTTAAGTTGCAAATTTGCTGGAGCTAAAAGATGCAAACTTATATTACAATGCAAATGACTTGTGTGCCATGTCAAACAATTTAGTAGATACAAACCCATGCTATAAGGTGTATATTTGAACCCTTTACTTTAACGCTATCCTTCCATTTTTTCATCCTGGAACCTGTATGTTTTTCCCACACAGAAATGCTCATTCTCTTGCCTTTTCCACATTCCTGACATTCACAAAGAATCCTGGACAAAAATAAGACCAAATGTTACATCTGTAAATAAAATATGTGAAAAGGGTAATCGTCAAGAAAAATAGCTAACATTATAGCACCTAATGAATCAATGGGTATCAGAGGATTGATGTAATGATGCAACTAGGAAATGTTTGCATATGTAACAACTGAGATCTGTTCTGTTTGCCCAGGAAATAAGTTTCAGACTCAAAAGCCAGATGACATGATCCAGCAAGCTAGGTTCAACCTATATGCAGGATAGCATAAACACATCCAAAGCCATAACAAAGAAAGACAACGAGAAACAGAAACTTTCATTTATGCATGGGAAAGGAAAACAAAGGGTTTAAAAATGATCAAAAATTGTAGCAGTCTGTGGTGGCTTGGAAATGCAGGAAAATGATCCAAGTGATGAAAACCAACCACTCCAAAATAAAAAATAAAAAATAAAATAAAATAAGCATTCCACAAAGCAAGACTCAAAGAACCATCAAATAGAGAGCAAACAAATGAATGGTGTATCATAACAATACACCCACCTGATGTCCGATCCAGAGCTTTATCAACAACATCCATATCAGCCTAAAGAGGTTCAAAATGTCTATATAAATACAGCTCTTTATCATCAAACAAGAACACCAAGCTTTCATCAATGATTTTTGAAATTGCCTTGAAAGCAAGGTTTTCAACACCAAATCACAAATGAAGCCTTTCAATGAAGAAAGAAATGTTGTGTACCAAAGACTGATCATAATTCACATACAAATAAAAAAAACAGGGACATGACTATTAGCCATGACCCCTCAATAATTCGAATATAATGTGGAATTATGGAAACATTGGACTCATGTTGAATGTATGTTTTGGCTATTGCCAAAATGGACCCAAACACATGAAAGATCTGTTACATTATTTTATACTCTTGGATTCTACTCTAATGTTTCTTCTGCTATAGAATTTCGTCAATCAATTTTATAAAGTGAAAGTGGACAATACTCACAAATGATGTTTAGGCAAATATTTTCCTTCCTTCCCTGAACATACTACAACAAGATTATCTGGTACAGGAAGTGAATTGGATACTTTACTAGATCTGCACCACAAATGTATACAATAATCTTAGAATAGAAGGGTCCCAATAACTATGCAGATCTAAGCATTGAAAAAGCACCAATCTCTTCTAGCCTTCAAATAAGCAATTCTTATACTTCTGCTTCATCAATGAGCTTTAGAAATACATAGCAAGGCATCAGTTTTTTGATAGAACACTCACTTAATTGTCATTCGCTGCTTATGTGATACTTCCATACCTAATCCTTTCTTGCAATCAGGGCAGAAATACTCAACATCCTTCAGATCCTGCTAAGACGGATAAAAAGATTCAATTGCTAGATGTATAAAGAAATATCAGTTGCTATTCAAGTATTTGTTTTAGGTATTTATATGAATTAAAGTACAAAAATAAAAAGAACGAAGCTCAAAGCATAAGTTCTGTGAAAGAAAGGTAGTTTAGGTGAATTAAAGAGATCACAGTGAACCTTAAGATGATTGTAACTAATTTTATCACATTCAGCATGAATCCAAATTTGGCATTTATCACATTGCACCTGTAAAGAAAGAATTTGTTCAATCAGTCTCAAGGCTTCTTTTTTCAAGCATTTTAAGGAGAAATAATACATTTCTATAGCCAAACATTCAAGTCTCAATTTTATCTCCTGGAAGCTATAAAGAATAGAATACATCACCCAGCTGCCTTTATCTATAGGATGCCACACGTTCTTGCAAATTCCACAGTACTGTTTGAACTTGAACAGCTGCAGATTCATTACAGAAAATGTGAACAATATAAATAACATATATTTCTGAAAAGCTATTGAAACAAAGGGAGGGAAAGAAACAATGGTCCTTTGATGAATACACTAGTGTACCTTAAAGCAGTGTTTACAAAGTGATTGGTTCCGAGTAAAACCATTCTTTTGTTTCAATGTTATTTTTGAAGGAAGCTTTCCCCCACAGCTACTGCACTCTCTTTTGTGATCATTGCCAAGCTGTATAGACTACAAATCAGTTCAACTGGATATATTTCATGATATTATTCAATTCTGTCAAAGAGATGATATAACCCAATCTCTCAAGGGCTAATAAGAGAATCACTAAACAACTAGATTAATAGCAAGATCTCCAGTTATTTACCAACGGAGAAACAAAGATGACAGTAATTTTTCATGGTTGTCAGAATAAATAGAAAAAAAACAAAGGCTTTTAAAAAAGAAGTTATAAACTGAAAGGGTAAAACATGCCAACCAATTTATTTGAGCAAATTCAAAATAATGGCTCGGTTAAGACACTGCTTAAAGATTTTTAGAAAAATAGTCAAGACTATAGCACAACAATTTGTATTCCATATGCAAAAGGAAACAAATGTGAAGAAATACCCAAAGCAAATCTAACATTACAAATTACAATCCATATGTACTCAAATAGAGATCGCACAAAGTAAATATACTACCAAGGAATTATACAATGCAATGTCTACAACACTGGAACACAGCAATGTATGATGAACAATACAACAATCAACGATACTCACAATGGAAGCAAGGGATGTATATATACGGCTAAGTGAGTGGAAAGTAGTTGTGAAACGTTCTAACTACTCGCTTGTACCCATATACATGAGCAAACATTAAATCCCCCACTTTATATATAAAGTAATGTCACACATCCCCATGCAATATTCTACATAACCTAATGATTAAATATCAACTATAGACTATGTACATCAAAATGCTCTTATATGTATTGTGGACATGCACATACGACTGGGTGAGTGGAAAGTAGTTGCGTAACGTTCTAACGACTCGCTTGTACCCATATACATGAACAAATATTAAATTCCCCACTTTATATATAACATAATGTCACACATCCCTATGCGACATTCTACACAACCTAATAGGCTAAATATCAACTATAGACTATGTACATCAAAATGCTCGTACGTATTGTGGACATGCACTCATCAACTTACTGCTTTGGTGGTGCTTGAGCTGGTGCCACATAATAACTACCGCCTACAAAGACCACAGTGGCCATGTTCATAGAAAACATAAAACAAGAGGCTAAGAAAACATGATACATGTCGAAGTAAAATTTTTCAGGGGAAAAAACAGCATATGGAATTTTTCTTAATACATACTTGCATTTATGCCCAGCCAAAAGTTTATGATTTGATAGAAAATGGGTATTTACAAAATTAATAATAATCAAGGGTCTGGCATCCAAAAGATGATTGTTTAATTTGTTATCCCAAAAAAGATGGAGATTTTTTCTTGCAACTATAGTTAAAATACAACAATGTATGGAAAAACCTTGTTAAAAATATTTTAAACATTTAAGGGTTGAACCTCAGTACTTCTTCGATCTCCAAGCAGACAAGACAAGAGTAAAACATACATGCTAGATGCTACTCAAGTCCAACAGTGTCTCGTATATGATTCTCTAGCCAGTTGTAGGGGAAAATTACTAGCCATAGAAACTGCCATGGGTGAACTAGGACCCTACACTACTGTTAAAGCAAAGGGACTGTAGTAAAACTGATTTAGGTCATAGCCGGTCTGCACCACATTCCAACATATGCATGTTATGCTTCCAGTTTTCAGCTTAAGTTTAGGAATACTACCCTGAATCCTCACTTAAAATTTTGCACATTTGAGCTTGAAGCATAAAATCTGAGGGAAAGGAATAAATATGAGGAGAAAATAAAGAGAAGCCATCTTAGCCTAGTAATAAAACCTATGATGATAACATAGAGGATGCCCCCTTTTGGAGATTCCAAATGAGGAAGAAGGCATTAAGAAAATCAGAAGTGAGCTTTATATGCTCCTTTCAACACAAAAGAAAGGGATTGAAAGATATCCTCAAAAGCTATAACAACCTGTTCAATGCTCATTTAAAGCACAAACTTGGAAACATACAATGTTGTTATGAATAACACTTTCAGGCATTGCACCTGTGGAACCCCAGAAAGAAGAAAGAAATATTATTAATGTCCAGTGGTTATCAAAAAATGTCAATGAGACTCAAATATTACATGTAGTTGCAATATTCTGGGCAGAGCCAGAAATAGTGCTCCAAAGAATACAGAGAAAGCAAAGAATACAAACTTCGACCCAAAATAGATGGAACATGTTTCTGTGTAGATTAGAATGTGTGGAACATATGCGTCTCACGTGGTGTATATATTCATATATACACAAGGACTTAATGCACTAGTTATCAACACATTGGTGAGCTACTCGAAGGTGGAATACAACTTTTATAGCTTGTTGGCCTGCATCAGCAAGTCCCTCTTGCAGAAGGTTCGGTGTCTACACCCTAACAGAAGCTAGGAGGTTCATCCCCAATATTTAGCAGTACTCTTGTTCCAGTTTTCATTTCTCCTCTGTGTCTGCTGCAATCAACAATTTTAGGGGGTTAAGACCTGTGAGAAAAGCTTTGCTTTCTCCTCGCATGTGAGTTTTTGGCTTGTTTGCCTTTTCTAGCATGAGAATTAAGTTGGTTCTATGGCAGTTTCACACATGGTTTGTTGCATACTTTTGCATTAGAAGCCCTATATGACAAAGTCCAGATGATCCTATTCTGGCATTTGTTGATTGGAAAAAAAAGTAACTCTATAGCTGGCAGTTGACTTTATCATGTCTCTGGCAAAGATCTCTTTCTGTAACAGTTCCATGTTGCATGATGCATGGTTGGCATAAACTGCAGATAGCAACACAGTTGAGTTGCTACCCACAGGGCAAGCCATGGATATTATGCAGATATAGTGTTTGTAAGTGGTTAAAACCTTGATGCAAAAATTGTGGTGGAAATAATAAAACAAATATATGGTACATCAAAAGCAGTGTTGAAAAAACTTTAAAAAATCACAATTATCATGTATATCATGATTTTTTCCAAACGAAGTGCTAAACTCAAGAACCATTTTAATATTCTAATTTTAACTTTTTCATGACTATCATGCACATAGTTGAGAAAAACACCAAAAAATCGTGATTCAAGCCAATTTTTCCCAATTTAAGGCCTTGCCGATTTAATCGGCAGCTAGAATTTGCTTTTTCTAAAAATTGGCTATTTTTGCCGATTTTTTGCAAAAGATCGAGAATCGCAATTTTTTCAAAAAAATGTGATTCCAGTGACAAAAAATCGCCCTAACCACGTGTATAGGAAATGGCATAAATTGTTCTTTTTTTCATTTTGCCTCATTTTTACCTGTTCCACACTAGAGAGAGGGGTCTATCTACCTGCTACCACACCAAACAAAACAAGCCAATGCATCCTAACAGTTGATTTTTTGCAGTTCGAAGGAATCCGACAGCCACTAACAACCGCCCAAAGGATTCATCTGAGGTAAGAAAAACTTTTGAAAGCTACTTCTTTTTTCTCATTTTCTATTTCAAGCATGTTTTTTTTTTTTTTTTTAATTAAAACCAAATGCAAAAGCCACCCAACTGTTGCATTTGAGCTAGAAATTTCAATAAATAGGTCAAAGTTTCAGCTGTTTTTCTTTTCCTCTTTCAATGGTCTTTTTTTGTCCTCCTTCAAGTAAATGCTTCACAAGTATTGTTGCCTAATAACTATGTATGCAAGCCCATATTTTTAGCTGTCAATGTTTAAACTTCAAACTAGGTTTTAGGGTTTTTTTTTTTTGAAGTAATTGTTTGTTGTTACTTGTTTCCATGTGCAGCCACAAGAAAATGTTGAAAAGAGATCCAACATAGAATTATGAAAAGGAAGGGGAAAAGAAAGGGGAGGTTTATTGCAATTTTTGTGGGTCTCTCATTCATAGAGGCATATACAGCCTCAAATTCCATTTGGCAAAGCAATCAGGACAAAATGTCAAGTTATGCCCAAATGTGCCAATGGAAGTTATGAGAGAATGCAATGCCATCCCCTCTAACAAAGAGGAGAAAAAAGAGCTCAAACAAAGACAAAGTGAGGCCATGTCAACCCCCCCTTCTCAACCTCATACAAACTGTCCCGGCAATATACCTTTAGCCAAATTTATGAGAGTTCGAGTCCATCAATTGGACACCCAAGGAGTGGGACAGATGAATCCTATTTTGCAGAACGTTTCACGCTTGAGGGTATGGCCACGTGGAACCAAGAGAGGCAAAGGGCAACGAGGAAGGCCATTTCCAGTTTTTGGTATTTTTTTGACCTTCCTCTCAATGTGGCAAGGTTTCCATACTAGCAACACATGTTTGATGCCATCACAAGTTGTGACACAAGATTTAAGCTCCAAACTTATGATGACCTTAGAGGCCCTCTCCTTCGTGAATGGATGGACAACATTCAAGATATGCTTGAAGACCAGCATAGGGTGTGGAGGAAGAAGGGTTGCAGTATCATGTCTGATGGGTGGACCGATGGGAGGGGAAGAACCTTAATTAATTTTTTGGTTGCTTCTATAGGAGGAATTGTATTCCTCAAGTCAGTAGATGCATTAGCACAAGTTAAAAGTGTCGAAATGATTGCAGGGTTGTTGGGGGAGGTTGTGTAGGAGGTCAAGGAAGAGAGATTCCCCACCATTTTTTGGACCCCATGTGCAGCCCACTATCTCGATTTGCTCCTCGAAGACATTGGGAAATTACCTTGGGTGTCAAAGGTTGTACAAAAGTCCAAGGCTATCACAAAATTCATCTACAACCATGCATGGGTCCTCAACCTCATGAGGCAATTTATTGGTGGGAGGGAGCTAGTGCGGGCTAGCGTTATACGCTTTGCCATAAACTTTGTGACATTGCAGAGCCTCTATGATGCAAGAGGGTCATTGAAGCAAATGTTTGTGAGCAATGGTTGGTAAATACCAACTCTCCAATGAGGGACGAAAGGTATATGATTGTTTGTTTGAGAAGCCCTTATGGATAGCCATTAATGAGGCCATCAAGGTACAAGACTACGTTTTTTATTTTATTATTTTATTTTTAATTTAAATTATTTTTCCATTTGCAAATCTTGTATTGTAATTTGTAAATTTTTTTTATTGCAAAATAATTTTATTTTAATCACTTTTCCTTTTTTTTCAGGTGTCAGAGTGTTTGGTGAGGGTTCTCTATCTTGTTGATGGAGAACAATATGCAATGGCATATGTATATGCAGCTATGGCAACGTTATCGGGTACACCCGACAGAACCCGCACCCACACCTGCCCCGAGTATGCATGTGCAAGGACAGGTTTGGCCTAGCCAAATTTAGGGCGAGGCCTGGAAAGCATCGATTTTGTTTTACATAAAGTATGCATTCTTTCGTTATAGATGGCATTACATGCCAGCATATGCCTCCGCATCTCCTTCCCAATGAAGACCACAATTTGATGGGAGAGTTCCTCCTCCTGCTGCTTCTCCCCCATAAACAAATTAAGCCCATCGCCACAACAAAAAGCAGCGTCAATATTCCAGAAATCTTCAATAGACCAAACCCAATGATCCGTTCCTCCAAGAATAAGGGGCCATATGCTAGAACTTCCCAAGCAGACTGACTTACGTTTCCAAATAAATATAAGTTGATTTGACATAAATAAATTATAATATTAAATTTAAGTAACAAACAGAGATGTATATATCTAACTTTTAATTAAATTTTTATAATTATTTATTAGTTAATTAAGAAAAAGTTTGAAAAATAAATTAGACATCAAAGCAAAAAACAATTACAATAAATTATATAGTTTCTATAAGTTAGAGGTAAGTAATTTAAATACCTAAATGTCTATAATTAGTCAATGCTAGTATTGTAATTGTTTTTTCAATGTGAATGGATTGTGTTAAAGACAAGAAAAAAAATTAATTAAATAAAAAATATTTTAAATTAGATTAAAAATTTAATATATTTTAAATTTTTTAATTTTTTTTTTTTTTTATATTGATAAAAAAGGGGGTTGAAGGGCCCCAACCCTTTACATAGAGCTCGAAAGATGTACAGGGAAAAAACAAGAGAAGATCATACAAATGCAAGATAGCCCTATCTTAGTAAAACAAACAAATATGGGCTAAACCTGCTGATGGAGAAGCTGAAATAATATTCCTCCCACTATCCTTCTATTTGAAGTGGCTTATTTTAATATTAAAGCTACTATCAAATAAAAAATTCATATATATATATATTATTGTGTATGATTTATTCAAGCATATTGTGTATGATTTATTTAATTTTTAAAATGTTTTATTTTTTCCAGAATATATATATATATATATAATTAAAAAATAGCCGCACCCGAAACTGGCAAACCCTGTTATTTTGGGAGGGGATGCACCCGCGCACCCAACAACCTTGGGCTATGGATAGGGCAAAAGAGACAATTGCCTCATTTTATGGACATTCCCACACCAAATATGGTCCCATTTGGGATATCATTGACAAACAATGGACATCTAAGCTCCATAGCCCTCTTCATGCAGTGGGGTACTACCTCAACCCCAATTTTTTTTATTCCGATACATTTGATGCTGACTATGAGGTGATGGCGGGCCTTCAAAAATGCATTGACCACATGTACCCTGACGATGAAATGCGCAATAAGATACAGTCTGAGATGCAGTCTTATAAGGAATGTCAAGGTGTCCTTTTCTCATCCTCACAATGCATTCGATCAACGTCAACTACGAGGTAGGTAACCCTCATCGAATTATTATTTATTTTACCTTTTGATTTTGTTTTAAAAAATAATCTCAATTTACGATTTTACATATGAATTATTAAATTTCATTTTTCTTGGTTGTTTCTAGATTTATTGCCGAAACTAGTGTGTGGCACATAGCATCCTTTAGAGTCAAAAAGGCATATTCTACATCACAATTCTAAGCGAACGTGTCCTTACAGAGCATAGTTGTCAAGGGGGCTGCAATCTTACCATAATCCTTGACAAATTTATGGTAGTACCCTGTGATTCCAAGGAATCCTTGGAGGCTCTTCAAGGTTTTGGGTTTGGACCATCCCTTCATGGCCTCAATATTTGAGGGGTCTACGCACACACCATCTTTGGCCACAATGTGCCCAAATATTCTACCTTTGTTACCCCAAAGGTGCACTTAGATTGCTTGACATACAACTGATTTTGCTACAAAAGTTCCAATACCTTGTCAACATGTTGAAGGTGCTCTTCCCATGTCCTATTGTACACTAGAATATCATCAAAAAAGACCAATGCAAACTTTCGTAGATATGGCTTGAGAACCCTGTTCATTAGACCTTGGAAAGTTGATGGTGCATTGGTGAGACCAAAAGGCATAACCAAGAACTCATAGTGCCCCTCAATTGTCCTCAAAGTCGTTTTTGGCTATGTCCTCCTCCTGGACACAAATCTGATGATACCCTAACCTTAGGTCCAATTTGGTGAAATATTGAGCACCATGCAGCTCATCCAACAAGTCATCAATCATTGGAATTGGGAACTTATCCTTGATGGTGATATTGTTGAGTTCTCGAAAGTCCACACACATTCTCCATGATCCATCCTTTTTCCATACCAATAGGACGAGAGCTGAAAAAGGGCTTGCGCTCGGGCAAATTAGTCCTACGTCCAACAATTCCTTCACCATCTTCTCAATCTCATTCTTTTGATGATAGGGGTACCTGTATGGTCATATGTTTGGGGGTCAACTCCCTGGTACCAAGTTGATTCTATGGTCCTCTAGTCGACTAGGAGGTAGTTGTTTAGGCTCATTGAAAACCTTTTGATTCTTGGTTAGAATGGCCAACAAGTCTTAAGGCACCTTTTCATCTTGTATAGCACACAATTGCATCTAGCAAAATCTACCAACTACTACCCTGTGATCCTTCTTAATCAACCGTTGCATTTGATGGGACGTGATGACCTTGGGTTTTCCCTCATTTATACCTTGTATGGTGTGTGTTCTATTGTTGACCGTGAACTACATCCAAAGCTTCGAGAAATCCCACAACACCGGCCCCAAAGTTCTCAGCCAAGGGCAGCCCAACACAATATCCATGCCTCCCAATGGAACTGCATAGAGATCAGTTTGAAACTAGTAGTCACCTATGGATAAGCGAGCATTTCGACACCACCCATTACAAGTCATGATATCCCCATTAGCAATTTTGACATTGATTTGATCATGACCATAGATGAAACAATCCACTCTTTTGGCTACATTGGGGTCAATAAAGTTATCTATGCTACCAAAGTCCAATAGTATTAAGACCTTGTGCCCTTTGAGAAATCTTTGGACTGTCATGCATTGGGATGTCGATATTCCTACCATAGCATTCAAAGAAAGTGTAGGAATTTTTTCTATTGGTGTGTCGGGTGGGAGTTCTTCCTCCACTAATTCCAATTGCTCTTCTATTGAGTCCACAAATTCATCCCCTATGTCTGTAGAAGAAGACAAAGTACTGCCCATATCTAGAAGGAAGAGACTTTGTGTTTTACATTTGTGTCCCATGGCCCATTTTTCATCACAATTATAACAGAGTCCCTTGGCTCGATGGTTGGCCATCTTCGTCGGTGTTAGCCTCTTGACTATTGGAGCCTTTGGAGCATTATTGTGTGTGGGTGTAGAAGTTCTATTCTAGAATGTTGGGGGTCTGGAGGCTCTCCGTTGGGCATTCCATTTGCTTTCTACAAGTTTAGCTAGCCTCGTGGCAGTCATGTATGTGGTCGGCTTGAGCATTTGGACCTCAGTTCTGATTTCTTCTTTAAGGCCATTGATGAAACAACTCTTGAAGAAGACATCTGGAAGACCTTCGGTTCTATTGGCTAGCTTCTCAAAAGCCATAATATATTTGGGTATGGTACTTGTTTGTTGGAGCTTGGTGAGGGCTCCAGTAAAATCTTCAAACTCTAATGGGCCAAATCGACCAAGGAGTTCACTCTTGAATTGTGTCCACCCAATGTTTGGGACTTGTTTCCGCAACCATTGATACCAATGGAGTGCTTCAAGGTCAAAATGAAAGGCGGCCACAAAAATCCATTGATTGAGGGGTGTTTCATGCAGTTCATACCATTGCTCGGCTTTAATTAACCAACTTTGTGGATCGGTCCCATCAAACCTTGGAAAATCTATTTTAGGAAGTCTAGGAGTCATGCCTCTATTGTTCCCTGACTGCTAATAGTTTTCCTCAGTAAAGGCCCTAGAGAAATTTGTCCTATCAAGAGCTTTCCCTCTCTAAGCTTTTGGGCTATTTTTAGCATACCCATCAAAATTTGGATTTTTAAGCTTAAGCACTTCAATGTCCTAACTCATTGTGTCCTGCGCATGCTTGAAGTTTGCTATCAGGATGGTGAGAGAAGATAGTTGACCCTGGAGTTCAGTTATGGCATCCAATTTGGCGAGTTGTTCCTCCATCTTATGCATTCTGGCCTCCATTGCTTGAGTTTGGGTCTCTAGTGGCATTTACTAAAAATAGAATTGTTGTTTTAGCAATTACTATTTTTAGTAAGGGTCCCAAAAAAGTGTATGGGTGTTATATACCAAAACAATCAGCTCGAAAAGACGATCAAAATGGGCTATACCACAAAATGACGATTTTAGGGTCCCGAAAAAAAGTGTATGGATGCTATATACCAAAACGATTAGCTTGACGAGACAATCACAATGGACTATTACCCAATGTGACATTTTTCAACAGCCCAAACTTTTTTTTAACTATCCCAAGCAAAAATGAGCTCTTTAGCATTCTGTACTCTGTAACTGAGCTTTTTTGCCCTTTATACTCTGTTTTTTGTCTTGCTAATGATAAGGCCAGAGCAAGTATGAAACTACCACAAGTCAAAAATCAAGAGAGGTCATCTAGGCTAAGGTGTGTGTACTTCCCATAGCCCTCTAATATACTGCAACAACAATCAATAATGCTCGAATCAATATTTCAAGCCACTACCCAAGGACGATTTATACTATATCCTTGGGCGCACTACCCACCTCTCTGATCAGTACAGGAGGGTAATCTTCCCGAGTGTTGTGCTCAATGCACTATGGATAATTACACGGTTGAATGGCTTCCTATATCTGAAGGTTTGGCTCAGGGTTCCTAAAAAGGGTCTCCCAATATATGCAAGGTACGTGGGAGCTCAAATCCGTATACGAGTATTGTCTGAGGCCTGGGTATTGGAGTTTGATCATCCCTCACTTCACTAGACGCTTTATGGGCAATCTAGCTTAGCCAAAAATGATAGCTCCTCCGTGATATTTTAAAATGATCAACACCATTTCTAACCTATAGACCTAGGCTTAAAGAAAAAAATTGCTCACAACAAAAGCTTACCATGCCCTGGAAAGGGCTCTAATACCACTTGCAATGAACCTCTTCTTCTCATGCAAATATTTTACCTCAAAATTCTTAGTTTTGAGTTGTACTAAGATAAGAAATTCAGTGCCAAAGATAATTCTAACTACGATTACAAGGATTATTGACAAAAGCAACACTAATATCGCATATCCAATAGCAAAAGCATTAAATAAATGAAACATGGAAACTCAATATTAAGCAAATGCATAAATTTGGGACAAGAAATATTACTATTGTTGGCCTCTTCGAGGGGGCAACCTCCTTAACAAAATATTCTAAATCTTCTCTAGTCCCATGAGGGTTACATTCTTCCCTTTTTATAATATTTACAAGCATATTTCCTGACTATTCTATGACAATATTCCTGACTACATATTCTATGACAGTTATATACATGATTCCAAAGCAATTACATACATGATTCTATGACACACCTTCCTACCTATTTCTAACTTAACATGTGGCCCACTTTACATACTCCATATGGTGCAATATCATATGCCAATATGAGTTACATTTAAGGGGTATGTAACATTTAGTTTCTAACATTGGTATCAGAGCCATCCCGTATAGGACAATGGTCAACTAGGACGTTGGCCATGCTGCTAGGGACCGTGTAGAAACTTAAGAGGACTGGAAGATCGAACTAGGAGAGGGGTTTGGTTGAAAGTAGTAGTGTCAAAAACGACAATGTAGATGAAGAATGCCTAAGAGCAAGAAAATGTTGTTGGAGCTCGATTCCTTCAACCCCTCAAAGCCCGGCAACAAGGGCATCAAAAATGTCCAACCACCCAGCCCATTTTTTATGGGGAAGGGCCCTTTGTATGGTGCTTCCACCAAGGATGAGGTCTTCAATGAGCGCCTCGCTAGAGAGGAAATCAATGAGATGGTGGAGATCGTCATCACATGCAGCTAGCGAAAAATGGTTGAGGATGTGTCCCCTGTGTCGGAGGGCATGCACAAAACCCACGCAAATTTCACCTCGATGAACTCAAACCTGCAACGACGAGCACTCCTACTGCTACGCTGCTCGAACAATATAAAAAAAGGGGACATTAAGATCCACGTGGAAGATGGACAACATGGATGCAGCTTTGAAGTGTGCGACTATTACTGAAGAAATCCCTGTAGAGCTTTGCAAAAAAATGCCCGACGATTGGTCTTCCGACAAGAAGGCGTCGACGACGTATTTAGTTGACGACCAACGACCAACGACCAACGACCAACGACCAACGAGCAAGGCGAGTGCACCTCTGTTGCGCCTTTAATGTCAACGTGGCTATCAAGTTTCCCTTCATCAGCACCAACCTGGTTTTGGAGTGCTATGGGCCTCTCTAGGAATGTTTGAGTCATGGCCTTCCTAGAGAAGCTCCTAACAAATGATGGCTTCAAGCAAGTTAGACACAGGTTCAAAAATTCCTTCAAATTTGAGGTATGTTGTCACATGAATCCCATCAAGCAGACTAGATCCATGTCGAAGTCTGACGAGGTTAGAAAACAAGAAAGACAGTGTTCTAGAGCCCCACAAAGGGCAACAACGAAGTAATCGTCCCATCAAATTCGAGTGACGAGACTATCATTTTCTAGAAAACTCATATGTGTTTATATAATGAATGGAGAAGAGAAGCAAAAATAGGAAACTCTAAAGGAGGGCCGAATAGACACAACCACGGCCAAAGTTTCCACGGCTCACTCAGCAAGTGGTTCTATGGGGAAGCAGCAACTACAAATAAGGTGGACTTGATGAGAAAGTTGAAGACACACCCGAAGCTCCTCAACCACGAGAAACCCATGGGCGAGTGGATCCCATGGCTGAATTTGGAGGCAAAAAAGTGCCTTGCCCACTAAAATAGATGCGGCACTCACCCTATACACCAAAGAGGGCCAAAAACCCATTTTCTGCAGCGATTCCTTTTCCTTTGGCTGACATTACTCCCAATTTAGCATTTACTCCGAAGGACAAAATCAAGGACCTAGGTTTAGAACTATATCCAAAAGAAATCTACATGATTGGTAGAGAGAGAAAGTAATGATGGCTGCATCGACGATGGTACTGGACCCAAAATCCATGACGAACGCGCCTCTGACCCAATCGGTGAAAATGGAGATCTAGAGCGTGTGCCTGAGACTACACTAGCCTAACATGGAAGAGGAGCATGCTTGTGGCATCACCAAACCAATCTGCCATAAACACATCCATTCTTGTATACACATTTTGAAATTGGACATTATATCTGACACCTTGGTATATTAATAAATTGAAAAAAAAAAAAGGAAAAGAGACGATCAAATCTCCAACAATGCAGATCTGTTGGAGGATCATAGGCTGAATATGACACTGGACAGAACAAAGACCACTCGTACTCCTAAGATGGCCAAATTTGAGGCTAAGGAAGGTAGGGAAGGAAAACAACGTGAGAAAGTTGGGACGGATTTTCCAGTGCTAAAGAGAAATTCGATAAATTTGTAGCTCCTGCTTATAATTCAGTGGTGGCGGCCTATGAAGAAGCACAACTGGCGAATACCATCAGTTTTAGCAGTAGCAATAATGGTAATAGCCCTCGAGTTGTTACGAAAGTGCCAGAAATAGAGCAAGAGCCAAGACCAAGAGCTAAAGCCTAGAGCTAGAGCTAGAACCAAGTGCCAGAGCCAAGTGCCAAAGGCTAAGCTAGAGCCAAAGCCAAAAGCCAAAAGCCAAGAGCTACCACCAATTTCGTGCAAACAATCAAGTTCCCACAAGATAGGGAACGGCTCCAAGACCTGCTGCCCGCCATGATGAAGTCTATATTTTTTTAGCAATTTTAGCTATAATTGTATTTAAAAAATAATAACAATAATAATGTAATAAGGGGGATATTAGGCACATTATTTGAATGTTAGGTAATTATTATATTATTAACACCTCACAGATCTAAAGTTCAATATACAATAAAAATTAAGGTTTTAGTTTCTCTAAATGTTATAAACTTCAATAACTTTAAAATATTATAATTTACAAAGACCCACAAATATCTTAAGCAATGTTAATACCAAAAAGCACAATAATGTTAACGCATCAACCTTACCCAAACATTTGTTATCTGATTGACAAGGCTTTTAATACATAGTATTTTTTTTAGAGAGAGGTATTTAATATAAAAAAGGGTTTCATAGGATTTGGATTGCACAAATAGTCATTTCTCTCAATAACTTTTAAATGGATTTTCATTAATTTCTCTCACATTTTAATTATCATATCAATTATTAATAATTATAATTTATAGGGACCCACAAAGCACATAAGCACCTAATGTTAATAAAAGAAAGAAGTAAGATGAACTTTCACCAATGCTTGTTGACAATTATAATTATAATTGTTTTTCATTAGTTTATGTTTATAAGTTATATTTTACAATGTAATAAATATTTTTCTTTTAATTGGTTATATGTGGTTGAAATGTGCCCAACCTGTATTATACCTATTTCAATAAACCATATTAAGTGGTACTACAGTAAGCTGTATTACAACAGACCATCTTAAGGCCGAAGTATCCATCTCAATGGATGAACTTGAACTGGGGTTGCGATCATATGTTTGCAACCCATTTGTTTTTATTCTATCATTCCTTGGACTGTAATGTTATGTTATAATGATATGAAGATGTCATTTTATATAAAATACTATGATTTATAATTTATTAAATGGTTCTCTATCACGAAACACCTATCACACGGTATCTTCTCCCCTCTGTGATCGTTTTCCAAGCTTTGCATTTTGCTCCCTTGGCTCTAGACTATACCTTTTTAAATTTCATTTAGACTTTCAGTCAGCTGTTCCTAACCTTTCAGTCTCCTTTCCACTCCTAAACTATACCTTTAAATACTCCAATACTATCTCACTTGGCTATTGATAAACCTTACTGGCTTCCCATATAATAATCAGGAAAGGTTTAGTGAAAATAGTTCCAAGTGCAATTAAAAATGCCTAAGGAAAGATATGGACTCTTACTGATCAAATCTGTTGCTTATGTAACGACACAAGTACATAGAAGTGCAGCAAACTTCTAAAAACTCTCAGGTTATAAAACTTGGAAAATAACTAAAAAGAATCTTCATTAATACCAAAACCTGAAAAGGAAAAAATATCAGTTCACATATTAACTTAAAAGAGGGATTTCATCCGCTATCAAATAGCTGTAAAAAACTCTAAATTGATCCAAAAACACCTTAGAATGCAAGGGGCCAAAGATGCTCTAAAGTATGAACTCAAAGATGGTTAGCATGTGTAAAATTAGAGACAACAGCCTCGCTTTTATAAAGGGTGTGTGTTTTTGCTCCTCTCTAACTATTAAATAAATAAATAAACAAACAAACAAATTTATATATTTGCTGTATATGAAAATATTTTTTTTAAATCAATATATTTGCTTATTTATTTATGGACCCTCTCTAGATACGAATACCGTATTCTCATTCTATTGAGAAACACTCTCGATAAAGATAATTCATAGACGTAAATAAAACATAAATAATAAATAAATAAAACGTAAATCTGCAAAAAAAAAACAATTCTAAAAGCCAACAGTTTTTGGGGAAATAATACTCCGGCCTTTTCAGATTAATTGACTATTTTCAATCGTAAAACTTTTTGGGGTGAAAACTCCAGCTGTTAAAAATTAGCCATCAGAATCTGCTTATAACACACGTCACACATTGGGACCTTAAAGATAATATTTCACGATAAATAAATATTATACCGTTAAAGTGGAACAGGTAAGAGATCATTTACTTAATTTTTGCGTATTTCATTCTTAAAATCAATGACATTCATAAGGGCAATCTTAACCTACAAAAATTATACAAGCTAAGAGCATTCGTTATCTTAGGACAACCTGTTGCCCTTTGCCCGCGTCAGCAACTTGCAGAGAATTTTCATTGTCCATCAGACAGACCTCTACTCCTTCAGCAATGCCACTATTCTGAGGGCAGACCTCCAGATCTGTAAAACCATATTCTGCTAAAAGTGCTTCTTCAGTCGCCATTTTGAACTCACTGGGCTTACTCTTGTTCAACTGTGTTTGACCTTGAAATCTGACACATGCACAGACCTCTGTAAGAACCAATAGGAAAGTAACAGCTTTTCTTTTTTTTGTTCCTCGTCAAACCCGTATGGCTAAACACACATCCTTAGCATAATTACTAGTAGTTGCAATAATATATCATACTAATATTTAAAACAGCAGGAATATATATATATATAAAACACGGACGAACCCTTGCAATCATTAGAGACTGAGAATTTAAGGACAGACTCACCTTTCCAGATATTCCATAAAGGGAAAAATCATCCCTTGCCTCACCCATGCATATTCCTATTGCCATCATAAAACCAAAATCTAGAAAAAAGGTCAACAAAAGAGAAATCACCAAAAATCGTGATTCCATACAACGTGTACAAAAGAATTAAAAAAAAAGAGCATTGGTAAAAAAGTATAATTGGAAATTTACCCGTTCTTTCTCTTTTCCCGAAGAATGGCCAAAGAACATCACACACAGCCGTCCTGGAACACAAACACTAAGCACTTTATCCGGAGCCTCTCTGATGGGATCTATAACTATAGCAGGCCAAGCAGGATCATTCCGCTTGCCAGATTTGGCCCAGACTATATCACCTAAGTCAAACTCTTCTAGTGGGTGCAAGTCTTTTGCGGCAGCCCCAGTTGTTCTTTCCTTCAGCACAACATCCAATTCGGCCGATTCAGGTGTCCTATGCAGAGCCTGTGGAATTGATGTCCTACTGTCATTTTCTGTACCCATATTCCATTTCGTGGTATGATTCTCATTCTCTTTCGTGGTATGATTCTCATTCTCTAAAGTTGGAAATTTTGCTTCATTTTTATACCCATTCTTGCTTTTCTTTAAAACCAAATTTACACCCAATCCCTTTAGCTTGATTGTAGGCCGCTTGGTGGAAACTGTGCCTGTTGAAGCAGAGCTTGTCAAGGATGTTTTTCCTTCCTGAAGGCCTTTCACAGGTTTAGGTTGACCCTGCCCCTTCTTCCATGGTTCAAGAATAGAATCCTTGAAACGGGAAGGAAGCATCTGGGTTCTCCCACGGGTTCCCCTTACAACTGGAGCTCGTAAATCTAACTCTACAGATTGGGTTGCTGTGTAATCACCTTCTGCTGTGCAATTTCCAGCTTTCTTTGACAAGGAAAAAGAGGATATCTCAGTAGCCCATGAGACTTCTGCTGAGCTAAGACCATTGCTATCTGTCTGTCTCTCTTCACTAGTTTTTGCATGCAGATGTGATAAAGTGTCATAAGATGTGTCAGCTCCATTAGACGCAGAAGAGCAGCTCCTACAGAAGTCACCTGTACATTCACTCCGTCTTAACACAGTGCCATGCTTCATCATTACAGGATAAATTGTATTTGCTCCAGGTAAAAGTGAATCTGAAAAGGAATAATTCTCTCTTCTTCTTTTGGACGGAACCACAAAATCTGGATCGTCTGTCTCTTCTTTGCTGCGCTTAGGTGCCTCCATCTCATCTTCCAAACTTAATTCCTCAGAGCCCTCTTCCATTGCTTGCATGTTAGGGCTTGTTTTCCTGTCAATAAACGGATATTGATAATATTTAAATACAAATTATGCATCAATTTGCACCCACAAAATAAGTATTAAATCTTATTAGAATAATAACACAGCCCAGAAATGAATGTGCAGAGGCCCAAGGCAAATATTATGCTCTCACAAAAAAGTGAATTGCTTTTGGCCTGAAACCGATTGTTATGTTTAATCATCCAATATAAGTCTTTAACATCGAACACACTAACTAAAAGAAGCAAATTGGTCTGCAATGATCACCACAAATGTGGCGGACAACTCTGTGACTCCATTCAATAGACCTATACAATGCAGCAGAAAGTGAACAACTGTTTTGTTTGCATCAGACATGAGCTGAATTTTGACATGAGCTGAATTTTGAACATGGAAGGAAAAATAAATTAGGAGAGGAGAAAAAACTTCTCCAGAATTTCGCATGCCTGCTATCTACCCTTTCTGTAGACTGTCGGGCCTAACAGGCTATGCCAAATCCAGCGATATGCCCGGCCCGTGCATTATCTTCGCCCATCAAAAATGATGCAATCGACTTCCACTAAGGAAGGAAGAAACGTTCCCAGTGAACGACACTACGTTAAAACTTAAAATAGAATATACAAAACACAGGTATCATATGCACAAATAACTAACTGAAAAAAATGAAAGAGACCACACAAAAGCATTAAAACCAAATAGGATTTGTATACGCAACAACTACTTTCTTACTTAAAAAAAAAATAATAATAACAGATTAGGGGCGGCTACTGATCTGGAGTGGTAAACCTTGTATAATACTTCATACAGACCGGTTATTGTATAAGCTCTGAATACCATGGGAGAAACGCAGCTTGACTCGTTCGACAGTCATTACTATACAGGCATCGTTTTCTTGATTGTGACTAACGTGTACTAAACGTCATGGGTAAAAGTGCACTTTGACTCACTTATCTAGTGCCTTAAATTGCTAGTTGACAAACTGGTTAATAAGTCAATCAATTAAATATCGAATCTCATACATGCTAGGCAACTCTGTCGTTCCATCTCCAAACAAAAAATTCTCTTTGAAGTGCGAAGGATCGAAAGTAAGCTATCCTATGACGAGAAGAATTTGGGAACAATTTTGGTGTGGCTCCACGGGAGCCATAATCTGGCAAAAGAGACTTCAAGAAACACTCTTACTCAAAGAAATTTAAAGACAGGATCTCAAACCCGGATTCTTTAAAAAACTTGTTTTAAGTTCCAGCATGAAAATACTCAAATTGCACTCTAGTTCAATTCGTTAAGACCATAGATGACAATTATATCAAATTTTCCTTTCAATAAATTAGTACATTCACCAAATAAAAAATAAGCAAGCAAGTAAAACGACAAGGGATGAGAGGCCCAAAAGAGGAAAAATAACATCAGGAACTCCGCCCCCCATGAAAGATAAACTCGGCATAAGACATGACCAGTAACTACTCTTTCATCCTGACGATCGAATTCTGCTAATTTTGAATTATGGTACTACATAAGATAGCAACAACATAAGCCTAAAGTATATACACACCTATTCAAACTAAATTTCATGTCTATACAGTCTATTCATGCCTATTTCAGTAGGATATACAGTAATTTTCATAAAAGTCACTCCACATTTTATCCTTAAATTGCTCTGTGGGAACCCACCCACACAAAAATCCAGATACATTTTACCTTATCGCTCCGAGCCACGTGGACCTCACAGTAGGACTAACGAATTAAAATTCTGTCACGTACCCATGCAACAAACCAAAACCCCATAAAACATGCTCGCGTTCAAAAACAAAATAGCGACAAAACACAGAGGATCATAAGGGTTACCAGATGGAATTGTCTGGGGTTAAACCCCCAGTTTCAGCATCAAACATTTTACCTGCACAAATAAAATATCCCCTTTCTTAATTAAAAAGCAGCCCCACTATCAATTCCTACACAGCCACTAAATAAAACGCCAGTGCAGCTCCTAAAACAAAAATGCCATGGATTCCGACACAGCAATTACACAAAAAAAAACAAAATTTTAAAAAAATCCAGATTACTCTGGGTCAAATACCTCGAAATCTAAACCATTTAGGGTCGCGAAACCCCCGAAATTTTTCGCGGAATGCACCTTTGCTCGACCAAATTCAACGAATAAAATTTCGAACGCCGATTTTTTAATTTTTCCTCCCGAAAATCGCAGATAAAATCGCAAATAAAAAAAACCCGGTTGCCGCTTGGTTGTGGAATTATTTTGTTCTTTCCTTTACTAGTCAATACAGCAGATGTCACAGACTAACCATTTATTTATCAGTGGGGTAACCGGGGTTATTTTACGGCGGTCGCCCAAGACAGAAACAAACTACCGAGCACCGCCCCCTTGCCGTTAAAATGCTCCCTTTACTTCACAGCGATTTCGAGTCGTCGACGCCCACGTCCCGTGCGGAGTCGTCCCCTCCCCCTTTATATTTTTTCCCCGGGAATTGGAGACCAATTATCTAATGTCCTTTCCGCCTGCTGAGTCGGATGACAGGTGGGCCAGTATGGTCCTAGGTGTTGCCCTATGGCTTTATCTTTAAGGGCGTTTTGTCTACGTGGACGACACGTTAGCCATTTATTTTTGGCCAGGACACGAACTCGAAGGTAGCGTTTCTTCGTTTCACGGGCAAGTAGAAGATAGATGATCCTCCCTCCTTACTACCTTGTGGAAAAGATACCTTCCTAAGTTTAGCTACATACCTTCCACTATATATTTCCTTGATCCTTACAAATACCTTAGCCGAATCGATGCCTCAAGTAATACAGAATCGATCTAATGTGTCAGAATGCTCTTTAGATTAGGGAACAACAAGCAAATTGATCTATCTAATGTGTCAGAATGCTCTCAATATAAAAAGAAAAAGATTAGGGAGCAACAAGCAAATTGTATGGTTGTTGAATGACATAGAAAAAAAAAAAAAAATTTGCAATGGTGACAACTACGGTCTGACGGAAGCGACCGCACAGTGGAAGGAATTTATTTGATCTACCACATAATGGCTCTCGTGTAAGACATACCTTTCCTCGTCTTTAAAAGATGTTCTAATGCCTTATGCCTTGGGTAGAACTCATAACTTATTTTGGGCGGATGCCTATATCTTTCGGTTTCAGACCTTTTTAAGAAATAGTGAGCCTGGCGTCTCGCAATGGTTAATACATGTATATAATAAGGCTCCGGATGATATTACCTAAGCAAAAGAGGCACAAAAATGCCTTGTTCGGCCTTATCATCATCAGGAGGACCACTGCTAATAGTGAGGAGCCATTAAAAAGAGCACCATATCTATTTGGAAACGCTTTAGAATAGCGTAGAATCATCTTCGGGCTTCGTTAGTTCTCGAAATTGTTTAATTTTTAAATAGCTTCCTTAATAATTGTTTTTTTCATATGTAACGTTTCGGGTTTTGGGGTTCAATTTTCAAACCGTGGCATGGGTGTGTGATGGCTTTGTGCGAGTGTGTAAGGGTGGGTGTGTGATGGCTTTGTGTTAAATTCTCTATTGATAAGTATAGCTCTCGGTTTGACGAGGGGTCAGAAGGAGACTGTTCAGTCCTGTAAATCAGTAGACTTGATGAGGGTCATGGTTGGAAGGAAAGTCAACCATTCAGGTCGATCATAAAGATTTCTTACAATAACCAAATTAAAAAGTTAATATTACTTTTTCAAATTGATTCAACTATGATGAATTAAAGGTAACTAGGATTGAAATTGATATTATATAATATATTTTGAATAAATTTTGAAATGGAAGAATAGTTCTTTAACGATGAAAATAAATTCTCCTATCATTGCCTGTATTGGCTTGCCGTTGTCGTTCGTTTATGCGACTTTAGCTTCCAACCAGGTATTGTTGATTTTATTTAAAATTTCGAATTAATAAGCGTTTTATAGTGGCATTTTGAGGTCAAAAAAATTGGTTTATAGAATTGATATGGACTTTTAGTCAATTGAGAATTTGATTTGGATTAAATTTGACTTCGTTTTGACTTGGATTCGTTTGGGAATTATGTATGTATCTTTTGGTCAGGTTTGACTGAGATTAAGTTTGACTTGATTTGACTTGGATTCATTTGAGAATTATCTATGTATCCTTTGGTCAGGTTTGACTTGATAAGGTTTTTGATTAGGTTTGTCTTAGTTTGAATTAGATAAAGTTGAGGAACATGAACGCTGAGCTAATGTTATCCTATATTAGGACAATATTTATTTAGATTTATTTGGTTGAGATTTTTGGTGAACTAAGAAGACTTAAATGATATTTTTTTTGGACAAATATTTATTTAGATTTATTCGGTTGAGATTTTTGGTGAACTAAGAAGACTTGAATGATATTTTTTAAATGAAGTCAGTGAAACTCACACGACCAATGCTCAAAACTGGGCATCCCCATCCCAACCATGACCTCTGATAAGGGTGAGAGCTGAGTTTATTATCCCAACCATGACCTCTGATAAGGGTGGGAGCTAAGTTTGTTCATAGGGACCAAACACACAACTATAGGGCCAAACATACAACCATACACACTCATCCCCTCATACTCGCTCACACCACGGTTTTAACCTTGAACCTTCCAAAGAAAAGCCAAAGCCCAAACCATTGCATTGTTACCACGATTGACTTAGATGATATATTCATTAATAATTACAAGACTACCATGTTCACCATATATAGATAGTATAACCAATTAAAAAACTTATTGTAAAAATGAGGTGTTATCTACTCTTTCAAATAAATATTTATTTTAAAGTTTATTTGGTTGAGATTCAAATAAATATTTATTTTTAAGTTTATTTGGATGAGATTCTTCCTTAGCTAAACTAGCTAAATAGTCAAATGAGAATATAAAGACTATAAATATCATAATACTACTATATGGTCACCATATAACATAAGTGGAATCATTTTAGTATTGTATAATTAACTCAATAGCTATTTATTAACACAAGCGTCTTTTTAAGGATTATATTATAAAAAAATTCCTTTGGTGACATAGAGCAAGGTGTGTGATGATAAAACTAGGGGAGGTCTCGATTTAAGAGTTTTTACAAATGTAAACTTAGCTTTTAAGGCAAAAGTTATATGGAGATTGTACAAAGAGAGTGAAAGACAATGGGTAAGAATTTTTTCAAATATGTTGAGCCCAATGTCCCAAGCTTAATATTTATTGCATTCTCTCTACCAAATGGTTTTGCACTATGGAACGGTTTTAAAAAAACAATTGATCTAATGATTAAAGGTTTAAGATGGATGGTGGAAATTGGAGAAAAAATATTTGGATGGATACTTGGTGTGATAAAAAACCACTCAATCTAGATCCAATTTTGAAACCATGGATGAGATTACTTCAAGATAAATACGGTGATAGGGTTTCAAACATTTTGTATAAGGATCAAGAAGGAAGATACAAATGGAAAGAAGATTTTTTTACAAGTATACAAGACATTGATGCTAAGAGGCAATTGAGTAGAAAGATAACAATGGTGACTATTCTAAGGGGAGCCAAGGATAAATTGATTTAGGAGTTGAATAGCTCAGGAGAATACACAACAAGAAGTGGATAAAATATAAAGCACCATCAAAATAGTAATATCGCAAGAATATGGAGAGATATTTGGGATAGCTAAAGCATTCTTAAAGTTAAAATGTTTGTTTGGCTAGTAAGTCATAGAAGCATTTTATTCTATAATAACCTTATGAAAAGAGATTTTCATGGCCCTTCAAACTGTGTTCTTTGTAAAATGGAGGATGAGAGTATAGACCATCTCTTGGGACATTGCTCATGAAGAGCAAAAGGTCTCTATCAACTAAATCTAGAAAAACAATAAATACAAAATCAAAGGAAAAAAGAAGATAACAGATACACACATAACACAAGTATTTCACTTAGGAAACCCTTATGGAAAAAAGCCAACACAATAACATCTCCTTATTGTATAAACTTAACCATCTCCAATACAATAATGTTCATCTCTTATCTCTCTCATCGCAAGTGAAATTAAATAACAACACAAGAACGAATTTTACAATACCATGGCTAAAAAACCATGGGTTCAAATAATTAATCCTAAATAACCCATATGGGTCTAAAAATAGCTTAAGAAACCCTAATACTTCCACCAAGGGTTGCCACCCCCAAAACCCAATAAGGATACATGGAGAGTGTCTAGTACCTTTTAGAGTTAACCCTGATAGAATAACACGGAAAACAATATATTTCCAACATTCTCCCACTTGTTGAATATTTTCCATAGGGTTCAAAAAATATTATTATTAGCGATCAAGGGCAACCATGCCCATAGATCTTCTATACCAAGAAAATGTTTGAGCAGGTACAACCTTTGTTAATGAATCAACAACAATATTCTTTGTATCAACTTTCTCTAGCATTTCCTCTTTTTTAGAGCAACAAATTTACCCCTAGATCTCGATTTCCTTTCTCCTGATTTCTTTTTGCTTTTTTTCTTGAGAATGACCTCTCACAACCAAGGCATCTTTTTTTGTGATAACCCTCAGAAGATTTTCATCTCATTTTTTCAGTTAGTAATGTTCCTACTATATCCTCTACTTTCAATGTAGAAGTAGTATTGGTGATAGCCATAACTAGGTTATCCCACGGATTAGGTAACGAACAAAGTAAAGTAATACACTTTTCCTCTTCATCCATTTTACTTCAATAAAAGTCTAATTGACTTACCACAATGTTAAAAGCATCTAGATGTTTAACCACAGAGTCACCATCATTCATCCAAAGCGAATACAACTTCTTTCGAAGAAAGAGTTTATTTACCAATGACTTTGTTTGATACAAAGTTCCCAACTTATCCCATAACAACTTTATTGTGGTCTCTATAGATACATTCAATAATACCAAATCAAATAAGTACAATCTAATAGAGCTCATTGCCTTCCTATCGATTTTCAACCAATCTTTATCTATCATTGATGTTGATTTTACTCTCAAAACCACAATCCATTGATCTCTATCAACTAATAGATCCTTCATCTTGAGTTTTCATAACTCAAAATTTTATCCATTGAATTTTCAATCTCTACTTGTGTGCTTCTCATCATTTTTCTTCGTCCAAATTCTTTCGCGTACAAATCTTACTCAAAAATTAATTTATCACAAGGTTGAAACCCTTACTCTTTGAACAAAGCTAAAATCTAGCTCTAATACCAAATGAAGAGCAAAAGGCCCCTATAAACTAAATCTAGAAAAAAAATATACAAAATCAAAGGAAAAAGAAGAAGAAGATAACAGATACACACATAACATAGTATTTCACCTAGGAAACCCTTACAAGAAAAATCCAACATTGTAATATCTCCTTATTGTATAAACTTAATCGTCTCCAATACAATAATGTTCATCTCTCATCTCTGATGCAAGTGCAATTAAATAACAACACAAAAACAAATTTTACAATACCAAAAAGACCATGGGTTCAAATAATTAATCCTAAATAACCCATATGGGTCTAAAAATAGCTTAAGAAACCCTAAAACTTCCACCGAGGGTTGTCGCCCCTCGACCCTCACTTTTCAAGGGCTACCACCCTCGAACCTCGACGAGGATACATGGAGAGTGTCCAGTACCTTTTATAGTTAACCCCACCAAAATAACATGAAAAATATTCAACATATTTTCAACAACTCAATTGTTTGGAAACTATGGCAATTGATTCTTAATATGTTTGGTATATACATGGTGATGAATGACATAATTAAGGAATGGTAGAGGACTTTTAAAAGTGATGTTTTATGGACAATTTGCGATATATCAAAAGATACAATACTTTGGACTGTTTGGCTAGAAAGTAATAGAAGAATATTTAAAGGAAAGGAAATCAATTTAGAGATAAAGAAAAGAAATAATTGTTTAGCCATAGAGGAGTCTAAACCGACCCTATCAACTCACCTAATCCCTAATCTAGAAGTAGAGAGCCTTGATAGATGAAGTCAAGTCATTAAATAGAATTATAATGTTGGGGATAGGATAAACAAAAGGAAGGTAAAGAATATAAAGTGGAAACCACCAAATGTGGATTTGGTCAAATTGAATTTTGATGGAGCCTATAAAGAAAATCCAGGACCAACAAGAGGAAAATCAATTATTATAAATAATAGAGAGATTTTGTCTCATTATGCTTTCAATCGTGGATTTAAGACAAATAATGAAGTTGAAGTTTGGGTGACTTTGGAAGGGTTAAAAATATGCAAACAAGTGAAATGGAACAAAGTATGGATGGAAGGTGATTCACTTATAGTAATTAATGCAATTTTAAGGAAAGCAAAGGCTCCATAGAACATACAAGAGATAATTGTGAAAATTCAAAACCTTGCCATAAAGTTTAAAGAAATTGGGTTTAAACATACGTTAAGGGAAGGAATCAAATGTGCAAATAGGCTACCAATAGAGGGGTTTTAATTGAGGATCTTGAATTTAAATTCTCTTTTCCTTGGTTAGAGGAAGTAGTAAGTTTAGTTGAAGCTAACAAGAAAATGTTGATTGTTTGAATCAAATAATGATTAAGATTTACTTTAATGTTTTCTATTGGTAATATCTACTTTATTTTATAATATTGATGCGCTCTCATATATTATTTGTTACAATTTTTGTGGTTGCACTTGTGCTTCAAGAAAGAAACTAGCAATCCAGATATGGTAAAGTGAGCTATGACAGTGCGATGTTTTGAAAATAGTACTCTACTGTGATGCAATGCATAGGTAGTAGAGGTGAAGTTTTGGTATTGTGAAGGTTGTTGTAGGAAAATATCAAGAAGAATTTTGAACTCTAGATTATTTGTATTCACACAGAAAATTGAAAAAGTTATAGAAAATATAAATCTAGAATTCAGACATTTTATGTAAAATGATGTAGGTTTCTAACTATAGCAACTAAATTGAGATGAGAATTGAATTTGTTTGTAAAATTTCATGCTCTAAAGAAGAGATTTATTATTTGTCAAGGGTGGGGGACGTAAGTACAACCCCTTGTTCTCCAACAAAAAGAAACAAACATCTTTTTCTTAGATGGATCTTTTATAATTTCATATAAATTAAAGTGAAAAACTTTATTTATGAAAAAATATTTTCCTTTTGTTTAAAATGAAGTGTTATTTAGTTTTTTTTAATAAATATATGTATAATTTTAACTATTCATTTGTTATTTATAATGTCTTTTTTGTTATAAGCTATATATTATCAATATGCATAGCCTTGGTATTTTTGTTGTTCTCATGAATTATGTTTACTTATAGGCATGTAAACATCATCGGTCCTCTCAAACAGACAAGGATTTAATCCAAAGTTTTATAGAAGAGAAAAATTATGTCTTAAGTGTTCTACTAATACAAGGAAAGAGCGATTTGTTACTTTCTTCTAAATCACTACATATAATAATCAAAGTTGTTGGTATTGATATGAAGTATACGGTAGAGATCTTCCCTAGTTTTTTACGTCCACCATCATAGAGGATCTTCGTAACAAGCCAAATCCTCGTGGTCCAAAGCCTAATTTTCCATAGCATCTATGATCTTATTTCGTTCTTGGGGAGCATGAAGAAACTCTACTATTATGAATCTAGACTGAAGCGCATGTATCTTGTCAATCACCCTTTGTAACTTCTAATCCTAAGAGCCATGTTTCATCAACTAGTCTCATGTAAGAACCTTCTTGTGAAGTAGAAATCAGATAAAGAGTCTCACTTTAGGTCAAATCAAAAGTTGCCAAATCTAGTTGAAGACATCACTAATGGGATTTTCCCAATGGTGAGTGAGGGATGATATCCTAAAGCTACAATATACATACCATTAGAATGTGAGCTCTATCTCACCCCATCTTTATATTTTGACCAAGATAGCTACTGAATTCTAAGAACTTGATGAATAGTCTCCTTGACAACCTTTGTTGCTAAGATTGGCCAGTCCCTTACTAGAATCCAGACTCTATCCCCTGCATTCCTTTCCACACAACTTTTGCAATAGTGTGATATATTTATTCATCCTCGACTATGGAGTTGTTCCATATGGTCTTGTCATTCTGAAAATTGTTGAGGCAATGGAGGTAAATCATCTCAAGCAACTATATAGAAATTTGCTTGATGGTCATTCTCCACTATACAAAATAGTTTTGGTTTGATAATTATTTCCCCTATCCTTACTACCTCAAGAATAGAAGATCGTCATCGAGGAAATTGATATGTAATAAAAGCTTATGAAGCTCGACTTTTTGCATACTTGGCTCTCAGGATCCATGCCCATAACTCATTAGGGGAAATAATTAATTGCCAATATAATTTTACTACCAAGGCTAAGTTGTTTTTAACAACTGATCGAAAGCCCAAACCTCCCTCATTTTTAGAAGATAGTTGATCCCACTTCACTAGAGCCCACTTATGCTCTATTCTCATGAATTATGTTATACTTCATATGTGTATGTACAATGCAAAATCTTGTATAATCTTAATTAAAATGTGGGGTTATTGATTTACTTTTCTACAATGTATATTTTTAGATCAAAATCAAATACATAATTTAAAATTTTCAATTTGTGATACGTTATAGCCTTCTACTTTAGTATAGTCTTAAAGGTCGTAATACCTTTTCAAAGTATTTGAGGTGCTATACTTCAAGAAATTTTGTTTGCATAACATTTTTATTTTTTAGTTCTTATATATATTATTTGATTGATATGAAATAATTATATCAAATTTTATTATATTAATATTGTTATAGTAGTATGGTGTATTTGTCCTTAGAAAGTATGTCTCAATATTTTATAATAATTAGGCTTTACATGTTTATAGTAGCATGGTGTATCTTTTCTTATAGAATATGTGTCAATATTCTACTATAATAATATTTTAGCTAGTTTATATAATAGCTAATTATACCTTTGTTGTAAATTAAATGTTGATAGACAAATATATAGACTTATGGATGTAATTAAATGCCATTTTGTTTCATTTAATAAGTTATTTAAAAATATGTATGGATACAGTGATAGGGTTATATATTTACCTATCAAGGTGGTTTAATTTGCATCGAAAATGTAATTGGCTAGTAGCAAGGAGCATGCAGGAAGAAGTAGTTATTATAAATAAGTTAATCTTGATTTATATTTTTTATCATTTTTAATGTTTGCACTCCCTTTTGTGTTTGTAATGCCCCTTCTTAGGCATGAAAAACTCACATCTAATTTTTTTTGTCAAAAATATATATGTTTAATCATCTAGAGCTGCAGTATATATACTGTTAAAATGTAGTATATACACTATTAAAATGTGAGCCCTATCCCATCATGTATTTGTATTGAACCAAGATAGCGATCAAATTCTAAGAACTTGATAAATAGTCTCCTTAACAGCCTTTGTTGCCAACATTGGCCAATCCTTTACTAGAATTCAAGCTTTATCCTGTGCATTCCTTTTCACATAGTTTCTACAGTAGTGTGATATATTTATCCATCCTCGACTATGGAGTTGTTCCATAAGGTCTTGCCATTCTAAAAAAAATTGATACAATGGAGGAAAACCATCCCAAGCGTCTGTCCAAAAATTTGTTTGATGGTCATTCCCCACTATCCATAATAGTTGTGGTTTGATAATTGTCTCCCCTATCCTTAGTACCTCAATAACCATACATCCCCATCAAAGAAGTTGATATCTAGTAAAAGCTTATGGAGCTCAATTTTATGCATACTTGACTTTCAAGATCTACGCCCATAGCTCATTAGGGAAAATAATTAACCACCAATGTAATTTTGTTGCCAAGGCTAAGTTGTTTTAAACCACTAATCGAAGGCCCAAATCTCCCTCATTTTCTAGAACTTCACTGAATCCCACTTATGCTCTATCTCATGAATTATGTTATACTTCACATATATGTGCACAATGCAAAATCTTATGTAATCTTAATTAGAATGTGAGGTTATTGATGTACTTTTCTACAATGTATATTTTAATGTCAAAATTAAATACATAGTTTAAAATTTTTTATTTGTGATATGCTATAACCTTCTACTTTAATATATTCTTAAAGGTTGCAATACCTTTTCAAAGCATTTGATGTGCTATACTTTGAGAAAACGTGTTTGCAAAACATTTTTATTTGTTAGTTCTTGTATATATTATCTAATTAATATGAAATAATTATATCAAAGTTCTTAATTATTGATATTGTTATAGAAGTATGGTGTATTTGTCCTTAGAAAATATGCTTCAATATTATATAGTAATAAGGTTTTACATGTTAATAATAGTATGGTGTATTTTTTCTCATAGAATATGTGTAAATATTTTACTATATTAATGTTTTAGCTAGTTGATATAACAAATAATTATACATTTTGTTGCAAATTAAATGTTGATAGACAAATAGACAGACTTATCGATGCAATTATATGCCATTTTGTTTCATTTAGTAAGTTATTTCAAAATATGTATGGTCACATATTTACCTATCAAGGTGGTTTAATTTGCACTAAAAACACAATGTGCTATCAACAATGCAAGAAGTAGTAATTATAAAGAGGTTAATCTTGATTTATACTTTTTACCATTTTAATGTTTGGACTCTTTTTTGTTTGTAATGCCCCTTCTTAGGCACCAAAAACTCACATCTAATTTCTTTTTGTAAGTTTTGGCATATTATACATACATATATAGGGAGAGAGATAGAGTGTGTGTATGTGTATGGCAAGAAGGGTTAAATTGCATTTAATACTTTTATCTACGAAGGAGAATATTTATGAATGTGCCATATATATATCTTGGGAGAGAGAAAGAGTGTGTGCCTATGTGTCTGGCAAGAAGGGTTAAGTTGCATTTATAATTTTTATCTATGGATGAGAATATTTAGAAATATGGTGAGAGAGAAAGAGTGTGTCTTGCAATAAGGGCTAAGTTGCATTTAATAATTATTATCTACGAACGAGAATATTTACAAATGTTATATATATATATATATATATATATATATATATATAGGGAGAGAGAAAGAGTGTGTATATGTGTTTGGCAAGAAAAGCTAAGTTGCACTTAATAAGTTTTATCTACAGAGGAGAATATTTACAAATGTGTTCCAGGCAGAACAAGATTCGAGCCTCAAATTGTATGAATATCCACATTCATAATATCCAGATCAAATCAACAGTTATAGCAAGTCTTTTGTAAATTTCTCTTCATGACACTTTTCTTACATGTCCAAAAAACCAAACTCCTTGCACAACTCCAGTAAAAGTAGGGGAGTTAATAAAATGAGGTCAAAGTTCCTTAAGGATAAGGTTCATTCACATGAGGCCAATATTTGTTTATAAAAGGCTTTATTCATTATGTACTCAAGATTTGAACTTGGGCACCAATAATATCTTAACAATTGATATTTGCTCGAGTGAAGTTAAACTTATTGAGAGGAAGCTCATTCAACTAAAGTTGAACATACTTAAGGAAGGCTTCATTTAAACGAAACTATATTTGGCAAGGGGTAGTTCAAAACAAACAAGGTTAATAAAGAGAACTTGTTGGTGATTAACATCAAACTTAAATAATTTAATTTAATATTATTTAAACTATTTTTTTGGTTACTAAAAGTTGATTATGAGCTACCTAAAAACTTGTCAAGTTTAGAATAAGGTGACTTAATGTTATTTATTAAGTAGTTAAATTCTTAAGGTTTACTTTTGAGTTCTACATCCACTTGTAAAGCAAAAAGGTGAACACATGTTAGGCATGAACGCCATCCAAGTTTCGAACTTGGGCACCAAATCACCAAAATTTGATATTTTGTGTAACACAATGCTATTAATAAAATAGCTAAACTCCTAACATTTACTTTCATGTTCCAAACAACTTGTAAAGCAAATGGTTGAACATGTATTAGGTACAAACTCTACCCAAGTTTCGAAATTGGACACCCAAATCTGATGCAACTATAAAAATTGGACACCCAAATCACCAAAATTTGATATTTTGAGTAACACAATGCTATTAATGAAATAGCTAAACTCCTAACATTTACTTTCATGTTCTAAACAACTTGTAAAACAAATGGTTTAACATGTATTAGGTACAAACTATACCCAAGTTTCGAAATTGGACACCCAAATCTGATGCAACTATAAAAATTGTTTTTAAACATTGATATAGATATTGTATGACATAATTCTATTAATAAAAATAACTAAGCTCATAATGTTTATTTTTGGGTTCTATAACCACTTGTAAAGCAAAAGAGTGAACATGTCATTCACAAACACAATTCAAGTTTTGAACTTGGGCACCTAAATCTAACCCAACTACATTAATCATTGTTAAACATTTTTATAGGCCTAAAATATGAGAGTTCAAAATTTGAAGGCTTGAATTTCAAAGATTGAAATCCATGATTTTGAAGTTAGAACTTCAAAGCTCCAAAGATCCAAAGTTTGAGACCCAAAGTTTGGAAATATGAAGTCTCCATAAGACAAAGAGGTACATACACCAACTTGGCTAAGTTTGGCCTTAAGTTTTAACCTAACAATTCATTTATCATAATAACTAATAATTAATCAAAATAATTAATTACCCTCTCATCCATCGCCCTTGCTTCAGGCTTCCCAACCTCCATCCCTGTCCATCCATGGCTTTACTCAAGCCCGCTTCTCTTTAGCTTGACCCTATTGTTGAGGAGATTTTAGGGAGCCAAAATTTGTTACCCTTTTTGAATAAATTTGCTGGCAATGATGCTAAAGTTTATGAAGAAATCATGAACTCTTAGAACAGGGGCCACATCACTGTTAGGGGCCTTGATAACCTGATCGATGTTCGAATGCTAGCCAAGGTTATAGGTTTTCTAATCGACGGTAAAGTCATCAAGCACAACAAGCACACCATGGTGGTGGAGACATATTTTTTATCGATAAAGATAAGGACCTAGTTTTGGTTGATGGAGGAGTTGATATAATTTCCCTACCTATCGCCTAGGATCGTGTTATGATCCCAATTATGCAAAATATAACCATTGACAAAATAGACCTTCCCCTTTTCAACTTCCATTTAGCCTTCTTGAACTACCTCAAGGACATAAAAAATATCAATATCCTCGATTATCTATTTAGGTCCATAGAGTTGTCCATTAACAATGTCAGGATGTAAAAATCCACTCATACCATCCATCAGGACCTGCACCTTATTTTGTACAAGCATGCTCTCGAGTTTTACACCAACAAAGTTGTGGTTACTACCTGCCTTGCTGATGCAGGAGCATCCGGTGGGAAAAGAGCAATCTTGCATCCTCCAATTTTTTTTTAATTTTTTAATTTTTATTTTCTAAGTACTTTGAATTTAGTTTGTTTCCAATCCTTACCCAAGGGGGAAGTTTTGTGAAAAGAAGGGGAAGTTTCGGGGAAGTTGTGAAGCAGGGGCAAAAGTTGGGTTGGGGTCGAAATCGCGACATCGCAAATCGACCTCAAAGCTTCAGCAAAGGCAAAGCCGGTTTCGTCGCGATATCGCGACGTCGCGATATCGCGACATCGATCGCGACGACAGCATAGACAAAGGAGGGCTTCCGTCGCGATATCGCGACGTCGCGATATCGCGACGTGATATCGATTGAGAACAAAGGCGGTGCAGACTTAGAAAGGGGGATGGTTTGGTCGTGATATCGTGACATTATTTGCAAAAAGAAAAGAGTTGACCATTGGGTCGCGATATCGCGACATGTCGCGATATCGCGGCATTATTTGCCAAAATGAAAGCAGGGGGACAGTGGGTCGCGATATCGCGACATGTCGCGATATCGCGACATGTCGCGATGTCGCGACTGTTAAGAAGTCAAGCTTTTGTGAACACGCGGACGGATAAGAAGACAAGCCGTAGTGACACGTGGCCTCCACGTGTGTTAAGGTGACACGGCCAGTTGAATACAAAGCCGAAATTAGACGCGCAGGCTGCCACAAAGATTAAAGTTAGAATTGGCGGACGCGTGTATTAAAGATGGAGAGTTAAGGTGACACGACCAGTTGAATACAAAGCCAGAATTAGACGTGCGGGCTGCCACGAAGATTAAAGTTAGAATTGGCGGACGCGTGCATTAAAGATGGAGATGGCCATCGCAACAGTTACAGAGCAAGGACATTATGGGCGAGACAGAGGCTCCGAAGGACGATCTGACCAAGGCGGCGGTTGCAGGTCAGGGAAGGTCATTAATGAGGTTTTCATGGTGGATCGGGCAGTTATGACAGAAATCTGGAAGCTCGACCGAGGGAGGGAAAAATCGAATTTAAATTTTTGTTAGGCAGCGGCATTGATGGCCTGGAGGACCGAGACCTCAATAAAAACTCGAGGAAAATTTGTAAATGGGGATGGTGAGTTCGGGATTGGGGAAGAAGAAGTGTGCCTGGAAATTGTAACAGAAGACTGTATTAAGTAATTTTACTGCAATTTTATGAGAAGTTTGTTGTTCGAATCTTGACCTTGCCATCAAGTGGTATCAGAGCGGGAGCTCCTGAGCGTGTAACAGATCGCCGGAGAGAGGCAGTTACACCAGGATCTGTGGAGGATTTTTATAAAAAAATATATATATATATATATATATATATATATATATATATATATATATATATAATGCCTCCACGAAGAAACCGTGGCGGAGTAGGAAATGTGGTGTCGGCCGAGGACTTCCGAGCCTTGCAGAGACAAGTTCAAGCCTTGCAAGCAGAGTTACGCAGAAGGCACGAGCCCGAAAGGGATGAGGAAAGTGAGGACGAAGTTGAAGAAGAAGACCAATCTGAGGAAGAGGAAGAGGCTATGGATCCTGCACAAGCCCGGTTGTACAAGGCCATCTCTCAGATTGGAAAGCAACCAAAAATGGAGGTTTCCACATACTCGGGTAACTTAAATCCGGAAGAAGTGATTGATTGGATAAATGATTTAGAGGAGTATTTCGAGTACGAGGAGGTTGAAGACCCTAATCGGGTCGGATTTGCTAAGACCAAGTTGAAAGGTCATGCCAGCATTTGGTGGAGAGGAATACAGTTGGAGAGGAACAGAAGAGGGAAGGAGAGAATAACGAGATGGGACAGAATGGTGGAGAAGCTGAAAAGACAGTTTATCCCGATAGATTACGAGTTGGATCTGCTAAGAAAAATGCAGAGTTTGAGACAGACAAACAAAACTGTCCAAGAGTACACCGAGGAGTTTTACAAGATCTCCATTAGAACCGGGCATTTAGAGGCAAACAAAGAAAAGGTAGCCCGTTATATCAATGGGTTGAGACTTGGTATCCAGGAAGAACTGAGCCTGGTTCGGGTAAGCACCATTGAGGATGCTTACCGGTTTGCCTTAAAGGTGGAAGAAAAGCTGAATAGGCGGTTTGAAGGCAAGCAAAGAGGAAGGGGCCGTGGTGGAAGAACTGGTGGGAGAACCAGTGGAGAAAAGTATAAAGACCCGAAGAAGACTGGTGAAGCTAGTAGTAACCAGGATCAAAGGGAAGAGGATGTTTATCAACCCAGAGATCGAAACAACTACCCAAGAGGACGGGGTGGATCTGGACGAGGATTTGGAAGAGGAGTATTTCGTGGGACATGTTTCCACTGTGGTGAAGAAGGACATCGGGAATTTGAGTGTCCACAACACCGAGAAAGGACGAACAAGAGGCCTGAGGGTCCAGCCAGAGCTGTTGTGGCAGAGGAAGAAGCTGAGTCTGAACATTTCGAAGAAGCGGAGAGAGGGGAAGCAATGATTGTAAGAAGAGTCCTGTTAAATGAGGAGAAGGACACAGATCAGAGAAGAAGTTTGTTCCGCACAAGATGTAAGTGTGCGGGCAAAGTTTGCAATATTATTATTGATAATGGTAGCACGGATAACCTGGTTTCAGAAGAAATGGTTACAAAGCTACAGTTGGAAAGGAAGAAGCACCCGCATCCATACCGGGTCGCATGGTTACAGAAGGACCACAAAGCTTTGGTCAATGAACAGTGCTCCGTTAAATTTAATATTGGAAATTATTGTGATGAGGTCCTGTGCGACATCCTGCCTATGGATGCTTGCCATATGTTGCTTGGGAGACCCTCGCAGTTCGACCGGAGTGCAGTGCATGATGGCCGTGCCAACACCTACTCACTGACAAAGAATGGTGTACGCCATAAACTAAAGCCCTTGAAGGATGCGGATGAAAAGGTATGTAACAATTCCAGAATCTATTTAGTTGAGGGGAGAAAGTTCCTGGACGGGTTGAAGCATGAACATTTATGTTATGCAATAATCCCTAGAGCAAGGGAGAAGGAATGCCAGGATACCCCAGCAGAAGTCCTGGATCTGCTGGAGGAATTTCCAGATATTGTGTCTGACAATGTGCCTGAGGGTTTACCCCCAGTAAGGAAAATTAGCCACCATATAGATTTGGTACCGGGATCAAGCTTGCCAAATAAAGTTGCACATAGAATGACACCTGTAGAAACTGAGGAGTTAAATAGACAGGTCCAGGAATTGTTAGAGAAGGGATTGATTCGGGAAAGTTTGAGCCCATGCGCGATAGCACTGCGATCCTGGCGCCAAAGAAGGATGGAGAATGGAGGATGTGTACAGATTCACGGGCCATCAACAAAATCACTATTAAATACAGATTCCCGTTGCCAAGGATGGATGATATCATGGACTGTTTAAGTGGAGCTGAATACTTCACAAAGATCGACTTAAAAAGTGGCTATCATCAGATCCATATCCGGGAGGGAGATGAGTGGAAGACAGCCTTCAAGACAAGAGAGGGCTTGTATGAGTGGTTGGTCATGCCATTTGGGCTGTCCAATGCACCAAGTACCTTCATGCGGCTGATGAATGAAGTGCTGAAGGAATTTCTGGGAAAGTTTGTCATTGTGTATTTAGATGACATATTAATTTTCAGCAGAACCCTGGAGGAACACCTAATACATATTAGGAGGGTTTTTGAAAAGCTGCGGGAGGAGCAATTATTAATAAATCCGAAAAAGTGTAATTTTGTCAAGAAGGAGTTAGTATACACGGGATTTGTAATCTCAGTGAGAAGGTCCGAAAATGGACCCGAGAGAAGGTGAGAGCCATCATCGAATGGCCTACCCCAAGAAGCACAACGGAAGTAAGATCCTTTCATGGTCCAGCCGGCTTTTACGGGAAGTTCATAAAGAACTTCGGCAGCATTTGTGCACCTCTCACGAGAGACAATGAGGGGGGATAAAAAAGAGTTCAAGTGGACATTAGGGGCTGAAAGGAGCTTTAATGCATTAAAGAGAAAGGTCACGAGAACAACCTGTTTTAGCACTCCCAGGACTTTGACAAGGTATTTCGGGTGGATTGTGATGCCGGTGGCGATGCAATAGGGAGTCATCTTGAGTCAAGGAGGCGGACACTGTTGCTTATTTCAGCGAGAAGCTAAATGATGCTCGAAAAAAATATTCGAGTTTATGACCGGGAATTTTATGCTATAGTTCGAGCTCTGAAAAAGTGGAGACACTACTTATTGCCAAAGGAGTTTGTTCTATTTATCGACCATCGGGCTTTACGAGTACATTAACGAGTCGGACAAAAGCTGAATCAAAGGCACATGAAATGGGTGGAGTTCCTCCAAAGTTATACCTTTGTCTTTGAAGCACATAAGTGGGAAGTCAAACAGAGTTGCAGATGCTTTGAGCGAGAAGGCGGACTTTCCGATTAGATTGACGGTGGAAGTAGTGGGATTTGAAGAAGCTGAAGGGTTTGTACCACGAAGATCCGGATTTTGCGAAGCTCTGGACGGCTTGCTCGATACATTGCATCGTGGACGGGACAAAATGGTTGGATTTCTTAATCCAAGATGGAATGTTGTTCAAAGGAAGTAAATTATGCATTCCCAGAAGTTCCATGCGGGAAAACTTAATCAAAGAAAAGCACGGCGGAGGACTGGCTGGACATTTTGGTCGGGATAAGACTATTGCCCTAGTGGATGAAAATTATTATTGGACACAACTTCAGCAAGATGTGAGGAAGTTTGTGCAAGGATGCAGAATATGTCGGATGGCAAAGGGCATAAGGCAAAACACAGGATTATACCAGCCATTACCTGTACCTGAGAGGCCATGGGAGGACATAAGCATGGATTTTATTCTTGGATTGCCGAGAACACAGAGGGGAAATGACTCTGTATTTGTGGTGGTTGACCGATTCTCCAAAATGGCACATTTTATTCCCTGCCAGAAGACAAGTGATGCAGTTCACATTGCTTGGATTATTCTTCAAGGAAGTGGTACGACTTCACGGTCTACCAAGAAGCATAGTTTTTGACAGAGATACCAAGTTTGTTGGGTATTTTTGGAGAACTCTGTGGAAGAAGTTGAAGACAGACCTGAAATTCAGTTCAGCATACCACCCACAGACTGATGGACAGACAGAGGTGGTAAATAGAAGCCTGGGTAATTTACTGAGATGCTTGATAGCGGATCAACCCAAGGGATGGGATTTGGTTTTACCGCGAGGCAGAATTTGCGTATAACGATTCGGTTAATAAAAGCACAAATAAATCTCCGTTCCAGATAGTATATGGAAACAGCCCGAGGAATGTGTCTGAACTGAGAAAGTTGGACAGGAGGGAAAAGTGTAGTGCCGAGGCAGAAGAATTTGCAGAACATATGAAAAGTCTGCATGAGGAAGTAAGGAAACAAATTATAAAAATGAATAGTCAATACAAGACGAGGGCAGACCAGAAGCGGCGGTTCAAGGAGTTCAAAGTAGGAGATGAGGTCATGGTGCATCTCAGGAAGGAGAGATTTCCTGCCAAGACTTATAATAAATTGAAGATGAAAAAGTTTGGGCCATGCAGAATACTGGGAAAGCGGGAGTCAGGAAATGCGTATGAAGTGGAATTGCCAAGTTGGCTTGATATTTCACCTATTTTTAATATTTCAGATTTAGTGGAATATCATGAGGGAGAAGGTACAGAGATGCAAAGTCCAGAATTATGGCAAATTCCAGCATCTACTACAAGCCCAGATGAGGCCGAGGAAGTATTAGATACCCGTGAAGGCAGAAGCACCAGAAACAAACAGTATACTGAGTATTTGATCAAGTGGAGGGGCAGGCCTGTTGAAGATGCAACTTGGTTGTCGGAGACGGAGGTTGACCGCCTGGGTCTCCCCTTAGCCAAACAAAAGTGAGGATCACTTTCTTTTATCTACCCCGGGTGTCTGATGCAGGAGCATCCGACGGGAAAAGAGCAATCTTGCATCCTCCAAATTTTTTTTTAATTTTTATTTTTATTTTCTAAGTACTTTGAATTTAGTTTGTTTCCAATCCTTACCCAAGGGGGAAGTTTTGTGAAAAGAAGGGGAAGTTTCGGGGAAGTTGTGAAGCAGGGGCAAAAGTTGGGTTGGGGTCGCGAAATCGCGACCTCAAAGCTTCAGCAAAGGCAAAGCCAGTTTCGTCGCGATATCGCGACGTCGCGATATCGCGACGTCAGTCAGCAACATAGACAAAGGAGGGCTTCCGTCGCGATATCGCGACGTGATATCGATTGAGAACAAAGGCGATGCATACTTTCAAAGGGGGATGGTTTGGTCGCGATATCGCGACGTCGCGATATGCAGACTTTGAAAGGGGGATGGTTTGGTCGCGATATCGCGACATTATTTGCAAAAAGAAAAGAGTTGACCATTGGGTCGCGATATCGCGACATTATTTGCCAAAATGAAAGCAGGGGGACAGTGGGTCGCGATATCGCGACAGTTAAGAAGTCAAGCTTTTGTGAACACGCGGACGGATAAGAAGACAAGCCGTAGTGACACGTGGCCTCCACGTGTGTTAAGGTGACACGGCCAGTTGAATACAAAGCCAGAATTAGACGCGCGGGCTGCCACGAAGATTAAAGTTAGAATTGGCGGACGCGTGTATTAAAGATGGAGAGTTAAGGTGACACGACTAGTTGAATACAAAGCCAAAATTAGACGCGTGGGCTGCCACGAAGATTAAAGTTAGAATTGGCGGACGCGTGCATTAAAGATGGAGATGGCCATCGCAACAGTTACAGAGCAAGGACATTATGGGCGAGACAGAGGCTCCGAAGGACGATCTGACCAAGGCGGCGATTGCAGGTCAAGGAAGGTCATTAATGAGGTTTTCATGGTGGATCGGGCAGTTATGACAGAAATATGGAAGCTCGACCGAGGGAGGGAAAAATCGAATTTAAATTTTTGTTAGGCAGCGGCATTGATGGCCTGGAGGACCGAGACCTCAATAAAAACTCGGGGAAAATTTGTAAATGGGGATGGTGAGTTCGGGATTGGGGAAGAAGAAGTGTGCCTGGAAATTGTAACAGAAGACTGTATTAAGTAATTTTATTGCAATTTTATGAGAAGTTTGTTGTTCGAATCTTGACCTTGCCATCACTTGCCCCTCCTAATTCCACTCAAAGCCCCAATTGGCATAACCTCTCTGAACTTACCGAAATTCATAGTTGTGAAACACCTATCCATGAGGTTCCCAATGATGATAATGACCCTAATTTTGCCTCCCCGTCTTCCTTGAAGCAAAACCTTGGTTCTGAGCACAAAGAGGGATCTTCGTTTGCTGAGTTTGAGTTCAGATGTTGACCTTTCAGGCACTCATCATCCAAGGCCAAACACAATCCCATCCCAAATTTCGTTCAAGCCTCCCCTCATCTCAAAAAGTTGAAGATGGAGATGCCTTCCCCTAACCTAGCCAATGAGATGATTTTCCCTAAGGAGTTGATGCCCGAGTACACCGATCCTTCGTTAGCAACTATCCTTCAAAAATATATCCTCAACCACGTCGCCAACATGGTTGTTACCTTATCAGCAGCTACTAACTCATCCAAGGTAGCATGGATTCTCTACAATCAGACTAAGAAAGTGATGGATGAAATCCATGGGCTCCTAAAGACTCTCTTCAAGAAAGTTGATGTTCCTACGAACGCCAACACCGAATATTAATGTTTTAGTCCTCCATTGTTGTTTTGGTAGGGGTCTCCCTCCTGGGACCACCCATCTATCCCTGCTTTTTGTTTGGTTGGGATCTTCCCTCTGGGATCTCCCCTTTTGGATTTCCTTTCTTTGTAAGGCTAGTATCCCCTATGTGGGTCTACCCTTTGTTTTGGTGGCTTGGGTCTGCTGACCTATCAATGTTGTATTTTTTGTAAAAAAATTTAGGGCCCCTTTCAAAACCCGCTTTTAATTAATTCAACTTACCTATCAAAAAAAAAAAAAAAGTCAAGAAGGAAAATTATATTAAATTATTTATCAATTGATGTTTATTTTTCTTTTTTGAAACTTGCATAAGAGAACTACTTAAGGTAATGAACAAATAAGTACCATCAATTTATCTATCCAACAATAGTGAAACATTGAAGTTTGAAATATTGTTTCTTATGATGTAAGAGTTGCACAAATTATATTAAAGTTGAAGTATTTCCTTCAATTAATTAGTATGGCCATCTAGAACCGAAGTTTGAAGATTGAAGTGTATAAGTTCAAAAGATAAAAGTTGAAGTTTGAAGTTTAAAGACCTAACTAGTGAGTTTGTTTAGATGATACCCAGGTTATGAACATGGGTGTAAATTTTAGCCAAGTATTCATACACTCATTATGGACACCATTAACGTTTTGAAATTTGGAGGAAGGGGGTCTAACCTTAACATAACTCGTCGCCTTTTATCACTTTAGTAGGAGTAGCTTTAGACTATAAAATAAATTTGTACAAAGAGATAAACCCATGGTCAAGTAAAAATTCATATATAAAAGAAATTGGAAATGATTCCTAGCCAGATTTAAGAAGATAAATTTATTTTAGTATGATCATTTTCAAGTCAAATAAACTCAACTTTGATTATGAAGAAAGCTCACACATGTGACACTCTAATATTTGGTTATCATTAATTTAGATTCATTATCACCACTTCAAGATTTAAGGCATGAATTTACTATCATTAACACATAAGGGTAATTTATGGGTTTGGCTAGATTCTAGTGCTAAGCAAAATTTCTACCAACATTCATTCACAATATGTGATAAACCAAGTTAATGTTAATCCATTCACGAATTCAATGAATTACCATATGACATTTTCATAATCATTATACTGAAATATACAAAGTAAACAACATGAAATATCCCATTCATTTTTCTTTATAACAATGAACTAAATTCAAGTCTATATCAAAATACTAACTCTTCATTTAAGCTTCCAAAGAACTCTATTATACAAATCCTCAACATGAATGTACAAATAGATGATTTCAAATAAAACAAGACTTATAGTCACATGATTTCAAACCCTTTTGGTACACAACCTTACAACTTTCAATCATCCTCTATGCATTGGACAACAAAGACCCTTCTTACCTTATCACACAAGCGTATTCTTAAAGTATGGCTATACAATTGAATGACTTCTCCAACAACTTCAACCATTTTGGGAAACCATAATTGAGACAAATATTTACCTCCTCGCCTCCCTCTAATCCCTATAAGCATTCAAAAAATAAGACAATATAGGGCTTCTATTTACCATCTTAGCATATTAGAGACATAGACACATGAAGGCCATATAGCAACAACATAGACACACGAAGGCCATATAGCAACAACATAGACACATGAAGACCATATAGCAAAAACATAGACACATAAAGATGATAAAACAACTTAAACACATGAAGACCTCAAAGCAATGATATCAACATATGAAAACCACAGAGCAATGATATCAACATATGAAGACCACATAGCAATGATATCAACATATGAAGACCACAGAGCAATGATATCAACATATGAATATTGCATAACAACAACATAAACACATTGAAAGCATATTTAAGTGTACATAATACTCTCAATTATATTTTCATTTATGGATCACATCCATTTTCAAAGAAACCCAACTTGCTTTAACAATTTATAGGTTTAGGGGATTGCATCCCTTTTCGAAGAAGTTGCACTTGCTTTGACATAGCTCACACAAAGAACACTGAATAACATAAAAGACACATACAACTATTCATACAAATGCATTTGAGTTCCTAACATCCTCACTAAGTTAGGTTACCATATATGGGATATGCCCATCTTCAAAGAAATTGCTTTGGGATTATTCCCTCCTTGTTCAACCCTAAAGAAGTTGCACTTGCTTTGATACTTATTTATAGGAGGTTTCCTATTCTTGTCCTATATATTTGACATGGAGAAGCTACCACTTCACTCCATGCTAACATTTAGTATTCATGGTCTACCCTTCAACCAAACTCTATGTTTGAAATTCAAATGCATAAAATTATATAATGGTAATTGTATAGAACACTTTTGGATGCCATACAATAAAACATTCTCTCAACATAAGGGCCTTTCCACACAACATATATTATTGGGTTCTGTTGACATACATATACCACTTAATCCAGTACAAGCATATAATATAGAGGATTTTGGCCAAGGAGAGGATTATTGTTTGCCATTTTAATATAATTGATATTATTATGGGCTTGTATAATTTAGTCCATGAATGATTACCTTCTTAAATTTGTAGTTTTAGGTTTTCTTTCCGTCTTCTAAAATAATTTATCCTTTGTTTATCTTGTTTACACCCTTCTCTCTTCCCCTTGTCTCTCTTATATTTCCCCTTCCTATAAGTATATCCTCACATAATAAATCACACCACCTACCCACTTTATGTATGCTTGTTTAAGTAGTAATTATGTTATCATCCCCACTACCTTCATGTGGATCCAATTCTATGCGAGGAAGGTAGAATTAATGGGACAATAAATATTTTATTTTACATTTAATTCTGATTTTGAATTAGAATTGAGTGAGTAATGCATTGGTTGATAATAGTTCCAAGATATTTGTCCTTAGTGAATTTGGGATTGTATAAGCCTCCCTTTAATGATCAAATATTAAGGTCATCCCTTTAATAAATTTCAATTATCAATTTTATTATCTTAGTAATATCACCTCCTTGCCATGATAGGGTATATACATATGCCCCCAACTTGACTTTCAACACAAGACAAGTTTTACAACACATTTTATTTTCTAGATTGCAACCAACAACAAGGCAAGATGGTGATAATACAAATGCCTTACATATTTTTGAGTTGCTTTATCTTGCTTTAATTATGATTCTCAATTACAAAACATATGAACACTTCGATTTTCCCACATGATTAATATAACTCCTTAAAATCATCATCATCAAACTATTGCATGAATTCATAACAAGAAAATATCACATTCACTCCAACATTATATCACAAAGGATGTAATATCACTTTTTTGGAAACAAGGTTAAGGAAAACAATATTTTAAATAAACGATATTTTCATATATTTATACCAACATAAACTTGCATGCAACATACATATTTGTACATCAATGTGTCTCTTTTTTTTAAGAGATTGTTCAATGTTTCACCTCTTGGTGTTTCACCTTCAACTATGTCTTTTCAATTTCTCATTCTTATTACAAGAAATGTGATTATTCAACCTCATATGAGGTGAAATCATTAATTATTCCCTAATTATTACAACACATCAACTAATGTAATAATGGCTAACACCCTTTTTTTTCAACTGATTACATGGGATTGAAATGGGTCCCTCCCGTACTACATCATGACCACATGGTAGTATTACAACAAGCTTGGAAATTATGGATGTATCACTTGGCAAGATTAAAACCTTGGTCTCCTCCTTGAAAGTTGAGGGATCTAATTGGTTGAGCTAATATTATTTTATTAACACCCCTCTTATTACATTATTTGGTATAAATATTATTACCCCTATGATTCTAGGGATGTGTTGGAACCAAACAAAAATTCACTATTTGAGCAATATGAATCAAGAACTATAAGATTAAATTCTTATGTTACTTTGTGCATGAAGAAATAAACTCAAAACAGTAAACAAGAATGCAAACCACAAAAAGGAGAGACACAAAAATTTAACGAGGTTCACCCAGTGTGGGCTACATCCCCGGAGAAGCTTTCAGTCCTTGTGCTTGGAGCCATTAAATCCAGAAAGAAATACAACAACAACACCTCCTTGTTGTTCTATCTCTGATGAACAATCAATGCCAGAGATTACACACACTCTTACTATTTTGAACAGTCTCTGTATTTCTCCTGACAGACATTACCACTCTACATAGCTCCGACTCATACACAACAATACATACACACTATCATATATATATATATATATATATATATATATATATATATATATATATATATATATATATATATATATATGTGTGTGTGTGTGTGTGTTAGGCACCCTGTGAATAGCATAATATCATTAATGTTTGTTATAACCATAACTATATTCTATTTCGCCACAAATGGAAACTCCTGCCTGGCTTGAGCCTTCTTCACACGACGCATTGAAACTCCCAAAAACTCTGTCTGTCATCATTCTCAACACGGGCTATTGCTGTTACGTTTTCCTTGCTATGTGAACATTGGTGAATCGGGCTCCATTCCAACAAGATGGTACACTATAATTATGCTCTATCTCTAGCTTTGGCTTTATTGTCTCTAACTCTAGATTTGGATTTGGCTCTACTTGCATTGGATTTGAATCTGGCTCTAATAGCTTTGGCTTTGGCTCTATTGGCTATGGCTATAGATAATATTCACTATGTACCTCTTTGGTCTATCACTAGGTGTACCTTTGGGTCTTTGGCTCTAGTTTACCTTTAAGTCCTTGCCTCTGAATGACCTCTAGGTTGTATTTGGGTCAATGTTTGGATTCGCCTTTAGATCATCACCTCTAAAAAATTACCACTAAATTATATTTTTGAAATCTTCCACATCTTTGAAATTATCCACATAATGTTTCATTGCAAGTTCTATTATTGTAGGTCTTACAAGCATTGATTGGGTCATATTTTGATATGGAAATCATTCATTTCAGGTTTTTCAAGAGTACATTTCTTCATGGGAAAGCTTACATGCTTCTCATTTAAGAAATTCCACCTTCTTTTGTAGAAATCATGCAATATTTTTTTGCTTTATCCCATTCTAACAAATCCATCCATCCACAATTTATATGTATTTTTTCGATCATTTTTTCCTTGTGCTAATATTTTCTTTAAGAGTGATTATCACCTCCACAAATATCATAAGGATTTAGGTTCCAACACCTAGATGTCACATGTCCAGATCTTCCACAAAGACTACAATAACTTATCTTATGAGCTTCAACATATGATTCTTTCTTCACAAATTTTGTGTCACTACTTTCTTTTTGTCCTTCATATCGAAGGCCTTCATCCTTTGTACTTATATCTAACATTATGGATATTTTCATACCTTGCACACATCTTCCCAAACTTGTATCATTGTATCTCATTGTTTTTATTAGTTTTAAACCAATTCCTTTGGTATGCTTTTTGAAACATCCAATTTCTTCATCTCTGCTATGGTCTTTGTCACTATCACCAACAACATTCAAATGCCACACATCATCATCACAATAGCCTTCAACACAATTTGAATTTTCACTGTCCCTTTCAATTCTATCATGGCCTTTGTTATGGCCAATACAACCATATTCTACACAAACTCTATTATCATCAACAATCTTCAAATCATAGGTATCACAAGCTATATTATTTCCTTTGGATAAGATCACATGTATTGCAACCATCTACCATTATGGGCCCTAAATAACTAGTATCATAACTAATATTTTTCCTTTGAAGAATATCACTTGTGTCATAACAAACATCTTTTATCATGGACTTGTCCTTCAACTTTTTGGTTTTTCTGAATGAGTTTACACAGTTTTTTTATGAGGGGTCTTGGTCCCCTCACACTGAGTGGGGTTTGAACCTTGGACCTCTTAAAGAGAGGCCAAATACCTTACCACTATAGTAAGCTTATAAATTTCCTTCAACTTTTCATTTAAATCTATTTGCTTTCTACATTGCACCTCAAGGATGTCAAGGGTGAATAGTGCCATGCACATTCTTCTCACTGCAATAATAGAAATTGTCGCACTATTTTTAAAGTATCCTTCATAAAATTTTCTAAGAATTGATTGCAAACAATACTTAAGTTTTGAAAACTATCTATCTTGACTATCTTTTGATGACACATACTTTTAAACTTCACCTTGATTCTTGGCTATCCTCTTTATTTATTGGTTTGGTCACTTCCTTGGCCATAAGGACCTTATATGTTACTTTATACTCTTCTTCAAAATCTGATTCTAGTTCACCCTAAGAAATATACCCTTGTTGTTGTGGCCTTTGTTGAGATTGCTCTTGTTGATATTGTGATTGAAATTATTTCTTCCTTTGAGGAGGTCTATGAGATTGATCCCCATGAGTAATCATATTTTATTTATAAAATTTGGTGTCTTGTCCTTCTTTTTGGTAAATATGACAATATCTTCTCCTCCATTGAGGATGCTTTTATGCTGATAATGAAGTGGAAGGATACTTTGAACCCTATTGAGGTTTATTTGTGGATATAAGAGTATTATTGAACAACTCATCTCTCAATTGATTTTTGACTTCATGTTGTTGAAGGATGTTTACCAATTCTTTAAATGACACCCTTTTATTTGATACTTGGAGATATGTCACCCATGATTTAAATAATTCATGGAAAACTCTAAGTACAATTGAGACTAAGATATTATCTTCCACATTTTCTTTCATAGCATTCAACTTTAACTTCAAGTTTGCAATTCTTCAAAGAAAATTTTCAATACTCTCACCATCTTAGAACCTTAATGTACGAAGTTGAGATTGTGATGAAGGATTGTGGCTTCATTCCTTCCTTAAAATATAGTGCAAATTCTATCCCATGCATATTTTAATTTTTTTACTTCACTGATATGTGGTTGTATTTCATTAGCCACTCCAAAAGTGATGAACATAAATTCCGTTACATCTCCTTCATCATACTTTTTCCTGGCTACAGTCTTATCAGGTTGAGTTTCATCATGAGTAACTATATCCCATAGTTTTTTGAGCACTAGTATTGTTCTCATTTTTGTCTTCCATGGTGCAGAATTTGGACCCTTTATTAATTGATATTATGTGAGAGAATTTTGATGCAGCCATGGAAAATATTCCTTATATCTCCCAAAATGGTTTCTTTTTCTATATACCATTAGTCCTATATATCAAACCTTTTAGATCGAAATCTACCTAATATGTGAAATACACCCTAGATCTTAGCCAATATTGGATATCTAGAATTTATCCTAATCTCAACCTTCAAAGAAGGTCGATTCATTGAGATGCTAAAAAAAATAATGAAAAGGGTTCAAGAATAAAGTTAAGAATGTGAGGGTTAGAAAAGGAGGAAGGGTTTAGAAAATTCTTGAAATGTGGACGTGATATAGCATAACAACAATGAAGTATACTACACAAAAAATATTTACAACCAAACTAAAGTAAAGCCTAATAGACTAGCCAATATTGAAAGCACTACAAAGTCCATTAATCTTAGACTAGGCATCTTAAACATCTTAAAACTATAGGAAGATAATACAAACAACAATCCAAATAATGAAAAATTTTACTTGAAAAAATTAATAATCCATAAAGCTTCAACAAAAATATCTTAAGCTACATATAAAAACTTGCAACGCTTTCTCTAGTGGAGGCCAAGCAACTTTATGCAACTCACCTTCTTGAAATTTCGCATTGATTAGATGATATCAACACATGAAACTCTAGGATAACCTTAGTTTGGGATTAGTCCCTTTTGGGTTGGCCTTACTATAACCTTAGAAAATTTTAACCTGATCAAGCACATTTGGCTTTTTGGTAGCTTTCTATGAATTCAACCAAAGACTTAACTAACTCAAAAATCGGGCCTAGATGGATTCATTTGGACTTCTAATGACCTGTTCATGCAACAATAACAAGTCCAAACCTATGCTTGGACTTTGACTTAGAAAAATTTAGTAAAAAATGTAAAGACTATCCAACATGCAATATTTTAGCTAGGAATTGACTCCTCTTACATCACATAAATATCTTCTCAAACTTTTCTCAAATTCCTCTAGCAAGTTTTGTCGCATCTTCTAACACATGTAGGGCAATGCCATTGAAAGGTGACGATTTTACCTTGTTCAAAACTTCTCACACAAACTCTCCATGGCTCTCATACTAGATTCTGGAAACAAGGGTAAGGCAAACAATGTTTTTCATATATTTTTGCCAACATAAACTTGCATACAACATACATATTTGTACATCAATTTCTCTTTTTGTTTAAGAGATTGTTCAATGTTTCATATTCAACTTTGTATTTTCACCATCTCATTCTTCTTATGAGAAATGTAACTATCTAACGTCATATGAGATAAAATCATCAATCATCCCCTAATGATTACAACACATCAAATAATATAATTATGACTAACAACTTTAACATTCCCTATTTCATTCATCATTTTATGATCCATAGCACACTTGATTATTGTTTTTTGTTATAACATTCATTAATAAGTTTAAGTTAATCAAGGGGTCCAAAAGGTAGGCATTACAATGTTTTTGAATAAAAAGTAATGTACTTTTATCTTATGTCTTTTTATGGAGTTTAGGCTAAAACAACTTTTGATAGCAAATTTGTATCAGTTTATTTGGATTGCAAGTTGATATTTTCCTTAATTTAGGAGATATAATATTGAATATAATTATGAAAAGACAACAATTAAGAACATCATAGAAGTTGTTAATAAAAAAGAGGAAAAAGGATAAAGCATTGAGAGGGTAAGAAGAATATGATATTTTTGAAGATATAATCACATCAATAAATTTTTATGTATTGTACGCGTATTTTTATGAATAGATTTCACTTTTATGTTAGATTTGAAATTTAAATGAAGGTATTTTTGTTATTAATCCAATATCTCATTTTAAAAAAAAAGTAAAAGTTGATTTATACAAAAAGTCAATTATATGACTAATATAAGACATAATATGACATGATCTTGGATTCGGCTCTTCTTTGGGAGGTCCAAGGTTCAAAATGCAATGTGGACGAGTGTGTGAGGGGGTGGGTGTGTGTATGGCTATGTGTTTGGCCCCTATTGATAAGCTCATATCTCACCCTTATGAGAGGTCATGGTGGGATGGGGATGCCCAACCTTGAGCGTCGATCGTAAGGGTTTCTCACACTAATGAAATCTAAAAATAATGACAAAATCTTAATTTATTTTTTAATTAAGTAAAAACAAGATTGCAAAATATAATAATATATTAATTTTCATACTCTAATACAAGAAAAAATAATAGTTGCAAATAAAGTTGAATATCTTTGCAAAAGAACATCACATCAAATACAATTATTTTAGAATATATATTTTAAATTATTCCTAAATTAATAAGTCAATTTTTTTGAATGTAAAGGCCTAACTTTTAATTAATTTAAAAATACAAGTCTTTACAACCAAAAAAATAGGTGGATAGACACACCTCAATATGTAGTCACACTAACATAAGTTGAAAGAAATATCATCTTACTTATTTTCTATATGTAATTATTATAACATATTAATTTTTCTTGCTTTATTGTTTGGTTTTTATTTTGTTCCTCTTTGTAATTCTCACTTGATCTACTTCTTATGCATGTAAGAAAAATTATTATATGCATATGCATTCATATTTGACCCATTTTTTAATTTTCTTATTGTTCAATAAGATGGTTTTGAAGAAATGATATAAGGGAAAATTATTCAACTTATTAAACATGAATCCCTATCAAAATTATAGGAAAAGAAAAGGATTGAAATTATTTATTTATTTATTAAATAAGTGATGCATGGCTTCTATTGGGGCCACTCGTATTACAAAAACAAAACTTTACATTGCTCTCATGACATTTCTATCAACAACTTGTCTTTCTCACAAAGATATTATTCATTTACTTTTCTATCAAATATATTTGCCATCTTCCTCAAACCGATAAGTTTCCACAATCAACTCTTTTAATCAAGTCCTTTATATCATTTTTATTGAGAAATAAAATCTCACTCATATAAATGCCTTTTAAAATTTAAATTTTGTCAAGATGAAATTCAACATTGCGAATGACTAAAATATTTGCTGTCGAGTTTGCATATCTATAAATATATTATCTATAATAGCCTGAAAATTTCTTAATATACCTTTTTTAAGGTTCTTATTCATGCCCCTAATATTTCAAGAAGTTATTTTTATTGTTATATTTTGTTTTTATTTGTGGTTTTAGCCCCACTTCTTGTTAACACTTGTGATATTTTCTTTTGTTTTCCCATATCAATATCTCTTTGGGTTTCTTTTTCACTTTATTTTTGCTTCTTCGATCTTCCTTTCTTTTTTTATTTCCACCTATTATTTTATTTGCATTAATCTCTTCAATCTTCTGACATTGCTCATAGTAAGACTTATCATCTATAGGTTTGTCTTACTTTTAAAGATTTGAAGTGCAAGGAATAACCTCAAAAGCACATTATTCTTTATGTTGCCTTGGAAACGCTAAAGTGCAAGGATGCTCTTCCATAGAAATAATATTATTTTTCTTCCTTAAAAGCCTAAATTGATATGGATTTCCTCTATACTTATTTCTTCATTATGATGCTCTTTAAATCCTAAATTGCAAGGGATAACCTCTACACCACTTTCACTTTTATTACCAAAAGAGGATTCTCTACTAGAGGGAAATGAAGATGATTTACCTATAATAAACTTGACCTATTTTGCCATCTTTGTTTTAGTATATTTCTCCACATATTTCTTTGCACGTTTAATTACTTTGGAACTTGAACTTACACATTATACTTTCTCATCCCTTATATCCTTATTTGTTTCTTCTAATGGTTGATCCAAGTGAGCTATGGTGGCATTTGCCATATGATGTTGTAGATAGGCTTTCTTTGCCTCTTATTTTGAAGTGGAATATTCTTGATTTGGTCTTAGCTTCTATTACTATATGATTTTCTTGTTTTATCTTGAAGTTTATTTCATGACCAATTTTTCTCTTTCTTCATAGTTTTCACTTTGCAATCTCTTGCCATGTGTCCAATCTTGTAACAATTGTGGGATCAAAATGTGAAATTTTCATAATCCACTTGTTTATCCCATTCTCTTCATTTAGATTTAATATTAATGGATTGTGGTAAACATTTTGAAATATCCATAACACCATATATTTTGGTATATACAACATGCTTTTGCTCCTTAATATTTAGTCCTTCCTTGATGAATTCCCTTAGGGTATTTCCAATATTCTTCAAAATATCCTTATTAATAAGCTGATGTGGAAGTCCAAAAAGCCTAACCCACACCAAAAGCTTCTTAATAGTTTGTCTCAATATAATTTTTTTTATTACATATTATTAAATTAAGGGTATCTCTCCTCCTAAACCATGGGCCACAATCCATTATTTTATCCCTAATTTTTGAACTAAAAAATATGATGAGGAAAAAACCTTTAGGAAAGTAATTTGAATTCAATCCCCACTTCCACTTGATCCAGTTTTAAATCTCTAAAAAACTTGGCCAGTATCTATGGAACTTACATATTAATCCTCTACTTTTAAGAACTATTATATTATGCTCAATCATCTCAATCTTGATAGTCACTTTTGGGGTAACGTCTACTATTTGGATCAAACTTGGGCATCCATACTTCTAGCTAGGGCATATTGACTTTATACTAGGGTTTTCAAATATGGTTTTTGCTCCTAGTTCGCACTCTATCCTAACTTTCACTCTCTCGGATCATATTTGCTACTTTCTCTTCTTTCTCTCGATATTCCTTTGCTTTGATATTTTTTAGAAACAACACTTGATGTATTCATGGTAAGGCTTTGAAGCTTTGATGCACTTTGGATGAACTCACTTCTCTTTTTCCATGACTGAAGATCTATGGCTTTGATACTAGTTCCCTCTAGTCTACCCTATACCTTTGTCATCGTTTGACCTATGTCAGGTCTAGTGCTCCTCTGTGTCGCTCTTCTCTTTTCATGAGAGTTTGACTTTCCAGGAAATCTCTCACTCGATGACATCATGCTTGCTTGAACTTTTTTCTTATTTTATTAGAACACAATAGTCCATAATTTACATCATTATGAATAGGCACAAAATCAACTTCTCACCTTAGTGGGACTAACCTCATCGAACTTATGACCAAGGATAGGGTAAAACACAACTATTCATGGTATTATATCAAACATGGATAGGGACACACACACTATCCATAACCAAGGTTGCAAATAAGGCCAAACATGATTGTGACTAGGGACACACAAATCATAGGTACATATCCTCTATGATTAGGAACGCACTCAATAAATCATAGGTATAACACTTCTCTTGTGAATAAGGACACACAAAACCATTCACAAGATCATATGTGAATAGGGACACACTGTACTATCCACAAAATAAGAGCCTCCACTTATCTTGAATGAAGCATTATCTATATTGGACAATGCACTCTAATTTGATTTGTAAAATAATTCATAATTGAATCAATCATATTACCCCCTTAAAACTAAATAGAGTTTTGATTGCATGGCCTTAAAAATCCTCTAGCATATTTTCCTCAATAGGATAGTTTCATTGGGCTCAAAAATATATTTTTGACAAGTATAAAAATGGCTATACTCACATATAAATAGGTGCCTTAAGTTACAAAAACTACAATATCTTGTTGGGTAGAATATATATGGGCTTAAAATTCATCTTTCACATCAACTCATGGTCAAAGTAGAGAATATTCCAATGTGATTCCAATCAATGGTCAAAATAAAGGTAAGCTCAACATACTCATTTTTTTCATGTCACTTGATAGAGGTGAGGCGCAGAGTTTTAAAGAATCAAATGACCTACCCATAATACATGTGGGATGCTATATTTGCATTACCTTCAAACAAAGACATATATTTTTCTTTTATTTGAGTGGTATTATCCTAAATTACATAAGTACATAATTTCTCATGTCTACATAATGACATCATCTAGATTGAAATATCCAATCAAACAGTCAAAGAGGATCTATGTTATTCATCATTCAATCTAACAATTTGAATGCTTTAGAAATATTTTTTATTCATTTATTTTGGATGACACATTCCTTAAAATGTATAACACCTCCTTGTAGCAACTTTGGGACACATGTATGCACCTCAAATTTCAACCACCATTTATATGCACTTTCTAGTTTAGATGGCCTCCCAACACTTTCATAGCAACAAATGGTCTTTTGTGATGAAATGCTCATGTCATTTATACATCATTATGCTAACAAAATTTCTATAACAGTAATTATAACTCTCTCTTGACAACCTATAGAGATGGAAAAGATGTCACTATGTAACATGATGTTATATAAAAAAGAAAATCCACTTTCTTTAACATCCCTTAACCTAGAATCAATATTTATTGTGCAATCAATGCAATCAGTGCTATCATCACTACTCTTTGTCGACACTTGATACTTAACGTTGGATGATCCCCACGTATATTAAGATTATTTACTCATTTCATCTCAATAATCACTTGTGCACATAGATAATGAGTTTTGGATTTGAGAAAACTTTTACATAGAGATCCCTCTCAAATGACGAGTCTTTAAAATCATGCAAACATTTACATGCAAGGGATTTGCTTTCATGTCTAATTTGTGATGTTTCTAGAACAAAATAATGGTAGGTTGCACTTTACTTCATGCTTAACATCTCAACCACTCGTGATGATGACTCAATCTAGTGTAACAATGTTGTCTCAAATTATATGTCATCTTAGACATTTCTAAAATGTGGTGTCTCTTTTCACCAATGCTTCCAAGGTGAGAAGGTTTCACAGCAAACAACTAATATTTTTTATAACAAACACATTTTATAGATAACAACCTATGTGGCACCCATTGAATGGTATGTTCTTGTTCTTCATGATAACTTCTCTAGATGATGTTTCAACCATACATGTGAACAATACCTTCAAATGGCCCATGCAAAGATTTATACCACTTGCATTTAGATGACCTCTTATTGGATGACCTAATCAATGGAAGACCTGATCAACTCTTGTATCTGTAGACAACCCAATTAGCCACAATTAGCTTCAAGTAACCATTATTCATAATATCTTCTAGATAACCCTTGTATAGCCATACAACCTTATTACATGACAATTTAGTTATATGATGACCCTTAAAATCACTTTACACTTATATGATGATACTTAAAACCACTTTAGATTATTATTCATATACATATCTTCTATACAATCCATGTATAGCCATACGACCCTATTACATGACAAGTTAGTTATATGATGACCTTTTAAAACCACTTTATACTGCCCTTTATTTATCAAAATTTCCTGCTCGTTTAGATGACTCAGACTTTGGATGGTCTAGACAACCTATGACATCACTTTAGATGAGAAACTCTATTTTCAAAACAACATGCAATAATTTCCTCATGAAAACTTTAAAATATGGTATAATATTGATATTATCTTCTTCTTCAAATGACATAAATTTGTGGGTAGCTTGTGAATGAATCAACACCTCATCTCTTCAAATATTGTTATTCTCCATGAAAATTGTTGTCTTCAAAGGTATTGATATCACATTTATAAACAAAACTCTTAAATAGTTAAAATACAATACTTGAGAATCCTCTCCAATCTCATTCAAAAAGACTTCATTATCTTATGAATATGGTGTAATAACCCAAAAATCCCAACACGACAGAGAGATAACATTTTTTTTTTAAACCTAACACAAGCAAGGTTCTCAAGAGTTTCCAATACATTTCTTTAAGCATTCTCAAGGCTTCACCATATTTGAGTTCTATGTCATTGTAGACGACACTCATTGGATAGGAGTTGCAAACATCTCGTAGTTTCTAGGGTTCACCTTACTAAAACTCATCATTTAGAATGATGCCAATGTGGTCTCCCCAATTTTACCATACCCTACATAGTATAGGATAATGTGACCATAGTGTAGGGATTATCCTTTAAGGACCATAACACGTAAAAGAGAATGCCTATTCCCTAACCTTAACCTAAGTCCAACTAGGTAGGTTAATCAAGCATAAATCCTTGGTGCTTAGTTACCACACCTCCATGGGCTAACTAAGGTCAATACCACTCACCTGGTATTGGACATGATTACTCAAATCTACTCGTTCAAGAAATCACCACTGATATCTCGTAAATGGTGCCACAACTCCCAGTTGGGATACACCTGATTCTCCATGATCAAGGTGCATTGATTCACAAGAAACTTGGCTATTGTATTCACATAACTTCTTCCATATTCATAAGTTCTTAGATATTACATTCTCGTAATTCCTTCTAAGACTTATATCTACCTGGTTATTGCATTCCCATAACTCCTCCAAATATTAGAATTTTTATTGACTTGGATCCCACAAGAGATTCTATAACCAACCCAAGATAACTTTATCTCTCTAGAATTAATTTTATTACACTTTGAATGACATACTTCTAAAGTAAAGCATCATACATCACATAATATCAGAAGCAATTTTAATCAAATCAAAAGCCACCATTTAATTGATCCAAATACTATATTAGCTAAACAAGGAAACATCTTAATTAAGTAAAGATTATAATTCGCTTAACTCAAATGCTTATCATAAAGCTATGAAAAGATGTATTCCATTAATTTAGATGACATAACTTAAATGATCCAGTGTTCAATATAAAGCTATGTAAATATGCATACCAATAAATTGATAGAGTTCAATACTATCTATCATACTAAAATATTACAATATCATATTATTGAAAAAACCCAAGGTAACATTTAAGAAATTTAAAACGATCTTTAGTTTGTAAGTAAATCAAGTTCACAAAAATCATCTAATAGAGCATTCCTTTATATAGCTTTTGTTTCCATAACAACTTTACATTCAAAGGTACTATGAAGCCATCCGTAAAAATATCCAAGCCATCTATAATTTTGCAATCCTCATCATGAAAGGAAATCCACCCATGAAACTTGAGGAATACTTAGGGACTAGAACAACCCCAAATGCAATATAATGTAATCATACCATTAATACTATGCAAACAACCATCCATAAAACATAATAAAAAAAACCAACAAGGAAAGAATCTTGTACTTCTCTCTCTATAATGGTTCCTTTACCCACATGAGTCTCATGAACCATTATAATATTTTATTTTTTAAAACTAAAGCTTAAATAAACCAACCTATAAAATAGAATCCCATACTTCTATTTATAATGGTCCCTTAACCTACACAAGTCTTAGGAACCATCATAATAGTTTCTCTTTCCTTAAAGCAAAAGATCCAAACTATCATTCTTAAAAGAAATACCATCATCATAGAAGAGTCTTTCCTTATAATTGTATGACAAAGAAATACACCCTTTCATGAAACAAAATGCAATATGATATGATATTATTAAGCACTTTTGAGTTACATAAAAACCCTCTTGGGGTTATTACAAATGGAGTCTCCAAGGTGGAGAACTCTCCTTTTTGGCAAATAATAATTTAGGGTGTCTTCAAGAGTCTTCCTTTGGTCACACAATCAATTTTGTAGGAGGGTTTTGAAGCCTTGTTGCTTGACCTCTCGAGCCTTTGCACTAGTCCAAACACCTACACACAAGTCCACAATAAACAAGTCAGAAGCATTTGTTGGGCCTTTCAGATGAGGCCCCATGTTCATAAAATATTATTTACAAAACTCTATTAAAAGCTTACAAAACCTCACAAAAAACATGTAAACTATTATAAAAGCATGTAAACCATAACAAAAGCATGGAATAGAAGTTTTTTTTTCCTTTTTACTTGTTCAATATTGATTCTTTATCTCTATATATCTGATTTAGGTATCTTTGTGTGACCATCTAGGACGGTTAGATCTGTGTGATCATCCTAGATGATTGGCTCTATGTGATCATCCTAGATAGTTGGCTTTGAATGGTTAAAGGGGCTACAAACTTTGGTTGGGATCCTTTTTGGGGTTGTCTTGAGTCTTTGGTCAAAGTCTGGTGTAGTTTGGTTTCTCGAGCTGAGCATAGTTTCCAAATGAAGATATGTAAACCCTTCAAGAAGACTCCATTTTTGTAGTGGCCTTGAGCTCTCCAATGGGGTGGTCACACTCACAAGCTCAAGCAATCACAAGGGGGGTACAAAGGGGGCCAATAAAATTTTGGTAGAATTTTGTTAAGGTATCTTAGCTCATACAAATTGAGAGAAATGAGGGGGTATTTATAGGGTTTTGGGTAAGGTGAGGGGGGATGACATGGGAGTGAGGTGGAAGGGATGTGGCAGCCATGTGGCATGTGGGGAACCCAAGGAAAATTTGGGGAGGCCACATGGAGGAATGTGCACCCTCCACATTTATTAGCTTTGGGTGGGGTGAATCCTCACCCACCCAAATGCCATAAATTATCTTAGAGAGATGTGATGGACATGGGGACATGTGTGCATTAGGTGATGTGTGTAGAATTAAAAATTACTAAAATGCAAGGGTGGAAGATGGAGTGTACAAGTGGCTTAATGAGGGAGTTTGACTTTGATATTAAAAGGAAATTTTTAATTCATCCAAAATGGAGGAAAAAGAGAAAAGGGATTTAAGGAATTAAATGGCAGGAATTCCCATGGGATTTCCTAGGGATTGAGGGGGCTTGCCTTGGTTTTTGGGGATTTGATTGGTATTTTAAAATTCTTTTTGTATTTTCCTTGGGATTAGAAGGGTGATTAGAGCCTAATGGAGGGTATAATTGATGGATTAGACGGGAAGGGAAGGTTATAAGGATTTCAAGGTGGATTAGAAGAGTAGAGAGGTTAACAATGGAGTAGGGAAAATTAGAAGAATTAAAAGAGATTAGGAGGAATTAGGGAAAATTAAGATGGATTAGAGGAAATAGGGAAAATTAGGCAAATTAAAGAATAATTAGGAGAAGATAAATAAGATTAGAAGAATTTAGATGAAATTAGAGGGATTTTAGAGGAATTGGAGGGAATTAGAATAATTAAAGGGAAATATGGGGGAATTTAGCAAAATTGGAAGAATTAAAGGATAAAATAGAGGAATTTTAGAGGAAATTAGATGGATTTAGAAGAAGTTAGAGGAATTAGGGGGATTTTGAGGAATTTTACAAAATTGGATAAAGTTGCTTAATATGATCACAAAATTGACACATTTTGGGTGTCTACAGATGCCTCTTTTTGTGCCATATTGTGTGTAAACACAATGCGATGCTAAAACCAAGACATCTGGTTGGTTGGACTAGTAATAAATAACAATGGATGGCTGAAAATGATTGGTGAGTGATAAAAGTGGTTTTTGGCTTGAGGAGAGTGATGTAAGATTACCTCAAATCAAGGACAATGTAGGATGCCCCAATCATGGAATGAATAAATATCCTTGAATCTTTGCCTTCAATAGATTGATGAGATCACTTGATGTGGTAAACAAGCCAACCATATGGTAGACATCCTCACGATGCTGCAATCAATTGTAAGTGGTCATAAATTTTTCCACCTTGATTGTAGCATAGGCATGTAGACCCTATTCATCATAGGCATGACACATAGCAAATAAAATTTAATTAGAGTTTTATTGAGAAGAGAAATTTTGCATTTTAACCCAACAGAGTAGGGTTTATGATACTCTTAGGCAAATATTCTTGAACACATGCAACTCCAAAATTGAGTGTTTGAGTATTGATCTTATTTTAGGTAAAATTTTATGGATATTGTCTACCCTCTCAAGCGGTGAGTGGGTGGAAGCAAAAAGTGATAACCATGAGCCGATTGACAAAAAATGGTTGTAAAATAGACCAATGATGGTATTGGGATGAAAAGGATGAAATTGAAGGTGAAACGGTAAATTTGGGTGGTTGGTCAAAAAAAAGTTATAAGAAAATGGGCTGGAAAGTCTTTCCTAATCATCCTAAGTGGTTGGCTAACCACTTAGGATGGTTAAAAGGCCTTCCAATCACTTTGAACATTTGAAATGTCTTCCCAACCACTTTGGATGATTGGTTGGTGCTCTAGTGACTGGTTTGAATGGTCGGTAATCTACTAGGGTGGTTACCAGTGCTAGGATTATAAATAGGGTGCTTGGAGCCCATTTTGCAAATGTGCATGATAAGAGAGAAGAGGAGAGAAGTGAGAGTGGTTGGCAAACGAGATGGTGGGTGAGAGTGCAACGATGAACTAAGGAGGGTTTGCAACATCGTTAAGTAGTATGTGGCCCTATTTTAGGTAGTTCTTTTGTTTTGCTTTTGTTTGTTTTTTTATAGTGTTAGGTGATTGTGGGTGGGAAATTGTGTAGTTATGGTTGTCTTTGTTGCTTTTTTTTTTGAAAATTTGAAGTGGAAAAATGATGGGTATGGGTGGGAAAATATTTGATTTTTTTTAATGAAATTATATAGGAAAATGATGGAAATGATAAATGGTGGGTATGAGCAAGAAAATTTTCAATTTTTTTTTTAAATTAAATGGGAAAATAATAAATGATGGGTATGGGTGGGAAATTTTTTGAAAAAGTTTTTTTTTAAATGTTATGATTTTTGTGAAAATCAATGGAGGGAATCTAGAGAGTTTTTTTTTTGAAACTTCAAAGCTAAATGACTTGGGGACTAATGATAATGTGGTATGAATTGCAGTTGAGATGGTTACGACTGTGACACAAGTTTTACAAGGTGTTTTCGAGTGTGTGGGTAAAATTAACCAAGGATGAATGGGAGTGGCTGAGGGTGATAGGCCTGGAGGAGGTGACATGGATACTTGTATTCCCTTGAAGAGCAGTAGGATCCAAATAGGGGGACATTCCACCTATCGATAGGGGAGGTGACAGTCACACTTGAGGATGTGTACTATATTTTTTGACTTCTAGTGGAAGGCCTCCCTATTTGTGTGGTCAAGGCTAGAAAAGGATGTAATACCTCAGGTATACAAATATACAAGAAAGTTAATGGATGTTGGACATGATGGGGTATCTTACCATGAGTAGTATCATACAAGTACCTTGACAGAGCAACATGTAGTGTTGATGTTTTTGATTTTGAATATCATAGCATTAGACTGCTCAGGTGCATGATTCCCATAAAAACTATTGGGCTTAGTGGTAAATTTTATTGAGATGTTGGCTTTGTATGCATAGGCTTCCGCTTAATAGCACAAACATACAATGAGTTGTACAAGGTGTATCAATGAAATAGGGTGGACTTGGGCTACAATCTATTATTATAGGCTTGGGGATGAAAGGACTTCAAGATATTACAACCAATAGGGCTATCTTGTGTAGTGGATGGGGAGGTAATGATAGAGTGACTGTGTACTACGATGGAAGAGTGATAGGTTAAGACCATAGAGTCGATGAAATCATATGGATGGGGAGTACTATCAAAGAGCATGGGTTCATCTAAGGAGTGGGAATGTGATATGGAGGTCATGCGAAGGACTTACTCCACTACTAGTCAAGTGTCTATAGCCCTGGTGGAGATAACCCTATAATCCTTTGACATTGCTCCACTACCATATAGATGTCTATAGCCCCAGTGGAGATGTCTTAGATGGCCTAGGATCCATGATGAATGATATCAATTATTTTGTTCTATTGCTTGTGTTATTATCTTTTTTTTATGATAAATAATAACATAAAGGAAAAATTGTTTGCTTATGGCTTAAAGCTATGCACGACTTCATTCTTCTTAGACACAAAATTTGATTACTGTGTGAAGTTTGTGTGTAGTATAGGAGAAAACTTAAAGCAACCAGAAAAGGCCTATAGCACTCGGAGACCTAATGCAATTCGATGAAGCTTGATTGAGGGACTAGGTATGGTTGGGGAACCAAAACAACCACTATGTTTGAGCCACCTACAACATTGGGACAACGAAAACAAGTATGGTATGTGATGAATAAATAAAATAGGGATAATGGATGTATGAGACAATGGAAAAAATGATATGACATATGATTGAACAAGACATAGTGGATAAATATGGGATAAACTATATGTAAGACACAAAAATGTATACAATATGGACAACTATGCGATGTTATTGATTATTTATACCAACTAAAATGAAGAGACACATATACGTGAAACCAAAAGAATATTAAATTAGCACACTATAAGCCTTATGTAGTACTATAATGGATGAATGAGGTGGATAAATGTAATGAATGGATGTAATGTAATGATATGGATGTAATACAATGATATGGATGTAATGGAGGGAGTGAGCTCTGTTAGGCATAAAATTGGATGGGAGGAGGGGTGACTCCCCCAAGTCAAGTATAAATGGTTATGAATAGGGTATATGAAAGGATTTTGAGGAATGGTTGTATGAAAATGAAGAATGATGAACAAAAGAAAGGGGAGAAGAAGAACAAAAAGAAAGGAACCAACCATGGGTATGTAGCTACTCAAAGCATGATCGCACAACCATGGCATGTAGTCTATCTAAGAAGAAGATGAGAAGGAGGTTGAATATGTGAATACAAAGGAGGAGCTAGAGTGGAATCAACGAGCGATGGCATGATGATAGTGGTAAATGATGAATGCAATGGGATCGAAGTGACACTTGAAAATGAGACGTAATAATATCTCAAATTGTGATCAATGTGAGATGCCCTAGTGATGGAAGCAATGAATATCTTTGAATATCACTATGGCATCAAATTTAAGGAAAGGAAGAAGAGGATATTCTATTATGCAAATATCTACTAGGTAGGATAATGTCGAGGCTAGAACCCCAGGAGAAAGTTTGGGGAACTCTAGTAGAGAGGTGGAGAACCTCACTGCTACTATCTCACTTTTGCAAGAGCAATTAGAGCAATAGAGGGAATATATGGATCAAAAAAGACAAATATTGGAAACCATAGTGAGTCAAAATAGAAATCCTAAGGCTAGACCAAAAGGAAACCCTCCTATAGATGAGCAAGAAGTTAGGGCTCTTATAGAGGTAGAATTAGCTAGGGATATAAAGAATGTTAAGACCTCTAAATTCACCAGAAAGGATGGGGATGATTCAACTAAATCATGGCTAAATGAGTTGGAAATCTACTTCTCCATGAAAACTATTCTTTAGCGACCCAGACCTATTGGGCCACTCTCCATTTGCAAGATACTAGGTTAGAATGGTGGAATACTTTTAAATATGGTTAGAAGATTAAGGCTATTAATATTTCATGGGAGGGGTTTGTGGAGGCCTTTAATAAAATATTCCTTACTAAACAACATTATGTGGAGAAATTTGAGGAATTTTCCACACTTCTCCAAGGAACAATGACAATAGAGGTTTACTACCAAAAATTTGTAAAATTGCTTAAGTATGTACCACTTTATGAACAAGATGAGAACACGAAGGTACATAAGTTTATCTTGGGAAAAGATCCTAAGATAAGATCAGTATTAACCATGCATAATTTAGAGACTTTGCAAAAAGCATATAACCTGGACCGTTAAGCTAAGTCTAACCTACAATTGAAAAAGTCTCCCTTTAACTATGTAGTTTTTTCAGAAAGAGATCGACAAGCCTTAAGGAAAAGGAAGAGTGATGGCTTTATGAAATGGGAACAAGAACAAAATAAGAAAATCAAAGATAATCCAAAGATGGAAAAGTGAAACAATGGGAAGCAAGGGAGTCCCAAGAAGAAATTATAGAAGAGGAAGGATAATGAAACCCCTCAAGCACAAAAATAACCTGAACCATATCAAATCGAGAAGATAGGGGAAAAGAAATAGGAAAGATATATAGATCCTAAGGATGGTTTCTATGATTTTCGGGGACCTCACTATGTGAACAAGTATTCGAATCAAGCAGGACCAAGAAAAGTGATTTAAGAGCCCAACCATAGAATCTATGTGGCAACTAGAAATAGGAATCTGGATGGCCAAGCCACACCTATGATTCTAGATGGTAAGTTGTTTGATAAGAAAGTTAAGATTTTGATAGATAGTGGAGCTATGAATAGTTTCATTTCTTCTAGTATAGTCAAGGATTTGCCAAAAAGATCAAGATTTTTGGCACAAGGGTGGAAAGTCGAGTATGGGTATAGATAGACCTACTTAGTGGATCAATGTTTTCCCATAGTCGAGATCACCCTACCCAATGGCGCTACCCTATAACACTTATATTTAGTGTTGCTACATACCTTTGACATCATATTGGGAATAGTCTGGTTAAGGGCTTATAAAGCCATAATTAATTTCCAAGATAGATGGATTGACTATAAAAATATAGATAAGCATAGATTGAGTACATAGTGAACAAGGGTATTTTCACCCTCAAATGATATTTGTAATGTAGCTAAAGAAAGCTATTAGGAAAGGTGGTATGGTCTATGTCATTAAATTGAACCACAAGACCAAGGATGATAGGAAAGAAGAATTGTTTGAGAAACACCTAATACTACAATATTTTGGGGATGTTTTCCTTGAAGATCTTTTAGGGCTACCACCTAAGTGTGAATTTGACTTTACTATTTAACTACTACCAAGCTCAAACATTTTTATAGAAATCCTTATAAGATGAATCCTATTAATATGTAGGTGTAGACACTAAAATCATGTCAATATGATTAGGTGACTAAAAAAAATGGCTAAATTGACATCATATGACCCCCTATGGTATCCCTCAGAGGTTACACAGTGGTCTTAACCACTCTTGCAAGGTTTTTGAAGGCTCCACCCCACTTTTGGGAAGTTTTGGGCCATATAGGCACCACCGTCCCACCTAGGGATGAGGGTAGATCACCACCATCCCACCCAGGGACGAGAGCATGCCCTCGTCCCTGGGTGGGATGACCAGGGCCTTTGATCCAAAAAAATTCAAAATTGGGACAAATGGAACCCAGGGACTACCAATTATCCTATCTATTCAAGCATGTAGGTCTGAGGGTGCAGAATCCTCATAACATCCTGCAAAATGGAGGTCAAATAGAGAGATTCTCTTCCCCCTCCAATGCATGCCAACTTTTGGACAAATGGCACCTCTTGCCCTGCATGCCCATTAGCCCATGAGCCTACTTTGGCTATACAGTGGATTTATTTTCCACCCAAAATATAGATAGGAGTTTTGAGACATAGAAATGAAGTGCTTCCAAGATTTCCACTCACCCTTTTGTGCCTTTTTCCCTCGAAATATCTACCTAGCGAAGGAGGTTCTCGAGTGATCCAAGAGATGCAATCTGCTTACAAAAATCAAACCGATCGAGTGAATTTCACCACTAAATTTGACAACACTATTGAGAAGGTTTTTAACCAATTCAAAGAGGAATTGGTGATAAATAATTAGCAAAAATGGTGGTTGTCCCACCCTAAGACGGTCTCCATTCTATGATAGTCCCCATCGTCCCTGCAAGGTATGAGGATAGATTATTGAAAATTTTTTCTATTATTTTTAATTAGACATATTATAGGTTAGATTATGAGCATGTTGTCTAAATTTCATGCAATTTGGAGTTATATAGAGTGAGATATTGCATTTTTAAGGTTTTACAGGTTTTCGGGGACCTTTTGAAGATGCACATGAAATTGTGACTGATATTGCTAATCCACTAACATGGGTCCTCTAAAAATATTATTTTATGTATTCTATCCAAGGTTTAGCTGATTTGGAAATATTTATGGTCATAAATTACTCATTTTGGGTTTTATAGGCTTAGTGGGCATGCTACGAATGCACCACGTAATCAGATGCAATTTATATTCTGTTCATGATTATATCTTCCTAAAATCCTCTATTATGCATGTATCTATGATTTCATATCATTTGGAGTTTTTTTAGATAGGTGCATTGCATATTTACACTTTCTAGTCTATAGTTGCATGTATTGCTTTTGCATGTTTCACATTACGCACTTGCTTTTTAATGAATTTGGTTTCCTTGTGTGTAGGTGCAAGTTTTACAATGCATAAGGAAGGATCACAAGATCAAAATATCAAAAGATAAAGTGGCGGTATCAAAGGTTCACCCACCTTAATTGTGGGTATGAGGAAGAACACTAGAAGTGCACATGAGCTATTGAAAGGATTTGATCCTTGGGCACCCCATTTTGTAACAATTGTATCAATCCAGAGCCCTCAAGGGGACACTTATGTAACCATGGTTTTGATCCACAAAAATAATAGAAGAAAACTTTGTTTCACTTCATTTCTTGCATTTTGGTTATCTTGCCATGTTTACTTGCATGTTTTCCTTTTGATGCTCATCACACATTAGCGATAGATGCATATTGTTTAAGCATTCTTAGGTGCACTGTTTTTCCCCTACTTTAGTGGTGATCATGGTGGGACCTTGTCCCTATTGCTTTAATTTAAGGTTTAATCCTTGTTTTTTCTTGGTCTCTATTGCAGGTACTGGCCATCCTGGCCTAAAAAGACCTCTGGATTGCTCCTCATGCCACCTTGGGATGGCCACACCACCATACCACCTAGGGATGACCCCCAAATTGGCCACCATCCCACCATGGGACGACCACAAAACATATATTTTTCTGCTCAAAATGACAAAAATAACAGGTTTTTAGGCTTCCAAGGTAGGCACCTAAACTTTCTATTTCCATTTGCATAGTCTGAGGTTGCTCTTTTCCTATTTTTCTTGCTTGCATTGTTTGCTTAAAAGGTAGAAAATAGATTTCCTTTTTTATAAATGCAAAAATGAAACAAAAAATAAGAAGATAAACTAAAAATAAATCAAGTAGAAATGCTCTTATATGGTTTGCTTGTGGATAGGCTACCTAATGGGTAGTGTAGACACTAAAATGTGGTAAATCCAATTAAGCATCCACAAGCAATGATCAAATTGACATAATATGGCCCTTTGGGCAGTCCTCAGGAGGCTCACAGTGGTTCTAGCCACTCCAGAAAGGGTTTTGGAGGCTACCAACCCAATTTTGGGAGGTTTTGTCCCAAAATTCACTACCATACCACCCTGGGATGATGGTATATTCCCATATTCCCACCCTAGGATGGTGGTGAGCCCTCGTTCCAGGGTGGGACGGTGGTGAAATTTGACCCAAAAAAGTCAAAATTCGGCCAAATGGCACCCATAAACTACCATTTGACCACCCAAACAGAGCATGCAAAGTAGAGGATAGGGAATCATTATGACATCCATCTTTATGAGGGCCAAATTGGGAGATTCTCTTCCATACCCTGTGCATGCCTCCCATTTGACAAGTGGCACCTCCTGCCATGCATGCCCTTGCATGCCTTTTTGCACATGAGCCCCTTTGGGCTATAAAATGGATACATGGTCCACACAAAATCATAGAGAGGAGTTCTAGGATATGCAACAGAGTGCTTCCAAGATTTCCCCTCACCTTATTGCACCTTTTTGCCCTCGTAATCTCCCTTTTGCCAAGGAGGTTACCGGGTGACTTCAAGAAGGTAATCCGAGCATAAATTTTCCATTTGGGTGAATTTCTTCACCAAATTCGACGAAAACACACCTTAGGTTGTTTAGGAACATATTCTAGTGGTTTGGTAATAAAAAGTGGCTGGATTTGGTGGGTATCCCCTCCTAGGGTACCCCAAATAGTTGTAGTCACCATCGCCCCTCGAGATGAGGGTAAATTATTAAGCAATTTATTTACTATTTTTAATTATTTATTTTCTACATTATGCCATGATGCTACAGTTCAAATTTCAGGTCATTTGGAGTTAAAATGAAGGAGTTATGTTATTTTTAAGTTTTCGTAGGCTCGTAGGGCCCATCTGGGCACACCAGTTTGATGCAGGTGGATCCCAGTTCCAATTGGAAAATATAATAATATGGGCTATCTTAAAATGTCAATTTATGCATACTGAAAAAATTTCATGAGTTTTGGATGAGTGCAGATTCAAGATTTTGTTGTCTTCCTTTTGGTAGGTTGCAGGCGAGCGATGCTAAATCGAGGGGTCTACAAATGCAATTTCCAATATGTTTTAGGTGATATCCTTCCAAAAACTCCTCTTTAACATCTATGCAAATTTTCAAGTCATATGGATATCATTTGATGCACTTTTAATTCATATGCCATTTTGCCCCTGTGGGGATTGCATGTTTTCACCATACACCCTTGCTATTTGACCTCTTTTGTTTCCTTGTGTGTAGGTGCAGGTCCTCATAAGGCTTTGGTAAGTGATATCATACATCGGAGAACCTAGATACAAGCAGTGGTGACATCGGCTCGCCTACCTCAATTGTGGGTACGCGGAGAAACATTGGATGTGCACCCGAATTCCATGAAAGACTTGGTCTTTGGGCACATAATATTGTAACAATTGTATCCATTTTGAGCCCTCAAGGGGAATATTGTGTAACCTTGGATCTGATCCAACAAATTAATGAGAATAGACTTGCTTTGATTCATTTCCTTTTGTTTGGTATTCTTTCCTTTTTACATGCATGCTTCCTTTTTGATGCTCATTAGCGATATGGGGTAGATACACTTATTTTTCCACATAATTTGGTGCACCATTTTTCCCTACTTCAGTGGTGATCATGGTGGGACCCTTGTCCCTTTTGATTTGGATGAAAATTTGACTTCTTTCTTGCATTTTTGCCCTTTTTGTGTTGCAGGTGCTCCCCTCCCCACCCTAGAACGGTGGCAGAGGATTTATCTGGCACATCCTAGGACAATGGCTTCACCGTCCCATCCTAGGATGGTGGTGGAGCTACTACTCGCCCCACCCTGGAGTGGTGGTGAAACAGATAGATTTTTGCCCAAAATTTTAGAATTTGGAGGCTTCAAAATGGACAAGGTAAGTGCCTAAACCCTTTGATTTTTTGCTATATTTTTAGAGACTGTCAAAATCAGTTTTCTTTATTCACTTGCTTGCATAGAAAGGTTAAAATTTATGTTTTTTCTTTTCTTATAACATCACATAGCAAAAGGTAGAAAAATAAAAAAAGAACTTGTAGTAGCAATGCATCTATTTGGTTTGATTGCTTGTGGCTTACCCTTTGGGTAAGTTGGCATGTAGGATTTGCATTCACAAAGTCAATTTGTAGGTTATTATTTTGAAAGTAAAATGCACCTATTGCATGCATTTAGTGAATAGTCATTGATTGCTTCTTTGCTTAATTTATTGATAATAATGAACCACACACACCATAATTCATGTAAACACTAGTGAGATGGACTTCATTACCATCCACTAGTAGAGTTCAAGTGACGGTGGGTTTCATCTCCATCCACTTGGCTCAAATCCCACGAACTTGATCCATCTTACCAAGGTCAGTTCCAAGATCCATCATAGCCCGTGGGTAATAGCACGCATCACCCTTTGGGGAGGTGTATTGCAGACTGCAAGTGGACTGGATGAGGAACTGGTAGGACCTATGCTCCCTGGCCATGTGTGGAACTCATCACCACACATTATAGATGAGATAACGCAACCTGGAGTTCATAGCTGGGTTGTCGAACTACGAGTATACATGTGAAATCCAATTGAACATGAGATTACAATCCAATAATATTTCAAACATGTGACACGAGGTCATTCTTTACAAACAACACATCCGAAACACACAAAACCATTCAAGGATTCACACTTAAAACTTAAAAGATATAATCATCTATCTTATTGAGTGTTTCTTTCTTGTATACCATTTTATTAAGAATTTGTAAAGAATATAATCACTTGGGGTACTAATAGAGGGGCGCAATGGTGCACACCCACAGTGAAGCCCAATCACGGGTGGAAGTTGTGGAGAGTGGATTAGGAGACATGAATCATCTCTGATATAGCCCTAGGGACTTGGTTATACCTCCCTAGTGAGCTTCCACTCTACCTAGCCACAAGACAGTAGGGCATGCACCTCATCTCCAAAGGGATCCTCTCCAGGACACCCCGAGGGATGATGAGCATTACTTGGGAGAGTGTTCTCGGTATGTAGATATCTCAAAGGCCTTCCTTGGTGAAAGGCAATTGCACACTGAGCACTAATAGATAGAGCAATGCCATGCATATGCATACCCACTAGGGCTAACATGCATAAGCAGAGGCATGAGTATGACTTCACACACTGGCCGAATCAAGTCATTATGACTCTACCTCCACGCCGCCTTGATAGGATACTACAACTCCTACAGCCTGATGGGAATGACACCTGTCAGTCTGGGTGAGCCAACTCAACCCTACCTTTCCTCAGGAACAATATCCCAAATTTTCCTTAGGAACAATATCCCGCACATGCCCGATGTGCCTCTGTGCAAGCTTGAGTGTAATGAACACATGTTCTAGCCTGAGCCTCAAGTCAATGCGGCGAACCTTGAGAGAGGCAAGCACCCTATGGAGAACACAAAGTACCTTGGACAAGGTCGACCCCAGGGTGAGACTCCTAGGCCTCCCAGGCCTCGTACTGTAGATCAAATTAGGCAAGTGATTGCGAGATATAAAGAACACCAAGCTCAGTTCAAGCAGCTTCAACGAGATAATTAGCAACTAGATCACTTGCACTAGCTTGAGAAAGAAAGGATCGAACATCAGACCAACGAGTTGTTCCAAAAAAATTTGAGAGAGAGGGTCCCTACCCCTAAGACACATAGGCAGGAGGTCCATCCGAGGCAACCCATGCTCGTTCGAGAGAGGTCCTCAAGACCTTATCAAATGTTGCTTCCACAACCTCCTAGGCCAGATCGGGAGATGCCTCCTAGGACAAACATAGGGCGCCCACCACAGGTAGTTATCCCCATTCATAGGCTGACTCGAGAGATGCCTTAAGGGGATTATACTGAGCATGAGCCAGAAGTAGAATATGTTGAGACACCTTACCGAGGTAGGGGGCGAATTACTACTGCCTCACCCTAGGTTGGAGGAGCCTAGACCTCCACCACAAGATGTGAACAAAGATGAGGAGATAAAGTCCTCAGGTCCTTACAAAGAATTTATATAACGCCTAGAGTTAGTAGAGAACAAGAACTCTAGGTCAGGATATTAAAATCCCACTATGCATCAATTGCGTAGTCAACCTATTCATCCATCAGTACCTGCACCTCCCTATCCAGAACAATTTAAGTTGCCTCAGTTGGCTACCTTTAAGGTAGAAGAGGATGTGCAAAAACATGTCACTAGGTTCTTAGGCCAATGCTTCGACATTCATAGTGACGATGCTTTGCTTTTGAGGACATTTATGACTACCCTCACTGGCCCTACCTTCGAGTGGTTTTACCAACTCCCTAAGCATAGCATCCATAATTTGGACCAACTTGCGGATGCATTCTTGGAGCGCTTTGCCTTCAATACCAAGAGGAAGGCAATGTTGGCTGATGTAGTTGGGTTAAAACAATATGATGATGAGTTAATAACAAATTATGGCAATAGATGGTGAACCTTGCTGCCAAGCTGCCTTATATTCTCCCCATGTCGGAGTTGACTCAGATGTTCTCCAAAAGTTTCTTAAATCCAATCTCTTTGTTGCTACAGTTGCAACAATACCCCACTCTTGAAGATGCCTTAGCACATGTTAGGATCATCAAAGAAATCAAAGATTCAAGAGGGTGAGATTGTGAAGCCTCGCAAGAAGGAGTGGAGCAAGAACACTAAGAACACCCCAACACAACCTAAGCCAACAATAGTAAATCAGGTTGCCATTAGTGTCCTGGGGCCAGTGCCAACCATGCCACCTCAAAAGCCTAATTATCAGGCCACCCCTGGGAACTATGCCAAGGATAACCAAAATGGTCAAGGGAAAAATCAACAATGTCACCCCAAGTGACAATTCATGCCCATTGCAGAGTCTATGGACTTGATGTTTGATTGCCTATTGGCGGCCAATGCGATCAATCTACCTGATAGTCGACCTATCGATCCTAATGCACCTAATCCCAAAGGATACAAAGAAGACCTATATTGCAAGTTTCATAGACAAAACGGGCATGATGTGCAAATGTGCTATAAATTCAAACACTTGGTGCAAGACCTAATTTATAGGAATGCCCTCCAGATAGATAACCCTATCGCACCAAACAACCAATAGATGAAGGTATTCAAGGACCCCTTGCCTGCCCACAAAGAGCAGGCCAAACCAGTGCCCCAAGTGAATGAGGTTCACCATGCCCCTCCTAAGCAAGGATATGTTGGCATGGTTAGTATTATGATAAGAAACAGGTAGTATTCAAGTCTAGACACACCACATGTGGCTCAGAGTGATGTCCCTTCGACATCGCAACCTATACCGCCTCCTAGAATGAGCCTCCCACCTAGGCCTATAGTCACCATTAAGAGCAAGCTCGCTCAGAGCTTAAGAAAAACATATGCTCGGCTCCCCATGTATGAGCTCATCCAATAATCGCAACCTCATAGAGAAGCCTTGATGGAGATCCTTAAGGAAATTGAGCTTTAGCCCCAAGAGTCTAATTCCTTCAACAACTTTGTGGGGCATGTGCGATAAGGCACAAAATCGGTAATTACTTTTTGAGAAGATGAACTTAAACCGATTCCACATGATATGGTGGATCCCCCTTTACACATTATCGCACGTGTGAATGAAATACCATACAAAAGAGTCTTGATAGATACTGGGTCTTTGAGCAACATCATAACTACAACATCTCTGAAGCACCTGAAGCTTCCAACATCTCATATTGTCACATCTACCTACACTCTTCGAGCATTCAATGATGCCATATCCTCAACGGTTGGTACAATCATCTTACCTATTCAAGTATGGGAAAAGATCATCTCGATGATGTGCCACATCCTGGAGGGTGAGATGGCGTACAAAATTTTGTTAGGAAGACCATGGATCAGGGACATGAAGTGTGTCCCTTCCATCACTCACCAGTGCCTCAAGTACACTCATGAAGGACAAGTTCATGTCATCCCCGTGGACCTTGAGCCCTTCAAGTACTGAAAGATGGTGCAACAACTACCCGAGTCAATATTTCCATTGATACATCTAAATTTTCAACCGAATAAATCTAGACGAGGCTCAACCCCATCGCTACAACATACCATACCCTCCTCATCATCGGCCTCACCCTAGATGCCTAATACACCAGTGGATCCTTTTCCTAGGAACCCAGAGAAGCGACCCATTAAGGAGGACCAACCAATCATATCCACCATCTCTACAGAGGAGATACTTATCCTAGATGATGAAGAGACACCATGTGAGGCAAATAATGAGCCGGATCAAGACTCACTCTCATCCCTCTTCTATCTACAACCCTAGTGTACAGTACATATGGCTTCTACCATATTGGGAGAGTACATGGTTAGGGATTTTACCACTACTCCTGCTTTAGAGTCGATGCAAGACATGGGTAGACCCCATATTCCCATAGGCACTATCGTGCCTCTTGATATTCCCCCTAATAAAATGAACTTTTTCTATGGGGGCCTTAACTATGGCATCAAACCTTACCAACAATAGGAGGAAGATGACGAACCTTTTGGAGAGGATATTAACTACTTGTCTAACCCTAACTTTGCCCTGAAGTACCTTGACCTATGCAATTGGCACGGTTATGGGTTAGGCCTGTATGAGCAGGGCACCATAATCCCTTGTCAACCACAATATCAAATACCCTATGACAAGTCGGGAGTGGGATGCAACAATTCATTGCCTCTAGATGTCCTATTAGACAACCTAAATCGCTTGAATATAGGCTACAAAGGCGGGTTGGCCCAAGACCCTTATGCCAATCCCAATACAGTCTACTCTTTGGGAGATTACTTTCCATGGCTAGATGGTAACCCCATGATCCCTAGTAACATTCCTCCACATTTTGAGAGAGGGGAAGGTTCGTGGAGTTGTTCCCATGTCTGTGATGAGTCAGATCCAGGAACTTCATATGAGTGGAACTCAAAGGATGAGTCGGGTTATGAGGTAGCGCCATACAACCCTTTTGAGTCGAACAGTGATCATTCACAAATTGTCCCCATTAATTAACAACAAGAAGACCTCATACATATTTTACCATTCCTTGATCCTGATTTGCAGTAGCTCCTTCCTCCTAAAGAGCTGGTTCATCCATAGGAAGATAGACCTCATGGGGGGGAGCAGTTAATTTACTTAAGCAGTTGGGCCCTTGGGATCCTGAGGCACTGCAATATGAGAATGAAGGAATCCTCATCCATGATGATGATTGTGAGGAATTAGCATATATTGTACCACAGCTACCTGATCACCCTATCCCAAGGATCAACAACGAGGTTCCCATATATGACAGTGACTATGAGGATGACACAAATAGGGCATACCTAGGTCCTCATTATTTGCGACATCATCATGAGAATATTGACATAGATGAAGTCTATCGTCAGTTACATGTTGGCCCACGCTTGAGGGCAAGGCCTATCAATCTAGGCCAGATTCATCATGAGGTCTTCCCTGACCCGCCCACACATATGGAGCTCCTTGAGCCTAACGATCCCATCCTATAATCTATTCCCAAACAGGATCCATAGATCCCCATTCCCCCAGAACCACATCTGGGGGTGAGAGATGGTACTAATACATAGTCACATGCACATGGTCCTGGAGAGCAGACACATTTCATCAATATGATCTCCATTGATTTGACCACACCACTCCACAACCCAGTCGATCCTTCCAAACCACTCCATATAGACCTATATGCGATTTATTGGGATCACGCTGATTCACCCTCGTCACCCTTTAAGTATTGGGCTTGTGGTGGATTATTTCACTTCTTTGCAGGACCAACTCATGATGTCTTCCATGCTAAGGAGGAACCCAAGGTTCCCATAGAAGATTTAAATCTAGCTAATGACATCCATTTGATACCTACTTCCCATCAGTTGGAGGAGGGGTCTCATATGTCAATCGAACCTACGGTTGATAGAGATATCGGATCAAATCTTGAAAACCTGTAATATATCAAGCTAGGGGAAAGCCTATCCCCCAAAGAGAAAGCTAGTTATATAGCCCTTCTCACAAAAAAGAAGGCAACTTTTGCATGGTATTACAAAGACATGTCAGGACTAGATCCAAATCTAGTCACCCATAATCTCACACTTGACCCCACAGTCAAACATGTCAAGTTAAAGCTGAGAAAGATGCACCCAACAGTGGCCTTGATGGTCAAATATGAGCTACAAAAATTGTTGGATGCCCAGTTTGTCATTTTTGTAGACTATCCACCATGGTTGTCCAACATGGTTCCCGTCAAGAAGCTTGACGGGAGGATTCACATTTACATCGATTTTTGAGACCTAAACAAAGCGAGTCCTAAGGATGATTTTCCTTTTCCAAGCATAGATGCCTTGGTAGTGCCACCGTAAGACACAAAATGCTCTCCCTTATGGATGGCTTCTCTGGGTATAATCAGATTCATATCAACCCTGAAGACCAGCTCAAAACGGTGTTCACAACGCCTTGGGGAACATTTTGTTAAAAGGTCATGCCATTTGGCCTTAAGAATGCTTGTGCTACCTACCAGCGTGCCATGACATATATCTTCCATGACTACATGCATAAAATTTTGGAAGATTACATGGATGACTTATTGGCAAAATCTCTATTACGTCATGAGCACCTAGATGTCTTGTGCAAAGTCCTCGATCACCTTATTGAACATAATGTGAGACTGAATCCCAAGAAGTGCATCTTTGGCATCACATCTAGAAAGCTCTTGGGATTTATAGTTTCCAAACGAGGCATCAAAGTGGACCCCAAAAAAGTCAAGGCAATCCTTGAAATGCCTCCCTCGACTACCATCAAGTAGCTTCGTAGCTTGTAGGGGAGGATTGCATCCATCAAACACTTTATAGCACAACTATTGGACAAGTGTAGACCCATGAATAAAATTTTACACAAGGGGGTCACATTCCACTGGGACGATGAATGTCAGGATGCCTTTAACACAATAAAACAATACTTGGCTTCACCACCAGTGTTAGCTCCACCTAGACCAGGGGTGCCGTTTAGATTATATATCTCAGCTACTTAGGTTGCATTGGGTGCCATGTTAGCCCAAAACAATGAATTTCATAAGGAATAGGCCACATATTATCTCAGTCACACCCTGGTGAGCTATGAGATCAAGTATGCATACATTGAAAAGTTATGTCTAGCGGTGGTTTTTTCTACCAAAAAGCTATGACACTATATGCTCAGCCACACTACGTATGTTGTATCTAAAGAGAATCCATTGTGATACATGATGAGTCATACTTATCATAGTAGTCGCACGACGAAATGGATCATGTTGTTGATATAATTTGACCTGGAGTTCATAGGACAAAAGTCAATCAAAGGACAGGTCATTGCTGATCAACTTGCAGAGGCTTCTCTCCAGGAGGACCAGCCTCTTAGCATGGAGCTTCCCGATGATGGAGTCTTCCAACTATCAGAATCGCCTGATTCTAATGAGCCTGAGTCACAGGAGGATATGACTCTCTTCTTCGATGACTCCAAATGTGAGCAAGGGAGTGGCACGAAGATCATGTTTTTCACACCGCATAGGGCTCTCATACCCCTATCATTTAAACTCAATTTCCCCTGCACCAAAAATAATGTTGAGTATGAAGCCTTACTCATAGGGCTTAAAATGGCTATCACCATGAAAATCACCAAGCTCAATATTTTTGGCAACTCCTTGCTCATTGTCAACCAGATCAAGGGAATATTCCAATGCAAGTGCCGAGTTTTGTAAGCCTACAAAGCCCTTGTAGAAAAATCCTTGGCAAAGTTTGAATGGTATGACATCAAGGCACTCCCTCGATCGTCTAATCATTTTGTAGATACAATGGACTCTTTAGGATCCTTGATTCCACAAGACCCCACAGGGAAGATGACAACCATTCAAGTCAAGACGCTATCACAATCGACGGGCGTGAGAGCCCTCAAACCATACCAGAAGTCCACTTGAATCAAATAGAACCTCATCAAGAGAGATTCTCACACATTCACGAGTGCTTGAATCATGTTGCATAGGGGACTATGTTCCCCCAAACCCCTTTTGATAGCAGCAAAATGCTATTCTTACAAGTTCTATCCCAATCTGTATTTGCTCAGGATGAACTTCATGAGGGACAGGCGATTCATGTAATCGAGGCTTCCACACAGCAGGACGTGTCCACACCAATTAGAGAGTACCTAAAGCTTGGTAACCTCCCTCCTAGATTATCGCACACTGCCAAAAGGACATTTAAATGGAAGGCATAAAAGTTTGTCTTGTTAGGAGACATCCTATACCGTTGGAGCTATGAAGGAATCCTCCTTCGTTGCTTAGAGTATCAAGAATCGACTTGGGTAATGGCCCAAGCACACGATGGTACTTATGGTGGCAATTTCAGTGGCATGGCCATCGCAAAGTGCATTCTCTGCATGGGCTATTATTGGCCAACTTTAGAGTGAGATTGTTGGGCATATGTGAGGAAGTGCGTGAAATGTCAACACCATGCTAACTTGACACATGTACCTTCCCAAGCCTTACAACCGATCCAAGTGGCTTGGCCATTTTTGCAATGGGGGTTGGATTTAATCAAGAAAATATCCCCTACATCCTTAGACCGTCACACATTTATCATCACAACTATCAAGTATTTTACAAAGTGGGTGGAAGCAATTCCCCTTACCACTACGACAGGACCCCGCATAGCGGAGTTCATATTGCATAATATCATTTGTCATTTTGGTATTCCATCCAAGATCATTTCGGATAATGGGACATCATTCAAGAATAAATATGTGCGTGCTTTGACAACAAAAGATAATATCCCGCACAACTTTTCAACACCCCATTATCCACAAGCTGATATTCTCACAATGACACTGAGAGGGGGGTGAATCAGTGTTGCTAAAAATCTAATCTGCAACTCTTAAAACTGAAACAACCAGAACTTGAAAATAGATAAAACAATAAACACAAGAGAGCACACCACAACACACAATGTAACGAGGTTCACCAATTTGGCTACTCCTCAAGAATGACTGCTTGGACTACGGTCCAAATCCAGCCTTTGCAAAACACCGATTTTACAATCTGTTTACCAGCACCCACTGGAAGGAGCACCAACCCCTGATTTATCTGCACCAACAGAAAGGAGCACCAACCCCTATCCAAGCACCTACTTGGATCCCTGTTTTGAAAGATATATTATTGACATACAAATGCCTTCACTTTTTCAAGACCCTGACTGGTCTCCAATTTATCAAAATACAGTAAATACTCACTGCTCAGCCTGTCGCTCTCTTACAACACTCTTCTCACCCTCTTTCGGCAAGCACTTTCACATATTCAGCGACAACATTATTCTTCACGCAGACCTATTTTTATAACATATTATTCTCTATTTTTAACTTCCATTTTTACGCATGCAACCCGTAACTATTTCTTAATGTAACTCCTTTTGCGTATTTAGAGTGGGCATTTCATTAAATACGTTACATGCAACATATACCTCTTCCATGACTGTTCGTCCTCTCGGTCATGATTATTCGTGTTCTTTTCTGTTCATGCATGCATATTCGATTCTATTTATACGATTGTTAGATTTCTCCTTTTTTGACTTTACTAAAAAGCTGCATGATTTCTATCTGTAACTGCCGCACTAACTTCAGTTAACTCTACTTATTTTCACTGCATGATTTTTCTCTCGCAACTGCCCCTATAACTGTCGTTACGCTTTCAGTTGACTGTCAGTAAGCGCGTTGTTGCGACCTATCGTGAAATCGTGACACTTCTGTCTCTTTCTGCCCTTCTCGCCTTTTACCCACGAAAATATAGCATGTCACAAAATCGTGACATTCTCGGCCTCCTTGTTCACTTCTTCGCTTGCAACCGTGAAAACCAGACATGTCACGAAATCATGACATTCTCGGCCTCCTTGTTCACTTCTTCGCTTGCACCCAAAAACCAGACATGTCACAAAATCATGACACATTCGCCCTCTCGCTACTCTACTTGGCTTGCTCTAGCGAAAACAAAACATGTCACAAAATCATGACATCTTTCTCTGCCTTGTGCCTTTTCTGCCGTTCGCCCGCGAAACCGAAACATGTCACGAAATCGTGACATCTTCGCTGCCTTGTCTCTTTTCTGTCTTTGGCCCTGAAAATCTGAACATGTCATAAAATCATGACACTTCTCTTGCCTTATGCCTTTTCTGTCTTTGGCCAGAAACGAAACATGTCGCGAAATCGTGACATCTTCGCTACCTTGTCTCTTTTCTGTCTTTGGCCCACGAAAACTGAACATGTCACGAAATCATGACATTTCTCTTGCCTTATGCCTTTTCTATCTTTGGCCCACAAAAATAGAACATGTCACAAAATCGTGACACTTCTCTTGCCTTATGCCTTTTCTGTCTTTGGCCCGAAACGGAACATGTCACGAAATCGTGACACTTTTTCTCCTTGGCACTTTCTCTTCGAACCTGTCACGAAATCGTGACACTTTTCATCCTTAGCGCTTTCTCTTCGAACCTGTCATGAAATCGTGACACTTTTCATCCTTAGCGCTTTCTCTTCGAACCTGTCGTGAAATCGTGACACTTTTCATCCTTAGCGCTTTCTCTTCGAACCTGTCACGAAATCGTGACACTTTTCATCCTTGGCGCTTTCTCTTCGAACATGTCACGAAATCGTGACACTTTTCATCCTTAGCGCTTTCTCTTCGAACATGTCATAAAATCGTGACAGTTTTCATCCTTAGCGCTTTCTCTTCGAACATGTCACGAAATCATGACAGTTTTCCTTGCAAGCGCTTCTTCTCCGAACATGTCGCGAAATCATGACAGTTTTCTTACTTGCCTTCTTTTCTTCCAACATGTCATGAAATCATGACAATTTTCTTACTTGCCTTCTTTGCTTCCAACATGTCATGAAATCATGACAGTTTTCTTTTTGCCTTCTTTCTTCTCAACCTGTCGCGATATCGCGACAGAAAACATGTCGTGATATCGCGACAGTTTTCTTACTTGTCTTTTTCTTTGATTTTTTGAATCTGGGTCACTTCTATTTTCCTGGAATTTCACTGAACATGATCTGACTGACCTCTGAACTCCTGTCCACTGCTTCAACTGATCTGTCTGTCTGTGTTGACAACAATGACAATACTTTTGCTGCACCTTGCTCAACAATCTCCCCCTTTGGAATTGTTGGCAACACTCATGCACTCTTCTGTAATTCTTCTCCCCCTTTGACAATAATACCAAAGGGCTGCTGCAGACTCCCCTTGAGTCTATACACAACATTCTCAGATACACATTGTTATAGTTAGCAAAAATCATGAATATGAGCAAAACTATAAACATAGGTATAAATACTCCCCCTGAGAATGTGATCCCAGTTGATAGTCAGTTCTTGTGAAATGTGACTACTCCCAACTTACTCCGAAGGTACTCAAAAACTTCCTTGGGCAATGGTTTTGTGAATATATCTGCTACTTGCTCTGTAGTCGGAACAAAGTCTAATTTGACCTCACCTTCTGCAACTTTATCCTTCAAGAAGTGATACCGGATTGCAATATGTTTGGTTCGAGAATGCATAACCGGATTCTTTGATATGTTTATAGCACTGGTGTTATCACATTTTACTGAAATTGGCTCTTTGAAGTGAATACCAAGATCTTTCAGTGTTTGTCTCATCCATAATATCTGTGTACAGCATGTTGTTGCTGCAATATATTCTGCCTCTGCTGTGGATAAAGAGACTGATTCTTGTTTCTTGTTGTGCCATGCTACCAGTCTGTCTCCAAGATAAAATGCTCCTCCACTAGTACTCTTTCTGTCATCAATACATCCTGCCCAATCTGCATCAGAATATGCAATAAGAGTGAAGTCCTTACCTTTTGGGTACCACAACCCATACTCCATAGTACCCTTGAGGTACCTAAAAATCCTCTTTACAGTTGTCACATGAGTCTCTTTGGGACTAGCCTGAAATCTTGCTACCATGCATATTGCCTGTAATATATCTGGTCTAGTGGCTGTCAAATACAGTAGGCTTCCAATCATAGACCTGTACATGGTTTGATCTACATCTGGAGATTTGTCATCCTTGCTCAACTTGCAACCTGTTGTCATGGGAGTGCTGACAGGTTTACTATCCTCCATTGTGAACTTTTTCAGCATTTCTTTCACATATTTTACTTGGGAGATAAAAATGCCCTTTTCACTTTGATTGACTTGCAATCCGAGGAAATAAGAAAGTTCACCAATCATTGACATCTCAAATTCTGTCTTCATTTTATTTGCTATGTCTTTACAAGACTTATCATGACTGCTGCCAAAAATGATATCATCTACATAAACAACAAGGACAATAAGATTGCCATTTTCTGTTTTAACATACAGATTGTTGTCCACCAAACCTTTCTTGAACCCTTGTTTAATAAGATAGTTATCCAGCCTTGCATACCATGCTCTGGGTGCCTGCTTCAGACCATACAACGCTTTCTTTAACCTGCAAACAAAATCGGGATTGTCACCGAGTTGGAAGCCATCTGGCTGTTCAATGTATACCTCTTCTTCCAGTTTTCCATTCAAAAATGCTGATTTTACGTCCATTTGATATACTTTGAAATTTTTATGGACTGCTAAAGCCAGAAACATTCTAATTGCTTCTAGTCTGGCTACTGGTGCAAAGGTTTCCTCAAAATCAATGCCTTCAACCTGAGCATAGCCTTTATAGACCAATCTTGCCTTATTTTTGACAACTTGCCCGTCTTCATTTAATTTATTTCGAAAGATCCATTTAGTACCGATTATGTTTTTATTTGCTGGCCGTGGTACTAATTCCCAGGTTTTGTTTTTCTCAATCTGATCTAGTTCTTCATTAATTGCCTTCATCCAACTTTCATCTGTGTTGGCTTCAGCAATATTTTTGGGTTCAATGTTGGATAATAAAGAGTAGTTCCTTATTACTGCTCTTCTTGTCTGAATACCAATAGTTGGGTCCCCAATAATCTGTTCTTTGGGATGATTTTTCTGCTAGCTGCCTGTTTTGAATTTCTTGTTCTCTTCTTCTTCTGAGTCAATTCTTAAATCAGTTGAGTCAATTTTTTGATTTTCTTCTGTTCTTATTTCTTCATCTCCTTCAATGACTTCTTCATAAATGGGGTAGTTTTCTTGATACGTAGCTTCTCTTTCTCTACCTTCATCAACTTTAACATCAGCACTCTCAATAATTTTCTTTAGCCGCTTGTTGTAACATGTGTAGGCTTTGCTTTTAGTTGAGTAACCGAGAAAAATACCTTCGTCAGCTCTATCTTCGAACTTACCGAGATTATCTTCAGTTCGTTTGATATAACACTTACTGTCGAACACTTTGAAGTATCTTGTTGTTGCTTTCCTGCCGAACCACAGTTCATACGGTGTTTTGCTTTCATGTGTTCTTAGCATGCACCTATTTTGAATGTAAACTACAGTATGTACTGCCTCTTTCCAGAATCTATCGGCTATTTTGTTCTCAGCCAACATTGTCCGTGCCATTTCTTGCACAGTCCTGTTCTTCCTTTCAACAACACCATTCTGTTGAGGTGTCCTTGCTGCTAAAAACTGTCTTCTAATCCCATATTTTTGATAGTATTCTGCAAACTCCTCTGAGATAAACTCTCCTCCTCTGTCTGATCTTAGGCATTTAATTCTTTTTCCAATCTGATTCTCAACCTGCTTTTTAAAAATCTTGAACATCTCAAAGGCATCTGATTTAAGCTTTAAAAATAATACCCATGTCATTCTGGAGTAGTCATCTATGAACAACATAAAATATTTGTCACCATTTATGCTTTGTGTTCTCATGGGTCCACATAAATCCGTATGTATCAGCTTTAACGGTTTCTTTGGTGAAATATTCCTTTGCTTTAAATGTGGATCTGGTTTGCTTCCCTTTTTGGCATGAAGCACGGATGCTATTTATTGGTTTGCCAATGGTAGGTATATCTCTTACTGCTCTTTTTGAACTTATTTTTACTAGATTGTCAAAGCTAATATGACCGAGCCTCTTGTGCCACAACCAATTTTCATCTTCCTGTCCAATCAAGCATGATCCTTCTGAAGTTTTTGAGAGAGTATATAGATTTCCAGAAGTCCTCGATCCAGTGGCTATTAGCTTTCCATTGTGAGCTTTTCTGACTTCACAACCCTGCTTCTTAAAAGTGACTTCATGACCTCTCTCACAGATTTGACTTACACTCAGTAAGTTGTGTTTCAAACCAATCACAAACAGAACTTCTTTGGAACTGATCTTTCCATCATTTATCTTGACTGATCCTTTGCCAACTATCTTGGCTCCATCATTATTTCCAAACTTTATTAAGCCCCCTTCATATTTCTGAAGCTTTTCAAATTTTTGTTTATCTCCTGTCATGTGACTGGAGCATCCACTATCCAATATCCATGGTGCAGATTTGTTCTGTGCTTTGAATGTTGTCTGTACAATCAATGATTCCTTTTCTTCTTTGAGTTGCTCTTTTTCTTTCCATTCTGATTTGATTGTAGTTTTGGTCACTTGTTTAGACTTTTCTTTGTCAGTGGCCTGTGCATGTTTATCTGGGAATTTTTTGTTTTGCCTTAAACTGTTTGGTTGAGTTCTTCTTCCCTGATATTTATTTGTTGCATATGTGCTTCTACAGTTTCTTGCAATGTGACCAAAGTTATGACAGTTATAACATTCTACTGCATAATCCATCAAAGGTGCAAAGACATTTCTATTGGTAAAATTTCTTTGTCCTATATTATAAATGCGGTCTGAAATCTTATGACCGTAAGTATTGCATTTAAAACAATAACCAGAAAAGGAATGATTGAACCTGGGAGTTGGTCTTTGCCAATTTGTAGTAGGAGCCACAAATTTTCTTCTCCTTTGATGTATGACTTTTGTGAATCCCTCATTGTCAACAGTCTTCTCGTGCCTGGCATTGTTGCTTTCTTTTGCAAGATTCATTTTTCTTTGATCAACCTTGATTTTATCCTCTTTCTTTACTGGTTCTACAGTTATGACCTTTGATTCACTTGATGATTCTCCTTCGACAAACCCCAAGCCAAACTTGATGCCTGTAGTCCTCTGACTATTTATAATCTTTTCAAGCTTTGCAGAACTTCCTTCAAGTTTGTGATAGCAGCTCAATTTTTTATTCTTTTCTTCTAGCCGCATTCTTAAAACAACAATCTCTTCTTCTAGTTTGCTGCACTCATCTATTCTCATGGTTAACTGTACTTCAAGTTCTTCAGACATTTTCTTAAATTCTTTTGTCTGTACTTTCAAACTATTTATAATGTCATTCGCATCCTCAAGCTTTCTTGAGACCTTATTATTCTTTTTCCTTTCTGACTTCAACTCTTTAAGTGCAGCAACCAACTCACCTTCCAGATAAACTTCAACCTCATCCTTATTTTTTGTATCACCTTCCTATTTTTCTTCTGTTTTTGCTTCTTCAAATGCCATGAACAGAGCTTCACCTGTTTCTTCTTCAGAATCTTCACCTGAGCTATCTTCAGAAGAGCTGACATTCTTGGATATGAAACTTTTCTTTTTGAAATTGCTTTTTCTAAAATTTGGTTTCTTCTTCCAGTCACTTCTTTCTTGGTGTGACCCTTCATCACTTTTGGTTTTCTCATTCATTGGACACTTAGCTGCAAAGTGACCGACCCCTCCATAATTGAAACACTTAAACGACAACTTTCCTCTATATTTTCCTTTTCCTTTTGTAAGTTTTCGAACAAAGTTGGCTTCCATTTCATCCGATGTCTCTTCAGCCTCAGATTCTTGTTCAGCTTTTGTATTCTTGTGTGCTTTAAAAGCAGCTTCTTTGTCTATGGGCTTAGTTTGTCCTATTCTCATTTCGTATGCAGTCAAGGAACCATGCATCTCGTCCATGCTAAAATTGTTTAGATCTTTAGCCTCTTCTATTGCAGAAACTTTAGAATTAAATCTTTTGTGAAGAGTTCTAAGTACCTTTTTCATGACAACTGCATCTTCGATCTCTTCGTCGAGTCCTCTGATTGCATTAATGACTCCATTGACTCTCAGCATATAGGTCTCTATGTTCTCTTCGTCATTCATTTGTAATGCCTCGAACTGAGCTCGATGAGTTTGCAGTTTGGCTTCCTTGATCTTGTTGTCTCCTTCATGAATGCTTTTCAGTTTGTCCCATATGTCTTTTGCCGATTTACAGCTCATGACCCTTATCAGTTCACTGTCTACTAGCCCACACATTATTGCATTCTTTGCTTTGGAGTTATTCTCAGATAGTTTCTTACGGATAGCATCTGTTGGAGGAGTAGTGGGTGTTGTGTATCCACTTTCTACTGACTCCCAAATGTCGTATCCTAAAGCACTCAGATATGTCTGCATCCTGAGTCTCCAGAATGAGTAATTAGTTCCATTGAACAAAGGAGCTTTGTTTGATGAAAATCCTTCACTACCCGCCATTGTGTTCCTTCCAAGATCACCTTAGCTGATTAAGCTTGTTCAGGAACCTTGCTCTGATACCAATTGATATTCTCACAATGACACTGAGAGGGGGGGTGAATCAGTGTTGCTAAAAATCTAATCTGCAACTCTTAAAACTGAAACAACCAGAACTTGAAAATAGATAAAACAATAAACACAAGAGAGCACACCACAACACACAATGTAACGAGGTTCACCAATTTGGCTACTCCTCAAGAATGACTGCTTGGACTACGGTCCAAATCCAGCCTTTGCAAAACATCGATTTTACAATCTGTTTACCAGCACCCACTGGAAGGAGCACCAACCCCTGATTTATCTGCACCAACAGAAAGGAGCACCAACCCCTATCCAAGCACCTACTTGGATCCCTATTTTGAAAGATATATTACTGACATACAAATGCCTTCACTTTTTCAAGACCTTGACTGGTCTCCAATTTATCAAAATACAGTAAATACTCACTGCTCAGCCTGTCGCTCTCTTACAGCACTCTTCTCACCCTCTTTCGGTAGCACTTTCACATATTCAGCAGCAACATTATTCTTCACGCAGACCTATTTTTATAACATATTATTCTCTATTTTTAACTTCCATTTTTACGCATGCAACCCGTAACTGTTTCTTAATGTAACTCCTTTTGCGTATTTAGAGTGGGCATTTCATTAAATACGTTACATGCAATATATACCTCTTCCATGACTGTTCGTCCTCTCGGTCATGATTGTTCGTGTTCTTTTCTGTTCATGCATGCATATTCGATTCTATTTATATGATTGTTAGATTTCTCCTTTTTCGAATTTACTAAAAAGCTGCATGATTTCTATCTGTAACTACCGCACTAACTTCAGTTAACTCTACTTATTTTCACTGCATGATTTTTCTCTACAACTGCCCCTATAACTATCGTTTTGCTTTCAATTGACTGTCAGTAAGCGTGCTGTTGCGACCTATCACGAAATCGTGACACTTCTATCTCTTTCTGCCCTTCTCGCCTTTTACCCACAAAAATATAGCATGTCACAAAATCATGACATTCTCGGCCTCCTTGTTCACTTCTTCGCTTGCAACCGCGAAAACCAGACATGTCACGAAATCGTGACATTCTCGGCCTCCTTGTTCACTTCTTCGCTTGCACCACGAAAACTAGACATGTCATGAAATCGTGACACATTCGCCCTCTCGCTACTCTACTTGGCTTGCTCTAGCAAAAACAAAACATGTCACGAAATCGTGACATCTTTCTCTGCCTTGTGCCTTTTCTACCGTTCGCCCGTGAAACCGAAACATGTCACGAAATCGTGACATCTTCGTTGCCTTGTCTCTTTTCTGTCTTTGGCCCATGAAAACTGAACATGTCACGAAATCGTGACACTTCTCTTGCCTTATGCCTTTTCTGTCTTTGGCCCAAAACCGGAACATGTCACGAAATCGTGACATCTTCGCTGCCTTGTCTCTTTTCTGTCTTTGGCCCGCAAAAACTGAACATGTCATGAAATCATGACATTTCTCTTGCCTTATGCCTTTTCTATCTTTGGCCCGTGAAAATAGAACATGTCACGAAATCATGACACTTCTCTTGCCTTATGCCTTTTCTATCTTTGGCCCGCGAAATCGAAACATGTCACGAAATCGTGACACTTTTTCTCCTTGGCACTTTCTCTTCGAACCTATCGTGAAATCATGACACTTTTCATCCTTAGCGCTTTCTCTTCGAACCTATCATGAAATCATGACACTTTTCATCCTTAGCTAATTTTCTATTCTTTCTCTTCGAACTTGTCATGAAATCGTGACACTTTTCATCCTTAGCGCTTTCTCTTCGAACCTGTCACGAAATCGTGACACTTTTCATCCTTGGTGCTTTCTCTTCGAACCTATCATAAAATCGTGACACTTTTCATCCTTAGCGCTTTCTCTTCGAACATGTCACGAAATCATGACAATTTTCCTTGCAAGCGCTTCTTCTCCGAACATGTCACGAAATCGTGACAGTTTTCCTTGCAAGCGCTTCTTCTCCGAACATGTCACGAAATCATGACAGTTTTCTTACTTGCCTTCTTTGCTTCCAACATGTCATGAAATCGTGACAGTTTTCTTACTTGCCTTCTTTGCTTCCAACATGTCGCGAAATCGTGACAGTTTTCTTACTTGTCTTTTTCTTTGATTTTTTGAATCTGGGTCACTTCTATTTTCTTGGAATTTCACTGAACATGATCTGACTGACCTCTGAACTCCTGTCCACTGCTTCAACTGATCTATGTCTGTCTGTGTTGACAACAATGACAATACTTTTGCTGCACCTTGCTCAACACAAGCAAATGGGCAAGCAGAAGCATCAAACAAAACATTAATTGCCATATTGAAGAAAAAAGTCAAAGAAAATCATACCGATTGGCATACGCAAATGCCGCTTGCCCTTTGGGCTTATCGCACTAGCATTTGGATGCCCACTCGGGCAACTCTATTTTCACTAGTGTATGGTGCTGAGGTAGTCATGCCTCTAAATTTGGAAATCTCATCACTGCGCATATCCATGCAGAAGTTTATTGATGATGATACTGCACGACAAGCTCGCCTAGATCAACTTACGTTGTTGGATGAGTGTCACATTAATGCGCTTAAGCATCTATGTGTGTATCAAGAGCGGCTCAAAAGAGCCTACAATTTGAAAGTCCATCTTAGAGACTTTCAGGTTGTCGATCTCGTCTTGAAAGAGAACCAATAGAATTCTAGCTTGCTGCCCCACTTGCAGGACAAATTTGCGGCAAACTGGTTAGGTCCCTTTGTCATCACTAGTCAAATAGGGCCTAGAACTTATCACCTAGATTCACTTGAAGGTGTCAAGGATCTTGAACCCTTGAACATCCTTCACTTGTGGCCATTTCATGCTTAGAGATCACCCAAAAGGCTCCTAGCAGATTATCATCGTCTAGGTCAAGTAAAAATGCTCCTAGACTATCTACGATCATCTAGGTCAACCCTAAAATCCCCAAAGGTATCCCTAAGCCCTTTGTTCATATCCAAATGCCCCTAGGTAGTTGTAGATACTTTTTAAGTGCTGCTGCACATCTAGGTCAACCCTAAAAGCCCCAAAGGCATCCTTAAGTCCTTTGGTCATAGCCAAATACCCTTAGGCAGTTGTAGACACTTTTTAAGTGTCGCTGCATGTCTAGGTCACCCAAAAGGATCCTAGCGGGTTCTCACCATCTAGGTCAAGTAAAAACACTCCTAGACTATCTACGATCATCTAGGTCAACCCTAAAAGCCCCAAAGGCATCCATAAGCCCTTTAGTCATAGCCAAATACCCCTAGGCAGTCGTAGACACTTTTTAAGTGCCATTGCACATCTAGGTCACCCAAAAGGCTCCTAGCGGGTTCCCACCATCTAGGTTAAGTAAAAACATTCTCGAACTATCTATGATCATCTAGGTCAAACCTAAAAGCCCTAAATGCAACTATAAGCCCTTTGGTCCCCCTAAATGCCCCAATGGTCCCCAAATAAGCCCAGTGGTCACATGTATATACATATTAATCAAAAATTAAAAAAAAATCATCAAAATATCAAAATACAAAAACATTGCATCGCATTGCACTTTCATACATACATATCCATCAAAGTTTCAAAAATTCAAAAACATTGCATCCCATTGCATTTTATCGTCGCTTGCATTTAGGCATATTCATCATTAGCACTTTATATTTTAGAGTTGCACATACATGTCTAGCACCATGATGGTACATTACTTACCACTCAAAATCAATGTCATGAAAGTACTCATAGTTCAAAAACCGCAATTAGCATTTTCACCCACATTTTTCACATTTTCATAATCGTGTCTATTCCCTTCACTTAGCCATTTGTTTTAAAATAATGTCAGTAGGGTTTTCGGTCACTTAAACATATCTAGTCTCTACTTAGATTTTGTAGCAGGCTTGCTTTATTTTTAGGAGGTAGAGTCTTGCATTGATTATACCTTGAGTACATCATATCCCAAACATAATTAATCATTAACAATCTAAGTTTTGCACAAAGACAAATGAAATTCATGAAGTGGTCTAGGTTAACTTAAGTGAAAAGGTCATCCTGCTCATCCCCTTGTGCGAATGGTTCAAGAATGCTGAGAGTTGGAAAAAGGACAAACTCTTCCCCACCCAATTCCCCAAAATCAAAAATGGTTTTCACCACTATCAAAATTTCCCAACACCCTTGATCCCTAAAGTCGTAAGGATTCGTACTACACGTCCCCACGAAGGATGGGTAGTCATCCCCAAGGTCAAAAATATCAACACCATCCCACAACAAAATCTCAAAAGCTTCCCATCAACATTTCCAAACACCTTTGATCCCTAAAGTCATAAGGATTTGTACTACACATCCCTGCGAAGGATGGGTAGTCATCCCCAAGGCCTAAAGGATCAATGCCATCCACAAGCCAAAAATCCCACAAGTTCAACTTTGAAGTCAAAATCCTCAAAAAGCAACAATAAAAAATAACAATGGTTATCACCACTACTCAAACCCCTTGCTCAAGAGAAAAAAAGAAAAAACTCAAAATAAACAGTGATTATAGTCACTAAAAAGAGAAAAATAAACAGTGATTTTCATCACTATATATGAGAGCAAGTAATCCCAATCAAGTGAATAACCAAAAAACACATGAGCTTGAATCCTTGGAACTCTCAACATTTGGAAAACCATCAGGTGATCCTCATTACGGGTTTGGTGGATAGCCTATCCATCAATGACGGTAGCCTCATGCATGACGATATGTCTATCACATTAGCTTTCAGGTGTGTAGACCAATGTTTGCATGTGGATAAGCTAGCTTTGGTAATCTCGATTGCCTAGTGGTCTAGTCATACTTAGTACAAAACCTATGATGGTGGCATTTATTTGGTGATCCTCAGTACATGTTTGGTTGAGAGCCTACCTGGCACTAGGCGGTATCCTTATGCATCTCACAGGAATGAACTCACTTGCACACACAGGGATATGAAGTACCTTGGTCATCCTAGCAGATTCATACCTTGTCAAAAAATATTGCACGGTTCGTATACAACTTTTGATAAGTTGACTAGAGTGTTTGAGTCTCATGAAAACCTAATGGGCATTTCCTAAACAACATGTCATTCATGTCACTTCACCACATTCATTTCAATTACATTATTCAAAAATCCATTATATAAAGTCTCATGACAACATTACATATGAGTTGGTGCAAAACACATCATCTATGGTGCTAGCATAATACAACATGTAGTCTGCACATTGCATACTCTAGATCAAGAAATCATCCATCTCAGTATACATCCATGGATGTACAAAATAAAATAAAATCACAATCACAAATATGCATACATAGGCATTTATCATCATTACATAAATCAAATAACATTACAAAATATGCATACATAGGTATTCATCATCGGTGCATAAACCAAATTGCATACATCCCATAAAACAATAAATACATGATGTTAAACCCCATAAAAAGCTCATATATATATATATATGTGTATATGTATGGGATAAAAAGATACATCATGTTCCACATCGGCTACAATAAAGTGAGTCCTCAGACTTCACACTACTAAAGCATAAAAAAAAACACAAAAAGAGTCACGCGAGCCACTACCATAGTCACGTAGGACCGATACTACGACTCGCACTCCCACCTGCAGTAGGAGTCCTCTATGAACTCCCATATCTACTACCACCTGCCCTATTAACTCTCTGCCTAGACCCTGTGCCTCCTGCCTAGAGGAGTACTGCCCTATCCTATTGTGGTGACTCTGGTACGACCCACTGGCACCTCCATCAACCCGTATATGCCCACTAAGGCATACTACATTAGTCTCTAGCTCATCTACATAAGCCTATCCTTGTCGACACCATGCCTGGGAAGTCTCCACCATAGAATAGAGTCGTGTCACCTTTGCATGCATCCTAGTCACCTCCCCACTATTGGAATCCTCCTGTGGAGGGCTTCGAGATCGCAGCTATGCCCGAAGAGATGCTATATCGACCTGAGCCACCTATACCTCGGCTCGCTGTGCTACTAGCTCTGCCTATACATCATGCACCTGTGTCCATAGGAGATCTCTCTCTTACCTCACCCTGAGTAGCTCATCTCGTAGCTCTACCTCTGTATCCCCTGGTGCTATCGGTGGTGCCTGCACCTCTTCATCCCTAACATCATCATCCCCCAAGTCACCTCGATATTCTAACTCTAGGAGATCCACATGCTCCCCTACCCTATGTCCCTACCAATCACCTACCTCACCCTGGTCCTCACCAGAAGCATCCTGATGTGCCTCCCTAGCTGCACCCCTCTTCAGTGGCCCTTCTCCATGCCCCTGGCCTGTCACCCACCAAGCATCATACTCCGCTGTAGTCCTGACATCATCCCCATCTAGAATGTCCACTACAAGATCTGCATCCTATGCCACTACCTCTACCATTGGCCATGCCAATGTACTCTCATCCCCATGACATCGATAAGGCATCGAATCACTAGGCACCCCCTGACGTAGCCCAAACTGTTGCATCACCCGAGAAAAAGAGAAGTACTCCCGCTTTGTGCCATGTCGTCCAACAAACCATCTGCCTCGCCACACCCAGTGGAGTTCTACAATAGCATCTACCCACCCTGGATAATCTTTGTATGGCCTCTAGAATACCTGACCTACCCCAAGTTAGGTGAACAAATCTGCATAGTAGGCCACCTCACCTACGAATCGCCGACTCTATCCCCTCTCCTGAGCCCTCTGCCAGAGGATACCATATCTTATCTCCCTGTCTCCTAGTTGTGCCCGAGTCATCCAGGGTAGCCCCTATGGTCACCCCACAACTATATGCTACCATCCCCAAAACTACAACAAAAAGCTACACCTAATACCCTTCCATCGATGATAGCGGATCTTGTACAACTCATCATAGAGTTGTGCCAATAGTGTAGTACCCCATGCCATCACCAGTGGCTCCGCCACAGTAGACCCCACCAACAAAAACACTATCTCCACTAGGTTCCATGGGAACCTCACTCTAGAAGAATCCAATAGTATAATATTGGAGATGAGCGTCATGAGTAGTGTATGCCTCACCCCCAATACCTTTGCCTCGTGCTAGAATCCTACCAGCATACCACCCTTCAAGCAGTCTAGCTCTGTCGTCTCTAGATCATAACTGAAGTACCTCTCGAGCACTGCCTATCTTTGGTCTCGTGGTGTCATGCGAATCGGCCATAATTCTATTAGAATATGAAGAATCTAATAGACATCCTCTAACATCGCCGTCATCTCCCCAGTGGGTAGGTGGAAGGCATTGGTGCGTGGATCCCATAGATCAATCAGGGCAGTCAGATATGCACGGTATCCTATGACAACCTCTAATCAGGTCACCTGCTTGAGGCCAATGGCATCCAACCACTCCCAGTCCTCTATGGTCAAGGCATACCTCATGGAATCAAAGAGAGTAGGTACTCGATACCGACTCCTCACCACCTGACAGGGATAAACAACTCAATAATACACCACCAAAATGGCCTCGTATGGCCCCAAAAACATTCAAAAGAAAAGATTCAAAATGGCCCCTCTTTGAGGGCGGTTTGTGGCCATTCCTCCCAGGAAGGCCCCCTAAACCTATGGCAAACACATCAAGGGATGGCCTATGATCATCCCGCACTAGCCATCCCACCTAGGGATGACTCCAAGAAATTGGGCTCAAAAAGGCCTTTCAGGCCATCAAAAATAACAAAAACAATGAAAAATTGGACCTATAAAATGCAATCTAATTGCACAAAAACATGGGTAAAACATAAAATTTGGTACATATCTCATAAATTAGGTTTAATTACCTATGATATAGTGTGATATATTTCCAAGCCAAAAACATACCATAAAAGCAAGAAAATCAACTCCTAACACTAGGAAAATGCAATAAGAGAGACTTGGCATACCTGTCTCGCATCGGATCCTCCACTGGCTGAGTCCACCCACTGAATCATGGTTATTTTAGGATGAATTTGATAGTGCTATGCTACTTAGAATCACTCTCCTACTCCTCACCTCTCAAACTGCCAAAGAAAGCATGTAAAAATGAGCCTAACCTTCATATTTTGTGTTTATATAAAGGTGCAGGGGTCACCACCATCCCAGGGTGGGATGAGCACACATTTGGCAAAACATGCCACCATGGGATGGTGGTAGAACATTCCATCATCCCACCCTGGGACGGTGGTAGCAAAAATAGGCCAAAACAGCCCAAAATGACCCAAAACAGGTCCAAAATTGCACTAAAACAGCTCAAATTAGGTCAAAATTTCACATAGATAAAAATGCAACCCCGAGGATCCTATGAGGGATGGAAAAGTTGTTAATTCATGCCCTAATAATGCCATTTTTTCTTGGAAAGCCCCCCGTACATGTAGTTTTCAACTCCTTTCCTCTAGGAAAACTCAACAAAGTCACCAACATCCTATCCAAATTGCCCTATTTTTCAAGGGACAAAGCTGAAGGTATGCATAACACAAGTCAATTGGGTCAAGAAACTTATCACTTTTCTCACTGGTCATTCCCTCATCTATTATTCACTTTAGGGGGTAGTAATACTTAGTCCAAATCAGCAAGCACACACTCAATTATGCGAATGGCGTTCGTTCAACGAATATTCGATAAAGACAATCATGCTTTTGCTTGGGGCAACAAACAAGCACACAATATCATATTATAACACTTGACATTACAGGAATCATGAAGTCATAGGCCTTGAACCTTCATGACAGACAATTTTCAAGCATAAGCACACTCATTCAATGAGTCAGAAGCAAGGACTCAAGAGCACACGCCCTTTTCATGATTGGGGCATCTAAAGTTGGTTAGGCTATCGAGTAACCTTAATAATTCTACATTTTGGTCATCTATTTTTGCTAAGCGCTGTGCTTCACACAAAACATCTCAAAAAGAGGCATCTATAAACACTAAAATATGGTAAATCCAATTAAGCACCCACAAGCAATGATCAAATTGATATAATATGGCCCCTTGGGTAGCCCTCAGGAGGCTCACAGTGGTTTTAGCCACTCTAGAAAGGGTTTTGGAGGATACCAGCCCAATTTTGGGAGGTTTTGGCCCAAAATTCACCACCATCCCACCCTAGGATTATGGTAGATTCACATCGTCCCACCCTGGGACGGTGGTGAGCCCTCGTCCCAGGGTGGGACGGTGGTGAAGTTTGACCCAAAAAAAGTCAAAATTTGGCCAAATGACACCCAGAAACTACCATTTGACCACCCAAACAGAGCATGCGAGGTAGAGGATAGGGAATCCTTATGATATCTATCTTTATGGGAGCCAAATTGGGAGATTCTCTTCCACACCCTGTGCATGCCTCCCATTTGACAAGTGGCACCTCCTGCCATGCATGTCCTTGCATGCCTTTTTGCACATGAGCCCCTTTGGGCTATAAAATGGATACATGGTCCATATAAAATCATAGAGATTTCTAGGATATGCAATGGAGTGCTTCCAAGATTTCCCCTCACCTTAGTGCACCTTTTTGCTCTCATAATCTCCCTTTTGCCAAGGAGGTTACCAGGTGACTTCAAGAAGGTAATCCGAGCATAACTTTTCCATCCCTGTGAATTTATTCACCAAATTCGATGAAAACACACCTTAGGTTGTTTAGGAACATCTGATAGTGGTTTGGTAACAAAAAGTGGCTAGATTTGGTGGGTACCCCTCCTACGATGCCCCCCAAATAGTTACAGTCACCATCGCCCCCCTCGGGATGAGGGTAAATTATTAAGAAATTTCTTTACTTTTTGTAATTATTTATTTTCTACATTATCCCATGATGCTACAGTTCAAATTTCAGGTCATTTGGAGTTACAATTAAGGAGTTATGCTATTTTTAAGTTTTTGCAGGCTCGCACGGCCCATCCGGGCACACCAGTTTGATGCAGGTGGATCCGGGCTCCAAATTGAAAATATAATCATATGGGTTGTATTAAAATGTCAATTTATGCATACTGACCAAATTTAATGAGTGCAGGTTCACGACTTTATTGTCTTCCTTTTTGCAGGTTGCAAGCGGGTGACGCTAAATCGAGGGGTCTATAGATGCAATTTTTGATCTATTTTGGGTGATATCCTTGTAAAAAATCCTCTTTAACATATCTGAAAATTTTCAATTTATTTGGATATCATTTGATGCACGTTTAATTCATATGCCATTTTACCCCTGTGGGGATTGCATGTTTTCACCATACACCCTTGCTATTTGACCTCTTTTGTTTCATTGTGTGTAGGTGCAGGTCCTTAGAAGGCTTTTGGAAGTGATATCAAACATCAGAGAACCTAGATACAAGCAGCGGTAGCATTGGCTCGCCCACCTCGATTGTGGGTACACGAAGAAACATTGGATGTGCACCTGGATTCCATGAAAGACTTGGTCTTTGGGCACCCAATATTGTAACAATTGTATCACCATTTTGATACCTCAAGGGGACTACTATGTAACATTGGATATGATCCAACAAATTAATGAAAAGAGACTTTCTTTGATTCATTTCCTTTTGTTTGGTATTCTTTCCTTTTTACATGCATGCTTCCTTTTTGATGCTCACGAGCGAGATGGTGTGGATATGCTTATTGTTCCACATCATTTGGTGCATCATTTTTTCCTAATTTAGGTATAACTTCATTTAGGTTTGCATCTTGTAGGTTTCTTTTTATCTAGATTTTCTGAAAGTAAAACATACCTTTTGCATGCATTTAGTGAAAAATCATTGAGTGCTTCATTGCTTACTTTATTTAAGGTTTAAAAAGAACCCCATACACCACATATTATTTAAATGATATTGAGTTTGATTTCATCACCAACCACTAGTAGTGGTCAACAATAGTGACTTTCATCTCCACCGATTGTCTCAAATCCCATGAACCCTTGTTTTTGGCCAAGGCCAACTCCAAGATCCGACATAGCTTGGAAAATATGCATGTAATTCTCTTTGGAGGGTATAACGCTGAATAAGTGAGTATTGGGTGAGGACTGGAAGGACCTGTTCTCCCTGACCAGGTATGGGTTTCATCTCCATACTTTGGTGGGTTTATGTAACCAGAATTTTACTATCAGTTGTTGAGCTATGAGCATATAGGTGAAATCCATTTAAACGCAAGTATATCATCCAACGAAATTCAAAAACATGACATGAGGTATTATTTACAAATGACCACATCTAAAACACACAAAACAACTTAGGGAAAATACATTAATCCTTAAAAGAGATAAACATTTATCTTATTGTGTGTTTCCTTTCTTATGTGTTGTTTTATTAAGAATTTGTAAAGGAGATAATCATCAAGGGTTTGGTAGAGAGTATCAATGGTGTGCACCCATAGCCAAGCCCAATCAAGGGTAGAAGCTATAGAGTATGGACTAGGAGACACAAGTTATCTCCGATTTAGCCCTAAGGACTTGGTCATACCTCCTTGGTGGGCCTCTACTCACCTGAGTCCTAGGACAACTGGGCAGGATCAACACCTACATGGGAGCCCTATACAGGATATCCCTATGTGTTGTGGGCCTTACCTAGGAGTGTGTTCCTGATATGTAGACACATAACATGTCTTCTTGAATGAAAGTTAACCACACACTAAGGTGCAAGTAGATAGAGCAATACCACACATCCGCATGCCTGATAGGTCTAACACGCTCACTTATGAGCCATAGCACGACTTCACACATTGGGTAGGGCCGATTCATCATACTTCACCCTTACACTTCCCTAATAGGTTCTAGCAGCCTAGACAACATGACGAGTATGATACTCATCACTCAGGGTGACCAAACTCAGCCGTTCCCTTCCTCATAAATGAAGGAAGGCATGAGGAAATCCTAGATTATCCTCAATATTAGTATACTACACAAGCATGATGTGCCTCTGCACCAGTTGAGTATAAAGAACATATATCGAGGTCCAAAACTCAAGTAAATATGGCTATCCTTGATCGAGGGAAGCAAATGATGGATATTGCATATTATCTTGAATGAGGTAGGCCTCAAGGCAAGACTCCTAGACCTCCTAGGCCCCACACAATGGAGCAGATCAATCAAGCGGTTGCAAGATATACAAAATTCCAAGCACAATTCAAGCAGCTTCGGTGAGACAAAGAGCAACTAGACCGCTTGCACCAACTAGAGAAATAAAGAATCGAATGGCAGACCAACGAGCTATTCCAAAAAACTTTACATGAGAGGGTCCCCATCCCTAGAACATATAGACATGAAGTCCATCTGAGGCAACCTGCTCTCATTTGAGATAGGTCTCCTAGGCCTTATCCAATGTTACCTTCATGACCACCTAGGCCGAATCGGGGCTTGCCTTCCAGGCTAAACATAGGTCACCCACCATAGGCAACTACCCCTCTCTATAGGTCGGCTTAGGAGACACCCAATGGGGCTTACACCGAGCATGAGCCGGAGGTGGAGTATATGGAAACACCTTATAAAGACAAGGGGAGTGACATGCCACCACCCTAAAATAGGCTCGATGTTTCTCATCCTCTACTGCAAGATAGGAGAAAGGAAGCAGATATCCAATATTTAGATGTGTATCGGGCATTGCTCAAGTGCCTAGAGTCAGTAGAGAACAAGACCTCTGTGTCTGAGTTCCAAAGGCCTACTCTTCGTCAGTTACATAGTCAACCAATCCATCCTTCAATACCCACCCCTTCCTATCCATAATAGTTTAAGATGCCTCATATGGCTACCTTTAAGGGAGAAGAAGATGCGTAGGAGCATGTTACCAAATTCCTGAGCCAGTGCTTTGGCATCTAGGATAACGATGATTTTCTTTTGAGGATATTCTTGACTACCCTCTCTAGCCCATCTACAAAGTGGTATACCCAACTCCCAAAGCATAGCATTGACAATTTGGATCAACTCATAGACACATTCCTAGAATGCTTCACCTTCAATACCAAGCAGAAGGTGAAAATGGTTGATATCACTGGATTGAAACAATATGATGATGATTCAATCACAACCTATGGTAATTGGTGGTGAGCGTTGCTTGCCAAGCTGCCATACCCTCTCCTTATGGTGGATTTGATTTAGATGTTTGCCAAGAGCTACCTAAAGCCGCTCTCCTTGTTGCTGCAATTGTAACAATATCCAAATCTTGAAGATGCTCTAGCGCAAGCTAGAATAATCAAAGACATCAATATTCAGGAGGAAGAAATTGCGAAGCCTTGCAAGAAGTGGAACAAGAATGCTAAGAATAGCATAGTGCAGCCTAAGCCAACAACAATCAATCATGTTACCATTAGCATCCCAGGACCAGCGTAGCCTAAGCCAACAATAGTCAATTAAGTTGCCATTAACATCCTAGGTCCAGCGTAACCTGCGCCACCTCAAAAGCCCAATTATCAGACCACACTTGGGAACTATACCAAGGACAACCGGAGCAACCAAGGGAAAAATTAACAATGTCACCCCAAGCGATAGTTCATGCCCATTTTTGAGTCTATGGACTCTTTTTTTGAGCACCTCTTGGTGGATAATGTGATTAATCTACCTGAGAGTCGACCTATTGATCCAAATGCACCAAATCGCAAAGGGTACCAAAAAGACCTATACTATAAGTTTCATACGCAAAATGGGCATGACATGCAAATATGCTATAAATTCAAGCATTTGGTACAAGACATGATCGATAGAAATGCCCTTCAGGTAGACAACCCTATCGCACCAAACAACCAACATATGGGTGTTTTTAAAGACCCATTGCCTACCCATGTAGAGCAGGCCAAGCCAGTGCCCTAGGTAAATGAGGTTCATCATGCACTCCCTAAGTAAGGGTTCATTGGCATGATTAGCATTGTGATGAGGAACAAGAGGTACCCAAACCCAGTCACCCCTCTTACAACTTCAAGTGACATTCCTTTGACATCGTAGTCATTGTCACCTCTAGTGTCGAATCTCCCACCTAGGATCATGGTCATAATCAAGAGCAAGCTAGCTCAATGTTTGAGAATGACATCTGAATAGCTCTCCATCTATGAGCTTATTTAGCAATCTCCACCTCATAGAGAAGCTCTAATGGAGATCCTCAAGGCAATCGAGCTACATCCCTAGGATTTTAACTCCAACAATTTCGTGGGGCATGTTTGGCAATGTACCAAACTGGTGATTACCTTTTGAGAAGATGAGCTTAAACTAGTTCCAAATGATATGGTGGATCCCCCCTTGCACATCATCAGATATGTAAATGGAACACCCTACAAGAGAGTGTTGGTAGAAAATAGCTCTTCCAGCAACATAATCACTACAACAACTCTCAAGCATCTGGGGCTCCAAACATCCCATATTGTCACATCTACATACACCCATCGAGCATTCAATGATGCCATATGCTCAACAATTTGTATGATAGTCCTACCCTTTCAGGTAGGAAAAAAGACCATACCAACACTATGCCACATATTGGAGGGTGAGATGATGTACAATATTTTGTTGGGCAAACCATGGATTAGGGACATGAAGTGTGTCCCCTCCATCACTCACTAGTTCCTAAAATACACTTATGAAGGGTAAGTTCATGTCGTCTTTTTAGACCTAGAGCCATTCAAGTACTGCAACATGGTGCAATAGATCCTTGAGTCAACCTTACCATCCATCCATCTATATTTTCAGTCGAATTAATCCAGCCAAGGTCTAACTCCGTCACCATAACCTTCATTCAATCCATCACCATTTCATACCATTCCATCCTCATCATCAATGCCCTCTAATATGCCTCCATCATCAGTGAATCCTATATCGAGAGACATGGAGAAGAGGCATATTGATGAGTTCTAGCCAACTGTATCCACCATCTCCACTAGAGAGATCCCTAGCCTGATAGATGAGGAGTCGACATATGAGGCCAACATTGAACCAAATCAAGCCTCACTCCCATCCCCTACTTCACAGCCATAGTTCATAGTGCACCTAGCTACCATTGATTTAGGAGAGTACATGGTTAAGAATGTCACAACCACCCTTGCTATCAAGTCGATGCAAGATATGGGTTGATATCGTCTTCCTATAGGTACTATTGTACCTCTTGGCCTTCTCCCTAATAAAACGAATTTAATTTATGGGGGTCTCAACTATGGCATCGAGCCTTATCAACAAAAGGAAGAGGATGAAGAGCCATTTTTCAAGGACATCAATTACATGTCCAACCCTGACTTCGCCATTAGGTATCTTCACCTCTGTAATTGACATGGTTATGGCTTGGGCTTGTATGAGTAGGGCACTCACGTTCCTTACTAGCTCCAGTATCAAATGCCTTATGACAAGTCTGGCCTAGGACACAACAAGCTTGTGCCTCTTGACCTCCTCATGGATAGTTTAGAGTGCATGACTCTAAATTTTAGGGATGAGCTTGTGCAAGATCCTTATGCCAACCCCAATCGTGTCTACTCACTGGGGGACTACTTCTCCGCACCCATAAGCAACCAAGAGACATTTTACGATGTCATCCAATCTTACGAGAGAGGTGAAGGTTCACATACCATTCCCCATGACAGTGAAGAAGAATATCCAGGGTCTCCCTATGAGTGGACATCTAATTATGAGCCTAATTATGGAGTCACATTGATTGACTCTTCTAGTTACGATGGAGAATATGTGTGAATCATCCCTGTGGATGATGCAGATGAGTTTTATTTACATATATTCCCATTACACCATCCCATATAGCGACAAATTCTACCTTTATAGGAGCAAGCTCACCCGTAGCCACATTGACCACCTCTGATCATTCCACCTTCACCACAACCACCTCCACAGGTCTTGCAAAATCACGATGTCACTAGACACCACCAGCCACATAGGGGAAATCATCTATCCATAAACATGATTTCCATAGACCTTTTTGAGCCCCTGTGAGATCTGAATAACCCATCAAAGCCACCACACCTTTAATTGGGGGCAATTGACTTTGATCGGGAAGATTCTCCCCCATATCCCTTTGAGTACTGACCTTGCGATGAGATGCTACAACCATTTCATTTCTCTCCAAGGCCTACTCAAGATGTCTTCCAAGCTAAGGTTGAACTGGACATTCCAATTGATGATCTAAATCTAGCTGATGACATTCATCTGATCCCTACTCCCCACTAGTTGGAGGAGGGATCACATATATCAATTGAGCCAATGATTGACAAAGATATTGGCTCAGATCTTGAGAATCCTCAATGTATTAAGTTAGAGGAAATCTTATCCTCCATTGAGTAGGCTGATTACATAGCCCTTCTCACAGAGAAGAAGGAAGCCTTTGCATGGACTTACAAAAACATGTTGGAACTGGACCCAAATCTAGTCACACATAATCTAATGCTTGACCCCAAGGCCAAGTCAGTTAGGAAAAAGTTGAGAAAAATACATCTGACAGTAGACTTAATGGTTAAACATGAGCTACAAAAAATATTGGATGCCAAGTTTGTCATATCAGTAGACTATCCGCCATGGTTTTCCAACATGGTTCCCGTCAAGAAGCCTGACGGGAGGATTCACATTTGCATCGAATTTCGAGACCTAAAAAAAGTGAGTCCTAAAAATGATTTCTCTTTACCAAGCATCGATGCCTTGGTAGATGCCACAACAGGCCACAAAATGCTATCCCTCATGGATGGTTTCTCTGGATACAACCAGATTTGTATCAATCCAGAAGACCAACTCAAAATAGTATTCACAACACCTTGGGGAACATTTTGCTATAAGGTCATACCTTTTGGTCTTAAAAATGTTGGTGCTACCTACAAGCATGCCATGACATACATATTCCATGATTACAATAAGATTCTAGAATATTACATGGATAATTTATTGGCCAAATCATTATTACACCGTGAGCATATCGATATCTTGTGCAAAGTCCTCAATCACCTTATTGAACATAACGTGAGACTCAACCCCAAGAAGTGCATATTCGGTTTCACATCTAGAAAAATCTTGGGATTTATAGTCTCCAAATGAGGCATCAAAGTGGACCCAAACAAGGTCAAGGAAATCCTTGAGATGCCTCCCCAGACTAACATAAAGCAACTACAAAACTTGTAGGGTAAGGTCGCATCCATCAAGCGCTTCATAGCGCAATTGTCATACAAATGTCAACCCATAAAAAAGATATTGGACAAGGGGGTCGCATTCCATTGGGATGACGAGTGTCAAGCTGCCTTTGATGCAATCAAACCATATCTTGCTTTACCACCAGTATTGGCTCCACCTAGACTAGGAGTGTCATTCTGCTTATACATCTCATCCACTAAGATTGTATTTGGTGTCATGTTAGCCCAAAACAACGAATTGCATAAGAAACATACTACTTACTATCTTAGCTGAACCTTGGTCAGTTATGAAATCAAGTATGCATAAGTTTAAAAGCTATGCCTAGCAGTGATTTTACTACTAAGAAGCTACGCCATTACATTCTTAGTCATACCATGTATGTTGTATCAAAAGAGAATCCATTGCGATACATGATGAGTCATATTTATCACCACAGTCGCACGACAAAATGGATCATGTTGTTGATGGAGTTTGACCTAGAATTTATCGAACAAAAATCAATTAAGGGTCAGGTCATCGCTGATCAACTTGCAGAAGCTCCCCTCCAAGATGAGCAACCTCTTAGCATGGAGCTTCCCGATGATGGAGTCTTCCACATATGAAAATCACCTGATTCTAACAAGCCTGAGTCACAGGCCGATATGACTCTATTCTTCGATGGCTCCAAATATGAGCAAGGGGGTGGCACAAGGATCATGTTTCTCACACCTCAAGGGGCTTCTACACCCATATATTTCAAACTTGATTTCCTGTGCACTAATAACAATACCGAGTACGAAGCCTTGCTCATAGGTCTTCAAAAGGCTATTACCATGAAAATCAACAAGCTCAACATTTTTGTCGACTCCTTACTCATCGTAAACCTGATCAAAAGGATTTATCGATGCAAGTGTCCAATTCTACAAGCCTATAAAGCCCTTGTGGATAAAATCCTGGCAAAGTTTGAATGGTACAATATTGAGACACTCTCTCGATCATCTAATCATTTCGTGGATACAATGGCCTCCATAGAGTCCTTGATCTTGTAGAACCCTAATGATGAAATGATAACCATTTAGGTCAAAATGTTTTTATAGTATATGATTGAGCATGAGAACACTCAATCCATGCTAGAAGTCCACATGATTCATATTGAACCTCACCAGGATAGATTCTCACAAATTCACGAGCGCCTGAATCATGCCGCTTGGGGGACTCTGTTCCCTCAACCCCCTTTTTTATAGCAGCACAACACTATTCTTACAAGTTCTTTCCCAATCAGAATTCACTTGAGATGAACTTTAAAAGGGGCAGGAAATTCATGCAATCGAGGCTTCCTCCCATTAGGACCGGTCTACCCAAATCAAGGATTACCTAAAGCTTGGTAATCTCCCTCCTAGGTTCTCGTGTACCGCCAAAAGGAAATTCAAACAAAAAGTGGCAAAGTATGTCTTATTAGGAGATATTTTGTACCATCAAAGCTATGAATGTATCCTCATTCCTTGCTTAGAGCATCAAGAGTCAGTTTGGGCAATTGCCCAAGCACACGATGGTACTTGTGGTGGCCATTTCAACTACATGGCCATCACAAAGCACATTCTTCGCATGGGCTACTATTGGTCAAATATAGAGCAAGATTGTTGTGATTATGTTAAGAAGTATGTAAAGTATCATAGAATGTCACAACATGTGTCCTCATCCCACCCTGGGATGACCACCAACAAATTACTTCAAAATAGGTCAAAATGCACCAAAAAGGGTCCAAAACCCACCAAAAATAGCTCAAATTTGGTCAAAATTTCACATGGATCAAGAGGAACATAAATTTGTCATGGATTCGTAGAAAAGTATTCAATTCACTTCCTAATAAGGCCATTGTGGTTGGACCGCCCCATGGGGACGAAGTTTTCAGCTCCTTGCTTTCGTAAGGCATCAACAAAATCACAAAATACTCCATTTTTCAATGGGTACAACTAAAGGAAACCCTACCAAAGTTATCTGGGTTAAGTGAATTATTGCTTTTCTAACTAGTCATTCCCTCATTGAGTCATCACTTGAGGGGGTAGTCATACTTATTAAATTCATAATCATAATCAACAATCAAACACTCAATCATTCAAATTACGTTTGTTCAACGAATATTTGACAAAGACAATCACACCCCTGCTTGGGGAAGCAAACAAGCACAAATTCCAATTAAACAAATGCTTGGAATTCTAGAAGAATGAAGGATCAAAAGCCTCATCTCTTCATGATTGAACAATATCCAAGATCAAGTAAGCCTTATTGGAATGGTTGTACTTGATGCAAGTTCCTTAGCTCGTCAGAAGAAAGGATTCAAGAACGCATACTCTTTCCATTATTAGGGCATCTAAATTTGGTTAGGTTATCGAATAAACTTAATCATTTAACATTTTAGTCATCTATTTTTTCTCAACGCTGTGCTGCACACAACACATCCCAAAAAGGGGCATCTATAAACACTAAAATCATGTCAATCCGATTAGGCAACCAAAAACAATGACTAAATTGACATCATATGGCCCCCTACGGTAGCCATCAAAGGTTACAGAGTGGTATTAACCACTCCTGCAAGGTTTTTTAAGGCTCCACCCCACTTTTGGGAAGTTTTGGGCCATATAGGCACCACCATCCCACCCAGGAATGAGGGCAGATCACCACCATCCCACCCAAGGACGAGAGCATGCCCTCATCCCTGGGTGGGATGGCCAGGGCCTTTGATCCAAAAAAAGTCAAAATTAGGAAAAATGGCACCTAGGGGCTGCCAATTATCTCGTATGTTCAAGCATACAGGTCTGAGGGTACGAAATCCTCATAACATCCTACAAAATGGAGGCCAAATAGGGATATTCTCTTCCCCCTCCAATGCATATCAACTTTTGGATAAATGGTGCCTCTTGCCCTGCATGCCCTTGCATGCCCATTAGCCCATGAGCCTCCTTTGTCTATAAAGTGGATCTATTTTCCACCCTAAATATAGAGAGGAGTTTTTAGACATAGCAATGAAGTGCTGTCGAGATTTTCCCTCATCCTTTTGTGTATTTTTCCCTTGAAATATCTACCTAGCAAAGGAGGTTCTCGAGTGATCCAAGAGGCGCAATATGCTTACAAAAATCGAACCAATTGAGTGAATTTCACCACCAAATTTGATGACAACACTATTGAGAGGGTTTTTGACCAATTCAAAGAGGAGTTGGTGACAAATAATCAACAAAACTGGTGGTCATCCCACCCTAGGATGGTCCCCATTCTATGACAGTAACCACTACCCCTTCAAGGGATGAGGATAGATTCATGCACAAATTTTTCTACTTTTTTTAATTAGGCATATTCTAGGTTAGATTATGAGCATGCTGTCCAAATTTCATGCAATTTGGAGTTATATAGAGTGAGATATTACATTTTTAAGGTTTTGTAGGTTTTCGGGGACCATCTAAAGATGTGCATGAAACTGTGACTAATATTGCTAATCCACTAATATGTGTCCTCTCAAAATCTCATTTTATGTATTATATCCAAGTTTCATCTAATTTGGAAATTTTTAGGGTAAAAAATTGCTCGTTTTGGGTTTTGCAAGCTTAGTGGGAGTGCTACGAATGCACCATGTAATCAGATGCAATTTCTATTATGTTCATGATTATATCTTTCAAAAATCCTCTATTATGCATGTATCTATAATTTCAGATCATTTGGAGTTGTTTTAGATAGGCGCATTGCATATTTACACTTTCTGGTCTATAGTTGCATGTATTGCTTTTGAATGTTTCATATTACGCACTTGCTTTTTAATGAATATGGTTTCCTTGTGTAGGTGTAGGTTTTACAGTACATAAGGAAGGAGCACAAGATTAGAATATCGAAATACAAAGTGGCAGCATCAAAGGTTCACCCACCTCAATTGTGGGTACGAGGAAGAACATTGGAAGTGCACACGAGCTATTGAAAGGATTTGATCCTTGGGCACCCCATTTTGTAACAATTGTATCAATCCAGAGCCCTCAAGGGGACACTTATGTAACCATGGTTTTGATCCACAAATATAATATAAGAAAACTTCGTTTCACTTCATTTCTTGTGTTTTGGTTATCGCACCATGTTTACTTGCATGCTTTCCTTTTGATGCTCATCACACATTAGCGATAGATGCATATTGTTTAAGCATTCTTAGGTGCATTGTTTTTCCCCTACTTCAGTAGGAGTTAAAGGTATTACTCCAAGGGTTGTTGGAAAAGAGTTTGATTAAACCTAGTGTATCACCATGGGGTGCACCAGTTCTATTTGTAAAAAAATGATGGTTTGCTAAGGTTGTGCATAGCTTACAGAATGATGAACAAAGCAAATGTTAAGAATATGTACCCTTTACCCAAGATTGAGGATGTGTTTGATAAAATCAAGGGTACCACCATATTCTTAAAGATTGACTTAAAATCAGAATTCCATTAGCTAAGAATCTATGAGGAGGATACTCACAAGACTACTTTCAAGACTAAATATGGGCATTATGAGTTTACAATCCTACCTTTTGTACTGACCAATGCCCTGACAACATTCATGAATTTGATGAATAGTGTGTTCAAGGAGCATCTAGATTAGTTTATCTTAGTATTCTTGGATGATATTCTGATATATTCCTGGAATAAGGAAGAGCATGATAAGCATTTAAGGATTGTGCTCGGGTTGTTGAGAAGGAACCAACTCTATGGGAATATATCAAAATGTGATTTTTATATCATTGAGGTGCAGTACCAAGGACATATTATATATTCTAGAGAGATAGCAGTAGATCCTAAGAAGATAGAGGCTATTTGAGCTAGCCATCACCTACTAATATGATTGAAGTGTGGAAATTTATGGGCATAACAAGGTATTATATGTGGTTTGTAAAGGATTACTCTAGGATAGCCTATTCCATAACTAACCTTCAAAGAAAATGGAAGGAATATAAATGGATGGACAAGTGCAAAACTACTTTTGAGTTACTTAAATAAAAGCTTACTACTGCACCTGTTCTCAATATTCTAGACCCACAAGAGAATTGTTTTTTTTGCACTGATGCTTCTTTGGAAGATTTGGGGGAAGTTTTATCCTAGGATGATTCAGTCGTATCATATGAGTTAAGGAAACTCAAGAAGCATGAGGTCAAATATGCTATGCATGATCTAGAACTAGCAACTATTGTGCACACCCTTAAGATTTGGTAGCATTATCTTCTAGGGAAGCCTTTTGAGTTAAGGACCGACCATTAGAGCTTAAGGTATATCTTTACCCAACCAATGCTCAATGTAAGGTAGAGAAGATGGATCAAGTTCTTAGTAGAATATGATTTTGGTATAGAATATATCAAGGGTAAGAAAAATAAGGTTTTTGATGCCTTGAGTAGAAGACATATAATTACTTTGACCCAATATCATGTGGACTTGATGGACCAAGTCAAGGAAATGCAAGCATTGGACCAATTTAGCAGTGAAATTTAGGCCAATATGGAAAGGAAATTTAAAGAGAGTAAGGATTTTGGCATAAATATGGGATTTTATATTTTAAGGATAGGGTGGTAATCCCTAACGCTAGTGATTTAAGGAATTTGATCATGTGTGAGATACATATATATCCTTACTTCATCCACACAGGAGGGGTAAATATGAGGGAGAACATGACGAAGACCTTCTACTGGTTGGGTATGAAGAAAGATATCACCAATTTTGTGGCTTGATGTTTGGGATGCCAAAAAATGAAAGTTGAGCATAAACATCTAACAGGACAATTGTACCGACATGACATACTAGTAAAAAAGTGGTAGGTGATATATATGGACTTCATAGTGGATTTACCTAATACTGAGTACCAACATGATGCAATTATTGTAGTGGTTGATAGATTAACTAAGGTTGCTCATTTTACCCCAATAAACACCAAGGATGATGCCCTGATAATGGCCAATAGATTTGCCATATATATTTTTAGACTGCATGGTTTTCTTGAGATGATCATTTCAAATAGGGACTCCAAATTTACATATAAGTTTTGGCAAACCCTTCATCATGTAGTTGGCATGAAGCTAAATATTAGCTTTGCATATCATCCAAAAATAGATGGTCAAATAGAAAGGGTGAACCAAATATTGGAAGACATGCTCTACATGTATTGCATGGACCAAAAGTCTCGATGGAAATACTTTTTGCATCTAGTTGAGTTTACTTATAATAATGGATACCATGCTTCCTTGAAAATGGCCCTGTTTGAAGCCTTGTATGGTAGGAGATGCAAAAATTCCCTATCTTGGGATAACATAGAGGATTAGGTTGTCATTGGACCAGATGTAGTCAGAGAGATGGAGGAGGAGCTCATGATTATTAAGCAAAGGCTTCAGGAATCCATCAATCATTATAAGAGTACGTTGATTTGAAGTGTTCACCTAGAAGTCTTTGTGGGAGATAGAGTTTTCCTGAGAGTCAAACCCATGAAGAGTGCCATCAAATCTTCTAAGTTCAATTAGGGCTTTTGATATCACTAAAAAGATCAGTTTGATGGCTTATAGACTTGCCTTACCACCCAACCTATCAAATATCCATGACTCTTTTCACATATCCCTACTTAGGAAGTACATTGTTGATCCTAATCATGTGTGGGATGTTCCAAAATTGTAGGTGATAGACCCATTGCCATTGAAGTGAGGCTAGTAAAGATTCTAGAATTTAATTCCAAAATGATGAGGAAACAAACTCTAGAACAATGTAGGGTCCAATGGGACCAATATTCTGAGAAAAATACCACTTGGAAAAAGTGGATGAGATGAAAAGACATTTTTCTTATTTGTTTGAATAATGATGAAATGTAATGTTTTGCAAGAAAATACAATGGACTATGTTTAGTCTAAGGGGGTAGTATGTCATGACCCTCCTTGGTAGTACTAGCTACTCAAGTTGGACTATGTATTAGAGAATGATATTTAATGCTTAGTTTTGTGGTTTTAATGGATATATGCTTCTAATATTGTGTCTATTTTTACATAAGAATATGGTACTATTGATGCTCTACTTGGTTGCAGGATTAGGTACTCTCATGGGTGGACAAGAGAATTGGTCATAGGAAAATGAGAGATTATACTAAAGGGGAAATGATGATGATGACTCATTCATCAAACAACTCAGGATAACATGAATGAGTACCCTTTCATGTAGGTGCATTATGGTTTGCTTATGCTCATGTTCATACCATTGGACCAGGAAAGTTGCTTGCAATGAGTCTCCTTAACATGAGTTGGTGATAGCTTATGTCTATCTTAAATAAGGAGCCACTCATTTAGGGATAAAATGATGGTACAAAACATCAAGAGAGTGCATTTGTTCTTGGACATGATGTTTAGATCTCCTTCCCTTGCACATGTGATTGAATGGTCTCTTTGATAGATTAGATGGATTTAATATACAGATGCTTCTTTGATTGAATGAGAAAGATTTAATCCTAGACTAATGTTAGATTTAATATTAATCAAAAGGAATGATTAATATTAGTTTAATCTAATGTTAGGTCTTTTTAATTTAAAAGATTTATTATTTTTCTTTTGGACTTTGGTTTATGCTTGCTTGTTGAGGGTGTTTTCTCCTTTTTGGTTTTGTTGCTTCTTGTGTGTTTGTGGCTTGGTGGTCCACGTTTAGCCTTGTTTGTGGAAGTCCATTTAATGTATTTGGTTGGCAAAGGTGGATCCACATTTGGCTAATGTATAATGTTTTTATTCTCCACCCCTTGTTGCATGTAGAAGTCATCTATGTAAGCTAGTGTTAGTGGGCATAAAGAAAATACTTCTAGCACTACCACTCAGCCCTAGCACACAACACTCCACATTCCTCTCCCTTAAGCCTTTAAAATAATGTTGACTAGAATTTTAGGGAGGACGTTGTGATTTAGGAGCAAGAGGAAGGAATGGTTGTGAAGGAACAACGTAGAGATAAATAGTGCTTGGAGTAAGAGGATCAAGGAAGTTGAACACTACCAATATTTTGTTGTGTGCTAGGTAATATTTGTAGTTGTGGTTTTGGATTTACTTGGTGTTCATTGTATATCTTCTTATTTATTTAACATTGTTGCTAGATGATTGCACTTTCTTATCTACCACTGCACTATATATTTGACTATATATTTCATAGGTTTTTGGTTTGATTTGTGAGCTTGGTTAGAGTGCATGCTTCCGCCATATTGGAATGGGTTTCCTTGTGTGGAAAAGGGCACTATGGAAATGGTAGTTTTGGGAAATTATCACTTTACATTCACAACACTACCACATATTTCCTTGGTATTTGCATTTCAAAACCTACTTGTTAGATGACACCTTGGCTAAGTGTTGCTAGCAGTGCACATGGAACCTTTTGTGAACATCTATCCAAAGCTAATAGTTGGTTTTGTCACAATGCGTGTATACCAGCTAAGGGATTGATATTTTCCTTTTTGTGTGGGGTGATATATGTGCTATGGTTGACTTAGATAGACCTTACCTTCCTTCAAAATATTATTAGCCAAGCTCTCAAAAATTCCTATCTTTCGGGAAGAGTGAGAAGGGTTTTTCTTGCTAAGTGTTGCTTAGTATTTTTTTGGGTTTGACCCTTAGATAATCTATGCTTGCTTAAGATAAATTCTTTCTTTCTTCTAAAGTTTGCAAAAGATCTAAGGTTGATTAATACAATAATACTTTAGTTTTCCTTTGCAAGATTAATGTTAATTAATATTTGGTTATGCAAAATATCTAAGGTTAAATTGAAGCAATGATAACTCTGGATTTGGTTAATCTAATGTAAGATTAATATTAATTAATCATTTATTTTTGCATTAATACAAGGGTAAATTAATGCAAACTAAAATTTAGATTTTGCTATCAATTCTTAGATTGCAATTAATCAAATGATAGATTAGTTTTGAAATTAATCCAAAGGTAGATTGATTCATTTTAATTGTTAGATTGAAATTAATCTAATGATATATTAGTTTGGCAATGAATCCAACATTATTAATGCATTATAATATTAGATTATTAACTAATCAAATGATAGATTAGTTTGGTAATTAAACTAATATTTATTAATGCATTATACTTTTAAATTATTAACTAATCAAATGATAGATTAGTTTGGTAATTAAACTAATATTTATTTATAATCTTAAATTATTAACTAATCAAATTATATGTTAGTTTGGTAATTAAACTATTTTTTATTAATGCATTATAATCTTAAATTATTAACTAATCAAATGGTATATTAGTTTGGTAATTAAACTAATGTTTATTTATAATCTTTAGATTATTAACTAATCAAATGATAGATTAGTTTGGCAATTAATCTAATGAAGGAATTAACTCATTATAATCTTTGGTTTACTTAATCAATTGATAGATTAATCTTAAGTATTTTTCAAAGAATGATAAGACTTGCAAATGGAAAATTGATTACTTTTTCTACTTAACCAATGAAAAGTTTATTTAAATATTATAGCTTTGGAATTTGATATTTGTGGAAAATATTTTGGAAAGAAGTATGGGCTTCTTTACTTGTGTTTTGCTATATTGAATTAGAAATGTATAGCTTTGGAATTTGATATTTGTGGAAAATATTTTGTAAAGAAGTATGGGCTTCTTTTGCTTGTGTTTTTGCTATATTGAGTTGATTTGCATAGGCTTGGGATTTAAAATATTTGTGGAAAATATTTTAGAAAATAAGTATGGGCTTCTTTTGTGTGTGCATTGAATCATATAGAAATGCATTCATACCTACAAATGAGCTGTTTTGATCCCCACATTCCTATCAACTACCGTGGAGGCCAAAGGAAGAAGATGTTCATATCATGCTAAGTTAAATCTTCAAATATTCTTGTTGTATTGATGAAGTCACTCTTGGTGGAAGAGGATTTATTGTAATAGAAACAAAGACTATTCTTTTGTAATATAGACCTTTAGTTGGATGAATATATGGTGCCATATTGATGAATGGTTTTATAGTTCTTATCCATGCTATTGCTTGATCTAAAGGTTATGTTAGATTTATTTTGTAAGCTTAAGATGATTAGATTTGCTTTCATCCTAGAAGATGATTTTATTTTAATGCTTGTAGAGTGAGAGAGAGAGAGAGAGTTATCCTTGGGCTTAGAGGTTTCTTTGGTAAGGGCTCTAAAGTTATTCTTGTTTACAAAATCTCCTTTTTCAACTTGGACTATTGTGGGATAGCAAAACCTAGTTTTTTTTTTCCATGAGAAGTCAATCATGTGGAGTGATTGGTGCTTAAGGGCCCATCACAAATATGGGAAAGACAAGCATGAATTTTAAGGGATCACCGTAGAGGTGTAATAAACTAGACTAAGACACTACACCTAATGGACCTAGCATAGACTAAATTATGGTTGGAAGAAGAAATTGGCATCCCCTTCTCCAAAGATTGAGAAGGGATAATCTTAATGCCAAGGTCAAAAATTTTGTATTCATGGAGAATATTAGAAAAGTAGGGAGATATTTTAAAAGACATCCTCTATACCATGGGGGTATACAAGGTAAATCTGGGTTACCTATGGGAGCTTGGCATCTCCTGTCCACTTAAGTGATGTATGCAACATATTAGACTTTAAATGTGGTTATGTCTAATCAATGTATGTATTCCATGGTTACTCTTGTGAACCTTGATAATTTTAAAAAAGAATCTCTCTCGGGTTGGTTAGCTTTTGGGATTATTATATAATAGTTGAATTTTTAATAGTACCAACATTATTATTAATACCAAATAATTTCCATACTTCAAAACACATGCATAAATGCATCCCAATTCTAAGCTACATGTCTAAGATACAAATAAAAAATATTCACAAACAATGTTTTTCCTTAAGAAGAGGCTTTATGATAACTGCAATATTATTACCCACCTATGAAGGATGGCTCTTTTGCTTAAATAACCACCTCCTTGCCCAAAGATGCATTTTTCATCAAACATATTAAAATGCATCTGTATGAGGGTTTTATTTTACCCTTGAGTTGTCAATGAGAATTCATCCATAATTTCTCTTTTCTCTCAACTTTGATGGTTATCCCATACCAATGCATCCATGAGAGTACTTGGTCTTGCAACCATAAAATTCATCAACAATACCATATTCTAAAAGTATCATAAACTTTAAAAATATTAAAGTGCAACTATCAACTCATATTGATAAAATAAAATAGGATCATGCATTTGATATACACACATAAATACATAATTCAAGTATTAAGAAAAAGTCTTCCCATCATGCCCATCAAGGAGCTTGTTCATAGGAAATTAAATAGATAGTACCTCACTCTTGGAGGATGACTAACAATCACCTTAAGAACTTGGTACAATTTTTATTTTCTATTGGTTTCTATACTTATGAGTCAACTAGATATTTAAGTAACATGGATGTAGAGATTCAATAGCTCCTTGCCTATGTCTAAAAGATAAAACTATGATAGAAGAGAAGTAATTGGAATAACTTACTCTATAATGGTGAACTTTTTATTTAAGTACCAAGAGGATGAAAATGACTTCTAGGCCAATTATGATGGTTACCAAGGCATTCATGAGAGATTCAATGGGGAATTAGATCTCCCATTATGGATATACTTTGTAATGGACAAGAAATTGTCAAATAATTGAAGGAATTCAAGGTATAATTTGGAGTGGTGGTCACCAAAGAATATTTCAAAGACCCCTTGTCTACTAGATTTATAAATGAAAGACCACATGCCTTTGAGGGTAAGGAGATAATCTTCAAAAAATATACTCTTGTGATCCAAGCTTCCTCTAGTGAAGAGGTGGGAGATAATGCAGACTTCAAAATTAATGAAGTTTGTTCTATTAAGGGAGTTTCCTCTAGAAGATCACCATTGAATCAACCACATAAAATTATAGAGAAAATATCACAGTGTTGACTAGTTTTCCAAAAGCACAACAATCTCTAGAATAATATTTCTCAAAGGCAGGATCCCAAGGAAATCTTATATGTTAGTGTATAAAATGAACATGGAGGAAAATATTGTAATCCTTCTCTATGGATAGACTAGGTCGAGAGAAGGAATAAAACTCTAGAGGAGGTCATTACGAACTACAAGAAGTTGATTAGAAAGACTACCAATCGAGTCAACAAGATGGATAAATATTAATAAGGAATAAAAATTAATGCCAACTTAAGCATAGAGCAAGTAATAAAAAGACCAAGGATTAAAATCAAATGGACTTTGACTTATTATGGAATCAAGTTTTCCTAAAGTTTAAAAAGGTTGTTGAGGAAACTCAATGTGTTTTGTGGGATGTTCTCTATCAAAAGACAACTATAAAAATTGATTAATAGCTAAGAAATTAGTAGGGTATAAATAGAGCATAACGAGAATATAGTTGACACTAGGATGCAAATCATGGAAAATCCTGACTTCGAGTTCCTTAATGCACATCTTAGGATTTGGGTGATACATTAGCATAAAATCAGTAAAGGAAAGATGATTGGAGGGGATACTTAATAGAGAGTGTTAGCGTACTGTTCTATTCCGTTTGTATTATATTATTTGGATTGCTGTTACAACCATGTAACGCTCTTCCGTTCAGCCGGTGTGCTATTCCCGGCCAGTGTAATCTTATTTAAACGTGAAGCTGAATAATATGTTTTAGTTCCTGATTTTACATGGCATCAGAGCCAGCTTTCGAAATCTTCTGTAGGGAGGCGTGAGAAGGGTAGACGTGCAGGAGGGAGGAGCTGCGAATGCAGCCCAATACGTGCAGTTGCGATTTAAAAAAAAAAAAAATAGTGCGACGCCGATTGAGGGAGGGAACCCCCCCATCGCGCGTCCCTCGCCTGTTGCAGGACGCAGCGCTGTAGCTGCGGTCTGCGCTCGTCCCGCGTTGGAAGACGACGCGCAGGATGCAGAGTCGTCGCGTAGCGCGAAGGAAAAACGGTCGGCGCTGCACAGACGACTATCAACGGTGGACGTCGTACCGCGGTCTCGTTGATGGCTAGCGCAGACGTTGGGCGTATAGCGGAGACGACATAGTCGCACAGGCCCGCAGGACGTCAGCGCAGTCGTTGACACCTGGCGTAGCCGCACAGGCCCGTGCGCTGGAGTTGGCGGACGCATTGCGTGCGTCCCCGCTCTCCCAACCTCCCACAGGAATTTTAAAAATTCCCCTGCGTGGGAATTTGTGTGGGGTATAAACCCCCCCCACAAAAAACAAAATTGCGCACAACGCGAAACGCGCTATCGCGCTGCCCCCCGGCTGATTTAAAAAAAAAAAAAAAAAAAAACCCCACCCCCCCCCACGACGCCATCCGGAGCGCGCGTTCCCAACCCCCCCAGGTTGGAGGCTCGCGACGCGAGCGTTGCTGGAAAGGTGCGACGGAGATCCGACGCGGACAGGGACTGCATTTTTTTAAAAAAACGCGACAGTAGCCGCGAGTTGCAGAGGAGGCTCGGGAAGCAGAAAGCAGGGTTGAAAAAGGAGGGGCTTTGCTGATCCTTTCGGATCAGCCCGCTGGCTCACGTGGTCGTGAGCCGTGCGGTAAGGCTCAGGGAGCCTGCAGGTCGGGGGTTCAAATCCCGCCGACTCCCCCTTAAGGTATAATTTTTTTTTGCAAAGTTTTTTTTAATTATTATTTTTTAATTAAAATTTTTAATTTTAATTTATTTTTTATAGTTTTTTAAACATTATAAATTAAAATTTAATTTTTAATTTATTTTTTATAAGTTTTAAAACTATTTAAATTAAAATTATTTATTTTAATTTTAAAAGTATAGTAATTATTAAAATACTTTGTTAAAAGAGAATTTTTTAAGGGGGGATATTTTTTTTCAAAAAATCAAAGGGGGATTGAGTAATTTTTTGAAAAGGCAATTTGGCGAATTGTAAAAGGTGCATTTTCGGCTGTGACTGACACCTTGTGGGTTATTCTTGTGGGCAATTTTTTATGTTGTATGTTGCATATTTCATTTTTGCACTATAACATTAAAAACTTAAAAGCAAATTCACTCCCTAAGTCCCCAGAATAATTAAAACCCATCCGTGCAATTTATTGCACTGCAGCGTTCGATATTTGTGATACCTCTGGCCAGCACTTACAGGTAAAGCTATCGTGATTTGGCTACTGTATCCGTCGCCTAATATAGCTGCTACAACAACGTCTGAGCTTGTTCTCTATAAATTGTCGGGGAGAGATAAGTTAACCATTTTTGCATTTTTTTACTCCATCCACTACCCTTTATCGCACTTGTGTTTAGGCGTAAATCCTGACGAAGTATTCTTCATAGTGTTTAGGGGAAGTTACGCCCCATGCATGAGAAGAATCTTCTATGGTAGGTGCCATCAACAAGGCGATTCCATTTCAGTATCGCTTATGTTCCACGTATCGTATGATCTCTAAAACTCACCTATAGTCTCCCTCACGTAAGGGCGGGTGATTTTTGTTGATCTTTCTAAATATCTATACTTTCCCTCATGTAAGGGCAGGTATTTTGTACGGTATAAAGGCCTAGCAAAAGGTATATCGAAAGGGGGACCAATTGGTGATATAAGGAACCTTCACTATGGCCGCTGTTGCAAAGTTGATGACTGATCCGCATCAGTTATCGAAAGGTCCAAATTATACACCATGGAAACATAAAATGAAGGCAGTTATCCAAATGGAAGATTTGTGGGATATTGTTACAGGAGTAGCAACTAGGCCTTCACCAACAGTAGGATCCACAGGTCCTTTCGCAGATCAGATAGCTTTTGACAAGAAATACAGTCGAGCAAAGGTGCTCATTTTGTTTGTTGTTTCAGATGAAGTGCAACCTCATATAGCTGACAAAGCAAGTGGTAAAGAGGCATGGGATGCCCTTAGAACCATCTATGAGGGAAAGAATGAATCCACCATTCTTCATATTCAACAACAACTTCATAACCCGAGTTTGAGGCAGGGTGAAACAGTTGAACTCTTTCACGTGCAGAGTGTCTGAGTTGAAAGAGAAATTGAGTTCTTTGGGAGATACCGTGGACGAAAAGCTTCTCATTTCACTTGTGATGAGAGCTTTACCTTCTTCATTTGATATGTTGATAACCTCCATCCAGGTGTCTCAACGACAAATTACCTACATCGAGTTGGTCAATCTGCTTCAACAACAAGAGGCACGCCAACTTCACAAGGATGATTCTTCCAATACAACCCTATACACCAACAGGCAGGGTTCTAGGAAGAAAGGTAATGGGCAAAAATGAGGCAACTTTTAGAAAGGAGGAAATTCTCAACAAGATACGAAAGGAAAAGGCAAACAACCTCAACAGAAGAAGAGGTGGTGCAAGATCTGTGAGAAAGACAACCATGACACCAACAGGTGTTGGCATAAGAACAAGCAGAAAGGCCAAAACAAACCACAAAATAAAAACAAGCAACCCCAAGTGAATGTTGTTGTTGAAGAATCTGACTCAGATTCTGAATGGGCACACAAGGTGCTCATGACTACCACAGATTCCACATAGAGGGATCCTGTTTGGTATGTCGATTCTGGAGCTAGCAAACATATGACTGGCGATAGATCATGGTTTGAATCATTTGTGGCCAAAGAGGGCAAACCTGTCACCATTGCTGATGATAAAACCTACAGGGTTCAGGGAGAGGGTACAGTTTCAGTCACTCTTCCTGATGGCAAGTGTCAGATTGACAAAGTCCTCTATGTTTCGGGATTGGCTAACAATTTGTTGTCAGTCACACAAATCCTGGATAGAAATATGGTTGTCAACTTTCATGTTGAGAATGGAAAGAAGTGTTGTACTATTACCAGGAAGGGTAAGCAGATTGCAACAGCTTCATATAAGCATGGCTTATTTGCACTAGATGCTATCTCTACTCCACATGTTGCCATGACTGTCTCTACCAAGGAGGCAACTTCCCTATGGCACAAGAGATATGGGCATCTTAGTTCTGGCTACTTACCTGGAGCTCAGTAAGTATGAGATGGTAAAGGGTCTTCCTTCCCTTTCGCCACATTGCCGGTGTGCTCGACCGCTTGGCATGAAAGCAAGATAGAGTACCATTTGAGAAGAGCTCAACAAGAGCACGAAAACCTCTGGAGTTAATTCACACCGATCTGTGCGGTCCTTTCACACCCAATAGTTGTGGAGGGAAGAGGTACTTTCAGTTATTTGTAGATGACTACTCACGAAAGATGTGGGTTTTCTTTCTCCAACTGAAATCGAAGCTTTCGCATTCTTCCAGCTAGCTCAAGAAATCCGTTGAGAAGGAGTCGGGAGCTTCTATTAAAACCCTCCGCTCGGATCGAGGGGGAGAGTTTACCTCTAATGAATTTTCTGCATTCCTAGATAAGTATGGAATCAAGAGACAGTTAACAATCTGCCTATACTCCTCAAGAAAATGGAGTTGCTCGAGAGAAGGAACCGTTCTATCATGGAAATGGTTCGTTGTATGCTCACAGGAGCTACTCTTGGGCAACAATATTGGGCGGAAGATGTCACCACTGCAGTGTATCTATTGAATAGGGCACCCATAAAGGCCCTAAAAGGAATGACTCCACAGGAAGCATGGAGTGGTCGAAAACCCTCCATATCTCATCTACGTATTTTCGGGTGTCACGCTTTCATGCACATACCAAAAGAGAAAAGGAAGAAGCTAGATGAGAAAACACTGAGATGTATTTTTCTTGGTTATTCTGAGCACTCTAAAGGATATCGATTGATAGATCCTTTGACCAAGAAAATTCATATCAGCAGAGATGTTGTCTTTGATGAAGCTTTCACATCACAGAGCACATCTAAAGTACACCAAGATATTATGGAATCTAAGGAAGAGAAGATTCCTTCGTCAACACAGACAGGAGGTCCTTCTACATCTTCTTCAACTCCATCGAAGAAGAATCCTAAATGGTGTACAAATACAATCAGAGACGCAAATTTATCCACTCCTCCCAATATGAATTTGGATAGACCTCGTACACGCAGTATGGCTCAAAAGGAGAAAGAAGCCAAAGAAACTGGTGAGGTTGATGATCTTTGTCAATCTTTTGAGGAACTTTCTGTGACTCCAAGTACAGAAGTAGAGGATATGGATATTGATGATGACAGGGCGTTCATGTCTACCATAGATGGTCTTGAACCTACATCAGTGCAAGATGCTCTTAGTGAGCCTCAATGGAAGGCCGCTATGGATACAGAGTATGAGTCTTTGATGAAGAATAAAACTTGGAAGCTTGTTGATTTGCCGCATGGAAAGAAGCCCATTGGCTGCAAATGGGTATATAAAGTCAAGTACAAGGCATATGGAACAATTGATAAGCATAAGGCCCGTCTTGTTGCAAAGGGCTATGCTCAAAAAGAAGGCATTGACTACGAGGAAACTTTTGCACCTACTGCTCGGATGACCACAATTCGGGTTATGTGTGCTATGGCAGCACAATATGGGTGGAAAGTTCACCAGATGGATGTCAAAAGTGCTTTTCTAAATGGTGATCTCCAAGAAGAAGTCTATATGACTCAGCCTGAAGGATTTGAAGTGGAAGGCCAAGAGCAGAAAGTTTGCAAATTGGTCAAATCCTTATATGGTTTGAAAAAAGCTCCTCGAGCTTGGTATATAAAAATGGACAATCACCTTATGCAACATGGATTTAAAAGATGTCCATCAAATGCAAACCTCTATTTCAAGAAACAGGGTTTTGAGATAGTGTTGCTTGTACTCTATGTGGATGATCTGCTCATTACAGGGAGTTCAGAAACTATGATCTCTACTGTCAAAAGAAACTTGTGCAAATATTTTGAGATGACAGATCTCGGACTTCTCCATTACTATCTTGGTCTGGAATTCAGCCAGAAGGAGCACTCCATCAAAGTGTCTCAGAAAAAATATGCCAAGACATTGCTGGAAAAATATCGCATGACTGATTGCAAGCCAATGGCAACTCCGATGGAGAATGGACTTCAGTTATCGCGATATGATGATTCACCTCAGGTAGATGGTACTCTCTATCGACGAGTTGATTGGGAGTCTTATATATCCGACCAATACTAGGCCAGATCTCGTATTTGCTCTCAACTATCTTTCGAGGTTCATGCAGGAGCCTAAGACCACTCATTGGAAAGCAGCAAAACGTGTTCTTCACTATGTTCATGGTACTATGGAATATGGCCTAGAATACAAGAGGAACAACAAATTCTTCTTGCAAGGATACACGGACTCCGACTATGCCGGATCATTTGATGATCGCAAGTCAACTTCTGGATACATTTTTCATCTGGGATCCGGTCCTATCTCTTGGCACAGTAAGAAGCAACAGGTGGTTGCTATTTCATCAACAGAGGCAGAATATCGCGCCGCACATGAAGCTGTGTGCGAAGTGATATGGTTACGTCGCATTCTGACAAGTATGGGCCATCCATAAAAATATCCAATACACTTGTTTTGCGACAATCAGGGTGTTCTAAACCTCGTCAAGAATCCAGTCCATCATGAAAGAACAAAGCACATTGACACACAATGTCATTTCATTCGATATGAAGTTCCAAAGCACCGAATTCAGCTTCAGCACATTCCCACTAATGCTCAAGTTGCAGACATTTTCACTAAGGCACTTGGATGTGTCAAATTTGAATTGTTTCGCAGCTCACTTTGTATTGCAAAATGATGTAAGGGGATGTTAGTAGTCTAGTATAGCTATTAGTTATTACATTACCCAAATAATGTAATAAATGGGGATGTTAGCGTACTGTTCTATTTCGTTTGTATTATATTATTTGGATTGCTGTTACAACCATGTAACGCTCTTCCGTTCGGCCGGTGTGCTATTCTCGGCCAGTGTAATATTATTTAAATGTGAAGCTGAATAATATGTTTTAGTTCCTGATTTTATAGAGAGGTCATGGCCTACCCTTTCTTCCCCTTATATAATTTTACTTATGATGAGATTATATGGTGGTCTAGGTGTGACCTTTTTTCAAAATATAATTAGTTTTGTTAGGAAATTAGTTAAGTTAAATGTTGATTAGTTAAGTAGTAGGCAGTTAGATGTAGCTAAGTTGGTTACTCAATGTAATCAACTAAATGTTTTGTATAGATTGGATGAATTAGAAGGAATAAGGGTTCAATATTCGCAACTTGAAAATAACTATTGTATTTTTTAATCTCATATAGTAATTGAAGAAATAGAATGTGTTTATTAACAAATTATTTGTAACATTTGTGTGGTATGAGTATCTCACTTTTGAATATGTTGATGCTTTCAAAGGTTCTTCATTTTTGTATTGATATGCATACATGCCTTATGATTTGAATTATTATTTAATCTATAAGTTTCCTTAGGATTTGATAGGTTAAATAATAATCCAATAAATATTTTCTATTTAAAACCATTTTCGATAATGTCATTCTCTTCCCTTTCTTTCAAATTCTATAACTACAAAAAAATATTTTTCACTTAGAAGAATCTAACCTTTTATAAAATTATGGAGAAACTCAATATACTTATTTTGTATATTTTCCATGATTTTTAATTTGTGGCCTAATAACTAGATTTTAGACCAACAAATTTTGGTGCCTAGCCTAGGTCACAAAGACAATTATGTTTGTCCCACCTAGAATTTTCAAATAGGGTTAGACATTTTATAAAATCAATTTGACATTGCTAGTGACGTGTAGTACTCTCTAGAAAAATCAAATTAATATCCTATATCTTACCCTCTCCTTATAGCCATCAGTAATGAGGAAGAACCTAGAGCACAAGAAATGTATAGATAAATTTAGGCTAACATTCAACACCAGATTCCTTGATATTTATTTTTCAAATTGGTTGATCATAGGCAATACACTAGATTACAAAGGGCCTAGGGTGTAACTAATTCTTTGTTTGAGCAAAGTGTTGCTTTAGTCTAAAATTCTAATTCTCTTATGCATGATAGTTCAACTTCTAAGAACTCCTAAAACTTAGATCTTGTGAAACCTAAATTTGAAATCCTTTCATTCAATTTTTAATTTTTACATATTTAAAAAGATCCTCTAAATATTTCTTCAATTTCTTCACAAACCTCACATATTCTAGACAATATGGCATAAAGGCAAAGCACCTCTTGGGCCTTGTTCTTGAGCTTGGGGAAATCAAATTGGCCCTCTTAGGATTGTTGGTATCGATGAAATGCCAAAAATATATAGGAAAATTATTCCTAAGTTTTCAAGTGATCGTACCATCAAATATAAAGATTATTTAAAATTATTTGTGGTATTATTTTCAATATTAATGGTATATCATGAGGATTTGTTAGATATATTTTTTGTGAATACCTTAATTTATGCCATTACCACTGATTCCAAGTCTTGGAAGGAGAATGTATCTCTAGTTAGTATGATCTAAAACCCAATTTCCTTGCCTATTTTACTTTTGTTCTTGATGATAAATATATTGTATTAATTTTCAATTAGTAAAAAGGATGATAAAGAACAAATCAGAGAACTCATAGAAAGATTCAATAATTCATGGAATAGAATTATAGATAGAGCAATACCTCCCAAACACCTTGCTCTTTATATTTTACTCAATGCTCTAAACTTAGAAGTATGTTTTATTATAAATGAAGTAGAAGTAGAAACAATGGAATAAGCCAAGACACATGTTATCCTCATGGAGGACCATATGTACCAATCTAAAATATGGAATAAAAATGAGAAAGAAAATAAAGAAGGGATAAAATTGAAACCACACACCCTATTTTCCACTAAATAAGGAGCAACAATTATGAATTAGTTATAAAATATCAACAATGAGGTTGTGACTTTGAAAAGGAAACAAATTGCAAGACTCCATGACAACAATTATCAGGTGGTCCATTTTGAACTAGATTCTAGATTTCTCAAAGGAATACCTTAATCCACCACCCTATATTTCCATAAAAATCTAGTTAGAGTCTAATAAATACTATGAATTACACCAAACTAAGGATCATGATCAAACAAATTGTGTAATTTGTCAAAGGTAAATAAATGAAGATCTTAGCTTCAAGTCATACAAAAACAAAACCTTAAAACAAACAAATTTTGACCTACAATCAAAATAACTTGATACATAAAATTTTGTATCATTCTTAGGACTTGGGATTATTAACCTATAGTATAATTAGGAAAATTTCCAATCAACCTAGTAAAAAATGACTTTCTAGACAAAATCAATGAGCCAAACAAGAACAAATTGGTAAGGATAATAACCTAAAGAAAACTAAGGCAATAAAACCTCTTTATGAAGTACCATAAAATAGGGTTGCAATTGCCTTTGAGTGAAGCACTAAATGTAACATAGTAAATCACTTGGCCAATCATGCACATAGTCCTTTGTTGGATGTGTTTTAAAAATATCCAAAGTAAAACTAGAACATGTTAGAATTCATTCAAAAGAACTATTGCAAAGAAGTTAACCCATAAGGAAATAATGGGATAAATATTCATAACCCAAAGAATCATGTCATATATAAACTCCCTCTATTTATATCTCAATCTTCATTGGATAAAAAGGCTAAACAGTTGTATCTTATATTCAAAAGCAACTAATAATATTATGCCAATCAAGATAACAACCATGTTGGAAACTAATTTATGCAAAATAGAGTAGAAATACTTCTAATTATACTAAAAATAAATGATGTTTATAAATATGCAAAATACTTGGTGGTTCAACTAGCCACGTTCCCTAGTAATAAGGTAATGATGAGGATCATCATTGTTGATACACGTGATAACTAAGGAATGCTCCTTAGTAGACAATTCCTGGAGGATATTGGTGGGCATGTAAAATGGACTAGTCCTATGTAGTGATACCAATTCAAGATAAAATATAGAGATGTGATAGAGAATCTAAATGGAGATATGTGGTGGATCAATCCACTTCTATAAATGATATCCTTTTTGAAGATTTTTGTCCAGGTAGTTATATGCTAGGTGCGTTGCCTTTGGGAGTGCTGGGAAAATTTCTTGCATCCTTTATGGATTGTCACGCCATAAGCAATTCTTGATTTCAACCAGTATTGTGGAATCTGGTCAATCCACCTCTTTACTCAAGAATGAATAAACAAGAATATTTCAGACAGATCAAGGTTGGTTAGGAAACCCAAGAGAGATTTTAAATTATAACTTTTAAGCCCATGCTCATCCAGATTTAACAAGAAACAAAAAAGTTTAATTTTTCTTTGACCAAGATTCACATAAAACCTTATAATTATACCCTATTAGTAGAATGACACCTGATCCATTATTAGTTATAGCAAAAATTCAATAATTACGTGAAATAGAATGAAAAAGAAAGGAATAACTAGTTCAATTATGTTCATTCAGATTGTGTAACAAGAATAATTGATATTTAACCAATGAGGGAAGGAATCATTTACATATTCAAATGATGTAACATGTAAATAAATAACAAACACACAATTGATAATGGATTGCACAAAGGAAGAAGCTACATTTGTATTATAATTTAAAATATTTATACAATTTAGAGTTTGGTAGAGTGCTCAGATCTCTTTAAAAGTTACAAACGATCCACTTTATTCAAATAATGTAATAGAGGACTTCCCTCTTCATCCTAAGAATAGTGACAAAGAGCTCCAAGCTTCTGACTTAGCCGTTAGAAATACTATTAGCTAACTGAATGCATCCTCAACAAAACCTACACAACTGATGGGGAATAATAAGAGGTGGAAATAAAGAAAAGATAAATAAAATACAACCTACAAGAACAAGGGCACTTAGCTATACCTTTGGAAAAATTTGGCTATGCAAAACCTGATTTCAATATTGGTCACTGCATCTCCATATATAGCTTCCAGCCACTCTATTTTGTTATAATTGTTCTCAATAAATTTATCCATGTGGCATCATCTCTACCCTTGTCATTCTAAATACACTATAGAAAAATCATAGTTATCGTGAGATGTTCCTGACATTGGTTGTTCTCAAACTTTGGATCTTCTTGGTGTGGTACAATTTTTTTGAATCAATTCTTTACAATGGGTAATTCTTGGATTTATAATTTTTGTTATAGGGTTCTTCTTCATAGTTGCATTCAAATCATCAACTTTGTCTATGTGTAGCCCTATAGCTTACTAGATTTGATCAATCTCAATCGTTTACTTGAAATTCACAAGGAAATATGGGTCATTAACTTTATTCTTTGGAGATTACATTGAGGTGTTAGGCTTTTAAATAACCATCATTTTGAACTCTTGTAGGTCATATATATGACACAGTGCATGTGATCCATAGATTTTGGAGGAATCAGTGTGACCTTTAACCTTTAGAATATTCTATCAAGGTACAAGTGTTGTGTCCATATTTGGCATACCATTTGAGTGCTCTCCTCGTGTCACATTTGTGGCTACTTGGCTTGAGGGCTCTAGAAGAATGTGGGCCAGTAATTTTCTAATATGGTAGAACAGTCTTTGATCAACGATGAATTTTTGTCAACATCCCTCCAAGTCAAACTTTGTGGGTCATCCGTATGATCTAGTAGATAAGCACAAACCATCCATATTGATTTGATCTTGAGATGCTCATTATGCATGATAGTATTAATCCATGTGGTCCATGTTGCTTGTCTTTTTATTTTTCAGGGCACAGGTCCTTTGTCTACTTTTGCTATGTGATCTGAGTGCTTCCTATTTGTCATGTCCATGGCTATTGGGTTCCAAATATTTGAAAGAATGCAGGCCAAATAATTTCATTAAGCATTTTTTGCTGACTATTCCAAACCATTAGAATTATTTTAGTATTTTTAGACCACTCGTTCATTTAGCCAATATGATGAAGGCATTGTGCTTTTCCAGATGGATGTGGACCAATCATTTTTTCAAAGGGATTTTGATTTTGTTTTTAGAGTAATTTAAATATGTGGTCTAGATTCATTGATGGAGTAGCGGACAAAGGTGAACCACAAATTTTATTCAATTGTGAACCTTAGTTGAAGGCTTTAATAATTTGTGCGACTAAGATAATCGAGTATAGTGGAGTTGAAAACATACCATAGGTTTTATATGGAGGATTTGTATCAATATAGACCTTAGCTTAAAGTAGGGGGAATATTAATAGAACATAGGAATGACCATCAAAACTTTTGGGTAATAAACTTAGGACAATGTTTTGATACGAAATAATAATATGACCAAAAATGATTTTATTTTGTTGAATTTTCACAATGATATAATTAGGCATTTTAGATTCATTAGTGTTGGTGTAGACAAATACAATTCTTTCATTTTTAGGCCAATTAAATAATAGTACTCTATTTGTCTAGATGACTACAGGCCACACATTGTTTCAAAGGGCTTAAACAATTAAAACTGGTGGTATGGATTGCTTAGCGCCCTTGCAAGTAAACACAGGTCACTCATTTGTTTTATGGAAAATATTAGATTGAGGAGGTTTAACAAATAGGAATATCTATTAATGGTAAATGTGACCCTTAGACTTTTGAAAATGGTAAAATGATTTAAGGCATGAACCTTACATGAAGAAATATTATTTGTGTATGATATAAGGGTAAGTGTGTTAAATGGGATGAGGGGGAAAATTTAATTTTACGTTATAGGGGACCCTCAAACGATAGAAAAATAATATGACTATGTCAATGATAAACGTAAAAGGGGAAAATTGACTAAAAGGGTTATATGAAATTCTAGATTTATGGTCTATAGGATATATTGAATGAGTGTCATGATTAAATGGACTAAACAAATGGATTAGATCCAAACATATGAATGGAATAAAAAGAGGAATTTTAAATTGGATGAGACCTTATTTTAATGATGCCTAGGATAAAAAAAATAAATGTGACCATGGATAATTTTGAATTTAAAAAAAAATTAAGGACATACCTAAGGTTGGATTTTTAAGGATACAACATGGAGATAATTCAATGTAGAAAGAGAGAAAACAAAGTTCAACTAAAGGAAGAAGGTGTTGCCTTAACTAGTGAAATTTGGTCAATACACTTCAAGAAGAATGGTGTGGGTATAACCTTCCAAAAACCTATAAGAGAAATGATTCCGCATGTGTTTCACTTAGTGTTTGGTTACATAAACAATACAAAAAAATATGAAGCCCTTATTCTTGGATTAAAATCTACCAAAGAAATCAAAATCAATAGCTTGTTTGTGTTTGGTGATGTAGAACTAGTCATCAAGCAAGTCAAGGTATAGTTCCAAACAAAAAATAACTACCTCAAGAATTACAAAAATATTATATGAGGTAAGTTGGAGGTGTTTGATTTTTTAATTTATAGGCCATCTCAAGAGAAAAGAATAGGACAGTAGATGCAATGGCTATATTTTCATATATGTTCCTCCCAAATTCCTCACTTTTATTTTTTGCTACCTCATGGATATATTGTATAGGCATTGGGATCTAGATAGTTTTAATTTATGGCAAGTTTTTTAAACAAATATATAGCTAGATTTTTTTTAACCTCTTTGCAGAATATGATCATATATGCTTTGAAGGTAGTTACCTATCTCAATTCTATGATGCATCTATAGAAATAGAGGAATCTATCTTGTAGTTGAAGAGCAATAAGATCCCAAGATGGTTAATTTCTCTTGAAGAGTTGTTTGACTACCATAAGTGGTATTTAGAATATAGGTTAAAGTTACCTCCCACCCCTCAAGTTCAAGAATAGGTAAATATTGGATCAAAGGAGTAACCTAAGCATGTCTTTCTTGGGAAGTGTTGTGTGGTACAAAAGCATTTATCTCTCTATTTAGAAAATTTGAAGATGTTTCTACTTGGTCCTGTGATAATATAAATACATACAAATTGGATGAGTTATAACATGTGGTTCCTCTAAATAAGGATGTTAAAACATTCTAACAAAAATAATGGAGATTTAATCTAGCTATCAAAGGGGTGATAAAAAAGGAGGTAAATAAATTTCTCAAAGCTATATTTAGTTTGGCACTCAACTTAGATAGTCAATGTTGTACTTGTTAGATAGAAGAATGGAGAAATTAGGTTTTATGTGGATTATCATAATCCAAACTAGGCATTGATAAAATATAATTATCCTCTCCCATGATGGATCAACTTTTGCAAGCAATAAATGGATCTCAAATAATGTCTTGTTTGATGGTTCTTTGGGTATAATCAAATTCAGGTGTCTAAAAAGGACTAGCACAAAACATCATTTGGGACCTCATGGGGAAGATATTCCTATAGAAATATGGCACCCAAGTTAATGAATGTTGATGCCAACTTACAATGGGCCATGGATTATGTGTTTAGAGATTTCATGATAAAAATAATTGTAATTTATTTGGATGACTTGATAGTGTTCTCTAAAAGAAGAATGGACCATATATTTAATGTCAGAAGGTTTTTAAAAGATAATGAGAATATAGCATTTCCTTGAATCCAAAGAAAGTAATTTTTGTTGCACTAGAAGGAAAACTATTAGGACATGTTTTCTTTGAATAGGGAACCGAAATTGATCCCAAATGTACAATAACTCAAGGATATTTCACTACCTATTAGTAAAAAAAATTATGCAATATTTATTTGCTGAAGTCAAAGACCTTAGGAGATTTATGCCTAATTTTGTATAGATAATTCATCCCTTAAGTGTTTTGTTGAATAAGTAAGTTTAATTTAAATAGGATAAGAAAGTAAAGTAATACTTTGCAAATATTATGAAGGCAATCATGTCCATACATGTTCTAGCATACCCAAAGTATGAGAGGGATTTTTATATTATTTGCATACGCCTTTGAAAACACCATTATTAGTGTGTTAATAAAAAATAATGATGATAATGTTTATCAACACTTAAATTTTATAATCCTTGGATTAAAGAAATATGAATTAGACTATAGTTAGTTGGAAAATCATGTCTATATGATAGTTAAATTCATTAAGACTTTTCACCTTTTATATTTCAAACTCCATGATAATGGTTTTTGTGCCAATTTCATTTATTAAAATATATTAACCCAAGATAAAACATAGAATAGGAGAGGCTCTTAGATGGTCAATGTTCAAGAGTTTGATCTCAAAATTAAGCCAACCAAGATGGATTGTGGGAAAGTCTTGTGGTAGTTGTTGTCCTTAGACTATAAGCATAACCCAGAAGAATAAGAGAACATGTAATTTTTCTTATGGATTATATGTGTTGATGAATGGTACATGAAACTAGCATATTACCTAACTTATGGGTCCTTTTAAATTGGCATGGATTTTAAGGAGGGATGAATGTTAAGAAGAAACGTGGCCAATTTAACTATGATGAATGAAGTGTCATATTATAATGGTTTTGACTAAGACCTCATGAGGTGTTTGGGGTTAAAACACATTAGTTAGTGGTTAATGAATACCATCATATAATGTGTGGAGGATACTTTGTTATCAACCTTAGAGTATTCTCATATAATGTGAGAATTTTTATTATCATCCTCAAAGTAGGATACTATTGGACAATTCTTTTCAAAGATATATATTGGAAGGTCAAAATATGTGTTCCCTACCAAAAAAATTATGGTAGAGAACAACATCTAGCTCTCTTGATTGACCTTGTTATAATAGATATTTATTTTAGGTACTAGGCAATGGATTTTATAGGCCCCATTAATCATTGATACTCTCAAAATCATACTTACATCCTCATTATCATTGGATACTTTACATGATAAATTGAGGTTATCCTGATCAAACAATGCAAGACCTCCACTATAATTTATTTCTTTAAATACTAATTAATACCAAGGTTTGGATTCCCAGTAAAATTAATCTGTAATAATACTACTTATATCCTATATATATAGTTTCTAGACCATTTTAGAATGTACAACATCTTATTTAGGATATTATTATACTACTATCCCTAGTAGAATGGGTTTGTTGAGTCTTCAAACAAAAGTATTCCGAGGATACTATTGATCTAGAGAATTACCTTGACTTCTAATTAAGTATTGCACCCTAAATTTGAGTTTCAACAAGGTTGGACAAGTTTGCCAAAGGCTTCTCCCGATATTCAAATTAAGGCAAGCTCCTTGTTGTCCTTGTATTTATCTTTAATCTAGTCTAACTACTTTGCATGGAAAATAAAAATGTGAAAGAAAATGCACAAAAGTAAAAAGTGGAAATAAAATATGTAAAGTGTAAAAAGTAAATTCATGAAGTTTAGAGTCTGACACATAAAATAAAATATAATTGTTACACCATAGCGAGGATATTATATGATCAATTAACACATGAGAAATTGAATAACATCAATGTTCACCCATTCATTTGATTGTGAATTGATAAGAAAATGATAAAATGAGATAGAATGTTTATACCCAACCATTGTGCACTTAGCAAACTAGGAGGACAATACCACTAATGGGATGCAAAAGTGTCATAATTTTCTTACAACCTCACGAGTACAAAAAAATATGGGTTTCATAGAGTGTAGCTCTAGTTTATCATGTCCAAAATATGATTACAATGAGGGCCCTAGGACCCTATTAGTAAAAGTTTAGCATTGAGTTATTGGGGTGAAAAAAAATTACTCCTAGTAAAAGTAAATATTTAGAGCAATTTTACCAAATTTTTGCACCTTTAAATGTTAGATACCTCCAATTATATCTCTAATAGGCTTAGAAAACTCAAAAATCCTTAGTGCAACACAAAATACCAAAAGATATTGCTTTTTAGAAGACTTTTCTTGAAATTCATGCTAATTTTCACTTTTGTGCCATATCTGAGTGATTCACTTGGTCTTATGAAGGTATTTTATCACTTTTGGAAGTAATTCAATTGTGTTAGTAGGTAAAATATACACCTTTATTAAGTGAATCACTCGAGCAAATTAATACCTTTATTGAGTGAATCACTCCCTTGATCCAATCAAAAGAAAATTGATACTTCACTAAAAATGTGCAAAATATTAGGATTTTTGGGAATATGTATGTCATCTATCCTCTTGATATTATTTGTTGCTTTAAAAATGAGCAAATTTTAGCAAAGGTAGTGTTGAGGTAATACATTTATGGGAGCTTAATGGGATTGTTGGTCTGTAAATCTACCTAAGGTAAGGTTATGCACCCACAGAACTTAACCAATATTGAGTGACCTAGAAGTTGTCAGGCTTTAGGGGTCAATCTCTAAAGGAGGCTGATTCCTTTGAAGTTCAAGCTAACTACACCTAAAATATGGAAAAAAAGGTGTTAAAAGAAGCAAAAGAAGCTAAAGCTAGAACTTATAATGGTGCAGATTAAGCCACAAAAAAGTATATGAGACATAAAGGCTCATGCAATTAAGATACTAAGTGATCAGCCTTACAGAACAACCAATTTTTAACAAATTATAGAACATTAATTCATACATCATATATATTTCATATTGCAAATTCTAAAACTAGATAACAAATCATGAATAAAAATACAAAAAGTAAAATTGATATCATGAGCATTCAACAAGTCATAATTAGAAATAAAAAATCCATACATACATGTCCTACAACAAGGTGAACCAGAGGCCAAACAACAATCTCCTTATATTCCTTAATGTGCAAAATGCTTCATACATGCAAATTGTAAAATCCTAAGAGTCAACCATTTTACATTCTATATTCTAGTATTTATAGCTTTTTACAATACATTTAGTTATCAGAGCATCATTGCTTGGGGAGTGGATTGTTATTGTGTCAGAATATTCACCAGTTTGTTAAGCTACTCAAAGGTATGCTTGTTCTAACCACCTAGTTATGCCCTACTGATTTGGCTTGATCTACCTTATCCTGAGTCATATTGCCTTTCCTTTTGCATTTGGTTCATTGATTCTCTTATGATATTTTAGTTGAGATACCCTAAATATTTGCACTATTACCATAGTTGTTAAGATTATCTGACAAGTGGATTTGCCCTATTGAGGAAGTGAGATGGTGACCTTCCACCAAATGATAAATAGTTATCGGATATCCATTTTGATTTGTTATAGTTGATCCATGGTTGTTAGGTGTGTAACAAGGTTACCCATAGATGATGAATCTCTAGTAGTACAACCTGCCAAGTCTAGGTACATGAGTTCTGACAGGTTAAGGACTTTTCCATTTTTCCTCTTCTTTGCTCTCTGGTTATGTGTCAAAATTTTGGCACCTTTTCGGGATCCATCCAAGTATAGAAATTCTAGCCCTTCCAAGACTTAGCCATTTTTATTTCAATTCTACCTTTTGATAGTGCGATGGACTTTTGGAACCCCTCCAAGTTCTATTTAGGTACAAAAGTTCCAACAGGCTGAGGACTTAGCCATTTTCTATATTCTTGCTCTTTAGCTGCACAACGGAAATTTGGTACCTCTTTGAGCTCCATCCAGGTACAAAAATTTTGGTGGGTTGAGGACTTAGCCATTTTTTGCATTCTTGCTCTTTTACTGCACGATGGACATTTGGTACCTGTTCAGACTCTGTTTAGGTACAAAAGTTTTGGTGGGCTGAGGACTTAGCTATTTTCTATATTCTTGCTCTCTAGCCATAGATTTTGAAGATATTTCCTTAACATACCTATGCCAAAAGTACTCAACTTACTCCTAATTCTGCTATGAGGGTCTAAAATATCCTTCCTTGCATATTTTATCAAAGTGCATGTGGAGAATGCTTAAAAAAAATCCACAGGGATGCCAATATCAATTGGCATAGAATCCTATATCATACCTATATTCTTCGACATAGAGTCTACGGATCCCTATTAGAAAACTAGTGAAAACTTGTTGTATCTTCATGGTGTATTTGGCCTCCTATCCAGTCTTTGGTGGTAATAGTGCTAGCAATGTTTTCCATTCACTATCTATAGGCATCTAAAATATTATGAGGTCTTCAAGTCCCCCTATCAAGTCTTCAAAAGGATTCTTAGATATCTCTTCATTGGTTGCTAGGTACTTTCACTTGGTATGGATCAACTATAGTATTTTGCATACTCCAATAAAATTCCCTTCACTGACATAATCGACATCATAATATAGGATGTATTTTCTATGATCAAATATGTTTGGAATTCTAGGATGTTTTTTAGAAATACTAGGTTGTCTTTGTGGTTTTGTAATTTCCTCTAGACATATGGTATTTTTCTTATCTTCTTCATTAGGTCTTTCTAGTCTATCACATATTGTTGTGCTTGTGTTGGGGTCATTTATGCAAGGTGTTTTAGAACCTCTTGGTGTTCACCTCTTGCAAAAATATACTCTTCCACTTCTATGATGATGCTCTATCTATTTCTAGCCTTTATCCTATAGATAATGTTAGCTTGAAGTAGTCAAAGTAATTCCTTATCTCCTTGATTTGGTCCTACATGTTTTTAGCTATTTGGACCTCTTACACTAACTTTTAATCTACCTCATTTTCTATAGGATTCATAGCTTTCAACTCCTTTATCTACTGGTATTTCTTTTCTAATTCCACTAGAAGTCTAATTTATTCCTCTATCATATCTTGTACAAGATCTTATAATTTGATAAGTTGTGCTTTGGGGTCCTTAACCTACTTCTTTAATTGATATTTTTCAAAAACTTCTTTTAGATTTTTATTTTCTTGCAAAATTTTATCCCTCTCTATCTTGAATTATGCCAATTATACCTTTACCATTTGTTGGAATATATTACATTATTTGGTACATGCCAATGTAACACCATGGTTACATCGTTAGATTAGGGTTTGAGTATTTACTTTATGCAATGTAATAAATATACAAGTATTATTAGAATGTGCAAAGTATTCAATAATGTAAACATGCATCATAGTCCATGTGCACATGAGTCCATAGAATAGGAAGGTGAAGAGTCATAGGAAGATGAAAGGCCAAGAGTCACATCCCACTATATATTGGCCTTGGTGTGAGCAAGAGGAAAAATCTTTCCATATCAAGTAGAGTAGAGTAGAATACAAGTTTGAGACAATGTAGAACTTGTATGAAGCATGGAGTCCTTGAGATCTCCACATTTTGTATGAAGATCCTATTTTTGTGAGCTTTCATTAATGGCAATTTTATGAGTTATTTCAGAAGTTTCTTATGAGTTTTACATGCTTAGTATATTACCATTATCATAGATTCAATATTTCATTCTCATTTTATATCTTGTGGTTGATTTCTCATTAAGTATCTAGAATAAAAAGCTAACAATGGTATTAGAGCACAAGGTAGATTGATAGGAGATAGAGAGAACCATAAGAGAGATTGAGAGGAGATAGGGAGATCTCATTTTCAATTTTTTAAGAATTGTTTTTTGGCTAGTCTTTCCATAGGGTTGAAAGAAAACTCATGAAGACTAGGACTAAGCATAGATATCTTGTTTCCACTAGATTGAAGGATACCTAGTAATATTTATTGACTTATAGATATCTAGATATTTGCGTGGATTTGCTTTCTACTATCTAAATTTTTTTGTTGCAGAAAATTAGTTCTTAGAAGTTGATAAGCTTTCTATAATGGATAGAGAATAATTTCATCTTATATTGCTTGAAATTCTATGTGCTTTCCTCATGCAGGGATTAGTTCTTTATTGCAAAAAAGTAGGCATTGAAGAAATAAGATACTCAAGAAAAGAAGTCCTATTGAAGGTTGAAGAAAGAGGAGACTCAAGGAAAAGGTCCTCATTGGATATTGGAGATAGAATATTGAGAAGACCCAAGAAGGAAGTCTCCATAGAAGATTTAATACTATAGATTGAGAAAGAGGAGACCCAAGAGAAAGGTCCCATTGAAGAACTTACAGATTTGGAATATAGAAGATTGAAGATAGAGGAGGACTAGGAAAATTCCTATTGAAGATTTGTGCAAAATTTGAAGACCCAAAAAAAGAGATCTCAAGAAAAGTTGGAAGGAGAAAGAAGAAGGCTAGAGAAGCTTTGTTGAATAAATTGAAGAAGTGGCCATTGGAGGTGATTTGAAGAAAGCTCAAGGGAGAATATTGCAATAAGGAGTACCTCTTAAAAATAAGAATTTGGAACAATTATCGCCATTTGGAAATAAGCCCAAAAGGAAGAAGGATTTGGCAAGAAGTTTGCTAAATTTTGGAAATGTTTTTTGAAGATCTCAAGACATTCAAATTCTTGAGAAAGAGGCCAACTAAATAGGCCAAGTTTGAAGTCAGAATTTTACAAGAGCTAAGGAGGAGAAATAAGATAGAAGAGGCCACCAATTTGAGAAATTTGAAGACTACCATTAAAGGCTTGAAGGCTGATTTGCGAAGGAGAAGATTACTGATTTTTGCAGTAGAAGTTGAAGAGTCATAGAACAACAAATTGAAGGAGGAGTTGTCTGCAAAAGAAGGCAACAAATAAAGAAAATTGGGCAGCATTAGAAGGAGAAAATAAGGCTGTAAATTAAAGGATTTTTGGAAACCAAACTAAAGGGTTTTGGAAAGCAATATTAGAGTTGCGAATTAGAGGACTTTCCTAGATAATTTGAGAGAGTTAAGGATAACAAAACGAAGGAAGAATTGGCTGCATTAGAAGTTGTAAATTATAGAGTTTAGAACAACAGCAGGGCAGCATTTTGGGCAGCACTAATAGCTGCAAATTTCATAATCCGAGAGAACAAATTTGGAGGAGAATTGGATCCACAAAAATCATATTTTTGGACAGAAAATTAAAGGATAAAAAATAGAAAATTTGGGCAGCAATTAGAGTTTCAAAATTGACAAGTTTGAGGCAACAATCCAGTAAAAAAGGGAGCTATAAAATTTACAAATCATGGGAAGAAAATAGGTGAACCAAATTACCAAGAAAGCTTGCTACAAAGGAGGCCAAAATAAGGTTTGAAAATTGGTGTTATTAAAGTTTTATATCTAGGTAATACTTAATTTTTTTTAAAACACCATATTTGAGTAGCAAAAGGAAAGATCTCAATATTATATCATCAAATATCAAAGAAGAATTAGCTACAAAAGGTATGCCACATTGGTGCTATAAAATTTATTATTTAAGCATTTAAACCATATTACTTTAAGAATATAAGAGCACCATATTAGAGCCATTAAAGTTAGCAAAATATAGATCTAAAGTTTAGTATCTCCAAGGTGAGAAAGAAGGCATATTGGTTATTTTCAAACCTGCACATTTTAACAACATAAAGCAAATTAGATATTGCATAAAAGGAGTTATACGGGAAGAAATCATTAGTTTCAAAGCATTATATAGAGTCAACGAAGTGCAATTTTTTGAATTCTAGTAAGAGGTGATTTTACAAAGAGAAATATCATCTAAAGAACAAGGTATATTACCGTTAGTCTAAAAATACTATACCAAAGATAGTGAAGATTTTGAGACCTAAACCAGTTTTCAATTTTTACAGAAGATGAGTAGAAAAAGACTAAGGCATGAAGAATGTCGTAATTTTGTGACATGTTAGAGTTTCACGAGCTCGAAGCAGAAAAATACTAAGGCATGAAGAATGTCATGATTTTGTGACATGCTATATTTTCATAGGATTGAAGCAAAAAATAAGGCTAAGGCATCGGAATGTCGCAATTTCACGACATGTTAGAGTTTCACAGGCTCGAAGTAGAAAAGAAGTCCAAGGCACTAGAATGTTGTAATTTCATGACATGCTATAATTTCACGGGCTGAAAGGAGAAAAAAGACTAAGGCATGAAGGATGTCACAATTTCATGAATAACATATTTTCACGGGCTCAAAGCAAAAAAGAAGGCCAAGGTGCTAGAATTTCACGATTTCATAGCATGATAGAGTTTTGCGGAGTAGATAGACATAAATAGAAATAAGTAAACATGCCTTCAGAAGAACGTGTCTCGGTGACCAATGGTAGACGGTGATTAAAGCATCAAATCCTAAATTCTCACCGTTGGTGATTTGATTCTCTACTGAACCAATAGAAGCCATGGTAGAAAATTTGTTGTAACTGGTGTTATGTCAAGAAATTTGTTAGCTATCAAAATATGCTTACAATAGAGTATATATAATAGGGAGTGCACCCTTAATAAAGGTTGGCTCTTAGACATTTACAAGACTGGATGTATGTACTATAGATTTAATCAATAATATATGTTTCTATTGGCTTTTGGTTCATTGTGCGTAAATGTATGTATTAACATTTTATGCTTCTATTTACATTACTAAATTATGTGTTGTATTTATTCTATTATAGGGATTCATACGTGTTATAAATAGTATTGTTGGAGTTAATTACTTTATACATGCATGTGTTAGATTAATATCTAAATCACATTAAGGAACCATGATTTCTGCATGAAGATATAGAAAATGCTTAGATTGCGAGTTATATGTATTTTTCATTATTGTTGTTTAATATGTACCCCAAGAAAAGTTCTAGCAGCAACTATATTTCCCTTTCTTTTAGTAAATTTATCTCTTCCTTTTTTCTCATAAAAACCACCAAGGAACCAACCTTCTTTGGATATTAGATGGAATCCATCTGAACTCAGTTCATCTACTCAATGTTGGCAAGATCGTAGGTGCAATCACAACCATAGGCCAATTTTGCACCAATAGTTTTTGCCATGCCCAGTGGGACAAAAATCCTACAACATTTTACATTTCAAAGGTTTGGTGTTTGTCTTTGTTCTATTTAGATCCAAATCAATCACTTGGTGACACCGTTCGAAGGTATATGCACAAGAAATACCTTATCTATTTGTTTGGTTAAATACTGCAAACATCCTCATATATGATAACCAAATCCAAAGCAAAAAAATTCAAAGAGTCCATTGAGTTCTTTGAGTTACACCTTGGTAGCCTCATGGTTCATCCAGTTTTGTTTGCTAGATCAAACCTACCTGCTACCAATATCACCACCCTCGTACCTATTATTTTACCTAGCATTTTTATTGGCATGTCTTCAAGTGCGATTGTCAATAGTTCCATGACACAAGAAAGCACAATATCTATAATGGCTATAACTCCTCCAGCTTACCTCACATGAAATCACATGGGTCCTTTGAACCTGATGGCTCAGAATCTGATCCCTACTATGACTTTGAAGGCATTGCCCTTGTATTATGGTACATGTAAGACATCTTATGAACATTGTCTATATGTTGCCTCTATGGAACCCATATACAACATCATGCAAGAAGATGTAATAATCAAATTGTTGATCATTTCCCTAAAAGGAAAAATGCTCTACTGGTACAGAGCACTTCCTATTCAAACTATTACTAATTGGGCTAAACTCATTGGCAAGTTGGTATATGAATTTAACCAACATGTAAATAATTTCTTCCTGTTCAGTCAATTCACTATCATTCAAAAGCATCCTCAAGAGAAGATAGTAGATTTTAACATCAGATTCAGTCGTACTTGGGAAAGAGTGCCTAATGGGATGGGACCAACTAGCAAACAAGCCATGTACTATTATTTAAGGAATTTTTGTTATGATATTAGTATGATTATAATGCAATCTCTAGTACTCACTTTCCCTTATATATTTCAAGAGGTATCCAAAGTAGAGGACCTCATTGCCATAGGAAGGTTCCCACCAAAGGTGGTAATGCCAATTTTTCTAGATATTCCCTAAGCTTCCAATGCTAGCCCTTCAAGTTCTTCTCATTATATTAGCATAGAGCTTCAAAAATGGAGTGGGCAACCATCTACTCTTGCAATAAAAATACCTCAAATTTTCCCAACACTGTCCCCTAGTCTCGTGGTTCCTTTGCTACCTGTAACACCTACTCAGTTAGCTCATGAATCTCAGCTTGCCGTCTTACTTGACATGCAATCGACAATGAAGAATTTAACTAATGAGATAACATCGATGAAAATAAGGGAAGCTGAAAGTGATTTTCAACCAAGGATATTTCCACAAGTAACGAGGAACCAAGCCTCATCAAGTAACAAGGGTCAAGAAATATTGAGTGTGGTTTATGCAAACAATGATGAATAATCTTTAGCTCCTTCTATAGATTCTAACTACTGGTGTTCTACGTGTAATGACCTGCATGGGGAAAGTTCATGTATGATTCATAAACACTACATATATAAAATAACTATTGAAAAGGTAGAGTAAAACTTGAAGGGACATGTGAACATGATCAGAGAAGCAAACCATAATTTCATGATGTCTTCAATAGAACAAGTTGCTATTCTAACAAGACTAGGTAAGAAACCTCTATAAGTAGATCCACAAGAACTTAGCCTCTGAGTTTTCCCTTAGTCTCAAAGGCTCTACCTAAAAATGATACCCCCTGTGAAAAGAAGCCTCAAGTACCCACCTAGAACACTAGATTAGAAGTATGTAAAGAATCTATCCTACAAAAGGAGGCTGAAACTCAAGAGCAGGCTAAGAAGAAGTTAATATTTTATTCTCTGACTATGAGACAGAGAATGGAAGCAATTCAAGGATACAGAAGAAGATATGATACTTTTTCTAAAGAAAGAGATAAGAATGTCGATTCAACTTCCTTCAATATAGTAGAAGAGATGAAGAAGACCCCTTCGAAAGCAAGTATGTATGATGCCTTGTAGTTTCCTTGAAAAATTGACTAGTTGTAGGAATATTTGAGGTCAATAAAAAACAAAGGTAGGAATCCCTCTTACTAAAATGCAGTTCAAGAAAACCTGACATCTACTACTGGAAAGAACAGATCATCCCATTTTTATCTATCCCTTCAAATAGAAGGATGGGTTGTACATAATTGCATGATAGATTCAGGTGCTGCTACCATAGTAATACCAAAAGTAGTGTGTGACATCATGGGAATGGAGTACACTAGGAATAGCCTAGGAGTTCTGTAGTTGGACGGTACTCCAGTAAAAACTATAGGGGTAATCAAAGACATCCCTATAAATCTTCATAGAATACCTCAAATTGTAGTTATACAAGAAGTGGTAGTAGTGGATTTAGAACCATACTTCGACATGTGTTTATCCAGATAATTCATAGCTAAGATAGGAGGATATCTATATTTAGAATATTCACATTTGGAAATACCTTTCAAAGGTAGAAGAATCAAGATATTTAATAAAAAACCATCCACCTTTCAGATAGAAAATATAGAAGAGGCTAGTGCTGTAAACATGATGACATAAGAAATGGAAGACCTTGATCTAATGGAAGAGACCTTGGAAGAACTTCAAACAGAAGAGCAATTCTCTCTAAAAAACCTCAACGCTATGGTAGAAAATGAGATGGGAAGTTACTCTATTATAAAACCAAAAAAAAAGCCAAGCAACTTCTGCTCCCATAGAAGATAAGCCTACTAATCAACTTTGGAAACTTTTCTTTAACAGTGCTAGATGCAAAAATGGAGCCGGTGCTTGTATAGTTCTAATTTCTCCTATAAGTAAAGAAAAGGTTTTCTCTTATAGATTGAATTGGAGTTGTACAAATAATGCATCTGAGTATGAAGCACTCTGTTTGGATCTAAGAAAATCTGAAAAGCTAGGTGTCAAACAGTTATAGATATATGGAGATTCAAAACTTATTTTGAATCAAGTCATCAAAAAATGTATAAGTAAACGACATTATCTCAAAGCATATAGGAATAATATGTGGGACCTCCTGGAAACCTTTGAAGCTTTAAACATTAAAGCGATTCCTAGAGAGAAAAATACCCATGCTGATTTGTTAGCATCTATAGGAGCAAAATTTTGCCCCATCAACAATGTCAACTAGAAGTCCAAAATAGTAAGCCTCATATATAGACCCTCTGTGCCAGATAAAAATATTTTTTGGCAAGTATTTGAAAGTTATGAGAAGATTTTAGATTTCTTAATCTATGAAATGAATTGCTCAAGTGGAAAAATGCTAGAATATGAAGAAGAAGAAGGACTAATCCAATTAAAGAATAACCATATTCCAAATGGGCCAATCACTCTTGAATGCCTTTTTGATAATAATTACAGAGAAGTAGATCACCAAATAAAGGTTGATAAACACCGGTACAAGGAAGTTCAACTAGAGCTGAGAAAAATGATCAAATTTGGGGTTAACTGTATAGAAGAAGAGTTAAAATAGCTTAGGGAATTATGCAAAAAAATCCTAGACATTATTGCTTGGGTGTATAGCAATCTCAAAGTATACAGGAAAGAAACCATACGACACACCATTAAGTTGGAAGAATATGCAAAGCCCTTCAGGAAAAAGCAAAGACCTATAAACCAAGAGATAGAAGCATTAATGAAACATGAGTTTTTAAAGCTCCTTGAAGCGAATATAGTATACCCTATTAAAAACTCTACCTAGGTAGCTAATATAGTCCTGGGTAGAAAGAAAAATTGGGATATTAGACTATGTGTTGACTTTAAAAACTTGAATAGAGCTTTCCTGAAATATTATTACCGTCTTCCACAGATAGATAAGTTTTTCATATAGTAGCATGGGTAGAGATATTCTCCTTATTTGATGGATTCTCTGGTTACAATCAGGTATGGGTTAGAGACGATGATCAATACAAGACTGCCTTCACCACCAAGTGGGGTATATTTTCTTATCAAAGGATACCTTTTGGGTTATCCAATGCAGGAGCAAATTTTCAAAGGGTAATGAATGTGGCTTTTGGAGAACTTTCTAATAAGGCCATAGTCATCTATTCAGATGATATGATATCTTCTCTCACCATAAAGAAGACCATGTAGAATACCTTAAGGAGGTATTTGAAAAATGAAAAGAATTTGACATATCTTTGAACCCAAAGAAATCCATATTTGCTATGGAAAAAAGAATTCTACTAGGCCATGTTGTTATACTTAGTACGACACTGAGAGGGGGGGTGAATCAGTTAAGCATTTTAAAACTTAAATCTGCAACTCTTAATTCTGAAATAATGAAAACTTAAAACCAGAAACAACAAGCATAACAAGAGAGCATCACACAACATAGGATTTTAACGAGGTTCACCAATATGGCTACTCCTAAAAAAGAATGGCTGCTTGGACTACCATCCAAATCTAGCCCCTTGCAAAGCACAAACTTTACAATCATTTACCAACACCCACTAGAAGGAGCAACAACCCCTTATTTATCTGCATCAACAAAAATGAGCACCAACCCCTGATTTACCAGCACCTACTGGAAGGAGCACCAACCCATGATGCCAAGCTGCAACCTGGACTTCAATTCTGAATGTAAATGTTTGACAGGAAAATACCTTCATTTTCACAAGACCCTGACTGGTCTAAAGCTTACTTGATCTCTCTCACTTTTGCACTCTGCTCTCTATGTGCATTCGTAGCCACACTTAGAATAATTTGGCATGACCTTTTTCTCACTCTGTGCACTTCGCCATCATCTCGCCGCTTTTGCGCTAACTGCACTCTTACGACCGCATGTCGCACCCTTTAATATACGCACGAATCGATATTCTGCAATAACACACTCGACAACACAAATCTCCCTCATTTTATATTAGAAATTTTAGGATGAAAAACCTAATTGTAGTCGGCTGATAATGCAAATGCAAACCCTAAACTCAGTCGGTTGTTAAACCCTAATCTGAGTCGACTGTCATTGATCTTCGTTGGCTTCTACCCATGAAGATGTTCGATAACTCCATCGCTTGAGGACTTCAATCGAAACCTGTCCCTGTAGCTGCCACACTGACTTTTGATCACTCTGCTTATTTTGGCTGCATGAATTCACTCTGTATCTACCTTTGTGAATGCTATAGAGAAGTCAGTCACTGTCATACTTCTCATCTCAGGCAGGTTCTACTTCTGTTCTTGTGCACTTACAGCCTGTCGTGAAATCATGACATTTCTGTCTCTGAAGCTTCCTTTGTTGTTATAGCCATGAAAATACAACATGTCACGATATCGTGACACTTTTATCTTCGTACACTTACTCTATTCTTATGTCACTATATCGCGACACTTCTTCCTTTGTAAGCTTCATTTTTTGCTTCTGTCGTGATATCGCGATGCTTCTGCCTCTGTAGACTTCATCTGATATTTCATGACACTTCTGCCTCTGTAGACTTCGTCTTCACTTCTGTCGTGATATCGCGACACTTCTACCTCTGAAGTCTTTCATTCTGCTTTTATCATGAAATCATGATAGTTCTACCTTCATGGTCTTGCTATCTACTTTTGTCATGAAATCATGACACTTTTGCCTTCGAAGTCTTCTACTCTAAATTTGTCACAAAATCGTGACACTTCCTGCATCCGTATGCATTCTCTACAACTCGTCATGAAATCACGACATTCTACCTTCGAACATTCTCTCTCCTCTCTTAGTCGCGAAAATGCGACATGTCACGAAATCGTGATGCTTTGTCCAATGAATTTCTCTCTCCTATTTTAGTCATGAAATCGTGACACTTTATCTTTATTTCTATTTCTCTTCTGGATTGTCGTGAAATCATGACACTTTATACTTTACTTTCTCTATCCTCAAACTTGTCATGAAATCGTGACAGTTCTCAATTCAAACTCTTTCTTCTATAGCATGTCGCGAAATCACGACAGTTCTCACTTCGAACTCTTTCTTCTATAGCATATCACGAAATCGTGACAATTCTCACTTCGAACTCTTTCCTTTGTAGCATGTCACGAAATCGTGACTGTTCTCACTTCAAACTCTTTCCTCTGCAGCATGTCACGAAATTGTGACAATTTCTCACTTCAAACTCTTTCCTGTCTTTCACCTGTGAAAACAGAACATGTCACGAAATCGTGATGCTTTCTGCATCCGTACTCTTTTCTATATTTCGCCCTTGAAAACAGAACATGTCACGAAATCATGACACTTTTTGCATTTGTACTCTTTTCTATCTTTCACCCGTGAAAATGGAACATGTCACGAAATCATGACACTTTCGTTGCCTTGCTTCATTGTTCGACTTGCACTAGCGAAAACAAGACATGTCATGATATCGCGACACTTTTTTTTCCATACACTTGCTCTTACAAATTGTCACGAAATCGTGACCCTTTTCTTTGCGAGCTCTTCCTTTCAAACCTGTTGCGAAATCGTGACACTTTTTCATCCGTACAATCCTTCTTACAGACTGTCGCGAAATCGTGACACTTTTCCTTACAAGCTCTTTCTCTCGAACCTATCGTGAAATTGCGACACTTTTCCTTGCAAGCTCTTTCTCTCGAACATGTCACGAAATCGCGACAGTTTTCCTTCCTTGCACTTTTTCTTTCAACATGTCACGAAATCGCAACAGTTTTCCAACTTGCCTTTTTCTCTTGCAACATGTCCAAAATCGTGATAGTTTTACCTGCTTGTGCCTCTACTTCGAACATGTCGTGAAATCATGATAGTTTTTCAACTTGCCTTCTTCTCTTCCAACATGTCGTGAAATCATGACTTTTTTCCCTGCTTGCGCCTATGCTTCGAACATGTCACGAAATCGTGACAGTTTTTCCACTTGCTTTCTTTTCTTCCAACATGTCGCAAAATCGTGACAGTTTTCCCTGTTGTTTCTCTCTCCTCCAATATGTCACGAAATCAATGCTAAAGGTGAGGGCGGACTGGTTTTTTTTCGGCTCTGGCGATTTGGCATTTTGGCGGGAAATTTTTTGTGACGGCGTCTGGTGTTGCTCGAGGGACTCTGGCCCGAAGATCTTGCCTAGGGCTTTGGGGGGTTGTTTCTGCTTTCGCCTGAAGGTTCTTTAGTGGTCCCGGGAGGGCCCGATGGGGTCTCCTCCTGTTTCTCCTGCTGGGAGAAAGACCTCATATGCCGAGAAGTTGAAAGATAATCCCTCGCCTTCCACGGACGGAGCTCAGCGGAATGCTTTTCAATCGATACTCAAGACTGTTGCCAATGGCCCAAATGCTCACCGCGTTAATGGATGCCTCCCGCAATCTACTTCCAGGCCTAAGATTGTAATAGAACCAATGCTGGTCGAAGATACAATCGTCTACCGAGCTAATCACAACTTGATCTGCAAATTCATGGGCATCCGGCCCACACTGAATTTTCTGCATACCGGGTTCGTCGGAACCGGGAGCCACACGGTGAGTACTCTTTATGGCCTATAAGCAATGGGTATTTCATCATAAGTTTCTCTTCTTTAGCAGATAGAAACAGAGCATTTGAATCAGAAAAGAGAAACCACGGACCAGCAGGGTTATTTGTCCAACCCTGGAGAGTGGGTTTCGACCCCCGCATCGAACCCACGGCTGTCCCGGTCTGGATCCGGCTGTACGCTCTCCCGATGGAGTTTTGGGGTGAGCAGGTGTTGGAACTAATAGGTAATTCCCTAGGCAGATTTTTGGGAGTCTCCAAAGATACCATAGAGGGCAATACTGCTGTCTTTGCTAGAATATGTGTAGAGATGGACATTAGTCAGCCTCTACCAGCTGAGGTGGAACTTGAGCTTGCAGGAGTACCCTGGATCCAGCAGTTAGACTATGAGGCCCTACCTTTCAGGTGCCGAGTATGCCATAAGCATGGACATTTGGCAAGGTTCTGCCCAAATGTAGTGAGCACAAAAATGGAGGCTCCGAGTGGAATGTCAAATCGCCCTAGAGAGGGTAAGTCCAGTCCGGTCAATGAACCCTCTAGCAATTCTCCGAGTCCCGATGCTCGTGAGGATGGCTTTGAACAGGTGAAACGAAAGAGAAACAAAAAGAAAAATGGCAAGGAGCGAGTACGACTCAAGCCAAACAATCGGTATGAAATTTTTAAGTCATTAGTGGATCCGGAGGACCAATCTATGGAGGGAGTGGTTGGGAATGGTGAGAATGTCAACACTCCACCTCTTGTTTCTCCTTCCTTCACTCCTGTAGTAGAACAGGTGACTGTGCCAGCTGAGAACCTGCAGTCAGAGAATCCAGGGGCATTGGTTATACACTCCCCAGCACAGCCGGCTATAAAAGATGTTACCATGGGAAATGCAGATAAAAATAGAGAAAGGCCTGCTTTAGGGATTTCCCAGGTGGAAAAGAGATCAAGAAACAATAACTCTCAAGGAGCGGGAAGAAAATCCAATAAGGAATTACTAACAGCGCAAGGAGATAAGCTAATCAATGGAGGATTGGTGAGGACCATTGATTCTTACTGCTCTCAAGGTTTTCAATGATTATTCAATCTTGGAATATTAGGGGTTTAAATAGCAGAACCCATCAATCTGCTGTTCAAAGACTCTTAGAAAACCGTAAAACAGACTTTTTGCTTCTTCAGGAGACCAAAATGTCTTTAGATATTATGAGTAAAACTGCTACTAAAATCTGGCGGGGAGCTGGGTATATGGACGTGGCTGCCCAAGGAGCTTCAGGTGGAATTGTTACCCTTTGGAACCCTCTGGTCTGGACTGCTTTAGAACATGTAGCTTGTAGGGGTGTACTTACTTCTCTCTTCAGAAATAACTTCAATTCTGAGCTAGTCCTTATAACCAACTTTTATGGGGCCCAAGATCTTGATGGCCAGAGGCTCCAATGGGACGCTGTTCACAACATGAGAGCATACAAGGAGTGTTATGACTGGATTATTGCAGGGGATTTTAATGCAAAATTATCTGTTCGGGACCAGGAAGGTGGCTCCCCTGTTTTGGATCCAGGGGATCGGCTTCTGATTGCCCAAGTTCAGGCCTTTAATCTAGTGGACGTTCAAGGCCCTAGTGTTTTTTTTCACTTGGACAAACAAGAGAAAGGAGCCACATAGCAGGAAGGTCAAGTTAGATCGCTTTTTGGTCTCGGAGGAGGCTTTTGTTAAATGGAATTTTAAGTTCCAGATTTTGGAGGGCCCTATTTCGGATCATTTTCCCATTTTGCTTGAGGGAGGGACTTCGAGAGGACAGCACCATAGGCCTTTTAAATTTGAGAATTTTTGGTTACAAAAGGAGGACCTTCAACAGAAAATTTCTCAATGGTGGACAGAAGGCCGTCCGCCTTTTGGGACAGCAATGTTCAAATTTCATAAACAGCTTCAATTTGTCAAAATTCAATTGAAACAGTGGAGGAAAGGAAACAAGTCGGATTTCCAGTCCCAAAGGGCCCCCTTGGTGGCTAGATGGGAGGAGGTTCAGAAACTTTTTAGGGAAGGATCAATTACTGAGCAACTCAAATCGAAGATGATGAAGCTGCGTAAAGCGGTTGAGGACATTGACAACCAAGAGGAGTTATACTTGAAACAGAGGGCTAGAAATACTTGGTTATTAGAGGGGGAAGAAATACCAAATTTTTTCATCGGTCGGCTTGTGCTAGGAGACAGATGAACAATATGGAAGTTCTCAAATATGAACATGGAAATGTCTTCGATACTATTCCTGGCATGCACTCCCATGCTATCGATTACTTTTCTAAACTTTTTAAGGAAAGTATGCAGCAAGATATTGAGGCTCAGAACAAAGTTCTTAATGTTATTCCTCCTATTATCTCTCAAGAGGACAATCAGACCCTGCTTAGACCCATTGAAAGGGATGAACTGAGAAATGTGGTCTTTGGTATGAGTACTGGAAAATCTCCTGGTCCAGATGGCTTTCCTATTGAATTTTTTCAAGGCTTTCGGGAAACCTTGGAGGAGGATGTTCTGGCTGTTACTGAGGAATCCAGATCCAATCGAAGAATGCTCAGGGCGATCAATCACACCTTCATTGCTTTAATTCCAAAAGGGGAAGCGAGGACTCATATCTCTGATTTCAGGCCTATTGCTTTATGCAATGTGATTTACAAAATCATCACTAAGATAATGGCTGAGAGGCTTAAACCCCTTCTTCATAGCATCATTTCTCCTGAACAGGGGGCTTTGTTGAGGGAAGACAAATCTTGGATGGGGTGGTTTTGGCCCAGGAGGCCATCCATTCAATGCAAACTTTGGGCAACAAAGGAATGTTCATTAAAGCTGGATATGTCCAAGGCTTATGACCGGGTGGAGTGGTGCTTCTTGTCGAAAATGCTGGCTGCCTTTGGCTTTTCTCAGGAATGGATTGATTGGGTTATGAGTTGTGTTTCTTCTCCCTCTTTTTCTGTTCTCATTAAGGGCCTTCCCTCGCTTCCTTTCGGCGCCTCCCGTGGTCTCCGCCAGGGAGACCCTTGTTCTCCCTATCTCTTCCTTCTCTTGGCTGAAGGTTTGGGTAGACTGTTTTTGAGGAGAAGGCAACAAGGTCTGCTTTCTGGTATCAAGGTTGGGGAGGAAACTCGACTCACTTGCAATTTGTGGATGATACGGGTCTGGTTGGTGCGGCCACTCTTCGGGAAGCTAGAGGAATCAGAGATACTTTGAATTTCTACCTAAGGGCTTCAAATCAGGTTCTAAATGTCAGGAAGTCCAAAGTGGTCTTTTTCAATCTTGACCAACGGCTTCAGGAGCGCGTTATTGAGATCCTAGGCTTCACAAGGACTTCTCTTCCAATTGTTTACCTGGGCGTTCCCCTTCATTTCAAAAAGTTAAATATTGACATTTGGAAGAACCTGTTAGTAGGCATCAAAGACAGAATGAATCATTGGGCCCATAAATGGCTAAGCTACGGGGTAGATTAACCTTCCCGAAATCGGTTATTCAGGCTTTGCCGATCTATAAATTCTCAATACTAGCTGCCCCTCATACCATCTGGAAAGAGCTGGACAAAATGGCTAGAAGATTTTTATGGGAAGGCGCAAAAGGGAAGAAAAAATGGGCCTTGGTTGGGTGGGACAAAGTTACCCAGCCTAAGGATAAAGGAGGGTTGGGCTTGAGAAGTTCTATGCTTAATAACAGAGCTTTGGCTGGAAAACTGTATTGGAGGTGGATTTCTCAGCCATCCTCCCTCTTCAACAGAATTCTTTCCAGTAAATATTTGGGGCATGTTCATCCCAATGAGGTGGGTCGCTTTCCCTTGGAAGGTTCTGGTTCCTTAGTGTGGCAGACTCTCAAGATTGGGTCCCGGATTATCAAAGATCAATTATTCTGGAAAGTGGGAAAAGGAGACAAGGCTCGTTTCTGGACTGAATCTTGGGACCAACATCCTCCCATTATTGTTATGTTCCCTGAGCTACAACCTATCATGACCGCCTTAGAAGCCTATGGTTGGATCCTTATTGATAATTATCTTCTTACCAGTCATTTGGGGGGGTATACATTTAAAAAGTTTAAGCGATGGGAGGGGTGGCCAATTACTGTCTCTCCGGATTTGGCGCCTATCCTGCAAAAAATCTTGTCAGAAAGGTTCCTCACGGGGAAGGATGAGGAAGATGAATTAGCTTGGGGCTATGGAAGCCTTGGGGTCTACTCAGTTAAGGTTGGATATGAAGAGATCCTCCCTGAGCCTCCCCCACACTCTTTTTCGGTTCAGCATTGGAGAAGGATTTGGCATTCAAAGGGTTGGCCGAAAGTGAATTTCTTCGCTTGGCAACTTATGCATAATGGTCTTCTCACCTTTGACAATCTCAGACGTAGGGGTTTCAATGGCCCCTCTCAATGTGCTTTATGCCTCCAACATGAGGAAACTGTAGACCATTTGTTTTTTGAGTGTCCTTTTACTCATCAGATTTGGGAACGCTGGTTCTCTCAATTTAAACTCCAGGCTAATGGTGTTCTCAACCGTACCAATATTTGGGAAAAATGGAAATGGGGCAGGTTCAATTCCATAGCTCTCCGAACTGGCTGGCAGTTAGGCTTTCTCTTCATTTGGTGGCAAGTTTGGTTGGAGAGAAACGCCCGGATCTTTAGAAACACTTTCTCCTCGATTGACGGCGTTTGGCAGGTCATCTGGAGCAAAGTCACAGAAACTGTTGCTACTTTTGTCAATGAAGAGAATCAGGCTACTCTTGGGCATCCTGAAGAGGGGGTTGAGGGTCATGAGAGGCAAGGCAGATCATGCTGGAAACCTCCCCCTATAGGCTGGATCAAGATCAATACTGATGGGGCTGCAAAAGGTAACCCGGGCAACGCAGGAATTGGTGTTGTTTGTCGGGATCACTCGAGTGCGGTTATTTACTGGGAATTGCAGGTATTGGGCAGAGCCACGAACAATGAAGCCGAAGCCTTGGCCATTAAGTCGGCGTCTATCCGGGTCGTTAGCTGGGGTTACTGGAGGATAATTCTTGAATCCGATTCTCAAGTCTCGATCGGCGCTCTAGATTGCTTGCGGAATTTCTCTTTAAAAGCCTGGAGACTGCGGATGTTGATATCCCAAATCAAGGAGTTATGGAGGGAGTTAGATGATGTCATCCCTGTGTATGTGAGTAGAAATCTGAACACGGTAGCTGACTTCCTTGTGAAGATGGGTGCTGAGAAAGAGGTAGGTGTTCAGCTGCACAGTGATATGCCTATGATAGATGAAGAGATTCGGAGTGGTCTGGAACGATCCCTGCATCCATGAGCTCAAAAATGACTAAGGTTAGTTTCTGTCACGATATCGCGACATATTGCGCCGTCGCGACCCTGTTTGGTAATCTGTCGTGATTTCGCGACATGTTGCTCTGTCGCGACCTATCCTGGATAACTGTAGCGATTTCGCTACCCTTTTTGTTGCTGCGGCTTTGGGAGGAAAATTGTAGCGATTTCTCGACTTGTTGTGCCGTCGCGGTCTTCGATGAGAAGGTGTCGCGATGTCGCGACCTTTTTGGTTGGTTTTGCTGCTGGAGGAAAAGTGTCGCGATATCGCGACGCTTTGAGAAAAATTGCATGAAAGGGAAAAACCGTCGCGATATCGCGACAATTTTTGTGAAAAGCTACTCTAAGGAAAATTCGTCGCGATTTCGTGCCTTTTTTGAGGAAAGGACACAAAGGGGCATACTTGTTGCGATTTTGAGATGTTTTGAGCAAAATTTAGTTAAGTGGAAAAACCGTCGCGATATCGCGACCTTTTTGTGAAAAGCCTCCCAATGGATAACCTGTCGCGATTTCGTGACATGTTTATGGAAAGGAAGCAAAGGGGCAAACCTGTAGCGATTTCGCTACAGTTCTGGAGAAAAACTGCTTGCAGGAAAAACATCGCGATTTCGCGACTAGTTTTGGTAATGGGCACCTTGGGGGTGAACATGTCGCGATTTCGTGACACTTTGGCGGATGGGGCGCCCATTGGATTTCTTGTCGCGATTTCGCTACACTTCCGGCCAAGTGGGGCTCCAAGGAAAAGCCGTCGCGACACTTTCTCAAAGTTGCTGATTAAAGGGGTCCTCGTCGCGATTTCGTGACATTTTCGGGGAGCAGGTGCCTTCAGGCTTTCTCGTCACGATTTCGCGATGCTTTTTGCGTTTGGGTGATTTGGTGTTGTGCTGTCACGATTTCACGACATTTTTCGTGTGTTGTGGCTCCGGCGCTTTTTGTCGTGATATCGCGACATGTCGCGTTATCGCGACATGTCGCGTTATCGCGACCGGTTGTTGTGGCGCGGCGGTTGTTTGGTTTGGTGTCGCGATTTTGCGACATGTCGCGTTTTCGCGCCCTTTGTACTTCTGGTCTCTTTGCGCTTGGTTGGGATGCCCTTTCTCCCTCTTGTAACTGTCTTTTGTTTTAATACAAGTTTTTTCATTTTTTTCAAAAAAAAAATATGTCACGAAATCGTAACACTTTTTCTGCTTCCTGAATATGTCGCAATATCGCGACACTTTTCTTACTTGTCTTTTTCTTTGATTCTTTGCACATGGGCCACTTAGGTCTTCTGGAAAACACACTGTACATACTCTAAATGACTTCTGAACTTCCTGTCCACTGCATCTGAATAAATTTTGAGCATTTGAATTTCCTATCCATTGTATCAGGTAATCAATCTGACTGTGTTTGACAACAATGACAATACTGTTGCATATTCTGAACAGCTTCTGAACTTCCTATTCACTGCATCATGACTGTGTTCACTGCATCAACTGATCTAACTATCTGTGTTGACAACAATGACATACTGTTACTGCACCTTGCTCAACAATCTCCCCCTTTGGAATTGTTGTCAACACACATGTAATTACCTGTAACTCTTCTCCCCATTTGACAATAATACCAAAGGGCTGCTGCAGACTCTCCCTGAGTCCATGCACAATATTCTCAGGCAAACAAAATTTTACACTTAGTAAAACTTTCAAACATGAGCAAAAAGATAATCAGAAACTTGAATGCTCCCCCTGAGAATGTGATCCCTATAGCTAGTCAATTTTTGAAAAATCTCTCACTAGTCTTTTTGAGCTGAATTTACTAGATTGTCAAAACTGATATGACCGGACTTCTTGTGCCACAATCAGTTTTCTTCTTCTTGTCCAATCAAGCAAGCTCCTCCTTCAAAAAGTGATACCATATAGCAATATGTTTTGTGTGTGAAAACATAACCAGACTCTTGGGGATCTTAATCACACTTAACTGAAATTGGCTTACTGAAGTTGATATCAAGATCTTTCAGGGTTTGTATCATCCAAAAAACCTGCGTGCATCATGCTGTTGCTGCAATAAATTCTGCCTCTGCTGTCGATGAGGAAACTGACTCTTGTTTCTTACTGTGCCTGTTACTAAAAATCAATCCACAAGCTTTCTCAAAGTCTTGCCTCAAATCCGCTCAACAAAATCTCAACTCTTTCTGGATTGCTTGGAAATATTCCTGCAAACAGACCTCACTTGAACCAAATTTTGTCCAATACTGTACTGATACTGCAATTCCACTGTCAATTCTGAGCAAGCACCAAGCACTGTATCACAGCACAACCAGATCCCTTTTTATATTTACAACCTGATCTATGTTTTCTATACCCACTGCTGGTCACACCTTACTATCAACTATGCAAATCTGGAGAAGACATTCTGTCAAAAAACTTCATGACCAACCATAGAGCACCTTACTCAACCTCATTCTTCTTAACCTCGTATTGGCATTTTATCAACAGTTAAAACAAAACTGTCTGAGAATTAAATAATTTCACCAAGGCGTCATGAAAGTTCTAACAATCTTTACATCAATGTGTAGAACAGATACACGCTGCTTTTATCGAAACACAAATATGCAGCTAGGGCAAACATTCTTCCACTAATCAAATTTATCTGAACTGTTATTAATCCATAGCTTTGAACAGTGACAGTAAGAACCATCAACAGTGCAACAGTGACAAATAGCAATACTACCAATGGTAATAACTCTCATTTTAAACTCCATCCTTCACGGCACTTCCACAAACAATGAACTGAACCATATAGTGCAATTCCCCCTTACTACTTGCCTTTTCATCCTTAGAAAACCCAACAAACACATAGGAGCATAAAAATAAAACCTTTTTAGATTGCTCCCCCTGAGGATGTGTTACCTGGAGTTGCTTAGTGCAGTAGAGGAGTAGTCTCCTTCAGTCCAAGGAGACACGATTTCCTCTCTTCTTTCTTTCTCCAGACTTTCTTGACCACGGGCTTGGGTTCTTCAACTATATCCCTATTTTGCACCTTTTCGTGAACTCGAACATTTCTCATGTGAGGTTGTCTCTTGTGCATCCTTGATAAATGATTATTTTCCTTTCTTTTATGCACATGATTTATTCCCTGTCTTAGATGCGTTCTTTGTGTTTGATGAAATCTACTATTTTGCCTTAGAATAGAAACAAACGTATTTGGACAAAACCTTGCTATGTGCCCATGACCATTACATTGAAAACATTGCACATGGTGTTCCCTCAAAAATGCAGATGTATTTCTACCAGCATAATTCTTTGATCTATTATTCACTCCATAATAAATTGCCTTGTGACCATACTGGTTGCATCTAAAATAGTAGCCATTAAAAGTATTATTATGAATAGAGTGAGAGTGATAGAACCTCTTTTGTTGTGGCTGCTTTGCTGTAGATCTCCTTTGATAATTTCTTCCTTTTGAAGATTCAGCTTTAAACTTTTCTTGCTTTGATCCTTCAACAGTGAACTTCTTCTTCTCTACAGAATTGGAAGATGAAGGTTGTCCAGCTTCATATCCAAGACCATGCTTATCCATGGAGCTTCTTTGTTGGCTTATCATTTTATCTAGAAACTCTAGCTTCTTTGTTGGCTTATCATTTTATCTAGCAACTCTATGCTCTTCTTGAATTTGAGATTTGTATTGGCCTCTTCTAGTTGTTTCTGTAATTAAACAATCTCTTCTTCTTGTTTGTGGCAAACAATCTATTTCTCATTGATCTACGACCTAAGAGTTTCCTCAATCCTTTTAGACTCTTCTACTTGCAGCTTTAGATTACTAACCACTTTGTTAGAATCCTCTTCATGTTTGTTACACACATCGACTTTATCATTCAGCTGTGACTTTAAGTCTTCTTCTGTTTTCTTGGCCTTTTGAAATTGTAAGAAAATATTTTCAATCTCATCCCCATATTCTTCCAATTTCTTGGACAGTCTTTTGTTATTTTTCTTTTCTATACTCAACTCTTCAAGTGCAGAGATCAACTCACCTTCCCAATCTACTTTAGCCTTGAGATTTTCATCACATGCTTTAGTGTTCACTCCTTCTGCCTTTTCTGGTTCAATTTTCTCTACCACAGGAACTAAAACTGACTGAGATGTCTTTTTGAAGGAGGATCTATTCTTCTTACCCATTGTGTACTAATCCAAGATCAACCCCAGCTGATTTAGCTTGATAAGGGAACTTGGCTCTGATACCAATTGTTAAACTTAGTACGACACTAAGAGGGGGGGTGAATCAGTTAAGCATTTTAAAACTTAAATTTGTAACTCTTAATTCTAAAATAATGAAAACTTAAAACCAGAAACAACAAGCATAACAAGAGAACATCACACAACATAGGATTTTAATGAGGTTCACCAATATGGCTACTCATAAAAAAAATGGCTGCTTGGACTACCATCCAAATCTAGCCCCTTGCAAAGCACCAACTTTACAATCATTTACCAGCACCCACTAGAAGGAGCAACAACCCCTTATTTATCTGCATCAATAAAAAGGAGCACCAACCCCTGATTTACCAGCACCTACTAGAAGGAGCACCAACCCTTGATGCCAAGCTACAACCTGGACTTCAATTCTGAATGTAAATGTTTGACAGGAAAATACCTTCGTTTTCACAAGACCCTGACTGGTCTAAAGCTTACTTGATCTCTCTCACTTTTGCACTCTGCTCTCTGTGTGCATTCGTAGCCACACTTAGAATAATTTGGCATGACCTTTTGCTCACTCTACGCATTTCGCCATCATCTCGCCGCTTCTGTGCTAATTGCGCTCTTATGGCCGCATGTCACACCCTTTAATATAAGCATGGATCGATATTCTACAATAACACACTCGACAACACAAATCTCCCTCATTTTATATTAGAAATTTTAGGATGAAAAACCTAATTGTAGTTGGCTGATAATGCAAATGCAAACCCTAAACTCAGTCGGTTGTTAAACCCTAATCTGAGTCGACTGTCATTGATCTTTGTCGACTTCTGCCCATGAAGATGTTCGGTAACTCCACCGCTTGAGGACTTCAATCGAAACCTGTCCCTGTAGCTGCCACACTGACTTTTGATCACTCTGCTTATTTTGGCTGCATGAATTCACTCTGTATCTACCTTTGTGAATGTTGTAGAGAAGTCAGTCACTGTCATACTTCTCATCTCAGGCAGGTTCTACTTCTGTTCTTGTGCACTTACAGCCTATCGTGAAATCATGACATTTTTGTCTCTGAAGCTTCCTTTGTTGCTGTAGCCATGAAAACACAACATGTCATGATATCGTGACACTTTTATCTCCGTACACTTACTCTATTCTTATGTCGCGATATCGCGACACTTCTTCCTTTGTAAGCTTTATTTTTTGCTTCTATCATGATATCGTGACACTTCTACCTCTGTAGACTTCATCTGATCTTTTGTCACAAAATCACGACACTTCTCCCTCTGTAGACTTCGTCTTCACTTCTGTCACGATATCATGACACTTCTGCCTCTAAAGTCTTTCATTTTGCTTTTGTCACAAAATCGTGACAGTTCTGCCTTCGAGGTCTTGCTATCTACTTTTGTCGTGAAATCATGACACTTCTGCCTTCGAAGTCTTCTACTCTGCATTTGTCGTGAAATCATGACACTTCTTGCATCTGTATGCATTCTCTACAACTCGTCATGAAATCACAACATTTTTGCCTTCGAACATTCTCTCTCCTCTCTTAGTCACGAAAATGCGACATGTCATAAAATTGCGATGCTTTTTCTAGTTGACTTTCTCTCTCCTATTTTAGTCATGAAATCGTGACACTTTATCTTTATTTCTCTTTCTCTTCTGGCTTGTCGTAAAATCATGACATTTTATACTTTACTTTCTCTATCCTCGAACTTGTCATGAAATCATGACAGTTCTCACTTCGAACTCTTTCTTCTGTAGCATGTCATGAAATCATGACAGTTCTCACTTCGAACTCTTTCCTCTACAGCATGTCGCGAAATCACGACTGTTCTCACTTCAAACTCTGTCCTCTATAGCATGTCTCGAAATCGTGATAGTTTCTCACTTCAAACTCTTTCTTGTATTTTTCTCGTGAAAACGGAACATGTCATGCAATTGTGATGCTTTCTGCATCCGTACTCTTTTCTATCTTTTGCCCACAAAAATGAAACATGTCATGAAATCATGAAACTTTCTGCATCTGTACTCTTTTCTATATTTTGCCCACGAAAACAAAACATGTCACGAAATCACGACACTTTCGCTGCCTTGCTTCATTGTTCGGCTTGCACTAGCAAAAATAAGACATGTCACGATATCACGACACTTTTTCGTCTGTACACTTGCTCTTGCAAATTGTCACAAAATCATGACCCTTTTCTTTGCGAGCTCTTCCTTTCGAACCTGTCACGAAATCGCGACACTTTTTTTTCTGTACAATCCTTCTTGCAGACTGTCACGAAATCGTGACACTTTTCCTTGCAAGTTCTTTCTCTCGAACCTATCGCGAAATCATGACACTTTTCCTTGCAAGCTCTTTCTCTCGAACATGTCGTGAAATCATGACAGTTTTCCTTCCTTGCACTTTTTCTTTCAACATGTTGCGAAATCGTGATAGTTTTTCAACTTGTCTTTTTCTCTTGCAACATGTCGCAAAATCGTGACAGTTTTACCTGCTTGCGCCTCTGCTCCGAACATGTCACAAAATCGTGACAGTTTTTCAACTTGCCTTCTTCTCTTCCAACATGTCACGAAATCGTGATAGTTTTCCCTGCTTGTGCCTCTGCTTCGAACATGTCACGAAATCACGACAGTTTTTCCACTTGCTTTCTTTTCTTCCAACATGTCGTGAAATCATGACAGTTTTCCCTGTTGTTTCTCTCTCCTCCAATATGTCACAAAATCGTGACACTTTTTCTGCTTCTTGAATATGTCGTGATATCGTAACACTTTTCTTACTTGTATTTTTCTTTGATTCTTTGCACATGGGCCACTTAGGTCTTCTGGGAAACACATTGTACATACTCTGAATGACTTCTGAACTTCCTGTCCACTGCATCTGAATAACTTTCGAGCATTTGAATTTCCTATCCATTGTATCAGGTAATCAATCTGACTGTGTTTGACAACAATGACAATACTATTGCATATTTTGAATAGCTTCTGAACTTTCTGTTCACTGCATCATGACTGTGTTCACTGCATCAACTGATCTAACTGTCTGTGTTGACAACAATGACAATACTGTTACTGCACCTTGCTCAACACATGTCATCTCAAAATCTAGATTGGCCATCGATCCTGATAGAGTAAAAGTACTCTTGGATCTTCTTCTACTAGAAAACAAGAAAGGCTTGCAATCCTTCTTTGGAAAAATAAATTTTGTATGCAAGTTTATAGAAAATTTTGCACAAATTATCAAACCAATGATAGAACTGCTAAAGAAGGATGCCCAGTTCAAATGTACAGACCCAAGAAATGAAGCCTTCAAAAATATAAATGAATAAATAGCTCAATAACCTATGCTTTTTAACCCTGATTACTCTAGAAGCTTCATTTTATATGCTATCAAATAGCAAGAAAGCTATGTTGCAGTTCTCACCCAAAAGGGAATAAACAATGAAGAAAGGCCTATAGCATTTCTAAGTCAGACCATGTATGATCATAAATAAAGATATAACTTTATTGAAAATAAGTATATGCAGTTATGAAATCCCTAAAAAAGTTCAGGCACTTCTTGTCGCAAAGTAAAACTATTGTTTATGTAATTCATCCTGATGTTAGGAATTTTATAATATAAGGAGAACTCGGTGAGAAAAGAGTAGGTTGGGTAATGAAGATACAAGAGTATGATGTAGAAATACACCCAACCAAGTTAGGAAGAGGTAGAGCCTTATGCCAATATTTGGCTAAGAAAGCTCCAAATGATCATATAGCCTACCAAGGCCTAATGTCAAATTCAGAACAAGATCAAACTTTGAAGAATACCGATTGGACTGACGACCTTGTGGAATATTTTTAGATTGGAAAATGCCCAAATAATCTAACGCTTCACAAATAAGAAGGTACAAAAACTAAGCTTTGAAATACACTCTTTTACCAGAAGGTTTGTATAGGAAAACCATAGATGGCATACTGATAAAGTGCATAAAGAGAGATCAAAAATAAAATATTATGGAGAAATTCCATGGAGGCCTGTTTGGTGAACACTACTTAGGAAGAACTACTGCACTAAAGATACCCAGAACATGTTGCTACTAGTCCTACATTTTCTCAGATGCTTTCAAAATGACTAGGAAGTGCGAAGAATGCTAGAGATACGTAGGGAGAAACAAAAATACCCCTATTCCTTTGAAATATATCCAAGTTGAAGATCCTTTCCAATAATGGGGGTTATATTTCATTGGATTATTAGAGCCATATTCATCAATTGGTCACAAATATATACTCACTACTATAGATTATTTTACTAGGTGGGCTGAAGCAATTCCCACTAAGAAAGTCGATCAGGAAGTTGTGATTGAGTTTTTAGAAATCTTGATTACAAGGTTTGGCATACCAGATGCATTGGTCATAGACAATGGATCAACCTTCATCAGAGCAAATATGGTCAAATTTACTGAAAAAAATGGTATATACTTGAAGACCTTCTCCAATTACTACCCACAAGGGAATGGTATGGTAGAATCTACAAACAAAAAATCTTCTTATAATTTTGAAGAGGACTCTGAAGGATAAAAAGAGAAGTTTGCAATCCTTGATAAACCAAGCACTGTGGTCTGATAGGATTTCAATTAAAAAATCTATTAATACATCGTCCTATTCCTTGGTCTATGGCAAAGAGGCTATTCTGCCCATACATATAGAGATACCAACTTTGAAGTTGCTGAACTAGATCGATGGTGAATAAAGTCAACCAATGGATGCCAGATTGATGTAACTCCTATAGCTAGAAGAGCAAAGGAAGCAGGCTTATAACCACCATCAAAAGCACATGGTTGACACTAAAGGGTGGTTCGATAAAAATACTACTTTTAGAAAGTTTAAAGTTGGAGACTCGGTTTTAAAGTGGAATGAAAGAAAATCTAAGCCAGGGCACCACAAAAAATTTGACACCTTTTGGGAAGGTCCCTTCGAGATAATTGCCAAGAAACAATCCAATTCATTTCAGCTGAAAGATGAGCAGGGTGAGGTTCAACCAATTCTAGTGAATGGTTTTCACTTAAAACTCTACTTCTAATAGACAGAAAAAAATTCTTGTATATTATGTATATTATATGGTATTTTCTAAAATTTTCTAGTTTTCAGCTTGTAACAATTTTTGTCACAGTTTTACGACCATCCAAAGTCAAGCAGCAAAAAGACAAAATAGAAAAATCACTACCTTGTTGGGATGTAATAGCTTAAAATTCAAATTCTACCATGTAACCTTCTGACGATTGGCAAGAAGGCATCTCCTTTGTGAATGATTGAGACTTTGAAAAGAATGATTTTTCATTTAATGCAATAGCCAGTGATTGGAAAAAAACTTTAGCATGCGGGAAGATAACAAAAATGACAAGCAGGAAGATTCGAGAAATCCAAGTCCACCAATCGTAGTTAATGCAATCCATGCATGTTCTTTATAATCAATGTGAAAAACCCTAATTCACTCTTCAGTGAGTTCTTTTGCTACAACTTACTTTCTATTTTCATTTTTGAGCTCGAACTTACTTGCTACAAAGTGCTTTCCCATGGCCCCAAAGAAGAGTAGCCAGAAGACAAAAATGGTGGCATCATCTTCTCTTTACTTGGCAGCGAGACATGAGGATGAAGCAGGAAAATAATTCATTGATAGAGATGCCAGAATCGGTGCTTCTACTATAACATGGAAAAACCCAGAGAGAATATATAAGGATATCAAAGAGAGAATGACCACAGGTATTACTGCATCTTCTTTCGCTACTTTCACCTTCAATTCTCTACTCTACTGGTATGTTTATATTCCCGTTCATCCCTATCCCAAGTTGATTAAGGCTATGGCAAATTTTTATGATGCCAAAGAGAGGACCATAATAAATTACCAGGGTAGAGCCCTTTTCACCCTGAGCCCAAATGCTTTCATTTTTGCCTTTGCTACTGGTCATGTACCTGCATTAAAACCAAAAGCTTTTGACCCCGCATACCAATCAAAGTATTTTTTCCCTTCTGAGAATATAAGAAATTTATTGGCACTGCAATTGAAGAAACCACCTACTAGAGGGACCATACCTGAAACTCCCATTCCTCTGGTGGATTTCAAAAACCCAAAGCTATTTTCTATTTTGGCTATGGTGGTGGGCCTGAAGTACGACAAAAAAGTCTATGGGTGGTAGATTACATTAGTAAATTACCTTTCAAACCCTAAGAATTATGGTTCTTTAGTTATGGATGGGAGCATCAAGCCCATGTTTTTTGACTAGTTGGGGTATATTTTTTGCCAAGTTCATGAGGGTTTGTCTTTGATGAAGAAGGGTTCTTTGGCTTCTTTTAAATTTTCTTCATATTTAGTCTAGATTTTATTATGAGAAAGGAAGAACCCTACCTATGTATGAATGGACTAATGTGTTGTATAAGATAGATTCTTATTATGATTTCAACAAGGATTTTTTAGGGCCAGCCCTAAAAATTATGTACGAACAAATAAGAAGACCGACCCCAAAAGTGGTAAAAGTTTTACAGAAAAAACATGTAGAGGAGGGTGACTGGTTCATTCTCACTCAGGGGGTTGTTATCAGACTCTATAAATTTATAGGAAACCCTTTTTGCTTCCCCATTATGTCATAGATAGGTTGTTCACCTTGTAATATGTTAGACAAATAGAGCAGATAAATTTTAGATATGGTACAGGTATAGGTAAAACTGGTACCCGTACGATGCCATTCCAGTTTGAAGGTATAATTATCTCTATAAAGGGCATCACAAGAAAATTACTCAAGCCCTAAAAGAATTAGGGTTATTAGAGATACCACAACCATGGAAGTATGACCCCATTAACAAATTTGCAGAGAGGCAGGCCATTTTAAAAAATCCTGTTAAAAGCTACCAAATGTCCCCCTGGAAGGACATCGAATATTGCAGGAATAATTCTGAAGCTGATGGATTAGAGTGGCATGTAGAAAGAATGCAACCGCTACCTCCATGGAATGATTTTTATGAACATGTGGCTGACTATGATCCCAAGAATGATCCTAAGCACATCCTGGATGACAATACTATCACTAGGATGCAGAAGAAAGGGGCAACATGGATAGAAGGGAAGATCCATGCATGGTGGATGATGAGAGTCCAAATGAATATGATTGACTCTAGGTACCCAATTAAAAAAGATGAATTTTTGGTCTGCTATGACCACTACCAATCTATCTGATCAAAAAAATTCATCGAGAAAGTGCCACTAAGAATTTGTAGCAACAAGGAAGGAAACCTTGAAGTTGTTGAAAAATAATAGGTAAACCAGAGCAAAGAAAAAAGGGTTGCAATTGAGCAACAACAATCCCCTACACAGACAAGGCTCAGGTCCTCTAAGAATAGGACTGTTGAAAACATCTTTATGAAAGAGCAGAGAAAGACATATGGGAAGGTGACCCAAATGATGGTAAAAATAGGATATGATGGCAGAGGACTAGGAAAGGATGGGCAAGAAATCATTGAATCCCTGCAAGTAGAGAAAATAGGGAAGCATATGGCACTCGATGCAGATCCATCAAGAGGTAGAGTCGCATCTTCACAGGCCCCAAAATTTATCCCCCCTTATCCCTTAGACACTAAATTAGATGAAGTGCCTCTTATCGTTAAGAAAAGAAAGTTGAAATCCATGGCAAAAAATCAACAGAAGAAGAGCAAACAAGTTGAAAAGGCTCAAAATGTTGAGGAGACCTCTCAGAGTGGTAGAGATCAACAATAAGAAACTACTGAACACACTAAAACTACTAAAGAAAGCGAGCAAGTTGCTCAAGATATTGGAAATATTTCTCAAAATGTTGAAATTGCAAGAGGTGATAATGCACAAAAGGAAGCCCAACATGAGGTAATTGACAATAATGCTGATGTTACTCAAGAAAACATAACCCAATTGTTTATTAAAACATAACTATTAAGAAAGAGATCATTGAGCATAGTAAAAACCAGCATGGGGAAATACACAAGGATGTTGAATTAATAGACCTAGAATAAGATAGGATGTCGAAGAGGAAGATGATGAAAGAAGAGAAGTAGCCTCTCAAAAAGATGAAATTGATAATTTTGGTGCAAATGAAACTAATGAAGATCACATTGTAGAATATGAATACCAACACGTGCTCCCAATGGGATCAGGTATGGCCTCCCTATTATCTCATACTTCTCTTCCTCCTCATTCCCAAGTTGAATATCCTTCCATTTCTATTCCAAAAAAGGATATACTATTTACTTTAAAACAACGACTTCCTTCTCCAGAGCCAACATCGTCTTCGCAAGTTCAATTTAAAGCTGGTCAATCTTCAAATTTGCTTACTCATTCTATAGTTGCTTCTTTGGATGGAAATAATACATTAGTCTCGACCCCTTTTCTCCTCATCGCATGCATCACAACTATGAGATCCACCACCACTGCAGCTACTAAAAATCATCCCACTATTTCAAAATTGAAAAAACTAAGAAAGGCTAACATAAATGCTTTAGATTGGTGGGAATCTTGCTCCTTTGAAGCCTCCAAGGCTCCAGACCACACCTAGGAGATGATAACACTTGATCCCACCACTATGCAACGAAAGAAGGTAAAGTTGATGCCAATGATAAGAAAGCTCAAAGGTAAAATTATGATAGAAGATTGCCAAGCAGAAAGTGTAATAGAAGATATTACTCAGCTTCATATGCAAGATGAATGGAGAATGGCCCAGGCTCACTTGGGAACTATTTACTTGCATGGAGAATAATTTAAAGAAAAATTCATCAAATAACAAGAAGCTAGAAAGGAGTTAGATTTTGTGTTGCAAGAACAAAATATTGTAGAGAAAGCCTTGAATTAGAGGTAAAAATGTAGGAAGATAGGTTCAATGAAGCTACAAGTGAAGTAGCTAAGTACAAAGAAGAAGCTAAAAAATTAGCTGAACGGATTCAATATCTAAATCAACAGATACAAGAGCTCCAAAAACAAGTCTAGTAAGGACAGAATAAAGCACACAACCTATCAAAAGAAAAGGCCAAAGTAGTTAGAAAGGAAATATTTGAAGATATTTTGAAGTTGAGTCTGAGAATAAGACCTATGTTTTTATACTTGGCCAAAGTTAAAGAACTGCTTGAAATGGTTTAATATGAGCTTAAATATTCAATGAGATTTTTGTAGGTAATATCAGAGGCTACAATGAAAATACAAGTCTTGTATGATACCATACCTAAGAATATTGCTACTAAGGTACGAAGTGAAGCCTGGTCTCAGGATAAAATTACAGCTAGGAGTTTCTTTAGGATATTTAAACTTGTCAACCAAGGGGTAAAACTCCTCCAAGATCTTGAAGCGAAGCTAAAGGGCTAGTGAAACATTTGAACCTAGCAAATAAATGTGGGCTTCCATATATTTGGGATGAAAATTTGAATATTCTAAGTGAAGATGCACTCACAGTGTCCCTGAGATCCTTTATGGATGATGAATTAGAAATAGAAGGTTGGGAAGAGCCTGTCCAAGAAATACATGTGTTTGCAATGGTACAAAATCTCACACAGATTAAGTCATGCTTATAAGAGTTGATTTTGAGGTAGAGGATATTGTCTCATGACAAAGTAGAAGAGTTAAAATATGTGTACTAGTTTATGGAATCTTCAGACCCTAATGATGAAACTTGGAAGCAAGTCTGCCTCACTTATAATGAAGTTATTAAAATTATGGAAGAACATGAGAGGTCCAAGAGAACTAAGCGAAATAATATTATAGAAAGTGGGACCAGTGGCCGGACATGAGGAGGTTCACAAAAGTTGAGTAACTGGAAGTTTTATGTAATGGAGTAAAATATATAAGTTGGTAAGAGATATTTTGAAAGGTAATGTTTTTCTTATTCAAGAAATTATTTTCTGATTTTCCAAAACTACCTCTTCCATATTATTTTGACTCCATTTCCCAATGGATGAAGGTCCTGTATTCTAATATTTTTGCTAGAAAAATTCCTCAGAAGGTGCCAATAATGTTAGTCTAAAATGACTGCACTGAAGATAGTGAAGATTTTGAGACCTGAACCAGTTTTCAATTTTTACGAAATATGAGCAGAAAAATACTAAGGCATGAAGAATGTCACAATTTTGTGACATGTTAGAGTTTTAAGGTATTGAAGCAGAGAAAGACTAAGCCATGAATAATATCATGATTTTATGATATGTTAGAGTTTTGCAGGCTTGAAGCAGAAAATAAGGCTAAGGCATCAGAATGTCATGATTTCGTAACATGTTAGAGTTTCTTGGGCTCTAAGTAGAAAAGAAGGCCAAGGCACCAGAATGTCGTGATTTCGTGACATGTTAGAGTTTTACGGGTTGAAAGGAGAAAAAATACTAAGGCATGAAGGATGTCATAATTTCATGACATGACAGAGTTTCATGGGCTCGAAGCAGAAAAGAAGGCCACGGTGATAGAATATCATGATTTAATGACATGATAGAGTTTCATGGAGTAGATATACGTAAATAGAAACAAGTAAACATACCTTTAGAAGAATATGTCTCGACGACCAATGGTAGATGGTTATTGAAGCATCAAATCATAAACTCCTTTCGTTGATGATTTTATTCTTTTTTGAATCAATAGAAGGCATGCATAAACATACTGACACATTTTTGCAGCAAATTTATTGTAACTAATGTTATACCAGGAAATTTGTTAGTTGTCAAAAGATGCTTACAATAGAGTATATATAATAGGGAGCACACCCTTAATAGAGGTAGATTCTTAGATATTTACAGGATTGGATGTATGTAATTTGAATTTAAGTAATAATATCTGTTTCTATTGGCTTCTGGTTCATTGTGCACAAATGTATATATGAATGTTTGATGCTTCTATTTACATTATTGAATTATGCATTGTATTTGTTCTATTATCTGGATTCATGTGCGTTATAAATAGTATTGCTAGAGTTAATGACTTTATACATAAATGTGTTAGATTACTATCTAAATCATATTAAGGAACCATGATTTCTACATGAAGATATAGAAAATGCTTAGACTTGAGTTATATGTATTTGTCATTGTTGTTGTTTAATCTGCACCCTGAGAAAAGTTATAGCAGCAGCTATATTTCCATTTTTGTCAACAAATTTCTCTCTTATTTTTCTCATAAAAACCACCAAGGAACCAACCTTATCTAGATATTAGATGGAATCCCTCTGAACTCAGTCCGTCTACTCAATATTGGCAAGATCATGGATGCAATCACAACCATAGGTTGATTTTGCACCAACAATTACCTTGATTTTCTAAACCTCAAATTATTGCAATATTAGGTCAAATATTATATTGCCACCTTGATGAATAAGCCACCAAATCCAATAATGATCATTGTTTCCACCAAAGCCAATAAGGCATTGAAATAAAATCTAACACCACTTGTTGTTACAAAGGCATAAAAGAATCAAGTAGAGACGTTTGAGAAGAAGAATCAGGTTACTGTCAGGTGTAGAAGAGAATCAATACATTATCAAGCTAAAGGAGCGTTACAAAGGAAAGGAATCATGCTGCATAAAGGTGAACTAGAGTGTTACTAAGCAAAGAAGATTATAGAAAGTATTACAAAGAAATAAAATGGACATCACTTGGAAGAGGAGCACCACCAGTTGGAAGGACTAAATACAGTCATAAGAGGAGTGAAGAGTTTCATTGCCAAGTGTCACAGTGTAGAAGGTAACTCCAAGGGAAGTGAAACATCTTCGTTGCATGTAAGACAAATCATACAAGTTCACTCTTAATATAAGAGTGTAATATAGATGAAGAGAGCGCAACATATACGTATGTCAATGAAACCAACCAGCATTAGAAGGATAGTCAACGTCTTAGAATGCACTAAAATGAGTAGCATTAAATATTGTAAGAAAGGTGTCATATTGTATTGAAGTCAATGAAAAGGACAACATCTTAATTAGAGTGCAAGTTGCAGAATAGAGAATTAAAGGATAAGCAAACCACATACACAACACACCATAATAAAGAAGGTACTAAAAGCATTTAAATTAACTTGCATTTTTTAAAGGTAAAGGATAAATAAGGAGTATTAATGCTAAGGTGAAACTTAGTTAATATTTTATTCTTGAGATTAAATAAATAAATGGAGGTATAAGGAATTGCATTGATATACTACAACCTTAGATGCTTTATTGAAAGATTTGAAATCTTTTTGAAGTAAGAAAGATATATTTTTTTTTAAGCGAAAAACCCCTTGCGAGGCCGCCTTGGTCTGAAAGACCACGAACATGGGGTTATACACCGTCAAAGTCACCCGGGAGTTGCACCGACCCTGCCCGCACCAACATTATCAATTGGATTTTGGATACCCAATTCAGCTTTTTGGTAGGGTGGAGATTTGAACCTGGGACCTCTCTTGGAGGATTTCCCTCTCCTCTCCAACTCACCTACAACACTTGGGTACAAGAAAGATAAATTTGAAAGCATTTGTAATTACTTTATTCAAGCATAATAAATATTTACAAATAACTTTATTTGGAGGAATAAGGAATTCTACATAGAAATTGAAACATTGAATTTGTAAATATCCATATTTTCTAAATTTCTAATTAGGGAATTATAAGGAGTTCAACACCAACATAGATATTGAAATTTAGAAACTATATCATTGATAATTAAAAGATACAAAAAACAAAACATAGATCTGCTTGTTGTGGTGCAATGGTAAATGCCCTAGGTGCTGGTAGAGGCCGACCCAGGTTCCATTCCCCTTGTCTCCATCCTGAAGATATATGGTATAGTTAGGAATGTCCTATGTGCTGGTAGAGGCCGACAAGGCTCCATTCCTCCTATGCCTAACCTATTGAAAGTGGCACCTCGAAAGGGGTGTTTTCCACTATAAATTAGTTTTTACCCAGGTGTTGTAGGTGAGTTGGAGAGGAGAGGGCAATCCTCCAAGGGAGGTCCTAGGTTTGAATATCCACCCTACCAAAAAGCTGAATTGGGTACCCAAAATCCAATTGATAATGTTGGTGCGGGCAGGGTCGGGTGCGACTCCCGGGTGACTTTGACAATGTAGAACCCCCTGTTCGTGGTCTCTCAGACCAAGGCAGCCCCACAAGGGGTTTTTCGCTTAAAAAAACAAAACAAAACATAGAGCTATTGGAAAGTTGGAAAATACATTGGAATTATTCTCTTGCTCAAATTAATGAGACATAAGCAAAAAGTGCATCAAAATTATCTTTATCTTTCTATTCACAAATAGGGATAAATAAGGTGAAGAATAGTGGTTGAACATTAGGGAGATAAAAGGGATTTAACTCGAAGGAAAACATAGAAAGCTAAGCATTTTATGAAAGACCATATTATATTAAAGGATTAGGGAGATATAAGGTAGTCTACAAACATCATCGTGACAACAAAAAAATTCATTCTTACAGAATCCCAACTTCTTAAAGGACCTAATTAATCTTCATGAAAAAACAAATTCAAGTCAATATTGATAGTTCAAAAGATTTGGGACATTGTTAAAGGAGCAAAAACTAAACCTACTACAAATGTTAGAGAGATTAAAATTTTCTGAAGAATATGAAGCAAAAACACTCGTGATAATAACATTTACAATTACAGATGAAATACAACCCTACATTAGTTCAGTAGCAACTTCTACAGAATCTTGGAAAACCTTAGCCAAGATATTTGAAGAAAATAATAAAGCCACTATCTTGAACCTTCAAACTCAATTGCATTCTCTAAAAGTTAATAGTGGTGAAAGTATAGAATTGTTTCTAAGGAGAGTAGGAGATATAAAAGGAAAATTATTAGCCTTAGGAGAAAATGTTGAAGATAAGATTCTTGTTCAAGTAATCCTAAGAACACTTCTAGAAAGCTACAAACATCTAGTCATATATTTACAAATTCTAAGTAAAGATACATCATTTGATGAGTTAGTCAATATCCTACAAGAATATGAGGTCAAAATTCAGTAAAATATGAAATGACTAACAATGCCTTAGTCTCAAAATATACTACACAGGTAAATGTTGTTTCATTCCCAAGGGGAAGATCGAAATGGAATAATAAATATCATTAAGTATGTAGAAAGAAAGGACATAGTACCAATTATTTTAGATTAAATCCAAGAAATTAGTATTAAGGAAATTAAACAAAATATGGAAGCCAATCGAGTAGACCATTCCAACCAAGAAAATATCAGAATCAATATAATCCATATTTTAGCAATAATTTCAGCTTTCATATACTTCTCAAAATTAATACAATCATCCTCAACTACAATATAGAGAAGGAAAACAAAAAGGATACTTAGTTCAAGAGATTTAGAAAATTCAGGAACTACAAGAACCTACAAACGAACATGATGTTAAAGCTCTTTAAGCAAAAATAGTATTTTATGAAGATACTAATTATTTACTTGATAAGGATACAAACAAGGAGAAAAATGAAGAAATAAAAAAAGAAGAGCTCAAGTTCTATAACTAGGATGAAGACCATATTAAATACTAAACTCTTCAATAACCAAATAATATAATACAGGGCACTCTGCAACTTTTGACAATGCTAAGGATGAAGGTGAGGATGAGGTAAAAGAAGTGCCTAAGGACGAAGATGTTGAAGCTGAAGAGGAGGCTTAATACTTTTTTTATGCATGTTCTATTTTTTGTCTCAAGGCATCCTCATGTTTTTCCCATCCTCTCTTTTTCCTATTCCTTTTTGTCTTCCTTACTATGGGACCATGTTTTCCCCTTTTTACTTCTCACTTTATATTTTGCTTGTTTAGCACTTTTTTTGTTGATGTAATCAAGTTTTGGGAGCCTATCAAAACTTGTTTTTAATAAAAAATTTAAATTATCAAAAAAATATAATAATAATAATGTAATACAGGGGGTGTTGGAATATATTACATTATATAGTACATGCCAATGTACCACCATGGGTACATATTTATATTAGGATTTGAGTATTTACTTTATGCAATGTAATAAATGCACAAATAAAATTTGAATGTATAAAGTATTCAATAATGTAAATGTGCATCATAGTCCATGTGCACATGAGTCCATATAATAGGAAGGTGAAGAGTCATAGGAAGATGAAAGGCCAAGAGTCACATCCCATTATATTGGCCTTGGTGTGAGCAAATAGGAACAATATTTTCATATCAATTAGAGTAGAGTATAATGCAAGTTTGAGACAATGTAGAACTTGTATGAAGCACGAAGTCCTTGAGATCTCCATATTTTGTATGAAGATCCTATTTTTATGAGCTTTCATTAATGGCAGTTTAATGAGTTATTTCAGAAGTTTCTTATGAGTTTTACATGCTTAGTATATTTCCATTATCATAGATTCAATATTGCATGCTCATTTTATATCTTGTGGTTGATTTCTCATTAAGTATCTACTATCAAAAGCTAACACCATTTTATTCCTAAGTTAAACTACCTCATCCTTAGTTGCTAGTCAACCATATTTTATTGTTGCACCCAATGTGGGCTAGTTTTTCAATTGGACCATTTGATAAGGATCCATTTGTCCAAGTCTAGTTGTGATACCCTAGTAGTTAAGTTAGCAAGAGTTGACACTATCTTCCTTGATGCTAATTTATCTTCTTGTAATTTTCTAAGAAGTTGCAATGGCTTCTTTATCTTCTTCTTAAGGAGCTTCTTATGGCTTCCTTGGATTTTATAATGGTAAATATTTATGACTCCTTTTTTCTTGCTTGAATTTACTCGGTTGTTTTATGATGTCATATTTTATTATCCCTATTGAGGGAAATTGTGCCTTGTAGAGAGAAACACAATAAAGTCATGGTTGAGAGTGCAAGGTTTGGCAATTGGCTCAATTAGAGGCATTCAAGAGTTTTTAAAAGGTTAGATCCATGTTATGATGTGATATTCAAGGCACATTTGGACTCAAAAAATGGATAAGGGGTGCAAGAGATAAAAATAAAGCTACTCAACAAGAAGAAAATGGGTGGCAATGCGTCAAGATATCCACTAAGATATTCCTACAAAAATTAGGTATGGATGTTATGTGCCATGGATGAAACTTCCTCTCCTCAACATGGTGAAGCATAGATGATATTTACCAATTATATGCATGCATAATAAGGTGGGTCCCATAGGAGAGCCAAACAAGTGACTAGTTTGAAAATAGACACAAGCTCTCACACATACATACACTTAAGAAAAAAAATATATATATATATTGCAAAAAAATACATACACACGAAAATGGGTCAATAGGTGGCCACAAATGGATACACCAAAAATTTGGCATAGGCCCCCATATATATATGCAAGCAAAAATTTACAAATATTGTGCCAAAATTGGGGTTTTGAAATTACCCACAAGTTGCTTAGGAGCCAACTATTTTTACAAAAATAAATGAGGGGAAAGCCTACAAAAGAATATAATTATAAGTTTGTTGATCCTTTAAAAAGCTAACACTATCATATTTATATATTACAAGGTGAGGGTTTTCCATCCAAAACTCATGCAAAGATTTCTAGGTGGTTGTCGCTTCTAATGTTGAGTCATGTCCTGTCTGATTGTCTATCCCTCTGAGGTTCTATGGATTTAAATTCATGAATGTCAAATGGTCTTTAGCCCTTGGATGAGAAACTACCATATTTATTTCTATCTACCCATTTATCAAAATTTCCATCACCTGGGTGTAGAAATTTTTTTTTATTTAATGTTTTAAATCTTTGAGCTACTTTTTTTGTGGCTCCCATGCTATTGTTGTCCTTTCATAGATATACGATATATTATTTTGCAGGAAAGGATGATATTCCTTGAAGAATGTGCACCTTTTTAGTTTAACTTTTAGGACATCAATGTTTTATTCTTTGGGATTTCACTTGGGGTCACTTGACTTCAAATATTTAGGAATTTTATCTCAAGTATATTTATAAGAACTTTTGCTCCTCATATTCTATTCGTGACTTAGAAAATTTTGTCCTTCGAACATTCTTTGCTCCTAAGGTATGACCTGTGATCATTGGATCTTTTTTATCAAGGTTTTATTTTATGTTTCTTCTATGACTCAAACCTTCACTTCTTCTTGCCAAGCAAAAGGTGTAGTGATTTATCACTACAGTTCTAGTAGCTCTCAAGGGATATTTAGCTTGGTAAATATAAGTGATCAACTGTAATAGCTTACATTTAATTGTTATCAATTTGGGGTAATCAAGGTTAAATTTAAAGAGTAGAAAATCAGTATAGATTGTACCACAAGGATTAATTCTTAAGCTTAATTCAGATCTCTTTTAGTCTTAGATTTTGTAGAAAAATAATAATTGTAGTGAATATAAATAAATTCATGCAGGAATGAAGATAAATTACAATTTATGATTTATGCAGTAAATATGTTATTTATCTATTAATGTTTCTATCTACTTATGCATTTAACTAATGATGATAATTTTATCTATTGGTGAGGATACTCGTGCAGTTAGTTTTGATTATCTATTTTTACTTTTTGATCTATGATAATGTAATTTAATTTATTTTATATTATAAGGTTAATTCTATGTACTAACTATTCCTAACCTATTGTAGGGGCGAGAGAATAGGGACTGACTGTAGGAGTGGGCCCTGCCTCCTAGAGGACAATGTAAGTATTTCTCCGCTAAACTATTTTATCTCAGTAACTAAGATGCATAACTACTACTAACATTATTCTATTCTATGGATGCAGGGAAAATACAATTACAATTACATAAAGGAAATCAAGCAGTAAATGACACAATAAATGATATAGTTACCATAAAAGTGTTGCTTTATTACTGGAAATTTAGGCGTACATAATCGCGTATTTCTTCAAAAATTGTACAGACATTAGCTAGATGATTAAGCATTAGAACATTTCAACATTTATTCATTAGACCTTTTCAAAGGTCTACCTATGTAATATATAATATGACTTGATTAATTCTGAATATATCTCTTCCACGTATTTTTCCATGTGGCGTTGTGGACTTGATAATGCGACAACTATGTACTTAACATAAATGATCTAAACTAACATAATTCCCTAACCTACTTGGACTCGTTAAATAACCTAAGTGGTCCAAGTGGCACTTTATGAATGAACATATAAAATAATGCTAAATCAAACATTTCACAAGATATAATATCATAACTATATGCCCCTTTATTCATAGGAAGGACATAACAATCTTGCATCAGAATCTAGACAACCTAACAATATTCTAATTTTATGACTTTAGAAAGTAACTTTACAACTTCATTAATCACAATATCCTCATGAATAATATTTGACAAGTCAACCAACTATGTTGACTATAATTATTTGCTACTGTGTAAGAGTGCCATGTTGTCACTGATGTGGCATGCAACATCGGTCAATTGACTTGGCCAAATTTCTTTCGTAACTCTTGGTAAAAGACATCTTCGGTAACAGTCTTCAACAACTACCTTCTGTAACGTATGTAGACACCTAAATCTAGCCACTTGTCCTTCATCCTAGCTTTCTCACCATTTTTACCTATTATTTATATATATTTAAATAATAATATTTTATATATTATATTTTATATATTCAATAAATATATATTTATTTATATAAATCAATCCCAACCATCCAATTTCATTTAATCTCATCCATCCATTCACCTTAATCCATGCCACACCCTAATGTGCTTTAGTATTAGCCACATTATTAGTTTCATTGAAACCCTAGCATGCCCTAGGTTAGATTATAAATAGGAGCCATTTTGATGGCTCAACCCCTGATTTTCCTAAGTCCCTAAGAACCTTAAGTCTTTTCAGAGTTTTTGAGTTCCTTGAGTTCCTAAATCTCCAACCAAGTCCTTTGTGCCCTAATCCCATTCCATCCAACATAGTCCTTAACCCATAACTCGCCATCACCATCGTCACACCCTATGCTCTCATCCAATATGCTTCTAGATAATCCTCCCTCATCCACTAAGCACCTTTGGGTGCTTTATATCAACACCAAGCACCCATAGGCTCTTCCCTACCAGTACCAGGTGCCCACAAACATTTTTTACAACTACCAGGTGCCGTGGGCATTTTACCTAAGCCCTTCTGAAATCCTCCTACCTTCGTGCGATTCTAGGGCACATCTTCACCAGTGGCCTACAACATATCCAGTAATCAAAGGACAACCAACAAGGAATGAGGTAAATCATTCTCAGTTTTGTTCAATTTCAATATCTTTAGATTTGTATGCAATTTCATTTATCAATAGCTAGGGTTTCATTAATATTCGAGGGTCTCACACAGTGGAGCCCTCATAGTTATTACTAAATTTTTGCTACTGTCTTTATGTGTGCATATCTAGAGATTCATTAGCATTGGATAGATGTTTAATCTGGAGTGACTTGACTCAATGGATATCTGAAGCCCACTCAACTCTATTAGGAGCAAGAATGGATTTTACAGATACCATATGCATTGATGGCTAGGGTTTCGAAGAACCCTAGAATTATTGTATTTATTGTATCTGAATAAACTGTGTAAAACCACCATTTGAGATCACATTTGATTGTACTCAGATCCCTATTTCATTGTGCATTTTTTTGTGTTATGTGATTTATTCATTTTTAGTTAGTTATATCTGGTGTTTCATATTATGTTTTAAGCAACCTCAAAAATACATGTTGTGTTCCTTTTAGGACCATTACACATCATACACATTAAGAAAATATTGATTTTTGGGAATTGACTCCAAAACATTCTTAAACCAAGCACAATTTTCACATCTTAAAAACATTTTGTGTCAAAGAGGGATAACACCATACTTGGTATGTACCTCGAAGTGAAAAAGGTCATCCTGCTAGTCTTGTAATGCAACATAGTCCATAAAAATAGTGGTTTTCACCACTACCACAATTCCAAAAATAAAAGATATATTAGGGAAAATTTTGTAACAAAAATTCTAAATATTTTACAGTATACACCACTGATCAATTGGGTTGTAAGGATCGTACTACATTTCCAGTTAGACGGTTAGGTAGTCATCCCAAAAACTTAAGAAATCAAAAATAAAAGTTATGGACTATGGAGTTAGCCTCCATCAGAGCTATAGATGCTTGAATGGTAATGGAGTACGCTCATGCATGGTGATATGTATCGTTTAAAAGAGACCTCTGACCCCTCATATGAATAAGCTAGCTTCCTGGTTTCATCCATAACATGTCTACCCAATTTACTCAAGATGAGTTAATGAAATCACTTGCACACACACTGGTTATTGATGGTATCAGGTCATTACCATACTACTGATTCGGTAAATGAATCCATTGCACACACATTTGGTCCTAGAAGGATTAGGCAGTTTTAGTGAATTTGTTTGATGCCACTAGGATTTTTGAGTCTCTACAAAATAGGCAGTCTTCCATATCAACATCCATATATTCTTCCATATGAACATATATATACATCCATATCTTCTTCCATGTCAACATCCATGTCATTTCATACGTCAGGCATCCCATTCGCCACTAAGTTTTGTCCCCCTAATTAAACAACAATGCTAGAAAAATGACCAAGAAAATACCTAAACTATAACTAATCATTAGTACATGTAATATTGCATTAATCATCCATAACATATCATATGCATTAACCATAAACATAAACATGCATTCCACAAACACATTCCACACAAGCATCCCACAAAAATATAACACAAAAGGTAAAAGCCATGTATATATATATGTATAACTACCACATGTACAATGAGTGCCCAAAGGCTACATACAATGGAGCACCAAGGCTCATTTACAAAAATACATCTAAGCACTAGCTACATCCTCCAAGAAGACCCTTGTGACCTAGAAGGAGCCTCAAAATTAAAAGGATCCCTAGACCTAGAGCTATGCCTAAAATCGCTACGCCTTGTACCCCCAGACACAAATGAGGTTGGCAGATCAAGAAGTGGAATATGATGTTCCATAAACCTATCCTCAAATACCTTGATATATTTGTGTTGATACTGAAGACGTGCTATATCGACATTATGCTGATGCTCTCTCTTTGCTAGCTTTTCTTGGAGCCTTGCGATCCTTGCATCCCGCTCTACCACCTATTGCTCTAGCTATGCCCAATCCTCCTTGCTTCGGCCTAGGGGTACATATGGAACCTCCTTTGCATCCTACCCATCTCCTTCATCTCCACAAATATTGGGAGCCTGCTGCATTGCACCCTTCACCTTCTGCCTTCGTCTATCAGATAAAAGGCATCATTATCACTTGGGGGCCTCTTGGATCCCCTCATCCTAGGTCTCCTAGTTACCCTCATCCCTAGCCTCTCCACCTTCCTCCCCATTAGCCGCTACTCGAGGTAGTACCCATGGTGGCTAAGCCATGAACCATGCATCATAATCCATGGTCATCCCCACATCCTCCACATCTGAGAGATCCATATCCTCATCATACTCCAAGACCACCCTCTATGACTCCATGCAAAGTAGCTTGATCTCCTCTTGATGTCTCTTATACCGCACTGGCTCATTAGGGATATCCTACCTCAACCCAAATTGGTAGAGCACTCATGAAAACAGGAAGTACTCTACCTCACTCCTATGCCTCCCAACCACCCATCCACCCTATCGCACTTGAAATAAGTGCTCTCCATCCTTGGTCCACTGGGCACCCAACCATGGCCTCCACACCACTTGGACGGATGTCAATCCAACCCACAACTCCATGTACCACTGACTTATCCTCATTGGATGAATAGGTTGCACCTCCTTTTCCAATGCCCATCACATAGCATAGGTCTGATCCCTATCAAACTCCTCCATAGGCAGGCCCTTTGATCGAGAAAACCTAAAATGCTCTCATCCCTAGCATTGTAGCAATAAGCTGCACCCCAATCCCTTCTACCATTGCCTCGTTACATCATATAAAACTTGGTATACCTATGCTAGTAAGGTGGGATACCATGCATACACTTATCTCTTAGTGAGCATATCACTCACTATCCCTATCAAGTTCCAAGGGAACCTACACCTGGTACTATTTAGGGCCACAATGTTGGCCAACACGAACATCACTAAATTTTGGAGGGGGTCCAACTCCTTGTCCACATACATGGAAAAATAAGATATGCCCCCACTCTCCACCTTCACCCCCTACCATGCATACCAAAATATTCTTATTATCTCTATATTTCTATTAAGCCCACATCAACCCAGATTCCCTCCACCAGTACCTTGAGGATATGATATACATCCTCCAAGGTAACTGTCACCTCACCTATGGGAAACTTAAATGTCCCCCTGTATGCATCCCACCTCTTCACCAAGGTAGAGAAATACCCATCATAAGCCCTCACCACATCCAGTAGGGCTACCTCCACTAGCCTACCTCACCTAGTAGCTCCCACTCTTCATTCTTAATCGCCTTCCTCATCTCGAGGATGTAAGGCAAAAATCGGTGTTGAGCCTCCAAAAATCTAAGCTACAACATAAAACAAAATATTGGTTAAAAATTTTGAAAAAACAATTTGCACAATCCAAAGAGAATAATGTTACCTCCATATCTCGTGCCCCATCTGCAGCCCCAACCCCTGCACTGTCTCCCTCCACCGCCATAGCTTCCATACCCAAAATTCAATACCTCAATTCACTCCTCACTCACCCTTCACTCCTTAGACGCAACTTCTCAAACTCCCAAATGCACAAATGAGCTTCAAATCTCACCCAACAAGCTATTTATAGTTTCTTCAAGCATTTTGGGGCACCCATGGGTGTTTCCTGGTGCACTGAAGCGCCCACGGGCATTTTTGTAGAACGTAAGCGCCCGCGGGCATTTCATGTCAACATTTATAAAAGATAAAATTATCACAAAATAGTAGCTTACCTTAACCAAATCAAGTCAAACTACATCCATGCATTCATTTCATCATTTTATCATGTTTTGTAAAAATTCCAAGTGATTTGGATGCACAATCATCGTTCATGATCACATATTGCAAACTCATCAAAATAGTTACAAAAGCACCTCAAAATGGTCTGAATCTTCACAAAACAAAATTCATCATCATTTTCATCATTCATACATCATCTTCACTTCATTTCACATCATCATTTGCATATTTTCCCAAGTTCATATACAAATTCAAGTGAACCTCGTATCTAGTGAGTTATTCTATATACTCGGTGATTGAAAAAATTAGTGTCCATGCAATTTGGTAATATGAATAGCTTACCATAAGGACACATATCTATAATCATCATCAATTATATCCTTTCTCAAGATCACAATCATATTGGATAATTCACATTTTGAGTGAAACCCTGCCAAGAGCAATTTGCACAAACACTGTCATTGATGGCCTAGTTTGTGGGGCTTAAAACATGGACAAAATCAACTTTTATCATTACACATTTCCTTGATAGTCATCACAGAGATAGGCACTAGCTAGGATGATTGGTTCCAATCATGGGAATTATTCAAATAGTCACTAGAAGGCCCTCCAAGGTTGACTCTTTTTATTTTTCTTTGCATATTCATCTTTGCATATCAATGATGTCGGAAGGCAAAGTGTTTCAATAGCATCAAATCACCCCAAAATTTGGGGCAACCACATTTGGTTTTGACTTTCCTGCAATGGGATACATCTTACATGATCATGGCATCTACACTTGGCAAAAATCCCTTCATTTGTTGGGGCATAAACATACACACATTTTTCACACATCCCTTCATCTGTTGGGGCATAAAAAAACACATCATATTACATCATCACCAATCCCCTCCCTATCATTGGGGGAAAAATGGTATCACATTTTACATCATTCATATCATCCACATTACATTTGCACAAGATTTTTCAATTGGCTCATGAGATTCATCCGCAACCTCATTTACCAATTGAGGGGGTAAGCTACACAGAACTCAAATTCTTTTATTATTTTATCTTCAAGCTCATGTTCCACATCCTAAGAGAAGTTGCTTCTGCACCTAGCCAAAATAGGTATCTCATGTTTTTGCACTACCTTGTGTTTCACGCAATGCAGTATAAAAAGGGGTATTTGTAGACACCTAAATCTAGCCACTTGTCCTCCATCCTAGCTTTCTTGCCATTTCCACCTATTATTTATATATATATATATTTATTATATATATATATATATATATATTTATTATATATATATATATATATATATATTTAAATAATAACATTTTATATATTATATTTTATATATATTTATTTATATAAATCAATCCCAGCCATCCAATTTCATTTAATCTCCGTACATTCACATTAATCCATACCACACCCTAAATTTAATATCTACCCTTATATGTGCTTTAATCTCAGCCACACGATTAGTGTCATTGAAACCCTAACATGCCCTAGGTTAGATTATAAATAAGAGTCCTTTTGAGGGATCAACCCCTAATTTTCCTAAGTCCCTAAGCACCTTAAGTCTTTTCAGAGTTTTTGAGTTTCTTGAGTTCCTAAATCTCCAACCAAGCCTTTTGTACCCTAATCCCATTTCATCCACCATAGTCCTTGCCCCGTCGCTTGCCATCACCACCACCACACCTCGCGTCCTCACATGATCTACTTTTGTAGAATCCTCCCTCATTCGCTAAGCACCTTTGGGTGCTTTTTGTAAACACCAGGCACCCACGAGCGCCTCCCTACCAGTCATAGGTGCCCACGAGAATTTTTTGTAGCTGCCAGGTGCTTGTGATCATTTTATGTAAGCTCTTATAAAATCCTCCTAACTCGCATGATGCTAGGGCACGTCTTTGCCATCGACCTACAACAGATCCAATCATCAAAGGACAACCAGAAAGGAACAACGTAAACCATTCTCTATTTTGTTTAATTTCAATATATTTAGATTTGTATGCACTTTCATTTATCAATAGCTAGGGTTTTATTGATATCTGAGGGTCTCACACAATGGAGCCCTCACAGTTATTACTAACTTCATGCTATTGTCTTTATGTGTGTAGATATAAATATTCATCAGTATTAGACAACTATTTAAGCTGGAGGGGTTCGACTCAATGGATATCTGAAGCCCACTCAACTATGTTGGGAGAAAGAATGAGTTTTACAGACACCATAAGCATTAATGGCTAGGGTTTCGGAGAACCCTAGCATTATTGTATTTATTATATCTAAATAAACTATGTAAAACCCCCATTTGGGATCACATTTGATTGTACTTAGATCCCCCAACAATAATAATATCAAATCTATTTCATTGTGCAATTTCTTGTGTTATGTGGTTTATTCATTTTTAGTTAGTTATATCTGGTGTTTCATTTTTATCTTCACAACATACTTCAACAACTATCTTCTGTCATAGTCTTCAACCATTGTATTTTGTAACCACATATAGAGCCTTCTTGATATGTCATCCTTATGTCCATCTTCTTCCATGTCCAGGGTCTGATCTGAATCTTGTGTTGTTGCATCATACACCTATGAAACGTTCTTCAACATTTTCTTATCCAATCATACACAACTTGCACATATTTTGTGTAAAATCCATACATTTATCAAATTAACCATATCCATCATTTTAGCTAATAAATCACATAAATAAATAGAAATAACCATTTAAAATATATTGCAATCATGATTTAAAGATAGAAATTAAACAATATATCATAAATAATACATGCTAAATAAATACTCATCATTTTCCCCCAAACTGAGAGATATGCATGTCCTCATGCATATGGAGAAAATGAGACTAACAAAAAATCACAAACACTGCACATATGTCAGTTATTGTGTTTCAGATTTCTGCAAATTGAAATATTCATAAAATTTTACACATTTTTCCAAAAATTTCTTTGCAATTACATGAAACAAGAAAATACAATTATTCTTAAAAAATAATCAAATAGGTCTATTAGATATTGTTTCTGAAAATCATTGGTAACAACACTAAAATCACAAGAAATGAATATTTTTAGAAATAACTCAAAACATAAGCCAATGTATTACAACACACAGTTTTCAATTAAATTTCTGCAGTTGAAAGTAAATTATTTCAGGTCTTCAAAGATCATTTCCATGACAATACAATTGTTACAGGGACTACCAAACAGATCTAAAAATAATGACTTCTGCAATTGTTTGATTGAAGGTTACCTATAACAATATCGCATAAGAGAAATAATTTTAGCAATAAATGCAAAACATCTAATCATTAGAAGATAAAATAAATTATTTACAACTTTTCAGAGAACTAATCCCTGCAAGAGCAAAATATCATAATAATTTCTTGGAAGAAAAATGAGTCCTCAATATTATTTCATTGGGATAACCCTGCTAAAATTGTAATCATAAAACATTAAGCACTGCATACACAAACAATTTCAAATGTAAAATAAACACTATCTAAAATATTATGCCTAGAGATATATATCACAGAAAAAGGATATTTCTACAGACATGAAACAAACCATTCAAAATATTTTGCAGAAATAAAAATATATAAAAATATCAAATATGAAGTCTGAAAATCATGAAAATATTTTAGCAGTTTTTTAGTTTATCCAACTTGTGACCGTCGGGTAGAAATTCTTGATGATGGAGGTCGTGTTGGTGGCAATTTTTGTTCATGTTTCACCTTTTGCACCTGTGCCTTAGCCTTCTGCTCATCAACTGGAGTTTCAACCATAACAGTTTTGATGTGTTCCACCTCAATGGATCCCTCTCCCTGCATCGTGTCCTACATCTTGGAAGGTGGAGGTTGTTCAACTGATGCAACCACATTGTTAATGACCACATCAATATCTGGAGGTATCCCGATGTTCAAGGCCAATTTTCTTGGTATGGTTCTAGTTTTAGTGGAGGGGCCCGATTCTTGAGGTTGATTCTATTATAGTAGACTGGCAAGTGGTAGTGAACTTTCTTCTTCAAGAATCCTAGAAAAGTCAATGGTCTTGCTATAGTCGGTTTTGCTGAAGTTGATAGATTTATTTTGTTTCCTACCGGTTGTGGAACTCTTATTAGGAGAGGCATCGATAGGTGGTGGTTGGTTGATGGGGTCAGTAGGTTTCATCACCCTATCCACTATGATTTGTTTGAGCATGTCTATCTAGAGAGTGAAGGCACATTGAACTAACTTTGAATGCTCTACGAAATCTTCCCAAAGTTTATCAATTTTGATTTGTAGAACAATATTTTGCACTCGAAGATGTGACAGAGACTCAATAGTTGGCTCAGGTGTGGGTAGATTGGACTCGTATCCAGACATTTCTCCTTTTTCATGAGTTTCAAGAATGTGTTTTTCATGCTGAGTTTTCTGTGCAAGTTGGAATGGTTTAGTAGACCTGGTGTGGGTTTGGCATTTACATTTTGGAATTTTAGGCTCCTCTTCCTGACTCTCTGATTTAGGATCCTCCCTAGATGGACTATTTTCTTGGGACTCACTATCGGTGGACTCAGAATGATCCGATAGGTTAGACTCTTCTACGATTGTTTCCCAGGATACTTTAACTTCATTTGCTTTTTGTAAAACCAATAATTTGATAAGGCCATGATGTGCAATTAAATGAAACTTAGGGCTATCATCTAGGATTTTTAGGTTGTACATGAAGAACTGTAGATTTTAAAGATTGAAACAAGAAATATGGCAAATTGATGATACAATCTTTCTATCCTGGTAACTTCAAGTTTATCAACATCCTAAGGTGATATGCTGCACAACTAGACATTCTCCCTTCTAGTGTAAAAAATTTAATGATTAAAACAATAACTTCTTGCCACTTAAGAGGAAGTGTAGAAGTAGCAATTCCCTTTATCCATCCTTCCTTGTCACGGATGATGGTACACTTTTCACCAAATTTTTCTACCAATTGGGTAACACTCTTAGAAGAATTTTTGTAGTAGGGTAGTCCTACCTCAGGTAAACTCAGGACTTCAGAGATAATACTAGGGTTCAGGGCAATTTGGATCTCCCCAATGCGAGTGACCATAGTTGCGGGATTGCAGTTCATGATAAACTACTTTGCAACCCCCTGGTCGTGCCCTTGAAACTTCGTGAGGGCATCCCACCACCTAGCATTTTGAAATAATTTCTTTATGGAATCGTTGGGGTTCTGTGTTTCAATGGATGGGGGTTCACTCCTCTTTTGGAACATGGAATGGGGCATGGTTTAGGGTAGACAAGAATTTTAATGGGGTAGTTTCAAAACTTGTTTTTAGCAGCTGAAAGACCTACAAAAATTATTCCATTTACAAAAACCATTTTACATTTTGCAAAATAGAAAAAATTTATCATTTCATAAAAGAATTATGCAAAAACGTAAAATTTAGGAGTAGTTTTATATTTTTGTAGTGGTTTCTTTTGTCAACAGAAATAATTATAATTTTAACCTACCCTTCTACGTAAACTACTAAAAGGTATACATTTTTTTATATATGTGGTAGAATGATTAGGGTGTAAAGTATCTGCAACTGTTCATAACTAAAAATAAAATTAAAATAATTAAAATGTTTCCTTCCGTCACTTTTGTTTTACCAAATTTTTCTATCACCCTATGACAATGCTTTCAGAATTGTCTTTTGCCCATGTTTCCTTTCGAAATTCTATCCTTCTATGACAATTTTCCATTTCGTTTCTGTTTCGAGTCTTTAATTTCATTTTGCTAAAATATTCTTCAGGGTTTCATCTTTGTTCAAAAGTTGCACAACATTTTCGACGTGTTTACAGGGCCTTCTACGAAAGAAAAAATAAACTTTTAGGATTTTATTTTCCTTTGCATGTATTTTTAGCAATAAAAGCATCTAGATCCTCTGTTTAATGTTAATAAATGACGGTGAATGTTATCCATGGTTTGATGAATAGAAACCCTTAGTTTTATTTCAATCGATGATCTAAAGCTTGGATCCACGTCACTACCATATGATTGGTCAGTAAAGACTACATGTCGATGGTCGTTATTAGTCGTAAACGACATGGCAAAGTTTCTAGATTGAGCACAAATTTTCCTTTTGTTAATCATAGCCTTTCATTTGAAACTTGATCGATGGCTGACGTCTTCCATCCATGAAGTTTTTTGCTATTGGTGCATGGGTCCACTTGTCACTCATCGACGATAGTTTTGGGGTAGTCAACGTTTTCCCTAGCATCGATTGTTATTGGATCTATAAAACCACATGGCATTCATCATCATGGTTGGTGTTCATCATTATTTTTGGTATGAGACTTCCCACCACCTTGCATGGTGAGGATAGTCTTTGGTACCAATTATAATATATATTTTTTTATACCTTTTATGTGTTTGATTACCACGACAGTCGATAAATTTCTTTTTAAACTATTGTGCTTACACATTTGTGCCATGTAACCACTTCCTTCTATGTATCGCTAGCTTTGATGTCCATGTCATCTATTTTATTTCATCACTACATGATCCCATTTATTTTTCCATGTTTACTCCCATATCATATTCTATCACATCATATTATATCATAACTTCTAATCACCCTACCCTTATGGTCAACATTCATTCTTTCCCATTTAGGTTTCCACATTGGATACTCGTATGTTGAATATTTTTCTACCGTATCATTATTTGGATTAGTCTACAACCGCGTTAATTTATCTTTATATGCAACGTGTACCTAGTAGTCAACGACTTCCATGCTTTTCAAGGGGAGGCATCCACATAAAATGCTTTCATCATTCATAGATTATGCTATGTGGCACCATCATGATCATACACGTCAGTCAAATACCTTTTTATCTTAAGCATTCATGATTTAATTTTTAATTGAGCATTTTAAGTTTAATTTCAACCTTGTACCTTAGTAAAGATATCAAATTTCATAGATTTCGAGAGTGGTCAAAAAATATTTTATACATTTTCATGTGATTTTGCCCTTCTCTTTCCCTAAAGCCTTGATAAATATCATTGCTATATTTTCTTTATAATTTGCATTGACACATCTTATCATATTCTACATTGACACATTCTATCATATTTTGGATTACCACATGTCATTTTTACTTAAGGCCAGTTTTTAAATTTCGACACTTAGAAAAATTTCAAAAAATGTACTATGGATGGTGCTTATAGAAGATTACTACAAAATATTATTACAAAATATATCTACAAAAAACATCTACAAAAACTTCTACAAAAAACATCTATAGAAGACATCTACAAAAAACATCTACAAAAGATGTCTATAGAAAATATCTATGGAAGACATCTACAGAATCTATCTACGAAAACTATCTACGAAAGACATCTATAGAACCTATTTACAGAAATTATCTATAGAAACTGTAGTTGTTAGAGTTAAGAAAATACTTTACCTGATTCTTCCCCCAAACTGTATTATGAACTTTGGATGTCTTTATTTACTCCCCCCAAACTATAATTTTGGCTATATAGCCAAAACAAAATGAAGGGTGTCTTATTTATATTATGGTGGATGATATAATAATGAGTTTTATTTATGGGGGATTATTATAATTATTTTTGTGATTGTGCTTCCTGAATTTCATTAAGGAGTTTCCAAGTGAGAGAAAAGTAATGATTATAAAGCTTGATATCAGTCATCAATATATGCAAAAATAGATTTCTATCAAAGGCTTGGATAATTTCAATATATAGAAAAAGTGGAATAGATATTCTGATATTATCTTGATGGCTTTTGCTAAAGGGTGCAAAGTTTTGGGAGATACAAGCCATATTTTTGTAGGATAAAATGAACTATGGTACTTCCATAGGGATTTGCTTCTAACTTTTGCTTGCTTATGATATTCTAGAGTTGTTTCACAAAGACTCAAACATCCTAGTGACTTCAAACAAATTCATCTATTCATTTCACAAATCGATATGATGTTAAAGTTGTCCTAATATTTTCAAGCTTCTCAAGGACCAACTGTGTGTGTAGTGAATATTCATTCCCCATTATGAGTAAGGATTGAGTAAAACAATGGTCACTTATGCCAACAAGCTAGCTTATCTATGAGCATCCATAGGTCTTGTCCAGACTTAGCGCTACTACATAAGGATACCTTATTGCCAGGTGGGTTTCATTCAACCCATTGTTGTAATGAGGATCACCCCATGGTTTTTGAGATACTAAGAATTCTAGGGATTCAAGCTCTTTTACCCTTATTTGAATTTTTCTTGGGATACTTGCTCATTTTGAGAGGGAGCAAGGGATTTTTATTATCTTTTTGGGATTTTCTTACTTATTTTTTGAGGAATCAGATTCAACACTTTATCAAGTTTTGATGGGAATTTGATCCTATCCTTACTATTATTCTTTTTTTTAAGGATGAAGGGTGAGCTTGTCCTTTTGCCAATTCATTAGTACTCTAGACCATGTGCATAGATGGATAAGTAGGGGAAACCATTCACTTTATGGCAATAGTAACTCATGAATTAATCTTTCCAAATCTCACAATGTTTTTATGTGTTCTAATGTGCGTAGTCCAAGAGAAAACTTGATTGACTAGGAATAACTTACAACACCAAAATATTGCTTGAATTTCAATGAAAATTTTCTCAAAACACTAGTGGTGGTTGAGTAATTGAAAACACCTAGATTTTATTTAGCAAACAAGGTATTATGCAACATGTGGTAGTCATTTTCCTACAAGATTTTAAAGAAATATCCTCTTGGGCTATTTTTGAAATATTGAGACTAAAAATTGATGAAAATAAGATAGAAATATTGCAAATATAGAAACTTCATGATGAAATAAAGGAAGCATAATATTTTTTTTATGAGAGAGAAGTTATTATTCAATAGTTGTTGATTGCAGTTTAGAGATACACTGCAAATCAACTTGTTGCTTAAGGTGGTGTATGAATTCTTCCTTAGATAATGGCTTCTTGTAAAGTTTAAGCCTATGCCCATTTACTAGTAGTTTTCTTGTTGAATCATCTATAGGCTTAAGTTTGACTGTACCATTCCCGAATATCTCTTCAATTTCATAGGGTCCTAGCCATCTTGTCCTCAATTTACCTTGAAAGTCTTGGTAACGAGAGTCAAACAACAAGGCCCAATCTCCTGATTGAAATGTTCATGGTATAATGTGTTTATCATGCCATTTCTTTCTTTGTTGTTGGGTTATTTCAGTCCTATGTAATGCTTCTAGTCTCCTTTCATCCAAAATGTTTAACTTTTCCAATCTAGCTTTCTGCGCTTGGTCCAAATTCATGTCAAGTTGTACCATTGTGCGAAGAGTTTCTATCTCAAATTCAATGGGCATGATAGCTTGTTTTCCATAGACCATTTCATAAGGTGATAATCCTGTGGTAGTTTTCCAAGTTGTATTATATGCCCATACAACTTCTTTTAATCTCTCAGCCCAATCACCCCTATTAACAGCTATGGTTTTTGTAATGATCTTTTCAAGTTCTCTATTCGTAACTTCTACTTGTCCATTGGCTTGAGGGTGATATGGTGAGGTTTTCCTATGTTTTATTTGATAGATGTCAACAAAATGTGCAATTACCTTGGAGAGAAATTGGGTTCCATGATCTGAAACTAGCTCTCTAGGTGCTCCAAAGCGTTGCATAATATTTTCATAAAGAAAATCAGCTACTGGTTCAGCTTGTGCTCGTGGTAAAGCTTTAACTTCAGCCCACTTAGTAACATAGTCTGTACACACAAGTATGTGTTTATTACCTACACTTGGAGGGTCTATTGGTCCAAAAAAGTCAATTCCCCATTTCTCGAATGGTTCAAACACTACTTGCGGAACCAAAGGCATTTCCATTGAAGGTGTAGGCTTACTGGCTCTTTGACAAGCATCACATCTATCAACAAATTTATGGACATCCTTATTCATGGTAGGCCAAAAGTAACCAGTTTGAAGTATTTTACTAACTATCCTTTGGGTGGCATAATGGCCTCCATAGGGTTCTTCATGTGCTGCTCGAATGATGTCATATACATCTTCTTCTTGCACACATCTCCTAATTACTTGGTCAGGACATGTTTTAAACAAGACTCCATGAATCCACATATAAGGGATGCTCTGACGTATTAGTTTTCTATGCTCATGCGGTGTATAGTTTTGAGGCATTTTTCCTGTTACTAAGTAATTTACAATATCAACATACCAAGGAGTGAAAATAGAAAGAGCAAACAAATGTTCATCTGGGAAATTATCAGGAATTAACTCATCATCATCAAAAATTTGCATACGAGATAGGTGATCTGCAATGACATTATATTTTCCTACCTTATCTATGATTGTAACATTAAACTCCTATAACAGAAGAAGCCATCTAACCACTCTACCTCCTACTATAGCTTTGTTCATTAGGTACTTAATGGTAGAGTGATCAGTGTGAACAAATACTTCATACCCTGTTATGTAATGTTTGAATTTATTGATAGCATGGACTACAACTAAGAATTATTTTTTAGTAATAGTGTAATTAAGCTCAGCTCCATGCAAGTTTTTACTCACATAATAGATAGCATAAGGTATTTTGTTCTCTATCTATTGCAATACTACCCCTATTGCGTAACCCGAAGCATCACAATGTATATGGAATGGTAATTCCCAATTTGGTCCTCTCAGGATTGGAGCAATAATTAATTTATCTTTTATAACTTCAAAGGCTTCTTGACATGCTTTAGTCCAATTAAATTCACTTTCTTTAGTTAAGAGCTTAAGCATGGGAGCAACAATTTTACTAAAGTCCTTAATGAATCTACGGTAGTATCCTGCATGTCCTAGGAAACTTCTTACCTCTGTTTGTGTTTTTGGAGGTTGAAGGGATTGAATAGCTTGTATTTTTGTAGGATCTACTTTAACACCTTCTTCTGATATATGATGTCCTAAAACAATGCCTCCTCTCATCATCATGAAACACTTTTCATGACTCAAAGAGAGGTTTTGCTCTTGGCATCTAACCAAAACTCTTTGTAAGCTTGATAAAGTTTCTTCAAAGGTATTACCATAGACTGTGAAGTCATCCATATAGACTTCTACGCATTCATTGATTAAATCAGCAAAGATAGCTAAAATAACTCTTTGAAAAGTAGCAGGTGCATTGCATAATCCAAAAGGTAAGACTTTATAAGCATAGGTGCCTACTGGACATGTGAAGGTTGTCTTTTCTTGATCTTCTTCAGCTATGGAAACTTGATTATAGCCACTAAAACCATCCAAAAAGCAGAAATATTTCTTTCCAGCCAAGGTATCAAGAACTTGATCAATGAATGACAAGGGAAAATAGTCTTTCTTTGTTACTTTGTTTAATTCCCTATAATCCACACAAATCCTCCATTTACCATTCTTTTTAGGGACTATCACAAGTGGTGACACCCATTGGCTATCAAAAATTGGATATATAAATCCTGCCTTCAAGAGTTTAATGATTTCTTCTTGAACCACATCTTTCATAGCTGGATTCAATCTTCTTTGGGGTTGTCTTACTGGATAACAACCTTCTTGGATAAATATGCGATGGGTACAAATATTTGGATGTATACCTTTCATGTCCTCGTAGTTCCATGCAAATGTTGATTGATGCTTCTCAAGCACATCTACTAATTGTGATTCTTGTATGCTTGTGAGCTCATTACTAATATTCAGAGTTCTTCCTGGTGTGATATCTATTTGCTTGCATTTTTCATTGTTTGCATCTATCCCCATTATCTCATGTTCAAGAATATTTAAGTGATAGTCATATGGTACCATTTTTTGAGACTGACTCATGCTTGCTTCGTCAATGGCCATAATAGATTCAGATGAACAACCATTATCTTGACCTTGATCTTCTTTTTGATTTCCTAATAGTAATGGTAATGGTCCCTCAATTTCTTGTTGAAGATGTTCACTCAGAACATTGATTGATAAGGTTTGGATATCATCCAAATCATGAGGGAAATCATACCATAGTTGCTTTGGAAAATATTTTTCTATTGTTGATTCAGGGAATAGGCTAAGGTCCTTAGTATTCTTACCATCGAAAATAGTCATGTTTCCAGATCTACAGCTAATGTAAGCATCAGTTGTTGCAAGCCATGGATGCCCTAGAATTAAGGGATGTCCCCCTAACTTTTTCTTGGGTTGTAAGACTATAAAGTCTATAGGGTATTCCCATGAACTTACAGAGACTATAACATCTTCTAGTTTTCCTTCTGGCTTAATAGTAGACCTATCTACAAGTTGGAGTACTATAGAAGTTGATTGTAATTTATGTACCCCTAAAGATTCTATTGTTTCTTTAGTCATGACATTAATAGCGGCTCCTAAATCGACCAAAATATTTTGCAAGGCTATGTCACCAATGTGTACCATGAGTATAGGTATTCCAGGATCTATGTATTTTGGCAATAACCTACCTCCCATTATTATCTCAGACAATTGTCCAATGACTTGAATAGTTTGAGCTTCATTCTTCTTTTTCCTTCCTGAATTTGTGCATATGTTCTTGATAAGCTTGGAATAGATAGGAATATCCTTGATAGCTTGTAATAAAGGAATTTTAATAGTAACATTTTCTAATTCTTGAAGGAAGTTAAAAGCTGGCTTAGATGGTTCTTTTGGTATTGCCAGTCTTTGAGGAAATGGTATCTCTACTTCCTTTCTTTGAGGAATTTGGATATCTTGTTGTTTTGTTGGAAATTTTTTTGGTGAATTTTCTGTTTCCTTCTCATTGTTATCCTCCTTTTCAAACAAGTCTGCAATGGGATTATCAAGTTCTGTGAGAGTTACATTGTTTTCCAATACTTTTCTAGATCTCAATTGAATCTGTTGACAAGGTGCCACAGATATAGAACACGTCTCACTTGTTTCATAGGCTTGTTGAACATTCTTGTTGTTGTTAGGATTAGGGATTGGTTGAGCTGGGAAGAGGGGTTGTTTAGGAGGATTATTATTATTAACTGGAGGTGGAAGAAGTCTATTTTGAGGCTAATTTTGAGGGGCTTGTCCCCTAAATTGGTTTTGAAAGTTCTGTTGTTGTGATGGATTTTGAGACCAACCAGATCCTCCTTGGTTGTATTGGCCATTGGTATTCCAACTAGGCATACTTTGACTTGGCATTCCTTGATTCCATGGAGGTGGAATTCCATAGGTATTGGCCATAAAGTGGGCCCATGGGGGTATGTTCCAGTCTTGTTGATTTGAATATGAGTTCCAATTTGCCCAGTTTGGTGCATTGGACCATTGATTAGGCCTCTACGAGTTGGAATAACTAGGGTTTGACCAATTAGGTGGTCCATTGAATGGACCATTCCATATTTGGGCTACAAAATAAACATCTTCTACCTCTTCAACTTTAGGTTCTTTTATGGCAGCTTTAACAACTGAGATGTACTTGCAGTTTTTAGTCTTGTGATTCTTGTCACAGATTTGACAACAAGTAGCAATGTTGGAAATATTTGTAATGTTGAGAGGGCATTCTCTCAGGTTGTGCTTTTTCCTACATCTATGATAGTAAATTTCTTCATTGTCCTGTTCTCTTGGTTTCCTATCCATTAGATCCAAATATGTAGTCAAGGTACTTAACAAATCAATTTTTAAACCTTCCAACATGTTTCCAATTTTTGCCCTTGTCACTCCTCCACTTACTGATGTAAACTTATTACTTCTAAGAGGTTTGTTTCTTGAGTAGTTTCTGCAAAGATTTACAATCTCATCAAATGTCATAAGATGAATATCTCCTTTTGCCATAAGGTTTAGAACCTCAAGGACATCTTCTTTCAGTCCTTTTAGAAAAAGTTCTTTTAAGATTTCTTCATCAAGGTCTATATTTACTCTAGACCCAACGAATTGAAATCTCTCAAGGTAATCCTCCAAATATTCTTCTTATTTTTTATTCATGCAAAATAGCTCAGATTTATTATCCCTAACTCTACAGTAATCCTGATATCGTTCAAGGAATAGTTCTTTTAATCCATTTTCTCCATCCCATCGATTACAAACACTTTCTCCTAGACCCATGAACCATATTAAAGTTGCATCTTTAAGAGTAGAGGGAAACAATCTTAGATTTTGTTCATTGGTGGTGTAAAAGTAGGCTTGGCACACCACTTCAAATTCAAAGAGAAAAGCATCAGGATCTTCGTGTGGTTTCCCATGGAAGGTGGGCAATACAAAAATAAAGATTGACTTAGGTTCTCTTGTTGTCCCATCTGTATGTAATATTGGGAAGGCAAACATATTTCTTTGTGCATTCCTCCTTTGGTCTCCATTCTATATTTTTCTATCCTCCCTTTGGTTCTCTTCTACTTCTCCATGTTCACTTTGTTGATCAACCATGACTGAATGTAGAATTTCAAGGATCGAGCTGGGTATAGGGTCGGTGAATATAGAAGAAGGATCTATGTGATTGTCAAATTCTGGTTTAGGTAATAAATATGAGTTGGGATCTTGTTCTAGGATTTCAGCTTGGTTAGTTGATGTTGCAGTTTCAATTTCTTTTAGCTTATAAATTCCAGGCTTCCTGTTAAAGTCTCTTTGGAAATTTCCTTTTGATTTGTTGATCTTTATAAACCTTCCCTTAGAGTCTCTAGGTCTGCTCATGAACTTTCCAAATTCTTTGGCTTTTGCAACAATGTTTTGCCTTTCTAATATTCCTTGAATAGTCTATGAATATCGTTGATTGGATCAAGTTGTTCAGGTGTCATGTAGTGTTCCTCTTCAAATTTAAAATCATCTATCACTAATTGGATCAATTGAACAAGGAAAGCTTGTGTTGGAATGGGGTTGGGATTTCCAAATTGTAGCTCGTATCGTAATTATTGACATTAGCTAGATGATTAAGCATTAGAAAATTTCAACATTTCTTCATTAGACCTTTTCAAAGGTCCCCCTATGTAATATATAATATGACTTGGACAATTCTGAATATAACTCTTCCATGTATTTTTCCATAAGGAGTTGTGGACTTGATAATGCGACAACTATGTACTTAACAGAAATAATCTAAACTGACATAATTTCCTAACCTACTTGGACTCAGTAAATAACCTAAGTGGTCCAAGTGGCACTTTATGAATGAACATAACAAAATAATGCTAAAACAAACATTTCGTAAGATATAACATCATAACTATATACCCCTTTATTCATAGGAAGGACATAACAATATTGCATCAGAATCTAGACAACCTAACAATATTCTAATTTTATGACTTTATAAAGTAATTTTACAACAACTTCATTAATCACAATATCCTCATGAATAATATTTGACAAGTCAACCAACTATGTTGATTGTAATCATTTGTTGTCATGTAAGAGCGCCATGTTGTCACTAATGTGGCATGCAACGTCGATCAATTGACTTGGTCAAATTTATTCCATAACTCTTGGTAAAAGATATCTATGGTAACAGTCTTCAACAACTACCTTCTATAACATACTTCAACAACTATATTCTATAATAGTCTTCAATCACTGTATTCTGTAATCGCGTCTAGAGCCTTCTTGATATATTGTCCTTATGTCCATCTTCTAATGTCCAGGGTATGATCTGAATCTTGTGTTGTTGCATTATACGCCTATGAAATGTTCTTCAACATTTTCCTGTATAATCATACACATATTGCACATATTTCATGTAAAATCCACACATTTATCAAATTAACCATATCCATCATTTTAGCTAATAAATAACATAAATAAATAGAAATAACCATTTAAAATATATTGCAATCATGATTTAAAGATGGATTTAAACAATATATCATAAATAATACATGCTAAATAAATACTCAATAAAAAATGAATCCAAAAAATTGATGCCTTAGTCTGTTGGACATAGAGTCAAACAAAGTTTTTACTTGTAAGCAAAGCTTTTTAGCGGGCAAGCCACTTCTTCAAAAAATTTGTAAATGGTTGGGACTTGTACTATCTCATAAAACTAAGATCACATATAGTACATATGTACAAAATTTTAAGTGAGTGGTATTTATCCATTAGGTATGGTGTCAAAAGGGCTATCCAATAGCTACTCAAGTCCTTTCCTCTATTTCTTCCAATTTCTTGGAAAGAATATTTTCATTTTTTTTAAATTAGGACTTTTGTGTATCCCCCTTAGTGCAGATGATTTGGTACCTAGGACGAATATTTATCTTGGTGAAGTCTAGCCGGTACTAGTGCTATTTCTACCTCTTCCTCTAGATTGATAAAAATATTTTTTCCACCACCAAGCCAAAATTTCTTCTTCTTTAATGCCCCTAGAGGTCAAAGGACTTCCCTTTTGGGTTGAAAATATATTCATACATTTGAGCACTTCATAGGATTACGGCTCCATTATATCCATTTTACCATTGCCTTTTGAATTGTTGATTTAATTTTGTGGCAAGTTGGGTCATGGAGAGCCTACTTCTTTTACCCCTATGTATTATTCATATTGGCCAATAGCAGGTTGGTTGGTTAGAGTATGTTCAAAACCTTCCACTAATAGGGCATCAAGCCGATCCCACTCAAAAATGGAGTGCAATGGAAGATATTTGTATCCTTCATGAGACTTACCTCTAAATGATGCCACTAGTAATCTTAGGGCCATGTCTTACTTTTTAATATTGTGCACTTTATACTAGCAGACCATATCATGTAGATGTTCTAGTGGGGTTATCTTATACTCTCTAGTAGAGTAGGGCACACATTTTAGTGTTGCCATTGGAATGTCATCCCATACCTTGGATAAAATAGGAGGCTATAAGAGGTCATCATTTCTCCCTCCTATAAAACTATATGGTGATAAAGTAGTCATTAGTTGTATAATTTTTGGCATTAGATGCTTCCTTCCATAATATTCCAAGGTCTACTTAAAGTGGGGTTGTTAAGTGAATGCAACTTCTTACTTCTAGAAAGTAGGTAGACTATGGTCTTCACCCAAACCTTAGTTTTATATCTATAGTAGTGACTTCTTCTAGTTTTCTTTCTGGAATGGAGTCACTAGGTGACTAAAGATTCACTTCAACAAGAAAAAACATACAAAGAATCTCACTAAGTCTAATCCCTACTCCTTGTTGCAAGTTTGGGACCAATGATTTGTCACTAGGGTCCCACTAGGCATGCCATTAATATATTTTCATTTTGATTGTTCTTGGTGAGGGCAATGGTGCCTCGTAGGGAGTGACACAATAGGGCCATGGTCGATAGCATGGGGTTCAGCTCAATTAGAAGCCTTCGAGAGTTTTTACAAGATTAGATTCTTGTTATGATGTGATATTCAAGGTACACTTGGACTCAATAAAGGGAAAATGGGTGCAAGAGATAAAAATAAAGCAACTCAACAAAATAAAAGGGGTGGCAATGTGCTAAGAGATCCACTAATATCTTCCTATAAAAATAGGCATGAATGCTATGTGCCAACGGTGAACACTTCCTCTCCTTGACATAGTGAAGCATAGATGAGAGTTACTAGTTATATGCATGCATAAGAATACGGGTCCCATAAGAGAGACAAACAAGTGACTAGTTTGAAAATAGATGTAGGTCCCTCACAAATACATGCGCTTATTAAAACCTTAAAAAATAGGTAAAAGATCATAAACAAATACATACACACAAAAATGGGTCAACAAGAGGCCACATATGGCTATACCAAAAATTTGACATAGGCTCCCGTGTGTGTATATATATATATATATATATATATATATATATGCAAGAAAAAATTTACAAATATTGTGCTAGAAGCGGGGGTTTGAATTAACCACAATATGCTCAAGAGTTGATTATTTTTACAAAAAGAAATGATGGGAAATTCTACAAAATAACACAATTGCAAAGTTGTCAATTCTTTATAAAGTTAATGTTATCCCTAATTATAGATTATAAGGGGAGGATTTTCCCTCTAGAACTCATGCAAAGATTTCCAAGTGATGCTGAGTCATGTCCCATATGATTGTATGTCCCTCTAAGGTTCTATGGATTTGAAGTCATGAATGTCAAATGATCTTGAGCCCTTGGATGAGCAACTACTATCTTTATTTCCATATACCCATTTCTAGGAATTTCCATCATATGGGTGTAGAATATTTCTTTATTTAATGTTTTGGATCTTTGAGCTACTTTTGTCATGGCTCCCATGTTGTTGTTGTCCTTTCATAGAGATATGAGACATTCTTTTGTAGGAAAGGACAATATTCCTTGAAGAACATGCACCTTATTAGTTTGAATTTTAGGGCATTAATATTTTCTTCTTTGAGAGTTTTCTTCACCACTTGGGGTCACTTGACTATAGATCTTCAGGACTTTTGTCTTAAGTATCTTTGTGGAAACTTTTGCTCCTTGTCTTCTATTTGCAACTTAGAAACTTCTAACCTTCAAACATTATTTGCTCTTAAGATCTAACCTCTAATAATCGGATCTTTTTTTATTGAGGTTTTATTTTATGTTCGTCTATGACTCAAACCTCCACTTCTTCTCTCTAGGCAAAAGGTGTAGTGATTCATCACTACATTTTCTATAGGCTTATGACCTTGTTGGTATTTATAAGGATTAAAATCCTTTTTTGAGGCTTGAAGAATTTTGCCTTTGATAGGGGTTTTTCATCCTAAAAATCTAAATTCTATCATGGAATTTTGCTTCACAATGATAATATTATACAAGGTAATTTTACCCTTGAAAATCCTTTTCTCATACTAAAATTTCTTTTCTCAAACAAAGTGCTCTTTGGATTTCTTTGTGTCAAAGCTATAGGAGGATAAAAATGATATTTGTTTCTTCCTTCTACTCTCCCCAATACCACATGTTAGAACTCAATGCTTTGATGATAGTATTATGGAAATTAAGGGTGTTTAAGTACATAGGATGCTTGTTTTAGGTATAATAAACCCTCAAACAAATTTACAATTATCTTGTTCAATACTACATGCATGTACCTTATGAGGTGTGGTTATACCACTTGACTTATCACATGATCTATAATGTAATAACTCCTAACAAGAGGTGCTACCATTATATTGGATATATTTGGCTCATATACCAAAAGGAATATTGGACAAAATTAGATAGTTAAGCTACATTTTTTATGGCTAGGAAAAATGAAAAGAGAAGGAATTCCCCTTGTTAAATGATAATCCTTAGCTGAGCCCAAGGAAAATAGAAGATAGGTACTTAAGAACATCCACTTATTTGGTAAGGCTCTAGTAGCCAAGTGCATTTGGAAGATAATATCAAAGGTAAAATTTTGGAATAAGATTATCCAGGAAAAACATTTAGAGCCACTCATAGTCAAGGAGTGGATAAGGTCCCTAGTAAAGCAAACCTATAATATCTCAATCTATTGGAAGGTAATGATCTAGGCCTTTTATCTTGTAGGATATTAGCTCATCTATAAAATAGGGGATTGATTAAGGATAAGACTGAGATTAAACCCTTGGATATGTTATATAGGTATGCATAGAGTATTAAATAATATAATTTAGATCTTAAGAGCTCAAGGGATTAGAACTCTTGCCCAAGCAACTAACTTAGAATCATTTGCAAAGTGAAGACAAATATGAAAGGAATCAATAGAGTTAGGGATTTAAGGTTAGGAGACACACCAATGGAAAGAATATGTGTGGAGACTTAAAGCTAGATATATCAAGTTGCAAGAAGAAGTTAATCAATTGGTCTGGACGAATAATGGAGCTACAAGGGAGTACACTCCAAATTTGGGCTATAAGACTCTATTAGAAGATAGGAACGATGATTCAACATGGTGGTGGAAGTCACTTTAGAATAAAAAAACCTCATTGAAGACAAGACTATTCCTATGGATTGCCATGAAAAATAAGGTTCTAAAATTGGAGGTATTACAAAAAAAAAGTTGGAATAGTTTAGGAAGGTGCCATTTATGTAAGTCACATAACAAAACAATTGATCACTTGCTAGCAGCTTGCTCTTTTACTAGACAAGTTTGGAGGGAGGTGATTGCACATTTAAAGCTTCCTCTAAGATGGAAAGAAGATTCCTTAGAGAGTGTTTGAAATATTGGATTGAAAACAAGTCATACAAAGGTTTTATACCTCTCCTGTTGTTTGTGTCATGGGGAGTATGGATATCAACGAATGCAAGAATATTTTAGGATCAAGAGAAGCCTACTTAGCAGGTCTCCTCCCAAATCATAAAACTTTTCAGTAAATATAAGGTTTTGACAACAACAAAGGTAATCAAGCAAATCATCCCTCAAAAATTCGATAAACCAGGAGCCTAGGATTTTTTTGCTGGGGGTTTTATCTTTGAAGTTTGTGAGGCAGGAGGATTATTATATATTACTGGCTCTCATTACTTCAAATTCAAGGTTGGATTACAAGAGGGTTCTAGTAATTATATTGAAATAATGACACTTAAATTATTGGTTTAGTTGGTAGAATCAAAAGGAATACCAAAAATTCAAATTTGCAAAGACTCACAGGTGGTGATAAACTAAATGCTTGGTACTTTCAGGATGGAAAACATGGCCTTACAACCCATATTCTCTCAAATGAAAGAAGTTGTGGACCAAGGTAAATATTTTATATTTAAACATATTCATCAAGAATTGAATAGGGAAGCAAATGTACTCTCAAAGGAGGGGCTACCGATTGAACCAAGTACGTGCTTCATACAAGAATTCAGATAGGGCTATCTACATCAATTGGTTCATATTTCTATCTGGGGAATTAATCCACTTTAGCCAAAAGATGTAGATCTATATTTCATTCTACATATTAATTAAATTTGATGCTATTAATGAAATATTAGTTTCTAGTTTGACATGTTTGTAAATTTCTTAACAAGAACAGTTATAACAACTTTTTAAAAACTTAGAAGATAGTCTTTTCAATGCTATTGGTTGACAGTATGAAAAGGTGCCTAAAGATAGAATTTAGTTTGTTGAAGATAGCTAGTTATCATGTATAAGCAACCTGACTTTCAGGTCACTATTGAAATGTAAAAAAATGTTGAGAAAACATCTGAAAAATGTAATTTCATATTTACTTAATATAAAATTAATGACTTATCAAGCGACATTAGCTCAAATGATTAAATTCTTCAATGTTTCAAGAAGGAGACCAAGGTTTTTAATCTTGCCAAATGATACATAAATTCAAGCTTTGTTATAATACCACTATGTGATGATGATGCAATACAAGTAAACCTGTTTCAATACCATATAATTATATATATATATATATATATATATATATATATATATATATATATATATATATATATATAATTTTTTTTTAAATCCAATATGAGAAAAGGGTTAAATAGATATATATCCGCTATAGATAATTAACATACCAGCCTTCCCACATTTAGTGGACTTTAGGAAGTTATACATTAAATAAAATAATAAAATAAACTCATAAGGAGAATTTATAAGATGGTAAGATTACATTTGATTGAGTGTAAGGGATAACATAACAGTTAAGCTTTGGTTCTTTTTTGGGAGGTCAACAGTTCAAGCTTTGGCTCTTCTTTGGGAGGTCTAAGATTCAAACCCCAACACTGGCGAGAGTGTGTGAGGGAGTGTAAGTATGGTTGTGTGTTTGGTCTCTATTGATAAACTCACCTCCCATCCTTATCAAAGGTTATAATTAAAATAAAGATACTCAACTATAAACATCAATCATAAAAGTTTTCTATAGAGAGCAAAACTAGGTTAAGCGAAACTTTAAACTCTCCCGTGGAAACTACCAAGTTAATCACAACAGATAAATACCTGTGGAAACTACAAGTTAATCACAACAGATAAATACCTGTGGAAACTACCAAGTTAATCACAATAGATAAATAACTAAGATCAAAGCTAAAATTAAAACGAGAGAGGTGGTATTCTCAATTTTCATTATAGTTGTGGAAGTGGAGTGCATGAACACCAAAACGAATAAGCCTCGACGAATTAAACGCATGCCTTGATTATGAATGTCAATAATGGAATCAAACTGTCCATTGCTCTACTTGATCATTGCTATTTACTTTTGCCACGAAGAGGTAGTTTTGTCTTGCTGGTTTGCCCGAGAGGTTAAGGGGGAAGACTTAAGATCTTCTGCACATAAGTGCGCATGGGTTCGAACCCCATAGCCAGCATATCACTTTACATCATTAATAGGGTTTTTGTAATTTACGCATCTATATTTGAACATAGCCTTTGCGCATCTGCTTATTGAAAAATCTAGGTTTGCCTAGTTTGTTAAAGCGCATGTCATCTTATTGAAAAATCTAGGTTTGCCTAGTTTGTTAAAGCGCATGTCATCTTTTATTTATAAATGCATAAAAAGTAAGAGTCTTGTTATGTAGCTAACTCAGCATCCAAAGTTTTTTCTCTCTTGTTTTATGCAAAATTTATTAGTGTTTTAGTATTAAATTTATTATATTTATAAATGCTTTACGATGATAAAAGGTAAGATTCTTGTTACGTAGCTAACTTAGCATCCAAAGTTTTTCTCTCTTTTGTTTTGTGCAAAATTTACTAGTGTATTAATATTAAATTTATTTTATTTATAAATGCTTTACAATGATACAAAGTAAGATTCTTGTTATGTAGCTAATTTAGCATCCAAAGTTTTTCCTCTCCTTTTTTATGCAAAATTTACTAGTGTTTTAGTATTAAATTTATTTTTTCAAGTTAGGGTTATAGTTAATTTTTTAAATGATTTTTAAAATTGATATTAGTTAATGATTTGTTAATTCTTTTAAAGGATTATCACAAATTTTGTTTATAGTAAAGTAAAGATAACTTACATTTATTAAACACCTCATTATTTGCACATATAAGGTTTTTATCTTTACTAAGACTTGAACCTAATATTTTTGTATAAAAAATAATCAATTTCAACTACTTGATCTCAAATGATAAATAACTAACGATTTTTATTTTTATTTTTGAAAAAATAATGAAAAAAGGATTAGTGAGTTGAACAATGTTAACCTTATGGTACCTTGAACAATCTTAACAATCAATTGCTATTAATGAATTTCATAATGCAAGATTATATTATTCTAGCCACAATTGTGATAAGATATTTTTTAGTATGCTATTCTTGGCTTTTGAGGGCCACTCCTATTAAAATAACAAGATATTGTATTTTTTTATTAGGATAATTAGACCATATCCACTTGTCTTCTTGTAAATTTATTCTTCATTTTCTTCAAGCTACTATGTTTCCACAATCAACATCTTGATATCACTTTCATTAAGAGACAATATCTCCCTTGGCTAGTTGTCTTCTAAAATTTGAATTTCATAAAGACAAAGATCAACATCATGATTATATAAATTACTTACTATCCTATTTTTCTTCTGTATGTATTAACTCACATTTTCAAATAGTGCCTTTAACAATAGTTGATGAACATAAAAAATAATTATATTTTTTTTATCCAATTCCCATGTCAATTTTTTAATAGCATTTATAGTAATTTGTGAATCCTCCTTGATTGAAATGCATCTCCATCCTTTCTCAATGACAATCTTGATCCTTATGATAAGTTCCCTAACCTTTGCATGGTCTCTAGTTCAAATTCAAAAACGTTTGAGTAAGTGAGGAGAAATCTTGTGAAATCTGCTATTTTACACAACACAAAGAAATTTTACATAGCAGTTTTTTTAAGCCAAAGCCACACTTATACTCCAATCATTATAATTTTTTGGTGAATATGCACAGCTACAATTTTTACTTCCCTTCAGTTACAAATTCCACTACCTAACTGACATGATAGAGAATATGCACAACTATAGTTTTTACTTCCCTTCAATTATAAATTCCACTATCTAACATGACAAAGAATATGCACAACTATAGTTTTTACTTCCCTTTAGTTACAAATTCCACTACCTAACTAACATGACAGAGAATATGCACAACTATAGTTTTTGCTTAGCATCACATTTCCAACATTTTCCCCCTTGATGTTGAGAGGTCTCACAAGACTATCTCTAAGTTTTAAGAACTGAGCTTTGGCAACTCCTTTTGTGAACACATCAACAAGTTGCTCTTGAGTGCTACAATACTTCAACTCTATTATTTTCTTTTGTACCATATCCCTGATAAAATGATACTTCAAATCAAAGTGTTTAGACCTACTATGATGGATGGGATTCTTTGCCAATTGAATTGTACCCATATTATCACAAAAAATGATTGTAGGATGACATTGCTTCTCACCAATCTCCTCCAATACCTTCCTAAGCCACAAGGCTTGTGCACTAGCTAAAGTGACTATAATATACTCAGCTTCTATGGAGGAAAGAGCAATTGATCCTTGCTTCTTTGAGCTCCATGTGATCAGTCCAAAACCAAGAGAAAAATAATTGCTAGAAGTAGACTTCTGGTCATCCAAGTTGCTGCCCCAATTAGAATCACTAAAACCAACAAGCTCCATCTTCTTAGTTGCATAATAATGAATGCCAAAATCAAGAGTACCTTTCACATACCTCAAGATTCTCTTGGAAGCCTTCAAATGAATTTGAGATGGTTCATTCATGTACCTTGAAACAAGAGAAACAACATAAGCAATGTCTGGTCTAGTGTTAGTGAGAAACATCAAACTTCCCATAATGTTCCTATAACCTATCACATTTACTTTCTCAACTCCATCATCCTTGCACAACACTACTCCATGAGCAATCAAAGTGGGAACTAGTTTACATTTGTCCATACAAAACTTCTTCAACATATCTTTAGCATACTTTGTTTAGCAAATAAAAATTTTATCTTCACATTGATGAACCTCCATTCCAAGGAAGTAATGCATCAACCCCAAATATTTCATTTCAAACTCATTCATCATAGCAATTTTTAATTCATCTTTCATTTTTGAGTTGTTTCCCATATAAATTAAATCATCTACATACAAACATACAAGAAGAATATCATTACCTTCTTTCTTGGAGTAGAGGGTAGGCTCACTCTTGCTCCTTTTGAAGCCACTTTGTTGAAAGTATCCATCTATCCAAGCATACCAAGCCCTTGGTGCTTGCTTGAGGCCATACAAGGCCTTCTTCAACTTGTATACAAAGTCTTCTTTACCTTTAACCTCAAAACCTTGTGGTTGTTGTACATACACTTCTTCTAAGTACCCATTCAAGAAGGCACTTTTCACATCCAAGTGATGCACACTCCATCTCTTTTGGGTTGCCATAGCAATGACCATTCTGATTGTTTCTTGCCTTGCTATAGGTGCAAATATTTCTTCATAATCAATTCCATACCTTTGTGTGAATCCTTTAGCAACAAATCTAGCCTTATGTCTTTCAATACTACCATCATTATTATACTTGGTCTTGTAGACCCACTTGGAACCCACATATTTCTTACCATTGGGAAGTCTCACAAGCTCCCAAGTATCATTCTTTTGAATGGAATTGATCTCTTCTTGCATTGCTTGCACCCACACATCATTAGTACAAGCATCTTCAAAACAAGAAGGTTCAAACTCAGCTTGAGACATCAAAGCATAATTAACCGACTCACCTTTAGGATCTTCTTCATCATCTCCATATATGTGTAACCTTTCCAATCTTGAAACAACTTGATCAACTTCTTGAGCTTGGCCTCTTGTAAGCCTCCTTTCAAAATTGCTATCAAGCATTTGACTTGGTGGGTGAGCTTGAAGAGTTCTCTTCCCCTTCTTAGTCTTCATAAGATCAATAATGGGTGATGAATTACTTGAAGAACTTGATGAACTCTCCTTAGGACTGCTTGAAGAACTACTTGAAGGACTACTTGGAAGACTTAATGGAGGAGTAGGCACACTAGTGGGTTGTTCACCACCAACACTACCATTACTAACATTGATGGTCTTACTAGCTTGGTCTCTTTGATGACCATATACTCCCCCTTCATTAAAAATCACATCTCTAGAAACCACCACTTTGTTAGTCTTTGGATTGTAGAGCCTATAAGCTTTGCTATTTTCACAATATCCAACAAAAATGCAAGGCTCACTTTTTGGATCAAGCTTCTTCCTTTTCTCATCAACAACATGAACATAGGCTAAATAACCAAAAAATTTAAAATTATTAACATTGGGTTTCTTCTCATACCATGCTTCATAAGGAGTCATCTTATCAAGAGCACTTGTGGGACTCCTATTAAGAATGTATACTATTGTAGCAACCACATCAACCCAAAAATAATTGCTCAACCCCTTGGTTTGAAGCATACTTCATGTCATTTCAACTACAATTTAGTTCTTTCTTTCAACCACCCCATTTTGTTGAGGAGTGTAGGCAGTTGTGAGTTACCTCTTGATTCCATTCTTATCACAAAACTATGTGAATAACCTTGAACAATACTCACCATTATGATTCCTTAAACACTTAATTCTATATCCACTTTCATTTTCTACAAAGGCTTTAAAGCTCTTGAAAACATCTAAAGCCTCATCTTTATTCTTCAAAAAATATACCCAACACTTTCTGGAAAAATCATTAATAAAAGTAATAAAATAAGATGACTTACCCAAGCTTTTGGTTTGCATTGGGCCACAAATATTAGAATGAACTAATTAGAGTGGATGTTGGGCCTCCACAATTTTCCTCTTGGAAACATTTCTCTAGCATGCTTTCCTTTGGCACATCCCTCACAAACTTCTTTGTGATCTTCAACTTTGGGCAAACCAAAAACCAACTCTTGAAAAAACTTTAAAAGTTTAAGTGGCCATACCTCAAATGCCACAACTAGATCTTATATTCAATAACAATGTTTAACAAGTTGCTACTATTCATCTCCAAACTTCAAAGGAAATATTTGATTGCTTGACATGGGAACAATAGTGACAACTTTGTTCCCACAGTTCTTGTCATATATGATACATTGCTTATCATAAAAAACAACTCTATAATTATTTTCACAAAGTTTCCCAACACTCAACAAATTATGCTTAAGATCAAGAGTGTAATAAATATCATGAATTTTTTTTTTACCTTCCTTAGTATTTACGTCCATTATACCTTTTACTGCCACCTCCAAAAACTTGTTATCACCAAGCTTGATCTTGGTCTTGAATTTCTCATCCATAGTAGCAAACAACTCCTTGTTGCCTATCATGTGGTTGGAATAAATAGAATCAAGATACCAAGTCTCTTGAAGAGTATTTTTAGCCTTTTCATAGGATAAGAACAAGTTTCTTGAAACTTCCTCATTCTCATTTGCATAATTTACTCTTTTTCCTTCATTTGCAACTTTTACTCTACATTATTTTTCAAAATATCCATACCTTTTGCAGTGGTAGCATTGGATATTTCTCTTGTCAAGTCTTCCTCTTCCTCTAGTAGTAGGTCTACCTCTTCTTCCTCCTCTTCCTCTTGAAATTTTCTAATTCTTCCCTTTGCCTTGTCCTTGTCCTTGGTTGCTTGTACTAGCACCATCACTCTTTGAGACTCTTACCTTTGAGGCAAAAGCCTTCTCTTCACCTTCACCAAAGGTGTCTCTTAGTATTTCTTCATGTGACATAAGAGAACCAACAAGGTGATCAAACTCCAATGTTGTCAAATCTTTACTCTCTTCAATAATGATGGCAACATGGTTCCATCTTGGTGTTAGAGTTCTTAGCACTTTCTTCACAACAACTTCATTCTCCATTGTTTCTCCAAGAGTGGCCATTTTATTAACCACATATTTTACTCTAACACAATATTCACTTACACTTTCAAATTCTTGCATCCTCAAGTTCTCAAAATCTCTCTTCAAGGTCTACAACTTGACCACTTTCACTTGGTCACTACCTTGGTAAGCCTCTTGTAGATCCTTCCAAGCATCCTTGGCTGATTTTGCATCTACAATCCTTGGAAACAAGCTCTTATCTAGAGCTGACTGAATGTGGTACAATGCCAAATAATTATTCTTCTTGACCTCCTTTGCTTGTCTATCATTATGTGGGATAATAGACCAATCTACTGGCTCATCATAACCAGCCTCAATAATATCCCAAAGATCTTTTCCAATCAACAACATCCTCATATTAATGCTCTAGTAGTCATAATATTGCCCACTAAACTCTAGAATAGGAAGGGAGTTATTGTTGGCCATGATCAATGGTTAGAAATATTAGGTACTCAACCTCACTCCAACCCAAGACCAACAATGGCTCTGATACCAAATGTGAAATCTACTCTTTTACACAACACAAAAAATTTACACACTAGAATTTTTTTTGTTAAGCCAAACACACACTTATGCTATAATCATTACAATATTTTTGGTGAATATGCATAGCTATAGTTTTTTACTTCCCTTTAGTTACAAATTCCACTACCTAACTGACATGATAGAGAATATGCACAACTATAGTTTTTACTTCCCTTTAGTTATAAATTCCACTACCTAATTGACATGATAAAGAATATGCACAACTATAGTTTTTACTTCCCTTTAGTTACAAATTCCACTACCTAACTGACATGATAGAGAATATGCATAGCTACAATTTTTAATTCCCCAAACTTACAAATTCCACTACCTAAATTATATGAAAAAGAATATCCATAGCTATAGTCTTTTACTTAGCATCACATTTCCAATAGTCTTGGGGTTGATCCACATCCTATTATAGCTTTGGAATTTTGAGTTGTTTTATTTTTTTAGAAGGAAAATGGAGATATAGGATAGAAAGAAATTTACATTCAAGTATTAGAATCTCAACCCATCTTGATGATTCTCGTATCTAGATTTTTCTTTGTGTGTCTACTACTCTCTTATAGTTTGGTAAGTAGCAAGATCGATCCATGTCGTCTCTTGTTTTTGGGAAACTCATGGTGGTGTTTTTGGGTGAATACATCCCACTTAGTAAGTTGAAATATTTTTGGGACCACTCTCATTATTGTGGACTCCCAACTACCCTAGATAGCCTAGATAACCCATGATCTAAGGGATGTGTGTTTAATATCCTTTGAATATCTTACTTCAGACTTGAATAACCTTGGATTGACACATTGACTGAAGTTGACAATTGAGTTGATGGGCAACATGGAACCATGAAGGTTAATAAATTTTTTATTTACATATTAAGTCAACTAACCACTTAAGCTATATCAAATATCATGATCTCATTCTTAGTAGATTCTAGGTAGTAAAAAATTGGTGGCTATAATGCACATAGTCATTTAATTGGGTTAAGCAAGTGGGAGGTATGGGTGTGTTTTGGAGTCTTAAACTAAGGTTTAAATTTTTAATATTTATATTTTTTTAATTCTTTATTAGAAAATAAAATTCATAGAGAACTATTTCATATGAAAGCATTTTGATTACTTTGCATAATTTTAGGGCTTCTCATAGTTTCCAATATCTATTATGATCATGGGTGCAAGAGAAAAGATGAAATAAGGTATATTTGATTCAAAATTATGTTATCCAACTAAATGGATGAAATTATATTGTATGATCAAATCAAATGATCAAATTATTATAGAATAAGAACCTTTGGTGCATCCTCAAAGAAAAAATAATAGTGACTCTAGATGAAGAAAGTTGTCAATTTAAGAAAGGTGAGTCTCTTGGTTTATTCTCCTTATTGATTGAGTGATATTTAATGTAACCAATTAAATTACATCTTAAAATGCAATATCTGGTTGAAATGGTGAACACTATAGAATACAATCACATATAGTTATGGCTTTCTAATCTTAAGATGAGAGATTTTGATGATATTAAGAACTCTATCACTAGATTTAAGGCACTAAAAACAAACATAACCACTTCTTGATGTGTAAAGAATATAGTTTTAGATTGTATATAAATTATTTTTTTCAATCTTTCTTTTTGGTATTAGATGCTTATATTAATGGTTCATATTTTTCCTATTGTCTTGAAGAAGCACAACAGTCTAACCATTAGTGTTTTTTCTCCCCTCCAATTTTTTAAAGTAGTTTAAGCAACTTCTATGTTCAACGAGGATATGAGGATATTTATATTCGTCTTCCATTGATCTATTATTTTTCAACAAGTTTACACAAGTATTTATGAGGGATCTTGATCCCCTCATACTGAGTGGAGTTTGAACCTTGGAACTCTTAAAGAGAGGTCAAATTCCTTACCATTGAAATAAGCTTCCAGCTATTGCCATTGATCTATTATTATTTGTATGTAATCATTTATTTATCATAACTAAGGGTACATTCTACATATTTCATGCCTTTTTGATGTCCTTTTATGAATATGTTCTCCTTTTCTATGAGTTGATAAGTGTAATGGTTTTATTAATTATGAAAATATATTTTAAATTTTATCATATACTATATTAAAGAACCGGACATGCAAGGCATAACCTCCAAAATACTTTCATTTTCATGTCATCCTAGAAATGATAAAGTTTTAAGGAGCAACCTCAATGGTCTTAATATCTTATGATATCCTAATAAAATTGAAGTGAAATGCATAATTTCCATATTAACTTCTTTATTATGGTTCATTGAAACCCCCAAAGTACAAGGGTCAACCATAAACTAGTTTTAGTTTATTGAATCTGAATGGTTTTCGCCTACGTGAGAAATTAGAGATGATTACCTAGATCAAGCATAACCTATTTGATCTTTGATTAGAAAGTTAACTTTATATATTCCTTTGCGTTTAATTTATTTCAAATTTGAATTTGTACATTACATTTCTACATCCTATGCATCCTTATTAAATTTTTTCATATCTTCATTCTTTCTTGTTAACTAGATGTAGAGAATACATCTATGGCCTAACATAATATATTATTAACAAAATTTTATAGAAGAAAGTAAAACTATAATGATTAAGACTGTGTATCCCTAATATTCCACTAAACCAAAGCGATAATCCAAAAAACAACTCAGGCATAATAGAATAGATCATCCACAAAGCTTTTACAAAAATATCTAAAGACTATAGAGCATGCATACATGAAATAATTCAGCAACACATTACTAGCAAAGATCAAACAACAAGTTGATTCATTAAGAAGTAGAGCAAAATTGCATAGTATACAATAGGTAAACACTCAAATTGTTGACCCTCATACTAAGGTAAATTGCACTATTTATAATTTATTAGACTAGAATAGTTAATGATTACAAGTATGGCCTACGATAGGCCTAACAAAAATAGCATAATATAGCCAAGTTTAGGGCTCGTGCTTGATCAACATACTCGGGAGAATGGATGTCACTTCTGTTGAAAAATATTGAATATTTTCCATGTTATTCTAGCGAGGTTAACTCTAAAAGGTACTGGACATTCTCCATGTATTATTTTTGGGGTTCTTAAGCTATTTTTAGACCCATATGGGCTATTTAGGGTTAAATATTTAAATCCATGGTTTTTTTTCCCATGGTATTGTAAAATTTATTTTTGTGCTATTTTTATTTAATTGCACTTGCATCGAGGTTTGAAGAGAGATGAGAGATAAACATTATTGTATTGGAGAGATTTAAGTTTATACAATAAGGAGATATTACTGTGTTGGGTTTTTTTGTAAGGGTTTCCCAGGTGAAATACTATGTTATGTGTGTATATGTTATATTATTCTTTTTTATTTGATTTTATATTTACTATTTTTCTAGATTTAGTTTATCGGGGCATTTTTCTCTTCATTTGGTATCAAAGCTAGATTTTTTTAGCTTTGTTCGAGGAGTAAGGGTTTCAACCTTATGATAAAGTAATTCTTGAGTGGAATTCGTATGCGAAAGGATTTAGGTGAAGGAAAATGATAGTAAGCACATAGGTAGAGATTGAAAAATTTAATGGATAAAATTTTGAGTTATGGAAACTTAAGATAGAGGATTTGTTGGTTGATAGAGATCAATGGATTGTAATCTCAAGAATAAAACCAACATTAATGATAGATGAGGATTGGTTGAATATCGATAGGAAGGTAAGGAGTTCTATCAGATTGTGCTTATCTGATTTGATATTATTAAATGTATCAACAAAGACCATGGCAAAATCATTATGGTATAAGCTAAAAATTTTGTATTAGACAAAGTCACTAGTAAATAAACTCTTTCTTTGGAATAAGTTGTATTCCCTTTAGATGAATGTTGGTGACTCTATGACTAAACATTTGAATGCTTTTAACACTGCTATAAGTCAATTAAATTTTTTTGAAGTAAAAATAGATGAAGAGAAAAAATATACTACCTTACTTTGTTCATTACCTGATTTGTGGGATAACCTAGTTATGGTTATCATCAATACTACTTCTACATTGAAAGTAGAGGATATAGTAGGAACATTACTATCTAAGAAAATGAGACAAAAATATTTTGAGGATTATCATCAATAGTATGCCTTGGTTGTGAGAGGTCGTTCTCAAGAAAGAAAAAAATATGTTGCTTTAGAAAAGATAAAATGCTAGAAGTGTGGTAAAATAGGGCATTATAAAAGAGATTGTAGATCTAAAAAGGCTAATAATAGCCAATCATATGATGAAGGAACTTCTTGTTGGAAATATTGAGTATATTGAGTTGTCATTGATGTCAAAGGGTGCATATTCTTCAAGGGTGTGAAGTTGACAAGGTTGGACAATATAACAATGGACAATTATTTAAGGCAAGGTTTTAAATAAAGGATTATAATATTTAAATTTCATATTTAAATATTATACAGAGAAGAACAAATTTTAAAAGTGGCTTGGGATGAAAAGATTAAATATTGCAAGAAAAGGATAAGGTTTAAAAGATAATATTATAATTGCTTGGAAAAATATTTAAAGACCACAAGAGGAGGCAAAGGTTTAAAGATAAATATTTAATATCTCAAGGGCCAAAATTTTATATGAGGCAAAGGTTTAAAGACAAAGATTTAATATTTCAGGGGCCATAGCTTTAAAATATTATAATATTTTTATAAGGAAAGCACCAACGTTTGGAGAGAAAAATAAAAAATATGCATGCACCGACATTCATGGGTATTGAAGAAAAAACATATAAATAAGGGCACAAAAATTCATTTGGGAGATGGCAAAAAAAATAGCACAATTCAAAAATTCTCTCCACGTAAAAATCAAAGCAGGTCACACAAAATAGAGGAGAGTGTGCTTGAAGGCAAGAGCGAAAAGGATAATATCTTCGTCGTGTTGCGATTTGGTTTTTTTCTGGGTGGCTAGTCCAGCTAGTCACCTAGCTAGTTCTAAGGCACTGTCGGTAGGAAGGTTGCAAGTTCAAAACTTGTAGGCATCGTTTTGGTTTGAATACCATTAACGAAGAGCATTTTATTTATGACATGCTATATGGATAGTTCTACCCACTTGGGTAGCCCGGTTGGTCGCCTAGCTAGTGCTAGGGCAACGTGGAGCAGGAGGTGGCAAGGTCAAAAACTTCAGGTACTATTTTTAGAGGCAAAGGAAGGAAATCATGCACTTGGCTTATGGTTGAAGTTCTGGATAAAAGTTTTGGTTAAATTTAATTTGAAAGATAGAAATCGTTCGCTGGGCTTGTTGATTAAAAAGGGGGTAAAATATTTTATTTTAAATTTAAATTAGAAAAGGAGTTATAAGGTGTATTAAGTTTTATTTGGAAATTGTAAATTCTGCATATTAGAAAAGGAGTTATAAGGTGTATTAAAGTTTATTTGGAAATTGTAAATTCTGCATGTTAGAAAAGGAGAAATAAGGTGTATTATGGTTTAATTTTTAATTGTATTTTTGCATGATAGAAAAGGAAAATTTGAGGGTTTAAGTCAGCATTAAAAGCTTTATTTTGCGAGACTAAAAAGGAGTTATAGAGTATTATTTTTCAAGCTTTATTGTGCACATTTTTTGGGAAGGTTTTTGTGGATGATTTTCTATCTATGCAAGAAATAGAAAATTACTAACCATATTTTTGAAGGATAAAAAAGGAAGTTATTTTGACAAGATAGGTTTGAGAAGCTCATTATCATCAAGGCAGTTTTAGAGGTATGGTGATTTAATTCCTTTCTCAAGGGTGGTTTTGTTTGAGGAAATATTTTTGATGTCATAAGGTTGGAGATATAAGGAATTATTGGATGTGCATTGTTTTTGCTTGAAATTGGGAATAATTGATAAAGAGTTATAGATCAGTTTTGAGAGCAAAGTTATGCATTGGTTTTGATTGAAAGAAGAGAGTGAATGTGCAAGAGTTATAGATCAAATTTGTAAGCAAGTTTATGTATTGTTCATAATTGATTTTGGGAGTAGATGATATGGATAAACTTGTGCATTGTGATTGGTTTTTGAAGTAAAGGTGGAAATAAAAAATTACGAAGTTAGTTATCTAGTGCTATACTAAAGCTACCTTTTGATGTAATAAATGTGAGACATGTGAAAGCGATAGACTTAATGAATGTGAAAGAACATATTGGGAATTTGTTATTGCATATCATTCTCTATATGTTCTTGAAGATAAAATAATTTTGGGTAGAATATGTCTGAATTACTTTAGTTGAAGAAAGCACTTTTGGAAAATATATGAGTACTATTTGTGAGTAAGATTGAGCAATATTTAAGTAGGATTGTGAGCATATTTGAGTAGGATTATGAGCAAGATTGTGAGAATATTTGAGCAGTGTTATTGAGTAGATTTGAGCAATATTGAGCAAGTTATGTGAGCAGGATTGAGCGGTTATTGTGAGTATATTTGAGCAAGACTTGTGTGTAGGCTTAGAGAAAATTTGAGCAAGCCTTGTGTGTAGGCTTGGAGCAGATTTGAGCAGAGTTGAGAGCAAGTTTTGGAGCAAATTTGAGCAAGCCTTGTGTGTAGGCTTGGAGAATATTAGAGCAAAGGGGATTGATGTCTTGTGGATAGAGTTCCATGAACCATATTAGAGGGGATTGAGGTCTCCTATGGATAGAGATCCACAAACCAGAATAGAGGGAATTGAGGTCTCTTATGGATAGATATCCTCAAACCAGAGTAAGAGGGGATTGGTTTCTCTTGTGAATAGAGGTCCATAAACCAAAGTAGAGGGGATTGATATCTCCTATAGATATAGGTACAAAAACCAGAGCATAGGTGATTGAGGCCTCCTATGGATAGAGGTCCATGAACCATAACAGAGGGGATTGGGGTCTCCTATGGATAGAGGTCCATGAACCAGAGCAAGAGGGGATTGGTGTCTCTTATGGATAGAGGTACACAAACCAGAGTAAAGAGGATTAAGGTCTCCTATGGATAGAGGTCCACAAACCAGAGTAGAGGGGATTGATGTCTCCTATGGATAGAGGTCCATGAACTAGAGTAAGAGGGGATTGGTGTCTCCTATGGATAGAGGTCCATGAACCAGAGCAAGAGGGGATTGGTGTCTCTTGTGGATAGAGGTCCATGAACTAGATCAAGAGGGGATTGGTGTCTCCTATGGATAGAGGTCCATGAACCAGAGCAAGAGGGGATTGATATCTCCTATGGATAGAGGTCCATGAACCAGAGTAAGAGGGGATTGGTGTCTCCTATGGATAGAGGTCCATGAACCAGAGCAAGAGGGGATTGGTGTCTCCTATGGATAGAGGTCCATGAACTAAAGCAAAGGGGATAGGTGTCTCATGTGGATAGAGTTCCACAAACATTGTAATAGGGAATGAGTTCCCAAGAATTTTATTGAGAAATTTATAAGAAATATTTCTCTATGGATGTAGCCCACATTGGGTGAACCATGTTAAATCTGTGTCTCTCATGTGTGTGATGATTTATGCATTGTTTCATTATTGCAATTGATAATATTGGATGATATTGCTTTGGAAAGAAAAGTAAAAGTTTGATCTTATACTGTTCACCCCCTCTCTCAGTATAAGCTTGTGTTCTTCAATTGGTATCAGAGCGGGTTCCTTCATGAAAGCCTAACAGCTTGAAGGAAGATCTTACAGGAACACACATGGCTCATAAGGAAGGGTTTTCATCAAATAAGGCTCCATTGTTTGATGGGACTAACTATGCTTTCTGGAGTGTGAGGATGAAGACTTATTTGATGGCACATGGATATGATACATGGCAATCCATTGAAAATGGATTCACACCATCTACAACTCCTCCTACAGATGCAAGTGGTAAGAAACCATATGAAGATAATGCCAAGGAAATGAATGTAATTTTGAGTGGGTTATGTGAATCAGAGTTTGTGAAAGTCATGCAATGCACTTCAACAAAAGAAATGTGGGATAAGTTATAGAGAACATATGAAGGAGACGACAAGGTCAAAATGGAAAAACTTCAAACACACAAGAGGAAGTTTAAAGACTTGAAGATGAAATATGATGAAGATATTGCTATGTATCTACTTCATGTTGATGAGGTTGTCAACACTATTTGTGGACTTGGAGAAAATATTGAGGAATCTACTATTGTTCAAAAAATATTGAGGTCACTCCCTATGAGGTATGATGCAAAGGTTTCAACAATAGAAGAGATGAAGGATCTCAAAACTTTAAGCATGGATGAGCTACATGGAATTCTCATAGCCTATGAGATGAGGATAGAAAAAGAACAAACATAAAAAAGAGAGGCAACATTCAAAGCTTCAAAGAAGGAAAATAATAAAGAACAAGAATCAAGTGATGAATCAAGTAGTGAAGAAGAGGCTAACTTTGTGAGAAGAAATAAGAAGGGTCCAAGAAAACACAAAAATATGTAGACTGTGAAATGTTTTAGTTGTGGTAACATTGGTCACTATGCAACTAATTATCCATAAAATGGAGGTAGTAGTAGTGAAGAAGAAAAGGATTACAAGAAAAATAAGGAAAGAAAGTTTTATTATGAAAATAAAAACAGGCATGGTCAAGGCAAGCATGAGAAGAATATCTTTCAAAGGCACAAGAAGAGTTTTTATGTTGAAGAAGCAAGCAATGCTTCAAGTGAAAGTGATGAAAGCCTCTCCGATAGTGAAAAGGAAGAAATCCTATTTTTGGCCATAGAAGAGAATGAAGATGCTCCTATTGTCAAAAACCAAGAAGAAGAGAAAGAAGATGCTCTTGTGATTAAAGACCTAGAAAAAGAGAAAGATTCAAAAAATGAAGAAGAAACCATGGTTAACATAGAGGAGGAACTTATTGCTGCTCTTGGAGAATTGAAAAGGGTTAGAAAGAAGAATTCAATATTGAAGGCTCAAGTTCAAGAGGATGAGGAAACAAAGACAAAGCTCCTACAAGATCTCATAGACTTAAAAGTGAAGGTTGAAGAGACAAAAATAATTGAAGAAGTTATGGTTGAGAAATTAAAGGCAAAAGAACTAGAATGTGAAATACTAGAACATGAAGCTGATATTCTAAGGAAGGGACTTGAGAAATTCAATAATAAGATATATCAGTTTAGGAAAAGCTCAAAATATTTGGATGATATTATCAAAACATAGAGATCTCCATTTATGAAGACTAGACTTGGTTATGAGGAAGGTCAAGAGGTACAAGAAGAGGAGTCAAGCTCAAGAGAAATAGAAGCATCAAAGAAGGTATTTGAAGAAGAGCCTAAGACCTATACTGATAAGTTGAGAAGTGGTAGTATCAAAGAGGAAGCAAACAAAGAATCATCAAGGAACAGGGACCATCACAAGAAAAGCAAAGAAAGAACCATGAGATCAAGGCAAGATGAATATTTCTTCCAAGGTTATTGTTTCTCATGTAATCATTTTGGTCATAAAGCTATACATTGCAGGGTTCATGATAAAAATGATTATGGCTTCACCAAGAGAAATTTCAAGTCATTTGCACCTTTAAAGGACTACAACATCATGTATTTAAATTGTAATAATTTTGGTCATAAAGCTATACATTGTAGGGTTCATGGTAAGAATGATTATGGCTTCACCAAAAGAAATTTCAAGTCATTTACACTTTCCAAGGACTACAATATCATGTGTTTCAATTGCAATAATTTTGGGCATAAAGAAAAATGGTGTAGAACAACGTTTCCTGAATTTCCAAAGACAAGCAAGAAGAAGGAAAGTCAAAATGTTCAAAGAGGTATGACTTCAAAATTTTGGAGAAAGAAAATGAAACAAGAAGAGGAGCATAGTAATTTGGGAGTTTCACTCCCATCCCATAATTAATCACCTCAAGAAAAGGAGGTGGTGAGGGGGCTGCACTAAGTGTCTTATATTTAGCCCCAAGGAGCCCTTTGCCATTGATGTCAAAGGGGGAGAATTTAGTGAGGGGGAGCAGCTTGTCAGGGGGAGCAGATTTGGAACCCAGTTGCAGTAAAAGAAAATTTTCTTTGTAGGGTTGCCATCAATGACAAAGGGGGAGATTGTTGGAAATATTGAGTATATTGAGTTGTCATTGATGTCAAAGGGTGCATATTCTTCAAGGGTGTGAAGTTGACAAGGTTGGACAATATAACAATGGACAATTATTTAAGGTAAGGTTTTAAATAAAGGATTATAATATTTAAATATCATACAGAGAAGAACAAAGGTTAAAAGTGGTTTGGGACAAAAATATTAAATATTGCAAGAAAAGGACAAGGTTTAAAAGATAATATTATAATTGCTTGGAAAAATATTTAAAGACCACAAGAGGAGGCAAAGGTTTAAAGATAAAGATTTAATATCTCAAGGGCCAAAATTTTAGAGGAGGCAAAGGTTTAAAGACAAAGATTTAATATTTCAAGGGCCAAAGGTTTAAAATATTATAATATTTTTATAAGGAAAGGTACCAATGTTTGGAGAGAAAAATTAAAAATATGCATGTGCCAAAATTCATGGGTATTGAAGAAAAACCATATAAATAAGGGCACAATAATTTATTTGGGAGATGGCAAGAAACAAGAGCACAATTCGAAAATTCTCTCCATATGAAAATTGAAGCAGATCACATGAAATAGAGGAGAGTGTGCTTGAAGGCAAGAGCGAAAATGATCATATCTTCGTCATTTCATGATTTGGTTTTTGTCTAGGTGGCTAGTCCAACTGGCCATCTAGTTGGTGCTAAGGTGTTGCCGACAGGAAGGTTGTGGGTCCGAAACTTGCAAGCACCATTTTGATTGAGGAAATAGTTTTGGTTTGAAGAGCATTAATGAAGGCCATTTTATTTATGACATGCTACGTGGATAGTTCTACCCACTTGGGTAGCCCGATTGGTCGCCTAGCTAGTGCTAGGGTGTCGTGGAGCAGGAGGTCGCAGGGTCAAAACCAGCAGGCACTATTTTGTGAGGCAAAGGAAGGAAATAATACACTTGGATTATGGTTGAAGGTATGGATAAATTTGTTGGTTAAATTTAATTTGAAATATAGAAATGGTTCGCTTGGCTTACTGATTAAAAATGGGGCAACATATTTTGTTTTAAATTTAAACTAGAAAAGGAGTTATAAGGTGTATTAATTTTATATGGAAATTTTAAATTATACATATTAGAAAAGGAGTTGTATGGTGTATTGAGGTTTATTTGGAAATTGTAAATTCTGCATGTTATAAAAGGAGAAATAAGATGTATTATGGTTTAATTTTTAATTGTATTTTTGCATGGTAGAAAAGGGAAATTTGAGGGTTTTAGTCAACATTAAAATCTTTATTTTGCAAGACTGAAAAGGAGTTATAGAGTATTATTTTCAAGCTTTATTGTGCACATTTTTTGGGAAGGTTTTTGTGGATGATTTTCTATCTATGCAAGAAATAGAAAATTACTAACCAAATTTTTGAAGGATCAAAAAGGAAATTATTTTGCCAAGACAAGTTTGAGAAGCTCATTATCATCAAGGTAATTTTAGAGGTATGGTGATTTAATTCCTTTCTCAAGGTGGTTTTGTTTGAAGGAAATATTTTTGTTGTCATAAGGTTGGAGATATAAGGAATTATTGGATGTGCATTGTTTTTTCCTGAAATTGGGAATAATTGATAAAGAGTTATAGATCAGTTTTGAGAGCTAAGTTATGCATTGAGAGTGGATGTGCAAGAGTTATAGATCAAATTTATAAACAAGTTTGTGTATTGTTCATAGTTGATTTTGGGAGTAGATGAGATGCACAAACTTGTGCATTGTGATTGGATTTTGAATTAAATATGGAAATAAAAAATTACCAGGTTAGTTATCTAGTGCTAGACTAAAGCTACCTTTTGATGTAATAAATGTGAGACATGTGAAAGCGATAGACTTAATGAATGTGAAAGAACATATTGGGCATTTGTTATTGCATATCATTCTCTATATGTTCTTGAAGATAAAATAATTATGGGTAGAATATGTTTGAATTACTTTAGTTGAAGAAAGCACTTTTGGGAAATATATGAGTACTATTTGTGAGCAAGATTGAGCAATATTTAAGTAGGATTGTGAGTAGATTTGAGCAGGATTATGAGCAAGATTGTGAGCAGGATTGTGAGTAGGTTTGAGTAGTGTTATTGAGAAAATTTGAGTAGGATTAAGCAAGTTATGTGAGCAGGATTGAGCAGGTATTTTGAGCATATTTGAGCAAGCCTTATGTGTAGGCTTGGAGCAGATTTGAGAAAGCCTTGTGTGTAGGCTTGGAGAATATTTGAGCAGAGTTGAGAGTAGGTTTTGGAGCATATTTGAGAAAGCCTTGTGTAAAGGCTTAGAGTAGATTAGAGTAGAGGGGATTGATGTCTCGTGTGAATAGAGGTCCATGAACCATAGTAGATGAGATTGAGGTATCCTATGGATAGAGATCCATGAACCAAAATAGATATGATCAAGGTCTCTTGTGGATAGAGGTCCACGAACCAAAGCAAGAGGGGATTGGTGTCTCATGTGGATAGAGGTCCACAAACTAGAGTATATGGGATTAATATCTCTTATGGATAGGGGTCCATGAACCATAGAATATGGAATTGAGGTCTCCTATAGATAGAGGTATATGAATCAAAGCAGAGGGGATTGAGGTCTCTTGTGGATAGAGGTACACAAACCATAATAAGAGGGGATTGGTGTCTCCTATGGATAGATATCCAAAAACCATAGCAAGAGGGGATTGATGGATTCTATGGATAGAGGTCTATGAACCAGATTAAGAAGGTATTAGTGTCTCCTATTGATAGAGGTCCGCCAACTAGAGCAAGAGGGGATTAGTTTCTCCTATAGATAGAGGTCCATGAACCAAAGCAAGAGGGGATTGGTGTCTCCTGTGGATAGAGGTCCAAAAACTAGAGCAAGAGGGGATTGGTGTCTCCTATGGATAGAGGTCCATAAACCAGAGAAAAGGGGATAGGTGTCTCCTATGGATAGAGTTCCACAAACATTGTAATAGGAAATGAGTTCCCAAGAATTTTGTTGAGAAATTTATAAGAAATATTTCTCCGTGGATGTAGCCCATATTGGGTGAACCATGTTAAATCTGTGTCTCTCATGTGTGTGATGATTTGTGCATTGTTTCATTATTGCAATTGATAATATTGGATGATATTGCTTTGGAAAGAAAATTAAAAGTTTGATCTTATACTATTCACCTCTCCTCTTAGTATAAGTTTGTGTTCTTCAATTGGTATCAGAGCGGGTTCCTTTGTGAAAGCCTAAAAACTTGAAGAAAGATGACGAGGGGGGGTACGAGCAAATGACCACAAAGTCACACTTGAGCGATTCCAAAATTTTCTTTGAATTAATCTCGAATCCTTACAATACAGCCCGTAGGCTTCAACGAACAGCGCTCGGCTTGGTCTTACAACAGAGAAACAGCCCGCAGCTTCAAATGCTAATGCTCGGCTTAGCTTTTCTCTGTATCATCCTCAAAATGTGTTCTCCCCCCCTATTACAATCCATGGTTTTTTATTGAGGTCTCGATCCTCTGTGCTTTTACACTTCCCACGATCTACAGTTGCCACTTGGAATAATTTTGGAAAGTTGCATTGATGAGACTCTAGGTGAAGTACGCAACTGGCTGCCATATCCAATGAAATCTTCTTCTCGATCTTCTACTTGCTATTAGTTGTTTTAAATGCATCTTCCAGATACCCTACGCACGTGGCCGACATGTCTGTTGGAATCCTCGCCTGCACTTGTTTCTCCTACATGCGCCATGTGGCAGTCTACGTGTCTTTTTTGTCTTTGTTTTCAACTGGCCACGATATCGTGATAGGTCACGATATCATGACATGTCACGATATCGCGACGGCTCTTGCCTTCGTCGCCTTCACCTTTTGTTTCGTCGTGATATCGCGACGTTGTCACGATATCACGACGGCTCTTGCTTTCATCGCCTTTGCCTTTTGTTTTGTCACGATATCGTGATGTTGTCGTGATATCACGACGTCTTTTGCCTTCGTCACCTTTGCCTTTTGTTTCGTCGCCTTCACCTTTTATTTCGTCATGATATCTCGACGTTGTCGCGATATCGCGACAAAAGCCTTTGCCTTTTGTTTTTTCACCTTGCGCCTTGCTTTAGATTTTACGTCACGATATCACGACATCGCGATATCGTGACAAAACTTGCCCTTGCCTTTGCCATAGCTTTTGAGGTCGCGATTTCGTGACATGTTGTGAAATCGTGACAATTTCCCTCCTTGGCTCCTTTCTGTTCTTTTGGTCACGATTTCACGACATGTTGCGAAATCATGACATTTTCTCCTCCTTCCCTTCCTTGTCTACTTCTGTCATGATTTCATGACATGTCGTGAAATCGTGACATTCCCAACTGCTCCTCCTCCTGGTGGCTTTCGGTCGTGATTTCATGACATGTCACGAAATCGCAACATTTTTGCCTCGTGCTTTCTGCTTCCTCGTCGTGTCGCGATATCGCAACACTTTTTCTATCGCGATATCGCGATAGGTTTTCCTCCTCACTCTCCTTGTCATTTTCTATCATGATTTCATGACACGTCATGAAATCATGACGGTTTTCTTCCTTAGCCGATTCTTCAGCACTAGCTTTCCCGCAACTGGATGCCTCTGCATCAGATGTCCCTGGATGCTCCTGCATCAGACACCCGGGGTTAGTGGAGAAGTGATCTTCACTTCTGCAAGGTCTGGTTGCTACCTCCTGCAACACCTCTAGACATTCCTCTGCCTCTGTAGTCTGTTTGCACTCCTCTTCTTTCTTTCTCTGTTTCTCTGCACGCTGTCTGCATAGCTCCCTTTGTAGGGCTTTCACTTGCCTCTACAAATCTCTCTTGAGCAGTTCCTCCTGCAGGGCTTGCACTTGCCTCTGCAATGCCTTGAACTCTCTCATTGTCATCATATTTCCCACTGATCCCGTTGTAACTGCCTCATGTCCGACGATCTGTTACACACTCGGGGATCCTAAACTCTCTTTCTCTCTCAGAACCCTCCCATAGATCCTAGCGTAAACTGCCTCACATTCGACAATCTGTTTACGCACTCAGAATCACTAGCTCTGATACCACTGACGAGGGGGGTACGAGCAAATGACCACAAAGTCACACTCGAGCGATTCTAAAATTTTCTTTGAATTAATCTCGAATCCTTACAATACATCCCGTAGGCTTCAACGACCAGCGCTCGGCTTGGTCTTACAATAGAGAAATAGCCTGCAGCTTCAAATGCTAATGCTCGGTTTAGCTTTTCTTCGTATCATCCTTGAAATGTGTTCTCCCCCCCATTACAACCCATGGGTTTTTATTGAGGTCCCGATCCTCTGTGCTTTTACACTTCCCACAATCTACAATTGCCACTTGGAACAATTTTGGAAAGTTGCATTGATGAGACTCTAGGTGAAGTGCGTGACTGGCTGCCATATCCAATGAAATCTTCTTCTCAATCTGTTGCTTGATGTTAGTTGTTTTAAACGCGTCTTCCAGATACCCTATGCACATGGCCGACATGTTTGTTGGAATCCTTGCCTACGCCTGTTTCTCTTGCACGCGCCACATGGCAGTCTGCATGTCTTTTTCGTCTTTGTTTTCAACTGGCCATGATATCGTGACAGGTCGTGATACCGTGACATGTCGCGATATCGCAACGGCTCTTACCTTCATCACCTTTGCCTTTTGTTTCATCGTGATATCGCAATGTTGTCACGATATCATGACGGCTCTTGCCTTCGTCGCCTTCGCCTTTTGTTTCATCGTGATATCGTGACGTTGTCACGATATCGCGACATTTTTTTCCTTTGTTGCCTTCGCCTTTTGTTTCAACGTCATGATATCACGACGCCTTTTGTTTCATCGCCTTTGCCTTTTGTTTCATCACGATATCGCGATAAAAGCCTTTGCCTTTTGTTTTTCTGCCTTGTGCCTTGCTTTAGATTTTACGTCACGATATCATGACGTCGCGATATCGTGACAAAACTTGCCCTCGCCTTTGCCGTAGCTTTTGAGGTCACGATTTTGTGACATGTCACGAAATCACGACAATTTCCCTCCTTTGCTCCTTTCTGCTCTTTTTGTCGTGATTTCGTGACATGTTGCGAAATCGTGACATTTTCTCCTCCTTCCCTTCCTTGTCTGCTTCTGTCACGATTTCATGACATGTCACGAAATCGTGATATTCCCAACTGCTCCTCCTCCTGGTGGCTTTCGGTCGTGATTTCGTGACATGTCACGAAATCGCAACATTTTTGCCCCACGCTTTCTGCTTCCTCGTCGTGTCACGATATTGCGACACTTTTTCTATCGCGATATCGTGACAGGTTTTCCTCCTCGCTCTCCTTGTCATTTTCTGTCACGATTTCGTGACACATCGCGAAATCGTGACGATTTTCTTCCTTAGTCGATTCTTCAGCACTAGCTTTCCCGCAACTGGATGCCTCTACATCCGATGTCCCTGGATGCTCCTGCATTAGAAGATCTTACAAGAATGCACATGGCTCATAAGCAAGGGTTTTCATCAAATAAGGCTCCATTGTTTTATGGAACTAACTATGCTTTCTGGAGTGTAAGGATGAAGAATTATTGTATGGAACATGGATATGATACATGGCAATCCGTTGAAAATGGATTCACACCATCTACAATTCCTCCTACAGATGCAAGTGGTAAGAAACCATATGAAGATAATGCCAAGGCAATGAATGCAATTTTTAATGGGTTATGTGAATCAGAGTTTGTGAAAGTCATGCAATGCACTTTAGCAAAATAAATGTGGGATAAGTTAGAGATAAAATATGAAGGAGATGACAAGGTCAAGATGACAAAAATTTAAACACACAGGAGGAAGTTTGAAGACTTGAAGATGAAATATGATGACTATATTGCTATGTAACTACTTCATGTTGATGAGGTTGTCAACACTATTTGTGAACTTGGAGAAAATATTGAGGAATATACTATTGTTCAAAAAATATTGAGGTCACTCCCTATGTGGTATGATGCAATGGGTTCAACAATAGAAGATATGAAGGATATCAAAATTTTAAGCATGGATGAGCTACATGGAATTATCACAGCCTATGAGATGAGGACGAAAAAAGAAAAAATATCAAAAAGAGAGGCAAGAATAAAGAACAAGAATCAAGTAGTGAATAAGAGGCTAACTTTGCGAGAAGAAATAATAAGGGTACAAGAAAACACAATGCAAACTATGAAATATTTTAGTTGTGGTAACATTGATCACTATGCAGTTAATTATCCCCAAAATGGAGGTAGTAGCAGTGAAGAATAAAAGGATTACAAGAAAAATAAGGAAAGGAAGATTTATTATGAAAAGAAAAATAGGTATGGTCAAGGCAAGCATGAGAAAAAGATATTTCAAAGGTACAAGAAGAGTGTTTATGTTGAAGAAGCAAGCAATGCTTCAAGTGAAAGTGATGAAAGCCTCTCTAATAGTGAAAAGGAAGAAATCCTACATTTTACCATAGAAGAGAATGAAGATGCTCCTATTGTCAAAAACCAAGAAGAAAATAAAGAAGATGCTCTTGTCATTAAAGACCTAGAAAAAAAGAAAGATTCATGAAATGAAGAATAAACCATGGTTAACATAGAGGAGGAACTTATTACTGCTCTTGGAGAATTGGAAAGGGTTAGAAAGAAGAATTCAGGATTCAAGGCCTAAGTTCAAGAGGATGAGGAAACAAAGACAAAGATACTACAAGATCTCATAGACTTAAAAGTGAATTTTGAAGAGACAAAAAGAATTGAATAATTTATGGTTGAGAAATTAAAGGTAAAATAACTATAATGTGAAAGACTAGAACATGAAGCTGATATTCTAAGGAAGGGACTTGATAAATTCAATAATAAGATAGATCAGTTTATGAAAAGCTCAAAATATTTGGATGATATTATCAAAACACAGAGATCTCCATTTATGAATATTGGACTTTGTTATGAGGAAGGTCAAGAGGTACAAGAAGAGGAGTCAAGCTTAAGAGAAATAGAAGAATCAAATAAGGTATTTGAAGAAGAGCCTAAGACCTATACTGATAAGTTGAGAAGTGGTAGTATCAAAGAGGAAGCAAACAAATAATCATCAAGGAACATAGGACATTACAAGAAAAGCAAAGAAAGAACCATGAGATGAAGGTAAGATGGATATTTCTTCCAAGGTTATTGTTTCTCATGTAATCATTTTGGTCATAAAGCTATACATTGCAGGGTTCATGATAAAAATGATTATGGCTTCACCAAGAGAAATTTCAAGTCATTTGCACCTTTCAAGGACTACAACATCATGTGTTTCAATTGCAATAATTTTTGTCATAAAGCTATACATTGTAGGGTTCATGGTAAGAATGATTATGGCTTCACCAAAAGAAATTTCAAGTCACTTACACTTTCCAAGGACTACAGTATCATGTGTTTCAATTGCAATAATTTTGGGCATAAAGCAAAACGATATAGAATAGTGTTTTCTTAATTTTCGAAGACAAGAAATAAGGAAAGTCAAAATATTCAAAGGGGTATGACTTCAGATGTTTGAATAAAGAAAATGAAACAAGAAGAGCATAGTAATTTTGGAGTTTCACTTCCATCCCATAATTGATCACCTCAAGAAAAGGAGGTGGTGAAGGGGCTGCACTAAGTGTCTTATATTTAGCCCCAAGGAGCCCTTTTCCATTGATGTCAAAGGGGGAGAATTTAGTGAGGGGGAGCATTTTTTCAGTGGGAGTAGACTTGGAACCCAGTTGCAGTAAAAAAAAATAATTCTTTGTAGGGTTGCCATCAATGACAAAGGGGGAGATTATTAGAAATATTGAGTATATTGAGTTGTCATTGATGTCAAAAGGTGCATATTCTTCAAGGGTGTGAAGTTGACAAGGTTGGACAATATAACAATGGACAATTATTTAAGGCAAGGTTTTAAATAAAGGATTATAATATTTAAATATTATACATAGAATAACAAAGGTTAAAAGTGGTTTGGGACAAAAATATTAAATATTGCAATCAAAGGACAAGGTTTAAAAGATAAATTTATATTTTTTGGAAAATATTTAAAGGCCACAAGAGGAGGCAAAGGTTTAAAGACAAAGATTTAATATCTCAAGGGCCAAAATTTTAGAGGAGGCAAAGGTTTAAAGACAAAGATTTAATATTTCAAGGGCCAAAGGTTTAAAATATTATAATATTTTTATAAGGAAAGGCGCCAATGTTTGGAGAGAAAAATAAAAATATACATGCATCGACATTTAAGGGTATTGAAGAAAAAACATATAAATAAGGGCACAAAAATTCATTTGGGAGATGGTAAGAAACAAGAGCGCAATTCAAAAATTCTCTCCACATGAAAATCGAAGCAGGTCACACGAAACAGTGGAGAGTGTTCTTGAAGGCAAGAGCGAAAAGGATAATATCTTCATCATGCCACGATTTGGTTTTTGTTTGGATGGCTAGTCCAGTTTGTCACCTAGCTAGTGCTATGGCAATACCGATAGGAAGGTTGCAAGTTTGAAACTTGCAAGCATTATTTTTATTAAGGAAATTGTTTTGTTTTGAAGATCATTAACGAAGAGCATTTTATTTACGATGTGTTGTTTGGATAGTTCTACCCGCTTGGGTAGCCCAACTGGTCACCTAGCTAGTGCTAGGGTTTCATAGAGCAAGAGGTCATAGGGTCAAAACATGCAGGCATTATTTTGTGAGGCAAAGGAAGGAAATCGTGCACTTGGCTTATGGTTGAAGATATGGATTAAATTTTTAGTTAAATTTAATTTGAAAAATAGAAATCATTCACTAGGCTTGATGATTAAAAAAGGGGTAAAATATTTTGTTTTTAAATTTAAATTATAAAAGGAGTTATAGGGTGTATTAAGTTTTATTTGGAAATTGTAAATTCTGCATATTAGAAAAGGAAATATAAGGTATATTAAAGTTTATTTGGAAATTGCAAATTCTACAAGTTAGAAAAGGAGAAATAAGGTGTATTATGGTTTAATTTTTTATTGTATTTTGCATGATAGAAAAGGGAAATTTGAGGGTTTTAGTAAGAATTAAAAGCTTTATTTTGCAAGACTAAAAAGGAGTTATAGAGTATTATTTTTCACTATTTATTGTGCAAATTTTTTGGGAAGGTTTTTGTGGATGATTTTCTATCTATGCAAGAAATAGAAAATTACTAACCAGATTTTTGAAGGATCAAAAAGGAAATTATTTTTCTAAGATAGGTTTGAGAAGCTCATTATCATCAAGGTATTTTTAGAGGTATGGTGATTTAATTCCTTTCTCAAGGGTGGTTTTGTTTGAGGAAATATTTTTGATGTCATAAGGTTGGAGATATAAGGAATTATTGGATGTGCATTGTTTTTGCCTAAAATTAGGAATAATTGATAAATAATTATAGATCAGTTTTGAGAGCTAAGTTATGCATTGGTTTTTATTGAAAGGAGTGAATGTGCAAGAGTTATAGATCAAATTTGTAAGCAAGTTTGTGTATTTTTCATAATTGATTTTGGGAGTAGATGAGATGGACAGACTTGTGCATTGTGATTGGTTTTTGAAGTAAAGGTGGAAATAAAAAATTACCAGGTCAGTTATCTAGTGCTAGACTAAAGCTACCTTTTGATGTAATAAATGTGAGATATGTGAAAGTGATAGACTTAATGAATGTGAAAGAACATATTGGGCATTTGTTATTGCATATCATTCTCTATATGTTCTTGAAGATAAAAGAATTCTAGGTAGAATATGTATGAATTAATTTAGTTGAAGAAAGAACTTTTGGAAAATATATGAGTATTTTTTGTGAGAAAGATCGATCAATGTTTATGTAGGATTACTAGTATATTTGAGTAGGATTATAAGCAAGATTGTGAGAAATTTTGACTAGTGTTATTGAGTAGGTTTGAGCAATATTGAGTAAGTTATGTGAGTAGGATTGAGCAGGTAGTGTGAGCAGATTTGAGCAAGCCTTGTGTGTAGGCTTGGAGTAGATTTGAGTGGAGTTGAGAGTAGATTTGAAAAATCTTTGTGTAAAGGTTTGGAGTAGAGTAGAGGGGATTGAGGTCTCCCGTGGATAGAGGTCTATGAGCTATAGTAGAGGGGATTGAGGTCTCCTGTGGATAGAGGTCCATGAACTAGAACAAAGGGCATTAAGGTCTACTATGGATAGAAGTCCACAAACCAGAGCAAGAGGGGATTGGTGTCTCCTATGGATAGAGGTCCACAAACCATATCATAGGGTATTGAGGTCTCCTATGGATAGATTTCCATAAACTAGAGCTAAGGTGATTTAGGTATCCTATGGATATAGGTCCATGAAATAGAGAAAAGTGGATTGAGGTCTCCTATGAATAGAGGTCCACAAACCAGAGTAATAGGGGATTGGTGTCTCCTATGGATGTCCATAAACTAGAGCAATATGGGATTGGTGTATCCTATGGATATAGGTTCACAAACCAGATCAATATGGGATTAGTTTATCCTATAGATAGAGGTCCATGAACCAAAGCAAGAGGGGATTGGTGTCTCCTGTGGATAGAGGTCCACAGACCAAATCAGGAGGGAATTGGTGTCTCCTATGGATAGAGGTCCATAAACTAGAGCAAGAGGGGATTGGTGTCTCTTGTAGATAGAGGTCCACAGACTAGAGCAAAGGGGATAGGTGTCTCATTTGGATAGATTTCCACAAACATTGTAATATGGAATGAGTTCCTAAGAATTTTGTTGAGAAATTTATAAGAAATATTTCTCCATGGATGTAGTCCACATGGGTGAACCACATTAAATATATGTATCTCATGTGTGTGATGATTTGTGCATTGTTTCATTACTACAATTGATAATATCAGATGATATTATTTGGAAAGAAAAGTAAAATTTTGATCTTATATTGTTCACTGCACCTCTCGATATAAGCTTGTGTTCTTCAATTGGTATCAGAGTGGGTTCCTTCATGAAATCCTAACAGATTGAAGGAAGATATTACAGGAACACACATAGCTTATAAGGAAGGGTTTTTATAAAATAAGACTCCATTGTTTTATGGGACTAACTATGCTTTATGGAGTGTGAGGATGAAGACTTCTTTGATGGCACATGGAAATGATACATGGAAATTCATTAAAAATGGATTCATACCATTTACAACTCCTCCTATAGATTCAAGTGGTAAGAAACCATATGAATATAATGCCAAGGCAATGAATGCAATTTTTAGTGGGTTATGTGAATCAGAATTTGTGAAAGTCATGCAATGCACTTCAACAAAAGAAATGTGGGATAAGTTAGAGAGAACATTTGAAGGAGACGACAAGGTCAAAATGGTAAAAATTCAAACACACAGGAAGAAGTTTTAAGATTTGAAGATGAAAGATGATGAAGATATTGCTATGTATCTACTTCATGTTTATGAGGTTGTCAAAACTATTCGTGGACTTGGAGAAAAAATTGAGGAATCTACTATTGTTCAAAAAATATTGAGGTCACTCCCTATGAGGTAGGATGCAAAGGGTTCAACAATAGAAGAGATGAAGGATCTCAAAACTTTAAGCATGGATAAGCTACATGGAATTATCATAGCCTATGATATGAGGATGAAAAATAACAAACATAAAAAAGAGAGGCATCATTCAAAGCTTCAAATAAGGAAGATAATAAAGAAAAAGAATCAAGTGATGAATCAAGTAGTGAAGAAGATGTTAACTTTGTGAGAAGAAATAAGAAGGGTCCAAGATAACAAAAATATGCAGACTATGAAATGTTTTAGTTGTGGTAACATTGGTCACTATGCAGCTAAATGTCCATAAAATGGAGGTAGTAGTAGTGAAGAAGAAAAATATTACAAGAAAAAGGAGAGGAAGTTTTATTATGAAAATAAAAATAGACATGATCAAGGCAAGCATGAGAAAAATATCTTTCAAAGGCACAAGAAAATTTTTTATGCTGAAGAAGCAAGCAGTGCTTAAAGTGAAAGTGATGAAAGCCTCTCCGATAGTGAAAAGGAAGAAATCCTATATTTTGCCATAGAATAGAATGAAGATGCTATTGTTTTCAAAAACTAAGAAGAAAAGAAAGAAGATGCTCTTGTGATTAAAGAACTAGAAAAAGAGAAAGATTCAAAAATGAAGAAGAAACCATGGTTAACATAGAGGAGGAACTTATTTCTTCTCTTGGAGAATTGAAAAGGGTTAGAAATAAGAATTCAATATTGAAGGCTCAAGTTCAAGAGGATGAGAAAACAAAGACAAAGCTCCTACTAGATCTCATAGACTTAAAAGTGAAGGTTGAAGAGAAAAAGAAGTGAAGAAGTTATGGTTGAGAAATTAAAGGTAAAAGAACTAGAATGTAAAATACTAGAATATGAAGTTGATATTCTAAGGAAGAGACTTGAGAAATTCAATAGTAAGATATATTTGTTTATGAAAAGCTCAAAATATTTGGATGATATTATCAAAATACATATATCTTCATTTATGAATATTGGACTTGGTTATGAGGAAGGTCAAAAGGTACAAGAATAGGAGTCAATCTCAAGAGAAATAGAAGCATCAAATAAGGTATTTGAAGAGCCTAAAACCTATACTAATAATTTGAGAAGTGGTAGTATCAAAGATGAATCAAACAAAGAATCATCAAGGAACAAGGACCATCACAAGAAAAGCAAAGAAATAACCATGAGATCAAGGCAAGATGAATATTTCTTCCAAGGTTATTGTTTCTCATGTAATAATTTTGTTTATAAAGCTATACATTGCAGGGTTCATGATAAAAAAATATTATGGATTCACTAAGAGAAATTTTAAATCATTTGCACCTTTCAAGGACTACAACATCATGTGTTTCAACTGTAATAATTTTGGTCATAAAGCAATACATTGCATGGTTCATGGTAAGAATGAGTATGGCTTCACCAAAAGGTTATTGTAATCATGTAATCATTTTGTTCATAAATCTATACATTGCAGGGTTCATGATAAAAATGATTATGGCTTCACTAAGAAAAAATTCAAATCATTTGCACCTTTTAAGGACTACAACATCATGTGTTTCAATTGCAATAATTTTGGTCATAAAGCTACACATTGCAGGGTTCATGGTAAGAATGATTATGGCTTCACCAAAAGAAATTTCAAGTCACTTACACTTTCCAAGGACTATAGTATCATGTGTTTCAATTGCAATAATTTTGGGCATAAAGCAAAATGATGTAGAACATTGTTTCTTGAATTTTCGAAGATAAGCAAGAAGAAGGAAAGTCAAAATGTTCAAAGAGGTATGACTTCAAAAGTTTGGAGAAAGAAAATGAAATAAGAAGAGCATAGTAATTTTGGAGTTTCACTCCCATCCCATAATTGATCACATCAAGAAAATTAGGTGGTGATGGGGATGCACTAAGTATCTTATCTTTAGCCCCAAGGAGCCCTTTGCCATTGATTTGAAAGGGGGAGAATTTAGTGAGGGGGAGCAACTTGTCAAGGGGAGTAGATTTGGAACCTAGTTGCAGTAAAAGAAAATTTTATTTGTAGGGTTGCCATCAATGACAAAGGGGGATATTGTTAAAAATATCGAGTATATTGAGTTTTCATTGATGTCAAAGGGTGCATATTCTTCAAGGGTGTGAAGTTGACAAGGTTGGACAATATAACAATGGAAAATTATTTAAGGTAAGGTTTTAAATAAAATATTATAATATTTAAATATTATACAGAGAAGAAAAAAGGTTAAAAGTGCTTTAGGACAATAATATTATATATTTCAAGAAAAGGACAAGGTTTAAAATATAATATTATTATTGCTTGGAAAAATATTTAAAGACCACAAGAGGAGGCAAAGGTTTAAAGACAAAGATTTAATATCTCAAGGACCAAAATTTTAGAGGAGGCAAAGGTTTAAAGATAAATATTTAATATTTCAAGGGCCAAAGGTTTAAAATATTATAATATTTTTATAAGGAAAGGCTCCAACGTTTGGAGAGAAAAATAAAAAATATGCATGAGTCGACGGTCATGGGTATTGAAGAAAAACCATATAAATAAGGGCACAAAAATTCATTTGGGAGATGGCAAGAACAAGAGCACAATTCAAAAATTCTCTCCACACGAAATAGAAGAGATTGTGCTTGAAGGCAAGAGTGAAAATTATAATCGTGCCACAAATTGGTTTTTTCTTGGGTGGCTAGTCTAGTTGGTGCTAAGGCACTGTCGAAAAAAAGGTTACGGGTTCGAAACTTGTAGGCATCATTTTGATTGAGGAAATAATTTTGGTTTGAAGAGCATTTTATTTATGATGTGCTACGTGGATAGTTCTACCCTCTTGAGTAGCCCAGTTGGTCGTCTAGATAGCACTAGAGTGTCATGGAGTAGGAGGTTGCAGGGTCAAAACCTGCAGGCACTATTTTGTAAGGCAAAGGAAGGAAATTGTGTGCTTGGTTTATGGTTGAAGGTATGGATAAAATTTTTGGTTGAATTTAATTTGAAATATATAAATCGTTCGCTAGGCTTGCTATTTAAAAAGGGGGCAAAATATTTTGTTTTAAATTTAAATTAGAAAAGGAGTTATAAGGTGTATTAATTTTTATTTGGAAATTATAAATTCTGCATATTAGAAAAGGAGTTATAAGGTGTATTAAATTTATTTGGAAATTGTAAATTATGCATGTTAGAAAAGGAGAAATAAGGTGTATTATGGTTTAATTTTTAATTGTATTTTTGCATGATAGAAAAGGTAAATTTGAGGGTTTTAGTCAACATTAAAATCTTTATTTTGCGAGACTAAAAAGGAGTTATAGAGTATTTTTTTTCAAGTTTTATTATGCACATTTTTTGGGAAAGTTTTTCTGATGATTTTCTATCTATCCAAGAAATTGAAAATTACTAACCATATTTTTGAAGGATAAAAAAGGAAGTTATTTTACAAAGACAGGTTTGAGAAGCTCACTATCATCAAGGCAATTTTAGAGGTATGGTGATTTAATTCCTTTCTCAAAGGTGGTTTTGTTTGAGGAAATATTTTTGATGTCATAAGATTGGAGATATAAGGAATTATTGGATGTGCATTATTTTTTATTGAAATTGGGAATAATTGATAAAGAGTTATAGATAAGTTTTGAGAGCAAAGTTATGCATTGGTTTTGATTGAAAGAAGAGAGTGAATGTGCAAGAGTTATAGATCAAATTTGTAAGCAAGTTTGTGTATTGTTCATAATTGATTTTGGGAGTAGATGAGATGGACAAACTTGTGCATTGTGATTGGTTTTTGAAGTAAATGTGGAAATAAAAAATTACCAGGTTGGTTATCTAGTGCTAGACTAAAGCTACCTTTTGATGTAATAAATGTGAGACATGTGAAAGTGACAGACTTAATGAATGTGAAATAACATATTGGGCATTTGTTATTGCATATCATTCTTTATATGTTATTGAAGATAAAAGAATTCTGGGTAGAATATATTTGAATTATTTTCGTTGAAGAAAGCACTTTTGGGAAATATATGAGTACTATTTATGAGCAATATTGAGCAATGTTTAAGTAGGATTGTGAGCAGATTTGAGCAGGATTATGAGCAGGATTGTGATCAAGTTTGAGCAGTGTTATTGAGCATATTTGAGTAGGATTGAGTAGGTTATATGAGTAGGATTGAGCAGGTATTATGAGAAGATTTGAACAAGCATTTTATGTAGGCTTGGAGCATATTTGAGCAAGCCTTGTGTGTAGGATTGGAGTAGATTTGAGAAGATTTGAGAGTAGGTTTTGGAGCAGATTTGAGCAAGCCTTGTGTAAATGCTTGGAGTAGATTAAAGCAAAGGGTATTGAGGTCTCATGTGGATAGAGGTCCATGAACCAAAGCAGAGGGGATTGAGATCTCATATGGATAGAGGTCCACAAACCAAAATAGAGGGAATTGAGGTATCCTATGGATAGAGGTCCATGAACCAAAGAAAGAGGGTATTGGTATTTCCTATGAATAGAGGTCCATAAACCAAAGCAGAGGGGATTGAGGTCTCCTATGGATAGAGGTCCACAAACTAGAACCGAGGGGATTAAGGTCTCTTATGGATAGAGTTCCATGAACCAAAGTAAGAGGGGATTGGTGTCTCCTATGGATAGAGGTCCATGAACCAGAGCAAGAGGGGATTTGTGTCTCCTGTGGATAGAGGTCCACAAACTAGAGCAAGAGGATATTGGTGTCTCCTATGGATAGAGGTCCACGAACTAGAGTAAGAGAGGATTGGTATATCCTATGGATAGAGGTCTACAAACCAGAGCAAGAGGAGATTGGTGTCTCATGTGGATAGAGGTCCATGAACCAGAGCAAAGGGAACAAGTGTCTCCTATGGATAGATTTCCACAAACATTGTAATAGGAAATGAGTTCCCAAGAATTTTTTTGAAAAATAAGAAATATTTCTTTGTGGATGTAGCCCACATTGGATGAACCACATTAAATATGTGTCTCTTATGTGTGTGATGATTTGTGTATTGTTTCATTATTGAAATTGATAATATTGGATGATATTGCTTTGGAAAGAAAAGTAAAATTTTGATCTTATATCACCCATCCTGATCAGTATAAGCTTGTGTTCTTCACTTCTACAAAAATGAAGACCACAAATGAAGATTTAGAGGACTTATTATTAGCTACAATTGTCTTAAGTGAATGCCATGACTCATGGTTGATTGATTTAGGTGATTCTTTTCATATGACTCCTCATAGGGAGGGGTTATATGAATATGAAAATATAAGTCGAGGTGAAGTCTTCTTGGGAGACAATTTAACATATAAAATAATAGGTCAATGAAGAGTCAATTTGAGGTTAAAATATGGAAGAATTAAAACCCTTCCTATTTTGTTGCATATTCCATGGTTTACAAGGAATATGATATCCATGATTTAGATGAATGATGCAAATCTGACTATGGTATTAAATAAGTATAGCTATAAGTTTATTGAGTCTTGGTGTTGGCAAGGGGAGTTCATACAGGAACTCGTTTCAGATTTGAGGTTAGCACTATAAGTATTGATTGTAATAACTCTTTAGTTGTAGAGGAGAATAATATGGTAGAAGCAACTCCAAGGATTTTTGTAGCAAACAAATTGTTATGGCATCATTGCATGTGTCATATTGGTGAGAAAGACCTTCAAACATTAAAAATGAAAGGTATGGCTGAAGGAATTTTTGATTGCCCATTAAATTTTGATTTTTGTGCACATTATATTTTTGCAAAGCAAACCCGAGTCAAGTTTCCTAGTAGTGCCACAAGATTTAAAGAAATTTTGCATATAGTTCACAGTGATATGTTTGGACCTGCAAAAAAACCATCATTAGGTAAATCTATCTATTTTGTTATATTTATAGATAACTTTTCAAGAAAGACTTGGGTATATTTTTTACGAAAAAAATATGACGTTTTCAATAAATTTAAAGATTTTAAGGCTCTTGTAGAAAATTAGATAGAGAAAAATATAAAGGTTTTGAGAAGTGATAATGGTGGTGAGTATTTATCTAATGAATTTGAGCAATTTTGTAAGGATTTTGGAATAGAAAGGCAAAAAAACTTCGTATACTCCACAACAGAATGGATTTGCAGAATGAATGAACATAACATTTATGAATAAGGCCAAAAGCATGCTAAGTGGTGTAGGGTTATAAAGGAAATTTTGGGCAAAAGTTATGTTAACTATTTGTTACCTCATCAATATATCTCCTATCCCAGCTTTGGTGGATAAGACTCCATAGAAAGTGTAGATTGGTAAGAAACCCTCTCTCAGTTATATAAGGGTTTTTGGTTGTGATGCTTATATGTATGCCACAAAAGAGAAAAGGACTAACAAAAGAGAAAAGGACTAAATTAAACTATAAATTTGAAAATGCATATTTGTGGGTATAGTATTGGTGTTAAAGGATATAAAGTGTGGAACCCAAAAATATAGAAGAATGTTTATAGTCATAATGTGATTTTTAGAGAAACAAAAGGGGCTTCAAAATGGGAAATGCAACCAAGCAAAGAACCTGAAATAGTTCAAGTAAAATTGGAATAGGAGGAAGAACTTGTGGTAGAACCTAGTGCTATAGAAGAATATGAACTACAAAGAGAGTCTAAAGAGGAAAATTCAAAGGAAGAATATGAGGAAGTTGAAGATTCATAACTTAGAACTCCAAGTTTGATGAGATTAGATCGAGTGAGTAAAATTCTAGAAAGTTTTAGCCCTCCAAATATTTGTTTTGCATTTAATATATCAATGACTGGTAAAGAGCTCAAGAATATAAAGGAGGCACTTCATTAAAGTGAGAATAAGTCTTGTAAAAGGGCTATGGAGAAATAAATTGAGTCCCTAGATAAAAATAATATGTGGGACTTGGAAAAATTACCCCTTGAAAGAAAATTGGTTGGTTGTAAGTGGGTACTCAAGAAGTACAATGTAGAAGGACAGTTGGAGAAGCACAATTCTCACTTGGTAGGAAAATAACTTTTTCAAGTTGAGGGAATTGACTTTGGTGAGATTTTTTATCTTGTGGCTAAAATAGCTTCAATTAGATTTATGTTGGTTATTTATGTTGCTTTTGATCTTGAAAATATGGATGTAAAGACAATATTTCTACATGGTGAACTTGATGAAGACATATATATATCACAACCAAAATTATTTAGGGTAAAAGGTAAGGAGGACTTGGTATGCAAGTTGAAAAAGTCTCTTTATGACTTGAAGCAATCTCCAAGAATGTGGAACCAAAAATTTGATAGGTTTGTTTTGACACTTGGGCTTGGAAAAAGCAAAGCAGATCCATGTGTATATTTTAAACAAGAAGGTGAAAATTTTGTTATCATTTTTTTGTATGTGGATGACATGTTCTTAATTGGTAATAATAAGGAGATGATAAAGTTACTAAAATATCAGTTATCTTCTTAATTTGTTACGAAGGGTTTGGGTGTTGTAAAATTTATTTTGGGTATGGAAATAATAAGGGATCATGTAAATAGAAAGTTGTGGTTAAATCAAATAAAATATGTTGATTTGATACTACAGAGGTTTAGGATGCATGATTGTAAACTAGTATGTACTCCATATCCTATTGGTCAAAAATTATCTGCTAAATAGTGTCCTAAAATAAATGAGAAAATTGAATAAATGCATCATGTTCCTTATGCTAGCATTGTTGATAGTTTGATGTATGTAATGGTTTGTACTAAACCTAATATTGCACATGCAGTGGGAGTAGTTAGAAGATATAAGTCCAATACAAGAAAGGAATATTGGACTGCTATGAAGAGCATCTTTAGATACATGCATGGACCTTTAGACTATGCTATTTGTTACCAAGGAAAATTTAGAGATAGTAATATTGTAAATGGGTTGGAGATCTGGACAAGAGAAGATCCAAGGGAAATCCAAGGTTTTGTGGATGTTTACTGGGCTGGAGATCTAGACAAGAGAATATCCATGAGTGATTATGTGTTTAGACTATTTGGAGGGGCAGTAAGTTGGATGAGCAAAAATTAATCAGTGGTTGCTTTATCCATAATAGAGGTAGAGTACATTGTAGCAACTCATACCTGTAAATAAGTAGTGTGGCTATAGAGGTTGTGTTCAAAATTTGGTCTTAAGTAGAAGGTTGTGAGAATTGACAGTGATAGTCAGAGTATATATTTTTGTCCAACAATCCTGATTTTCATGATTGATCAAAATATATTGATATCAAGTACCATTTTTGTGAGAGATGGTTGAAGGGAATTGGGTGGTATTGGAGAAAGTTGATATAGATAATAATGTTGCTGATTCATTAAAAAATGTTGTACTTGCTCAAAAAATTTCTTGGTGTACAAGATCTATGGGCATGGTTACCCTTGACAGTTGAAAATGGTAGTTTTTGATCCCTATGGAAAGTATTCAACAAGTGGGAGAATGTTGAAAATATGTTGAATATTTTCCATGTTATTCTGGTAGGGTTAAATCTAAAAGGTATTGGACACTCCATGTATCCTCATCGGGGTTCGGGAGTGGCAACCCCCAAAAAGTAGGGGTCTGGAGGCAACAACCCCCAATAAATTTTTAGGGTTTCTTTAGCTATTTTTAGACCCACATGGGCTTTTTAGGGCTAAATATTTGAACCTATGGTTTTTTGCCCATGGTATTGTAAAATCCGTTCTTGTATTGTTATTTAATTGCACATCAACGTTTGAAGAGAGATGAGAGACAAACATTATTGTATTAGAGACAATTAATTTTATACAGTAAGGAGATATTATTGTGTTGGGTTTTTTCCTGTAAGGATTTTCTAGGTAAAATACTATGTTATATGTGTATTTGTTATCATCTTCTTATTTTTCCTTTGTTATGTATTTACTGTTTTTCTAGATTTAGTTTATCAAGAACTTTTGCTCTTTAGCTCTCCTACTTTTTTACTACTATTTGGTCTTATTTAGCAACCAATCACCACCTTTAGTAGCCATGTGTCTTTACCAAGCTTGAATCCCTTGAGCATGCTCAACCTCTTCCACCTATGTCTTATAATTATGTCAATTATCAAATTTATAGGTACTTTTATTAGTGGCAACTAATATTATTGTAGGTTATAGAAGATTGATTATCATTTTCTTGTCTAACTATTTCATTTTGGATGGCTAAGAAGTGTCTATGTGGTCCATGCCTCTGACACACATGATATCTACTAAAAAAAACCTATCTGTGAGCCTTCCTCCTTTTGTCTCCACCTCCTATGGATTCTACAAGGCTTCAAGGATCTATCTAGGACTACTATGAGGTTTTGTTGACATTTTTATCTATAAATTCCAGCCACTCATGTCTCTGGCCACTCATGTATCTAACCACTCATGTTTTGCTTCAATTTAGATGGCCGATATCTTTATAGACTCTGGCTAACTTTACTTTTGAAAATCCTTGGCCACTTTTGTTCTAGGTTCTAAAGTGATCATACTTCCTTGTCTTAGTCAAATTTTTGGACCTAATAAGTTGCTTTTTTTAATTTTTGGCTAGGTCTTTTGCAAAGGATATTAGACCTAATGAGGTTTCCTTACAATTAATCAATAGAATTTTACAAAATTGATAGTCCAACAAAATTTTATATGACCTATCTATGTGGGATCTCTCATGGTCCCACACATTTTATCTCATACAATTCAATTTTTTTTAGATTATTAAATTAAATACTATTATTTAAACCATTAAAATTAATTTTAAAATTATCTTTAAATTTTCAAAAAAATAATCAAAATATTAAATATATATTTTAAATTATATGTATATGTACATTATAAAATTAATAAATATTTTAATCTTTAATTTTCACTTAATTAAAATTAAATAATCATCTAAAACTAATCTAATAATTTCAAATAATGGGTTCTTTTGGATGCAAGCTTCCATGTGCTATTTTTGTTCATTGACCATACAAATGAGAGAAAGGGGGGATTTTGCATTGAATTTAATTATCCTCATAACAATCATAAGTTTTATATATTTGTATGGTTCATAGAGTATTGAAGTGTCAAATAAATTTGTAAATTGATGGTATACCTCAAATTTAAAGGATGTTATGTATCAATACATGTTATCCCAATGCTTTGGTATGGTTCATGAATTTCAAATATTTAAGAACATTTTTTAGAGACACCCAATACATCATATGGGTGGGAAAAAAAATTTGATTTATTATTTAACTATGTCATCCACTATCATTGAATCTACCATTATGATTGGAGAGACAAATATTAAAGGGTAATAATAATAAAATATAAAAAAGAAGCTTTACTTAATGATTTGGTTTTTTATTAATAATAGTTTAAATTAAATAACAAGTGGATTGTTATCTTTTTATAGGTATTTGAGTATAGGGCATATTAATGGAGTGAATTCAAGTCCATTAAAGTGTGGCTTATCAATTAGGAATGAGTGATACTAGTACCTTGATGAGAAACTCTAAAATTTAATTTAATTGTTGTACATATTTTACACTTTCATAATGAAGAACTAGCCTTTTATTAATGTCCCAAAAAATATAACCAACCTTCTCCTGGTCAAATATGTGGCAAGGCACCCAGGTGTTGTAGGTGATTTGGAGAGGAGGGGGCAATCCTCCAATGGAGGTCCCAGGTTCAAATCTCCACCCTACCAAAAAGCTGAATTGGGTATCCAAAATCCAATTGATAATGTTGGTGCGGGAAGGGTCGGGTGCGACTCCTGGGTGAATTTGACGGTGTAGAACCCCCTGTTCGTGGTCTCTCAGACCAAGATGGATTCGTAAGGGATTTTTCACTTTAAAAAAAAAAAAAATGTGGCAAGGATAATAGAATTTGTAGGACATTTAATAAACCTTGTATTCAATGATGTGGAAAGACTAGTGGAATTCACGAAGACCACAATGACCAATTTTTTAAATACCTTGCTACTTATGTCATGGTCATTGAAAGTAATATTTTAGAGGAAACATAGTATGCCCCTCAAATATATTAAATAGTAATACCTAGATCTATTGAAAACCCATAAATGAAAAATTTGTGATTCATGTCTTCAAAAAATATTTTGAACTTTTTTCAAAGTATGTTGTGAAACTTATTTTTAATAGTTAATTGGACATACGAAAGCTCCTTTTTTATCAAGTCAAGAACTACTATTAAAAATATCAAAGATAACGCTACTTTATAAAAATTTCAAAAATTTATATTGATAAATTGTTGAAGCAAGATATAAGTCTCATATCTCCACGTATTTTTCTAATCCTTTTGTTATTGATTTATTACCTAAGATTTTGATGCAAACCTACCTAGATACAAGCTTACTTTAATTATTATCAATAAATCAATTGCTCTACTAAGTTTCCATTATTGGGATACAATAGATAAACCATGAAATTGTACCAACCTTATTGATCATCAACATTCAAATAAATTTATATTAACATATTTAATTTTGTTTGAACTAGATCTTAATATTTTAATTGTTTAACTTTATAACTAATTATTTTAGTCAATATTTTATTACCACAGGTGATTTATTTTTAATTTATTGTTTATAATTTAAATGATAGTAAAATAAGGTTAAGAATATTTGGGTTAGGTAACAACCTTGATCTTGTAGGTAATTAGCTAATATTATTGATTCAAGATGACATAAAAACACATGCAATATTTGTTACATTCAATGATTGTTATGAACAAAGATTGATACAACCAAGGAGATCATTGCAACTAATGCTTCATCTAGTTCAATACAACTCAAATATTCTAATGAAAAACTAATGTAATATTTTTTCTAACATCCCCCCTTATTACATTAAGTGGTATACAAAAAGAATTGAAAAACAATTCAAACTTGAATGTGAAAGTACCTTTGAAGTATCTACAACTTTTTTGTCAATAGGAATGTATTGGGGCTGAATATGATGATTTTGAACTTAATCTTGAATGAAGTGGAATTGATCTTCAATGTGCTTTGTTCTTTCATGAAATATTGGATTCTTAACTAATTTTAGAACATCTTCATTGTCATAATGCAATATTTCTAGGATATTTCTCTGTACACTCGTATCTAATAGAATGCAACATAACCATATTGCTTCACATGTGGCTCATAATGCGAAATATTTTTTTTCATTTATGGATGATAATGCTATTACCTATTGTTTCTTTTTGTGCTATGAAACATGTCCAGATCCTAGATGAAACACATATCCAAACATTAATTTTCTATCATCCAAATATTTGACATATCAGAGTTTGTGTATCCTTAGGGTTATGCATAAGGGGTTGGATATGAATCTATTTATAAAAATAAGATGAATCAATTTCAAAATTGAGGTGAATCCTAGCCAAATTCATGTAGGAGACATGGTGAATTACCTTTATTTTTCACCAAAAATTATAAAACTATGGTGAATTTTACAGTTTTGATGATTGACAACATAAAATTGACTATCTATCACTTACAAAATAAATTGTACTACTGGTTAGTTGCAAAGAACTACTCGAATAATAGTTGGTTGTAAATGAAAGTCCAATTTTTGATTGGTTGACAATGACTACTCGACTAACTATCGGTTGTAAAAGGACTGCTTGACTAATAATCAATTGTAAATTATTGCTTGACTATCAATCGATTGCAAATAACTACTTGATTATCAGTCGAATGCAAATGACTGCTTGACTATCAATCAGTTGCAAATGAATGCTCGACTATTGCAAGTTGGTAAAAAACTAGTTGACTCTAGATCAATTGTAAATGACAATTCAACTTCAACCTAATTGTATAACTATTACTGACTCTATATTGGTTGCAAATAACAAGTCGAATCTAGATCAGTTGCAAATGACAACTTGACTTTAGCCAAATTACAAATGACAGCTCAACTCCAACCCAATTGTAAATGAAAACTCGACTATGGATCATTTGTAAATGATAACTCAACTTCAAATATGTTTTAGAACATTGACTAACTCCATATTGATTGCAAAAGAAAGGTTGACTCTGTATTGGTTGTAAATGATAGTTCGACTTTGGCCCAACTATAAAAATATGATCAACTCTGGCTTGGTAGCAAAACTGTTACCAACTTTGGATCGATTACAAAATAGTATTCGATTCTAAATTGGTTGATCCAAGGGTTACATTACCACATGTCAAATGATCGATCACTCACATATGCATGTCGAATTACATGTTGCCACATGTCCATCCACATTAAATTTTGGTATGTAGATGTCTATAAAAAGACATATACAGTTATTTTTGATATTTTTTCTTTTGTAGATCATCAAAGTGAACCCTAGGCATCCAATACCTTACACCCTTCTCTCAAGAATTTGTAGATCATCAAAGAAAACCCTAGGCATCCAATACCCTACACCCTACACTCAAAAATTATAAATCATCAGAGCGAACCCTAGGCAGCAAATATCCTACTCTTGTAAATTTTACACTGATCTCACCACTTCTAGCAATGGACACCACTTCCACCCTTGCTTATAAAATTATCTTCAAAAACCTTGTCTACCCCAATATTTCAAAAATGTTAACCACACCTATATATGACCTTTCTTGGGTTAATGATGCTGGATTGCAGGGTTTAGTTTCGATGCTGCATTTCAAAATAGATAACCATGTCTTACATAATATTATAGATACGTATAAAAATAATACAACGACAATCAATCTCATAATCTAGATGAATAAAATATGTTGTACTATCAAACCCTCAAACATGGAGAGATTGATAGGTCTGTCTCATAGGGATGCTACTGTCTCATAGGGATGCTATTCCCATATCTCAAAGTTAATGCTAGCTGCAAATAAAAATAATTCATGGGGACCAACTTCAAACTATATTTAAAATTGTTGTCAAGTATATTTCTTAATTTTCTTTAAAGTTAAAAATTAAAACTTATCATATTTTATTTTTGATTTCTGATCCTGGATATGGAGAGGGAAGAAAGTAGAGATGGGAGGGCTCTGTCCCTCCCTTGCTCCCCCTCCCATGGCTCCTGGTTCCTGCCCAGTACCTGGCTCAACCCAGGTCTTCCCTCCCGGGGAGTGGTTGTTTGCGAGATGATCTCCGGGGGGGAGATCCTTCTCCACTATCTGCGCCCCTCCCGGTCGGCTAGGGTTTCCTTGGTTGTTTTTTTAGACTGGTGCTTCCCAGGGATCCCTGTTTGGTTGGGGATCCCTTCCCTTTTTCCCTCAGGCTTCCCCCTAGGGTTTTTTGCAGGTTATTCGCGTGGATCTGGTCCCCTGCGTTTCTCGATGTGGTGGAGGTGATGGTTTAGGGTTTGGACAGCTTCCCCCTTTTTCTTGTGAATCCTCGGCGGGCTCTGTGCTTGTACGGGATTCTTGGTCCCTGTTCTTTGGGATCCTCTTCTATTTCCCGGGGCGGAGTTCCTTGTGGTGCAACTCTCTGGTCACTTCCTGATGGGTTGGATCCTCTCTGTGCTGGCTGTCGGCTTCCTGCAGGATGGCTCTCGCTGAACAAAATGTTTTCCCGGTGGGCGGGATGGTTTCTCCACAAGGCAGGATCCGCCAAATCCGTCGGTTTTCCCGCGAGGCGGGATCCTTTCTTTTCTGCTGGTTTCCTGGATGGCGGGATTTCCCTATTGTTTCCCGCTAGGCGGGACTTTTTGTGGTGGTTTTGACTGCTTCCTGTGAGGCAGGATTTTATTGTAACGGTTTTTCTTTGCTTCCTACTGGGCGGGATCTTCTCGATAGTGGTTTTTGGCTACTCCCAGTGGTGGGATCTCCAAAACTACTTTCTTTCTTATTTGTTTGTTTCCCGTGAGATGGATTGTTTCATGCTTCTTTATTGCAGTGGGGATTTACATTTTGGTGTTTAGTTTCAAGGGATTGATGCCCTAGGCCCATTGCTTATGTAATCAGGTTTTGGGATCCTTGTTAAAACCCATTGTAAATACAAACACTACTTACCAAAAAAAATTAAAATTAAAACTTATGATTTCTCAACTAATATTTTTTTTGTAGTTTTTACCTCTAAGTCCAAAAGGGGCTTAACTAATTCATCTATTGAAGATAAACTTATTAAGGTAGTTATTGAATTCTTCCAAGCAAGACTCATTCTACAAGGAAGACCAATAGATATTCCATTATGATGATTGTCTTATATGGTTCAGTGTCTTCACCACCAAAAATTTGAATTATGTACATATATTTCATAGGGCATTAAAGCAAACCTATATAAAATTTAAACAAACATGGCGATGAATTTGATGATGTGTAATTATATTATTGGATTTTATTATGAATGTTTTCACAATGTATAAAATACAGATGTACCGACTATGTTGCATCCAACCCTAGTAAGCATTGCCATGTCAACCCAAGAGGTGAAGGTAAAAATTCCATATTTTACCAAGAAATAAATTTTTATATTACAAGTTTTTGTTTTTTAATTTTAAATTTGCACCTAAATGCAAAAAATGGAAACCACTTCCACGACCAAACAAGATGTTGTTGTAAGGAAGCATATGCCAAAATCCATTGGTGATTCTTCTAACACATAATTAGAAGCAACACCCTTGTAGAGGCCTCTAAAATATTTGAGGTATCCTTCTTCTCCTAGAGTTTCTCATCCACATCATCTTGCACATAATGTGCAATGTGAATCTAGTGAGGCCACTCCTATGACAAGTAAGTTTACTATTTTGAGCTTCTTTGTATATATTTGTTTAGTTGAAATTATAATAATTTTTATTATATTTTTTATATTTTTTCAATGTTATGCCTTACCCCCACCTGCACTAACATGCCTTTACAAGTTGTAGAGTCACAAAACATCTCATCATCATCGGGTAAGTGTATCTATTTTAAATTAATATATATATATATATATATATATATATATATATATATATATATATATATATATATATATATATATATATATATTTTTTTATTTAATTTTATTTTTTATAACAAAATCTTATTGTAATTTTTTTAGGTGCCTCCTTGCAATTCACTGTAAGAAGGTAGAAGATGATACTACCATCTCCTCTTGGTCCTCCACCACAAAAAAAAATTAATAAGAGGTTAATTCAGGGGTGGAAAACCAATTTGTTCCAATGATATTGTAGGTGGAACCAAGCCAGAACATGTATGAGTTTCTAAATATTTCATTTACAAAAAATATTTTCGTGCAAGAAATTTTGAGCGTAGGATTAGATAATCCTCCAATAGATGAGGATTTTATGTTATAGTGCAACATTCCTATATTTAAAGCAACATATGTGCTTCAATATCCACACAGAGAAGCACAAAAAACATAAGAATTTCCTGTAGCTCCACAAACCTCATTGTTGCCTTCTCAAACCAGTGACCCTGGTCCTCTAACTGAGGATGACAAAGTTAATTTTTCTAAAGATATTTTAATTGTTGATAATTGTGAAGCAAAAATCAAAGAAATGATGCTTCAATATTTAGCAAAAATGAAGGAGTGGGAATTTTGGGCCAAGGTGCTTATCAAGGAGCTAAATGCCCGATATAATTTTTTTTCTAAAAGGGAAGATATTTTTTCTCTGGTAAAAAACAAACTAGAAAAGCTTGGTGGTTTGCTACATCAAGCTCAATTAGGCTTAGTGAAGTCTATGCATTTGTACAATGATGAAATTTTAAATATTATGTTGAATAGATTGGAAAACATTAATTTTGAAGCCCAAGCATTTTTTTTTTTGAAAACCTTTTTCCTCCCCCCCCCCCGGGGGGGGGCCCGCGGCCCCCCCCCCAAAGAGAAAAAGGAGCCCAAGAATATTCTAACCAATGGGCTTGTGAAAAGAAGAAAGTTGTATTTGCTGAGGCAATAAGGGATGTGGCTAAGGTGAGACTTTAGTTGCAATAAATTTGATTGTTTTATTTGGCATATAACTCTCAATTGAATTATGTTTTCTTTTATCTTTTGTAGTCTAATTTTGATAATTTAAAGAAATAAGTTAAAATCATGGATGTTAATATTTACATGGTGAAGAAGACCCTCGAAGGGGTGATAAAATTTAAAGAAACATTATAAGACAAGGTCAAAGACAATAATTATTTAAGAAAAATTATAATAGAACACAAATTGGATCCAAAAATCTTGCTGAAGCAAAAGCGTCAAGAAAATATTTCTACAATGCAAGAAGATCCAACCAAAGAAGAAAGCACACTCTTGGGGAGCTTACTGAAGGTAGAGGAAGGCCTTATCAGAATTGGAGCACTACCAACATAGGTTGTTGAGGAGGCAGATATGGGAAAATAACTTACAACTCTAGGAGAATATCAAACTCAAGCTGATCTAGATACTCAAGGAGTGACCAAAACTGCCTCAAACCCCCCATCTCAAAATTAAGAAATTGTAAAATGTTTACTAGTTGACAACAAATTTTGTTGTATTGCAGTCAACAATTTTGTACAATGTAATATATTTTCTATCCAAATAATGAAAAAGAAATTTACTAATTTTGTGTCTTCTATCATTCAATGGTTGTTTCCATTTATATTCTTGTGTTGCTTTTAAATTTATGATGATTCAATTATATTTACTATTATAAATTTCAAATAACAAACAAAATATTACTATGATATAACTCAGATGTGCCAATACATTAATATCAATACATTAACAATACTATGATATAAAACATAAGGTTTTATCAATGAATACAACTAAGACACTAAGAAGGCTAAGATATAAAACATACAATTTGACCAAGAATGTTGTGATACAAAACATAAAATTTTATGAACAAACAACTTTTTTAATTTTGATATTCGAGTAGGATGAAAATGATAACAAATAAAGTGAAATTTATCAATGTTAAATCTTCGAAAAATTACAATGTAAGTAGTTGAAACAAACACTTCTCAACTTTTCTAGAATCAATTGTAAGCATAGCGGATCTCTGTGTATCCACTATCTGATCACTAAAAATATCATTATCCTCATTATCGTACATATTAGTGATACCCCTTTTGTTTGCTAGGGATTTCCAGTATGCCAATGCTCTATCATAGGGATACTTGTCTAGCTCATACGTTGACACATATATTCTCAAATAATTTTCCAAATTTTTATCCAACATGTTACAAACTTTAGATTTCACAAAAGATAATGCACTAAAAACCCTCTCATCTTCCATAGATCCCAAAATCATTGTTTGACATAATTCATATAAACAAAAATATTCACTAATTGTATCTTGTAAGACACTACTTGGATACAATTTTTTCCACAAATGTGTAATGGAACTAGGCTCATGGGGGTTACTCAAATGTGATGCTTGACCAACCATTGTCAATCCAAAATGTGATGATTATTGTGTTAAAATTTCTTTGTTGATAATACCATTGACTTCCACACTTTTAGTGAAATGTTTAACAAGTGTGCCCATATATCTAATAAACAACTCACTTGTAGAATTGTAGTCAATACAAGGATCCCAAAACATGGGGTTAACCACACCCATGGCCTCAAGCAACTCATCTCTTTGAAAATGATCTCTTATTTCCCTTGTCAATGATTCTGCTATTTTTAATAATTTAATATTAGTATTGTGTAAAACTACTTCAAATTGAGGGTGTCAAAAGTTAGGGTAGAGGCCTGGAGAACATTTTCATGCAAAAAACACCATTATAGAGGATAAATCTTGTTGGAGAGTCTTTCAATAGTAAGGATCATGACCAAGAATGGGGGTTATAGGTACTTCAGTACTATATCCTCCAAAACAAGGAATCTCATATCAGGATAAACTATGTGGAACCAAATATAGTTTCAATGACTATCAAACACAAGCAAGGACAATCATAAATGCCATGGGGAAGTGAAAAAAGGAGGATTATTTTCTTGTAAGGATGAACATATATTTACCACAAGCAAAAGAAATACCAGTATTGGAAATAGCAAAGGACTAGATAGATGAGGATATAATTTATAAGACAAAACACAACCTAATAGGTAAATTCATGGATTTCAAATCATCTGTGCACTCCACATGTGGATAAGGAAACAATGACATCTGGAAGGAGAATATGAAATTTTTACTCTCTCATATGGGTATTTTTCTATAGAGTTCACATCAATGGTAGACCAACAAAAAGTATTTGAGGGAGGTTTGTGTCATCATGGGACAGTGGGACTATTCTTGCAACCATGGAAGATGGAATTTAACCTGAGAGTGGAATCAAATACAGTACCAATATGGATAATATTGTTTGCCCTTCTCCTTAAATTTTGGAAAGAGGAGGTACTTTAGGCAATAGGAAACTTACTAAGTCATTATCAAGGTAGATCAAGAGAAACAATTTTAGGAGGATCAACAATGATTGCTAGGGTTTGTGTAGAAATGGACCTCAGTAAACCTCTTCTAATAGAGATAGACCTAAAAGTAGAAGCTTTTGTCTAGCACCAAAAACTATATTATGAGGCTATTCCATTCAAATGTCGAGTGTGCCACGCTTATGGATATCTGGCCAGAATGTGCCCAAAAGTTAAGGATCATCAATTTGAACAAGAGGGGACAAAAGAAAATATTAACATGGTGGGTCAATCTCTTTAGAAAAAGGTAAGTTAGAAGGAGGATAAAGGTAAATATTAACATGGAGGGCCAATATCTTTGCAAAAGGTAAATTAGAAGGAAGGGAAAGGCCCAATAGACTTTGAGGGCTTCCAAAAAGTAATCAGAAGTTCAAATAGAAGAAATCAGCAAAGTAATGAGAGATAAGAATAAAAAGCAAGAAGAAAAAACAATAAATATGAGATATTTAAACAACTGGGAAGCTTGGAAATAGAAGGGGATTTTCAAATGGAAGGATTAGAGGAGGATACTCAGTAAGTCACACCGGTTGATTAGGAACAATACTCCAATCTAGTGGTATGGAACAAGCAAGGAGTAGAACCAGACACAACCTATCTCATGGAAGAGGAGATTCAACTCATGAGGGAGACCATAGGAGGGAAAATAGAGTAGGGCATAGTCTTAACTCGAGAAATAGAGATGAAAGAAGGAAATAAAAACAAAGGCAACCCTAATTTAGGGATCCATGGAGTGGATAAGAAACAAAACAAAACTAATTTGTAGGGAAGAAGTCAAACAAGGGAAAGATGGAGGAACAAGGAAGAAATTTGTGCTAGAATGGAAAGGTAAAATCAATGACCAATTTTTTATCTCCCAATTCTCAATGACATTAATTACTTGGAATGTGAGGGGTTTAGGCAGCCACCCTAGATAAAAGGTAGTCAAAAAAAATATCATAGATATGAGTCTAGATATAATTTTGTTAGAGGAAACCAAAATGCAAGGAGAAGACTTACAAAAAATAAATAGGAGGATATAGAAAAAAGGAGATATCATTACTCAATCAACATAGAGAAAATCAAGTGAATTGGCAACTATGTGGAATCACCAAATATTCCTAGCGATAGGGGGCCTCCATGAGAGGGGTGTTGATGGTTTGGTTACAAAATAGGAAAAATGGGAAAAACTGGACTATAGTTAATTTCTATGGAGCACAGACAGTCAGATTACATAGGGATCAATGGGTAGCCATCCAAACTTTTAGAGACAACTGCTCAGAGGACCAATGGATTGTGGGAGGATATTTCAATGCAAATCTTAGAATAGAGGAACAATAAGTAGGTAGACCCATGTTGGAGGAAAGTAATAGGTTATTTTCAGTAATAACATACCAAATGAATCTAATAGATATCCCAACTATGAATAGCTCCATGACCTGGAAAAATAGAAGAAAGGAAGGGGAGATAGTCAAATATTGCTTGGATTATTTCTTCATGGAGGAGGAATTATAGCTGCATACCAAGCATCAAGTCAGGTTCATAGATAGGCTTTCTTCAAATTATTTTCCAGTATGCCTTACCATAGAAGAAGATAAACATGAAGTTGCAAGAAATTTTAAATTTGAGCTATGGTGGTTGAAATATGAGGAGTTGGAGGATCACACAAAGGAATGGTGGGAATTAGAAAAACCAAGATTTGGGATAGCCCAATTCAAACTCCACAAATAACTAAAATATGTAAGGACCCAACTAAAGGAGTGGAGTAAACACAAGAAATAACTCACTAGAATCCAAAAGAAGAAAATCAAGGATCATAAGGAGAAAATTTCTCAGGAGATAAGACAAGGAACTATTATGAAAGATCTGTTACAACGTGAGGCAAAAATTATTAGGAGAGAGGAAGCTTTGGAGGAACAAGAAGATATATATTGGAGGCAAAGATCCAGAGTTACATGGTTAAAGGAGGGTGATCAAAACACAACTTTCTTTCATAATACAAAAACAACTAGAAGATAATAGAATAGAATTACATGTCTTATAGATATGATGGGTCAAGCAAAAACCAGTGGAAGTGAAATGAAAACTATAGCAAATTAGCACTTCCATACTCTTTTTAATAGAATTAAAAATTAAAATTCAATATTGCAGGAGAAGATACTAGAGGCAATTCCACAATTAGTCAAATATAAAAGCAATAAATTATTAATAGAGGAAATTTCTTTGGGAAAAACATCACAGATCATACAAAAAATACAAACAGGAGAGACCCCAAGACTATATGGGTTTCCCATTGAATTTTATCAAAATTTATGGGGAATTGTGGGCCAAGTAGTGGTGAAGGCACTCGAGGAAATCAAACAGAGTAAGAAAATGTTAAAAGCCTTGAATCATACTTTTATCACTTTAATTCCTAAGGGCCCACTTAGTGAGATAATTAATAATTATAGATATATTTCACTATCTAATGTATTATACGAGATATTAAAAAATATTATGGTAGAGAGGTTAAAACCTTTTTTACCAAATCTGATTTCAAGTGAGCAAGGTGGTTTTGTTGAAGGCAGATAAATTCTAGATGGAATAGTATTGTCCCAAGAGGTGATACACATAATTTCTAAGCAAAAGGACCTAGGTATGTTTATTAAATTAAATATTTTTAAAGCCTATGATAGAATAGACTGATCCTTTATACAAAGGATTTTAGAAAAATGGGCTTTGCAAAGGGGTGGAGAGGCTAGGTTAAAGCATGTACATAGACTACATCATTCTCAGTTTTGGTAAATGGTAATTCCTCTCTCATGTTCACAACAAGAATTGGGCTAAGGCAATATGACCCTCTTTACCCTTACCTTTTTATCCTTTATGTAGAGGGTCTAGGGAGACAATTAAAAAAAGGAGACAAAATGGAAGGATAAGGGGTCTAAAAATAAGTTATCATTTTGGTATAAATTACCTCCAATTTATGGATGATACTAATCTTATTAGTCAATCCAATATCCTAGTAGCAAGAAACAAAAAATAATTTTTAGATGGGTATACTCAAGCTACTGGGAAAACTTTTAATAAAAAAAATATTAAATAGGTTTTCTCAATACAATGAAGAGGGTGAGAGATAAAATTATGTAATTTTTGAACTTCACGAAAAATCCTTTACCTATATAATATTTAGGAGTACCTTTATCTGCAAAGAAAACAAAAAGTAAGGAGTAGAAAGGATTTATTGACAGACTACAAGCTAAGTTGAGAAACTGGACACACAAATGGCTAAGCTTGGGAGGAAGGCTTACAATGATTAAAGTTGTGCTACAAGCCCTCTCATTTTATAAATTTTCCTTACTTTAGGCTCCAAATATAATTCTAAAAGATATTGACAAACACACAAGAAATTACTTGTGGTCAAGTGCAAGGGGAGAACAAAAATTAGCACTATTTGGGTGGGAGAAGAAATGCCAACCCAAAAAACAAGGAGGATTGGGGATAAGATCAGCATACCAAAGTAGAAAGGCACTAGTAGATAAGATATCCTAGATATGGATTACAATTGTTGGGGTCTTATGGAGTAAATTATTAAGAGCCAAATATTACCCAAGAGCGGTTGAGAAAAACATCCCAAGACTTAAAGTGGAAGGAGAGGGATCTATAGTATGGAGAACAATGGAAGCAGACCAGGATTTAATAAAGCCATGCCTATATTGGTATTTAGGGGATGGAAAGGATGCTCTATTTTGGGAGGATTCATGGAATCTATCCCAACCAATTATTCAGACATTCCTAGATATGGATATTTGGAAAGCAGAGCTTCAAAAGGTAGGATGGTGGAAAGCCTCTTACTATATGAAATCATAGAATCAACATGTACCAGAATTACTACAATGGAAACATCCCCGAGAATGGCCAGTGAGGGGGATAGAGGAACTAAAAAAAAAGCTATGGATACATCTCCAAATATACATAATTCAGGATAGTTCTAAGAGGGATATACTTGGATGGGGAGGAAGTAAGTTGGTAATCTATGAGGTAAAGGAGAGATACAAGGTATCTTATGGAAATGAGATTGTCCCAATACCACTTCCATGGATATTTATTTCAAAAAATTAAGGATGGCCAAAAATTAATATTTTCCCCTGGTTGATTAACCATAGAAAGTGCTTGACATTTAATCATTTAAGAAAAGAGGTTTCTACAGGCCTTCCAAATGTGTTATGTGTGGAAAGGCAGAGAAAAACTTGAATCACCTATTTTTTGGGTGTTATTTTGCCAAAAAAATATGGATTAGTTTGTAGAGGCAAGTGATATAGTGTTGGGAAATCTTTGGGAGCCAGGAAATATTTTATGAGAAATGAAAATAGTGCATCTTTAAGACTAAAACAATGAAAATTGCATGGAAGTTGGTACCTAGCTTTATATGGTGGCAATTATGGCTAGAACGAAGTGCATGCATATTTATATCAAAGCACAAAACAAGGGAGCAAGTATGGGAGAGGATTAAACACTATCTATTATATTATAGGAGAAAACAAACATAGAAATGGAGGAAGTGACAATTCTAAGAAGCTTTGGAATAACTATAAAAGAAAAATAACTAAGGTTTAGATGCGTAGGTGAGATCTCCTTGAATAACATAGAGTGGAGAGTGCCTTCTAGATTGTGGGTGAAGGCTAACACATTTGGGACTTATACTAAAAACCCTATAAAAACCGATTTTAGCATTATCATACGAAATTGGAAAGGAGAACAGGTGTACTAGAGAGAAGAAGGTATGGGGGAGACAACAAATAATGAAGCAAAAGGATAGATGATCTTGTCAACATCAATGATAGCTACAAATATATATTTACATAATCTATGGATAGAGATAGAATCTCAGGTATGGGTTGGAATCTTGGATATGATAAGACCCTTTCAGGTGTTGGGAATTAGGGAGAGAAGGAATGTGGAAGTAGTTAAAAATATTTGGAAGGTTTTTCAAGATGTTTTTATTACACATATCAAGAGCGATAGAAATAGGGTGGTAGATTATTTGAAAAAATGGAGAAAATAACTGGAGGAAGGACAATATGTGGACTCTTAGATGGAAAATTAGATAAGTTGGTGCCAAATAATCCAAGATATGCAAGATTTGGTACAAGAATATAGCATAATAGAAAGAGAAAAATAGTGATTCTTATGAATCTATCATAGTTAGGCCACAAAGCAATGGCCAAGAAGAAAATAAATGACAAATTGTCCTAGTGTCAAGCTAGGAAAGCAAGGTTTTTGGTTGTTTGCCATCCTCAAGATACTATTGATCTACTATATGACATTACTACTAGTAGAATCAGAGTGGCCAAGGTGGATGGTTTTTAAAAATAGAACACACATAGCCATAGATATTTTATTGAGTATTTCTATATTAAATAAAATAAGCCTCCACCCCATAGAACAATAGATATGTCAGACATGTTCAATATGCAAATAATGACTTCAAAACAACATGAACATAGATCGATGGTCTATGAAATTTAGATGAATGAGAAAATTTGAGATTCAACTATGGTAATGTTGATGTGTATGGATAACTACATTATGATGACCTTAGGTGATGTTTCAACAAACACACCTATATAATATTTTTATGGGTAATTTTTTATCCAAGATGGATTGGAGAAGGATTTTCTTTCTCCCTTGTAGCTCATTTTACTTTGTAATACAAGTTCTATAAATATAATATATTTTTCAAATTCTCAAAAAATCTACTTCAAATCCACTATGTGTTATTGGTATTTGTTCAATGTTGTATCATATTTTTATCGCATGTGTTTGAACTTATTACAAAATAATATTGAGGTGTCATCTTTTCATGAACATTAATACAAAAATTATCATTTATGTTGAACTTAAAAAATATTTTTAGATCATTCAAATTAGTTAATGTTTTCCAACTAGCAAATAAAGGACCTGTAAAATTTTCTCCGAACAAGTATATCCTGTCAATATGCATAAATATTTTTTTTCTCATCCTGATGAAATCAACAATATAGATGGATCATTCTTGTGAAATTTTAATCAATCTATTAATTTCTTGCAACATTGGAAGAACACCATATAATGTTAGAAGTGTTTACAAGTCAGTCAAATGGTATAGCAAATATTTTGCCTTATCAACTACCCTACGATTTGCATGCATAAACCCCATTAAGGATTGATATTCTATAAAAACTTTGTATGCAAATCAATATAATGAAATCCACCTTGTATCCACATATTTTAACAATTTTCTTCCTTCTATAACTCCTAGTGCAAATTTTTGAAACTCTACAAATCTTTTTTAACTACAAAAAATAAGCATATATTTTGCGGATGAGGTCTTCCACTCTCGCAACATTTTCAAAATTGCTCATAATTTTGTATGCAATATTCATTCTATAATCTGTGCAATGAATGGGTATCAAATATGAAGCAATTAATTTCTAAATTTGAATACAAAGACCACTCTTGTATCCTTGGATTGTAGTAGCACCATCAGCCCCAATGTATATTAAATTTGTGACTATTTTTGTCATTCATACAGTTCGAGTACGGAACAAATATCGGATGTCATTTCAGGTGAATATCTATGCAATTGGTCTTTATGTCAATCCATGTGCAAAACTATGTTAGGCGGATGAATTTCGTCCTAGGTGCATAACAAAATTTGGATGTTGGATCGAGTAAAGAAATGTGTCTGTCTATCATTTTGGGTGTAGATATATCTTTCCTTTCGGTCCAAGTGGAGTTTTGACCCAAATTGACAGGTTTCTAGACCCGAATGAACTTAAGTGGAATTTTGCAATAGATAGAATGTACTCTTCAATTCGATTAAGTGAAAAAGTATCATTGGCATGTTAGTTATTTATAGTATTATAGTTGTTGAGTTGGATGGGATAAATTAAAAATTTTAGAAATTTAAGGTAAAAATGGTCCATAATTTAGGTGGGAGTGTTGGCAAGTTTAAAAAAATGTAAAACTATTATCAAAGAATGGTGAACCGACACCTAAAAAAATCTTGAAAATTTTGAGTGAAAGGACCGACATCTAGGGTCTCCGAAACTCACAAATTTGAATTTTTGAAAATAAAAATATTCACCCTATTGGAAAATATTCGTCACTGTGCATAACCCTGCCTAACGTTGATGCTCTAGTTGACACAACTGTAGGACATGAAATATTATCCCTCATGGATGGTTTCTGATGCTACAATAAGATTCATTTCAATATCAAAGATCAACCTGAGATAGCCTTTACCACACCTTGGGGGAAATTCTATTACAAATTCATGTCGTTTGGCCTTTAAAATGTATTGATCAAACGAACACACTGGACATTGTATTGATGAAATATATAATACAATGCACCTCGAGAATAGCAAAAGTTACAACAATACAACCAATATAGCCTATAATGTAATAACAAACATAGTTACACTAACATCCCCTCTTTATTACATTATTTTGCAATACACAAAGAGCTGCAAAATAATTCAAATTTGACATGTGCAAGTGACTTAGTAAAAATATCTGCAACTTGAGCATCAATGGAGATGTACTTAATCTGAATTCGGTGTTTTGGAACTTCATATCGAATGAAGTGACATTGTGTGTCAATGTGCTTGGTTTTCTCATGATGCACTAGATTCTTAACAAGGTTCAAAACACCCTGGTTGTCGCAGAACAAGTGTATTGGAGATTTTGACATATGACCCATACTTGTTAGAATGTGATGCAACCATATCACTTCGCACATAGCTTCACATGCGATGTGATACTCTGCCTCTGTAGATGAGATAAAAACCACCTGTTGCTTCTTGTTGTACAAAGAGACAGGACTATATCCAAGATGAAATATATATCCTGACGTTGACTTACGATCATCATATAACCCGGCATAGTCAGAGTCTGTGTATACTTGCAAGAAGAATTTGTTATTCCTCTTGTATTATATGCCATATTCTATTGTGCCACAGACATAGTGAAGAACACATTTTGCTACTTTCTAGTGAGTAGTCTTAGGTTCCTACATGAACCTCAAAAGATAGTTGACAGCAAATATGATATCTGGCCTAGTATTAGTCAGATATATGAGACTCCCGATCAACTGTCGATAGAAAGTACCATCTACCTGAGGTGAATCATCATATCATAATAATTGAAGTCTTGATTCCATTGGAGTTGCCATCAGCTTGCAATCAGTCATGCGATATTTTTTTAACAGTGTCTTGGCATATTTTTTATGAGTCACTTTGATGTAGTGCTCCTTCTGGCTCACTTTCAGACCAAGACAATAATGGAGAATTCTGAGATCTATCATCTCATTATATTTACACAAGTCTCTTTTGATAGCAGAGATCATAGTTTTTGAACTCCCTATAATGAGCAGATCATCAACATAGAGTACAAGCAACACTATCTTAGAACCTTGTTTATTGAAATAGAGGTTTGAATCTGATAGAAATCTCTTAAATCCATGCTGCAGGAGGTGATTATCCATTTTTATATACCAATATCGAGGAGCTTGTTTTAAACAATATAAGGATTTGACCAACTTGCACGCTTTCTTCTCTTGGCCTTCCACTTCAAATCCTTCAGGTTGTGTCATGTAGACTTCTTTTTGCGCATAACCCTTTGCAACAAGGTGGGAAATATGCTTATCAATTGTCCCATATACCTTGTACTTGAATTTGTACACCCATTTGCAGCCAATGGGCTTCTTTTCGTGTGGCAGATTGACAAGCTCCCAAGTTTTTTTCTTTTTTAGATCCTTATACTCAACATCCATAATAGCCTTCCATTGTGGCTCACTAAGGGCATCTTGTACAGAAGCAGGTTCATGTTCATTCATTGAACACATAAACACCCTATCATCATCTATAATTATATCTTCTATTTATCTATCAGGATCTATAGAAAGTTCCTCAAAATATTGACAAAGCTCATCAACCTCAGCAGTCTCTATTGCTACTCTCTCTAATCGAGCCATGTTGCGAGTACGAGGTCTATCCAAAGTTAAATCTGGTGGAGTGGATAACTTGGAGTCTCTGATTGTACTTGTATACCATTTTGGGTTCTTCTTCTATGGTGATGAAGAAGATGAAGAAGTAGAAGGACCTCCAGTATTTGGTGATAAATGGGACTTCTCAACTTTAGTTTTCACAAGATCTAGGTATACATTAGATGTGCTCTGTGATGTGAAAGCTTCATCAACATCTCTACTGACATGAATCTTCTTGGTCAAAGGATCAATCAACCGACAACCCTTAGAGTGCTCATCATAGCCAAGAAGAATACATTTCAATGTCTTCTCATATAACTTCTTCCTTTTCTCTTTCGATATGTGCATGAAAGCTTTACATCCAAAAATGCGAAGATGAGATGGAGGGTTTTCGACCACTCCATGCTTCCTGTGGAGTCATTCCTTTTAGGGCCTTTAGACTAGATCCTGTGAGCATAAAATGAACCATTTCCATGATAGAACGGTTCCTCATTTCATCAACTCCATTTTTCTAAGGAGTATAAGTAGTAGTTAACTGTCTCGTGATCCCATGTGCAGTAAAGAATACAAAAAACTCTTTAAAGGTAAAATCCCCCATCGATCTGAGTGAAGGTTCTTTATAGAAGTCCTTCAATCCTTCTCAACAGATTTCTTGAATTTCTAGAAGAAACTAAAGGCTTCAGATTTCATATTAAGAAATAACACCCACATCTTTCGTGAGTAATCATCCACAAACAACTGAAAATACCTCTTCCCCCCACAACTGATTGGTGTGAAAGGACCACACAAATTAGTGTGAATCAACTCTAGAGGTTTCTTTGCTCTTGTAGAGATGTTCTCAAAAGGTACTCTATGCTACTTTCCTGCCAAGCAGTCAGAGCACACTGGCAATGTGGAATAAAGGGAAGGAAGACCCTTTTACCATCTCATACTTACTTAGCTCAAGTAAGTAGCCAGAACTAAGATGCCCATATCTCTTGTGCCATAGGGAAGTTTCCTCCTTGGTAGAGACTATCATGGCAACATGGGGAGTAGAGATAGCATCTAAAGCAAATAAGACATTCTTATATGAATTAGTTGCAATTTTCTTACCCCTCTTGGTAATAGAACAACACTTCTTGCCATCCTCAACATGAAAGTTCACAATCATATCCTTATCCAAAATTTGTGTGACTGACAATAAATTGTTCTCCCATCCTAGAACATAGAGGAATTTTTCAATCTAACACTTGCCATCAGGAAGAGTGACTGAAACTATACCTTCTCCTTGAAACTTGTAGGTTTTTTAATCAAAAATAGTGACAGGTTTGCCCTCTTTGGCCTCAAATGATTCAAACCATAATTTATCGTCAGTCATGTGCTTACTAGCTCTAGAATTGACATAGCATACAGGATCCTTCTGGTTGGATGTTGTGGTAGTCATGAGCATCTAGTGTGCCCACTCAAAATATGAGTCAGATTCTTCAATAGCAACATTCACCTTGGGTTGCTTGTTCTTATTTTGTGGTTTGTTCTGGCCTTTCTATTTAGGTTTCTTATTCTTGTGCCAACATCTGTTTGTATCATGATTTTATTTGTCATAGATTTTGCAATATCTCTTCATTTTTTGAGGTTGTTTCCCTTTTGAATATTTTTTAGAATTTCCTCCTTTCTAAAAATTACCCTTCTTCTTAGGACCCTTCCTATTGGAATAGAGGGCTATGTTAGAAGAATCATCTCTCTGAAGTTGGTATGTCTCTTCTTCTTGAAGCAGATTGACCAAATCAACAAAGATAGCTTTCCTTTGTGACACCTGAAGTGAGGTGATCAACACCCTATAAGAATCAGGTAAAGCTCTCAATACAATTGAGGTAAGGGTCTTGTCATCAATAGGTTCTCCCAAAGAATTCAATTTTGCTTTCAACTCAGACACTCTACAAAGAAAGAGTTCAACTATCTCTCCCTGCTTCATGCTCAGACTGTGTAATTGAGATTGAAGGTAAAGAATAGTGGAGTCATTATTTCCCTCATATATAGTTTTAAGGGCATCCCATGCCTCTTTACTATGTGCACAGTCAACAATGTGGGGTTGAACTTCATTTAAAATAGTAAGAAAGATGAGCACTTTTGCCTTGTTGTCTTTCTTGTCAAAGTCTAGCTGAGCATTAGTTGAAGTTGTGGTTGTTGTTGATCCAGCAGTAGGTGAAGGTCTTGTTGTTGCTCCAAAAATAACATCCCATAAGTCATCCATGACTAGGATTACCTTCATATTGTTTTTCCATGGTGTGTAATTAGGACCTTTCAACAACTGATGAGCATCAGTCATTAACTTTGTAGACATTGTGAGGGTTCCTTATAACACCAAATGGTCCCTCTTTTGATATACCTTAATGCAAGGCCTTTATACCGTACACAATACCTACCCTTACATGAGGGATACTATAGGTATTTTGAAAAATCAGAAAAAATTACCCGCCCTTACATGAGGGAGACTATATGTAATTTTAAATATTATACGATACGTGGTACTTAGGCGGTACTAAAAGGAAATCACCTCATTGATGGCACCTACCTTAGATAGTCATCAATCCTCATGCGTGGGGCGTAAATTCCCCTAAACACTTCAGATGTCAGAACTTTCATCAGGATTTAATCCTAAACATGAGAACGATTAGGGTAGTGGAATGGAATGAAAAATTGCAAAAAATTGGCACACTTATATCTCCTCGATGATAGATAGAGAACAAGATCAGACATCATTGTTACAACTTTATTAGGCTATAGATACAGTAGCTCGATCGCGATAGTATTACCAGTAAGAGTGGGCCAAAGGAATCATTAATACCGAACACTATTGTGCAATTGAATTGCACGAATGGGTTTCAAATTTTGGAACTTAGGAGTTTTTCTTTAGAAGTATTGCAAAAAAAATACACCATACATCATTAAAGCATCCAAAAATGAACCTAAGGTGTCGGTTACCACCGAGAATGCACATTTTACAATTTTGCCGAATTTTGAAGAAATGCTTAAAATTTTCTCACTTTCCCCCCTGAATTTTGCAGATTTGGAAAAAAATGCCCCCCCTTAGGAAAAATATTTTCCCCTTGCTAAGTTTGAAATAATTTCTTCCAAACGTTTTAATTTTTTTTTTTTAATTTAATTAAATAATTTCTTTTTAAAAAAACACTTCAAATAGTTTGATTGTATTTAAAATATATTTTTTTTTAAAAGAAAATTAAAATTTAATTAAAGTTAGAAAAAATTAAAAAAAACATTAAAGGGAGCTAGCCAACCGAGCTAAGCTACTCAGCGGGAGTAAGGGAGATCCTCCCCTTACTTGAGGGCTTGCAACATGGCGAGCTCTCAAATCGTCGCTTGGTCGTGGCTCCTCTATGGGTGGTGTTGCGGTAGCGGCTTCCACGCTATGAAAAAAACATAGACCCCAAGCCTTTACATCAAAAAACAAACCTTCAATCCACTTGTTTTGATCAGTGTATCACGTCCAAGAAACTCTCAACTCCTGCCTGTGCGGTTCTTAGTCGAATGCATCAATCTCCTCCATCAGTGCATGCCTGAGACAACTTTTGAATGGAGATTTTTGAGATCTGCTAAGATCTGAGAGCTTAGAAAGGAATCTAATCCACCCAAAATGTACACAACACCATCAGTAATCCAAACTTGGCATCAAAAAACAATGTCAATGATCCAAGTGATAAGGAAAAATCTGATTGCAGGTTGTTGGTTGACGCCACGAAGAGGGAGGTGATGGGGTATTAAAAAAATTTCTAGATGATATATCCTACATACGTGAGGTTGGGCATAAGGTAAGGTTTAAAACATGCAACCCTCACCTATGAGGGTGTATCCTCTTAGGGATACGCTGCCCGAGAGGGTGGTAGGGGCTTCTCCTGTGTGGGGACGCCTTGGTTGCCATGGTGGGGGAGGTTTCCACCACTGTCACCTTTTGATGCTTCCTTCGTTTCTAACCTTCCTTCGATCCTCACCTTTGTTGCTAGCCTTCGTTGTCCAGTCGGCCTTCCGATCAACTGACCAAATTTTTGGTCAGTCGATCTCGTCTAGTCTCGATAGTCGAGTCTGATCATTTCAGTTGCATTAGGTCCAGGTCAGATCTATCAGATCCTATCGTGTCAGAGTCAGTCCACATAGCTCCAGGTCAAATTGGTCCAAAAATCTAGATCATTCTGAGTCACCTCAAGAAATGTGCCGAGGTGATCAGAGTAGTTGACCTCAAGAATCATGCCCGAGTTAGTATGTAATCGAAGTTTGGGTGAGCCTCAAAAAAAGTGCCCAATATCCATGAAAATTGAGCCAGTGAGATGGCTTTGATACCATATTGATTAAACAAACACACTTGCCATTGTATTGATGAAATATATAATACAATGCACCCCGAGAATAGCAGAAGCTACAATAATATAACCAATATAGCCTATAATATAATAACAAACATAGTTACGCTAACAAAATATTGGTATCACATACCAACGGGTCATGAAATACATATTTCATGACTACATGCACAAAATCCTAGAGGATTACATAGATGATTTACAGGCTAAATATCTATTGCATCACAAGCACGTAGATGTTCTTAGGAAGGTCTTCGATTGCCTCATCGAGCATGACGTTAGAATTATCCCAAAGAAGTGTCTTTGGAGTTACATATGGAAAAATCTTGGGTTTTATAGTCTCAAAACAAGGCATCAAATTTGATCCCACCAAAGTCAAGGCGATACTCGAAATGCTTCCCCCTACCAACCTTAAGCAGCTTCATATCTTACAAGGGAAGTTAGCATCTATCCAACGCTTCATAGTTTAACTTTCATATAAGTGTTGACCCATGAATCGACTATTAGAAAAGGGGGTCCCATTCAACTAGGATGATGAGTGTCAAAATGCCTTTGACAAGATCAAGCAATTTCTAGTATCCCTACAAGTTTTAACTCCACCTCGATCAGGTATGTCATTTTTACTATACATAGTAGTTATTGACTTTGCTTTAGGGACCATGTTGGCCCAAAAGTTTTTTATTACATCAATCACACCTTGGTGAGCTATGAGCTCAAGTACGCATACATTGAGAAGCTTTTCTTAGTAGTGGTATTCACCACTAAGAAGTTGCACCATTACATGCTCAATCAAACAATGTATGTTGTGTCTAAGGAAAATCCTTTGTGGTACATGATGATTCAGATGTACCATAATAGTCATACCACAAAATGGATTATGCTATTGATAAAATTTGACCTTGAATTCATAAGCCAAAAATATATCAAGGATCAAGTAATTTATGATCAATTAGTAGAGGCTCCTCTTTAGGAGAATTAGCCTCTTACCATCGAGTTGCCTGATGATGTAGTTTTTGTATTATTCAAATCACCTAAACCAGAAGAACCTCAATATAAAGCTGATATTATGTTGTTCTTTGATGGTTGCAAGTGTGATCAAGGGGGTGGTGCAAGAATCATGTTCTTCACATAGCAAGGGGCTCCTATACCCTTATCATTTAAACTTGATTTTTCATGCACCAATAATAATCCTAAATACAAGGCCTTCCTTTTGGGCCTTCAAGAAAATATCACTATGCATATCAAGAAGTTAAATATCTTTAGCAATTCCTAGATCATAGTCAACCAAGTCAAGGAGATCTATCAATGCAAGTGTCCAATATTGTAGTCTTACAAAGCCCTTGTGGATAATATTTTAGCTAAATTGGAATGGTATAACATCGAGGTAGTTCCTCACTCAACCAATCATTTTATGATTACTATGGCTTCTTTGGGGTCGTTAATTTTGTAGAACCCTTCGAATGACATCACAACCATCCATGTCAAAATGCTTTTGCAATCAGGGATTTCACTTGATATTTCAAAATATGATGAAGTTTTCCACATGATTTATATTGAACCATACTAAGAAAGGTTCTCTTGCATACACAAATTTTTAAAGCATGCTTCCTGGGGGTCTTTGATCCTAAGCATTTATTTTGATAGCAACACAATGATTTATCTTAAGGTTATACCCCAATCAGCATTTGTGCAGGATGAATCTCAAAAGGATCAAGTAGTTCTTTTAGTCGAGACTCAACAATATCAAGGTTGGTTCACCCAGCTCAAATATTTCTTGAAGCTTGGAAATATCCCTTCGGGATTTTTGCATGTTATAAAATTAACATTCAAGCAAAAATCAACAAAATATGTCATGCTAGGAGATATTTTTTATCTTCAAGGCTATGATGTTCTTCTCCTTCATTGTCTAGAGCTCCACAAATCTTCTTGGGTAGTTTTACAATATCATGATGGTACTTTTGATGACCATTTTAGTGGCATGTCTATCACTAAATGTATCTTTTGAATGGGCTATTATTGGCCTACTATGGATAAATATTATTGTGCTTATGTCAATAAGTGCATAAAATATCAGCATCATGCTAATCTTTCACACGTGACTTCTTAGGCCTTGCAATCGATTCATTTGATATGGCCTTTTTCACAATGGGATTTTGACTTAATTAGAAAAATATCACTCCCATTGTCTGGTTTTCACATGTTTATTTTAATATACCCATATTACTTTACCAAATGGGTGGAAGAAATCCCTCTTACCACTATGACTGGACCAAGAATTGATGAGTTCATACTCCATAATATCATATGTCATTTTGGTATTCCATCCAATATTATCCCGAATAATTGGCCTCCATTCAAGAACAAATATGTGTGAGTGTTGACTACAAAGTATAAAAACCAACACAAATTTTCTATGCCCTATTATCCACAAGCCAATGGGCAAGCAGAGGCATCGAACAAAACCATTATTTCCATTCTTAAGAAAACTATCAAAGATAATCATAAATATTGGTATCTTCAACTGCCTCTTGTGTTATGGGCTTACAAAAATAGCATTAAGATGCCCACTAGGGCAACTCATTTTTCACTAGTATATGGTGCTGAGGATTATACCCTTGGAATTAGAGATTCTTTTGTTGTGCATATCACTCCAAGAGTTTATTGACGATCATACTACGTGATGAGCTCACCTTGATCAATTGACCCTTCTTGATGAATGATACGTTAATGGTCTTGAGCACCTTTACATTTATCAAGATCACCTTAAACAAGATTATGATATGAAAATTCATCTTAGGAATTTTAAATTTAGAGACCTTGCGCTTAAAGAGAATCATCAAAACTCCAACTTATCATCGTACTTGTGAGACAAATTCACAAAAAATTGGTTAGGCCCATTTATTATCATAGAGAAGATAAGACATGGGACATATAGGTTAGCATCTCTTAAGGGTTCTGAGGAGCCTTAACCTCTCAAAATCCTCCACCTACTGGTATTTCATGCATATATACCACTTCACAAAAATCTCCAAAGGTATTTTAGCCCTTTGGTGAACTCACAAAAAGCTCCAAAGGTATTTAAACCCTTTGGTCAAATCACAAAAAGCTCCAAAGGCATTTAAGCCCTTTGGTCAACTCACAAAAATCTCCAAAGGCATTTAAGCCCTTTGGTCAAATAAAAAAAAGCTCCAAAGGCATTTAAGCCCTTTGGTAAACTCATAAAAATCCCCAAAGGTACTTAAGCCATTTGGTCAAATAAAAAAAAATATCAACCCAAAACAACAAAAATATGAGAAAATCACAAAAAACACAAAAATATTGCATTTTCATTTTGCATTCCATCCTGCATTTCATGTCGTTGCATTGGCTCACTTGTATTAGGAATGTTCTTTCATTGCATTCGATAGGATCAGGTTCCATGCTTGTATATTTGTCATCCTTCTCAATCAACCTTTCTCATCATCATTATTTGTGATTTTTCATTATAAGCTTTTGCTTATTAAGGGGTCTTCATAAGACAGGTAGATATTGGATGAACATCAACAATGATGTTTAGACGGCCACTAACTATCTTAAGCACACCTTTTTAGTTTGCAAAATATTATAGGAAAACCCCAAAATTTTACATATCATATCATTCACATTTCCCTTTAGTGAGTAATTGTGTTTTTCAACACAACCAATAAGTTGCTATAGGGTGTTCACTAAGGTTTTCGATCATTCAACCATTCGTAGTTTTTCTTTTCATATTTTGTAGAAAGCTATCTTGGATTTTACAAGGTAGGGTTTTTATTTTATAGTACCTTGCATATCTCAAAATCCCAACCACATTCACACATTAAAATCCAATTTTGAACAAGAAAGAATGAAACTACAAAGTAGTCCTTGCCCCTTAAGCGATAGTTTTCCCTTGTTCATCCTATTATGCGCATGGTCCAGAATGTTGGGAATTGACAAAAGGACAAGCTCCCCTACCCAAAGCAATAAAATCCCTTGCTCTTCCACAAAATGAGCAAGTATCCCAAAAAAAAGTGGTTTTCACCACTAAAGAAAATAAATCCCCTTGCTCCTCATAAAAAATGAGCAAGAATCCCCAATCAAAGAAATCAAAATAAAATAAGGGGGTAATGAGCTTGAATCCCTTAGTTATTCAGAATTCATGCGATGATCTCCATTATAGCAATGGGTTGAATGAAACCCGCCTGGAAATGGGGTAGTCTTACGCGTGGTTATCTGTTTGTTACATTAGCGACCTTATTTTGTATAGACCAATGTCAACTTGTAGATGAGCTAGCTTTTGGTGGCTTGTATTTCCTAGTAGTCGAGTCTAACTATGTTTAAATTAGAATAATTATGACCATATGGTGATCATAATTACAACAATGGGTTTAATGAAACCCGTATGGCAATGGGGTAGTCTTATGCATAATTAATGAACATCACATGCACACACAAGGATATTGAATTTCAGGGTCTTCCTAGCAGACTTGTATCTTTCAAAGTCATATATAGTCAATATACATATTTTGACTGGTCAACTAGGGTGTTTGAGTCTCATGAAAACCATGTTGTTCCCCTATAGAATCTTACTAGTCATCCATCCACCATGTACATTTTCATCATCTTACATGTGGTTGAATTTCAAATGTATGACTTTTGTGAAAAGGATATTGTGGGTGCAATTTTGGACCCCCATCCTTTTTTGCAAGGATGACATTACTCTTTAAGAAGTTCACCAAATTTTAAAATAAAATTGGTGGATAGGCTAAAGATATTAGGTGGCAGCAGCAACAACCACAGGAAAATTAAACTGATGGGTGAATAGTGGATTAAAGTAGGGCGGATGATTGAGCACGTGGAAAATATTCCCTTGACCTTGGTCAGAACTTTCTAGAAGACCTACCCAACTTTTTGGGTGGGGTCTTCTAAGTAGCTAGCAAGGGTGAAATAATTGTGTGACCCCACCCTTAGGAATGGTAAAAATCCCTCGACCATATTGGGCAGAATATACAAGTATAAATTGGGTAAAACCTTAAAGAAATGCCCACCATATCTCCCCGTTACCTTCATGGGTGGAAATAAGAGAAAAGGAAGCACCTAACCAACACCATGAAGTTCCCACCATCACCCAAAATTTGAATAGGCAATCTACTCACTGCTGCAGCAATTTGGGTACCTGACAATGTACAAGGAGGTTATTGATTTGAGGTGTGTTGTTCCTAAGTCATTTCAATACCTTTCATTCACCATCTAACTAGAGGATTATGAATCGATAAGAAGGATGAGATAGTTGAGAATTAATGAGCTAGGCATAGATGTCAAAATATCCAAGGGGCCAGATTGAACTAGGTGCATCTATCTCCTCCTAGAAGATCAGTGCTATCCTGAGTAGTGCACCAGTGCGATGCTTGTCAGATTCAAGGATTATCTTCCTGCCTACTGCCATTAATGTTAAATTTTGAAATTTATGTAAATATACCTATAAATAGTGGGATGCTTGTCATTACCAAGGGTGGCTCTTTAGCCATTACAATTCATATGTAAGGTTTACCTCTATGTAAATACAAATTTTGCATTGTTTGGTCTTTGAATTCATCTCTTTGTTCTTTATTAATTGTATGAATGCCTATTTTTGTCTAGTTGTTTAAGTTATCCCATGATATTCTACTATTTGGATTTTGTGGGGTTTACTTGAGTGACTCAGGAGTGCTTATTCATAAACACAAGTTGAGGGTTTATTTCTTCTAAAGTTAGTTGGACAGGAACGCTCTAATTTTGAATCCTAGATCTCATGCACATGTTCATTGGTTCTAAAATTTACCCCCCACACACCACTGATAGGATCCGAAGCAAAGGTATTGTTGGGTGATATGTTAGGTATGGGATATATGTTTCATACATGGTATGTTGCCTATATAATTCTTGATGCAGCTATACTCATCCTTGTGATTTTTTGCTATGACAATTTTCTTATTTCTTTCTCCTTTTTTCTTTTCCTATTTTACGACATAGATAGCTAGAAACACCCTTGAAGGAATAAGCCTCCTCTTAATATCATTCACCCCATCCTAATGTGATGATCATTTTATGTTGCATTGTTGGTTCACCCTCACCCTAGCACGCGGTGTCGGATTGGTGACCAACAATTTTTGGTGACTCCATTTGGGAACTCACTGAGTTCCCATGTTTCAAGAAATTAAAGTTTTGTGACTCTTGAATTTTCCCATATATGCTCAAAGTCACCTAGCAACTTCGACTATGCAACACATCGATATAATTAGATCAGTCATCCGCTCGCACAAAAGATCCAAACATCCTGGAGAACTCAAGGTATGATGAGTATCCTTGACCTTACTAGTAGACATAACATGCTCATTTGGAAACTCTAACTTTGACTCTAACATCAGAACCGGGACCTCTGAATACTAGTGCCTTGATGGCTCAACCCATGGTTCCATCAATGGAATGACCCCAATCCATTGAACCTCCACTACTCGCATAATATTCCCAAGGGTACCCTAAAATACCTGACCAAGTATAATGGCACCTTGGGAATTGCTCAAGAACATCTGGAAGATGTTACCACTGAATATTTGAAGGCTCCAAATGAAGATTTGAAGGCTGAAACAGAGCACCAAAGTTCAACAACAGAACACTGCAGTCACAATATGAAGGTCCAAACGAGATCAGAATGAGGTAAATTTTATATGGATAGAAATATTATTCTGAGATATTTCCAATGGTGTAAAGAACATGCAAAATAGAGTTGTGAGTCAAAATTTATGAGCTCTGCAAGGTAGCTATACAGGGTCTGCCCAGAGCCTAGAAAAAATGGACAAAACGTGATTTTCAGAGGTGAAAATAAGAACAAATACTGAATGAAATATGGAGTGTGATATATGGTTGGAAATATCTTGGAAAGGGCTTTCCAATGGTGTATTACTTGCAGCAAATGGATAAATGCAGCAGAAGTTATACACCTCCAAATTAGGCAGTTCAGGCTTTTCTGTAAAATCTGGACTGCAACATACAAGAAAATGCAGCAGGCTGAAAAAATGGATTTTTCTCCTTCAATTCATGTTTTCTCACACACCAAACTTGTACAATGCAATAGTAATCATCTTAATCTATCTTGGAACTCAAACCTAAAGAATCTATGGCAGTTACAAACAAGGTAACAGTTCAAGACTGTTACAACTACAATATTCCTACACCTACACTTGTACAAAGTTGTTACAAAGTGGTTACATGCACTCTTGTGCCTTCTAATCCGAAAATGCACACATGTCAGCATCATTTTCCAACATTCTTCCCCTTGATGCTGAAAGGGATCACAAGACTATTTCTCAGTTTAAGAAATTGAGCCTTAGCAACACCTTTAGTGAAAACATCAACCAACTGATCATGGGTGCTGCAATACCTCAACTCAACTAATTTCTTTTCCACCATATCACGGATGAAATGGTACTTCATGTCAAAATGCTTAGATCTTCTATGGTGGACAGGGTTCTTTTCCAACTGTATGGCACTCATATTGTCACAAAAAATTGTAGTAGGACCACTTGGTTTCTCACCTATCTCCTCCAACACTTTCCTGAGCCATAAGGCCTGAGCACTGGCTGAAGTAACAACAATATATTCAGCCTCTATTGAAGAGAGTGCTACTGATCCTTGCTTCCTTGAGCTCCAAGTGATCAGCCCAGATCCAAGAGAAAAACAATTACCGGATGTAGACTTTCGGTCATCCAAGTTGTTGCCCCAATCTGAGTCACTGAAACCAACTAGATCCATCTCTTCAGTAGGATAGTAATGTATGCCAAAGTCAATAGTACCTTTAACATACCTCAAAATTTACTTTGTAGCCTTCAAATGCAAGAGATATGGCTCACTCATATACCTAGAAACAAGTGAGACAACATATGCAATATCTAGTCTGGTATTTGTGAGAAACATCAAGCTCCCAACAATGCTCCTATAATTGGTCACATTCACCTTTTCAGCCCCATCATATTTGCATAGCAATTCACCATGAGCAATGGGAGTAGGGACTGGTTTGCAACTATCCATGTCATACTTTTTCAGCATATCCTTGGCATATTTAGTTTGACAAATGAATATTTTATCCTTACTTTGATACACCTCCATGCCAAGAAAGTAGTGCATCAATCCTAAATCCTTCATTTCAAACTCACTCATCATGGCAGCCTTAAATTCATCTTTCAACTTGGAACTACTACCCATATAAATCAAATCATCAACATACAAACAAACAAGCAAAATATCATTACCTTCTTTCTTGAAGTATAGGGTAGGTTCACTTTTGCTTCTCTTGAAGCCACTCTGCTGAAAGTATCCATCAATCCTAGAGTACCATGCTCTAGGTGCTTGTTTAAGGCCATACAATGCCTTCTTCAACCTGTAGACAAGTTCTTATTTACCTTTCACCTCAAATCCTTGAGGTTGTTGTACATACACTTCCTCATCTAAATACCCATTCAAGAAGGCACTTTTTACATCTAAGTGATGTACAATCCACTACTTTTGGGCAGCCAAAGCAAGTACCATCCTTACTATTTCTTGTCTAGCTACAGGAGCAAAAGTTTCTTCATAGTCAATTCCATACCTTTGTGTGAAGCCTTTAGCCACAAGTCTAGCCTTGTGTCTTTCAATGCTGCCATCACTATTATACTTAGTCTTATAGACCCACTTAGAACCCACATGTTTCTTTCCCTTGGGCAGTTCTACAAGCTCCCAAGTGTCATTCTTCTCAATGGAATTGATCTCCTCTTGCATTGCTTGCATCCAAACACCATTAGTACAAGCTTCTTCATAACAAGAAGGTTCAAAATCAGCAACAGTCATCAAAGCATAATTAACAACATCTCCTTTTGGCTCACCTTCATCTTCATCACCATACATGTGCATCTTCTCAAGCCTTTGAACAACTTGGTCAATTTCTTGAGCTTGGCTTCTAGTAAGTCTTCTATGGAAATTGTTGTCCAAAACCTGAGTAGGAGGATGAATTTGAAGTGCCTTTTTCCCCATTTTTGTCTTCATAACATCTGAAAATATGTTTGGAGAATCATCACTTGAAGAGGGACTAGAACTGCTTTGTTTGGGACTATTTGAAGAGCTGGTTGGTGGACTTGGTGGGACTGATTTTAAACTGGGCTGCACATTAGAAGAACTGGGCTGCATATTAGAAGAACTTCCACCACTACTGCCATCATCAACATAAAGTTTTTGATGACCATATACTCCCCCTTCATCAAAAATCACATCTCTAGACACCACCACTTTGTGAGTTTTTGGGTTATAAAGCCTATAGGCCTTAGTATTTTCACAGTAGCCAATAAATATACATGCTTCACTCTTAGGATCAAGCTTCTTCCTAAGTTCATCAGCCACATGAGCATAAGCCAAACAACCAAAAACTTTGAAGTGGTTAACATTGGGCCTCTTTTCATACCATACCTCATAAGGAGTCATCTTCTCCAATGAGCTAGTGGGACTCCTATTCAGTATGTAGACTATTGTACGGACTGCATCAGCCCAATACATATTGGTAAGTCTCTTAGTTTACAGCATACTTCTTGCCATCTCAACAATAGTCCTATTCTTCCTCTCTGCTACTCCATTTTGTTGTGGGGTATAGGCAGCAGTGAGTTGCCTTTTAATACCATTATCTTTGCAAAAATAGAGAAACTCATTAGAGAAAAATTCCCCACCATGGTCAGTCCTTAAACATTTAAGGCTGCAGCCACTCTGATTCTCAACAAGATTCTTAAAATCTTTGAAACAAGAAAATGCTTCATCCTTATGCTTCAAAAAATACACCCAACACATTCTAGAAAAATCATCAATAAATGTAAGAAAGTAAGAGTTGTTACCCAAGATTTTGGTTTGCATAGGCCCAAAAATATCATAATGGACCAATTGGAGTGGGTATGAGGCCCTCCATGCTTTCCCTTTAGGAAAATTCTGTCTTGCATGCTTGCCCAATGCACACCCCTCACAAACACCTTTATGCTCCTCTACCTTTGGCAAACCATAAACCATCTCTTGAGAAGTTAGCAGCCTCAAACTTGCAAAATTCAAATGACCATACCTGAGATGCCACAACCAACTCTTGTTTTCAATAGCAACATTAGCAAGGCTGCCCCCTTGTCCTCCAAACTTCAAAGGAAATAATATGTTGTTGGTCATAGGAATTGTAGTAACAATCCTATTGCTATTGTTCTTATCATAGATGGTGCATTTCTTATCATCAAAGACTACCTTGTAGTTCTTTTCACATAGCTGCCCTACACTTAACAAATTATGTTTCAAATTTGGTGTGTAATAGATATCATGAACATGTTTCTTACCTTCTTTTGTGTTCACTTCCATTACACCTTTGGCAGCCACCTCCAAAGCCTTGTCATCTCCAAGTTTGATCTTGGACTTGAAGGACTCATCCATGGAAGCAAGAAGCTCCCCATTTCCTGTCATATGATTTGAGCAACCAGAATCAAGTATCCAAGTCTCTTGAAGGTTTTGATCAGCCTTGTTGTAGGTCAAGAAGAGGTTGCTTGTAGTAGCCTCATTCTCATCAGCATAGTTGGCCCTCTTGCTTTCATTTCCTACCTTCAACCTACACTCCTCATAATGTCCATACTTTTTGCAATGATAGCATTGTATGTTTCTTTTATCAAATTTACCTCTTCCTCTACCTACTGCTCCTCCTCTTCTACCACCTCTTCCTCTTGAAGAATTCTGATTTTGGCCTCTTCCTTGGCCATTTCCATGTCCACTAGAGCTTGCTCCATCACCCTTTGAAATTGTAGCTTTAGAAGCAAATGCCTTCTCATCAACTGCAGTAATAGTTTCCCTTAGCCTCTCCTCATGAGACATAAGAGATCCTATCAAATTATCAAACTCAAGAGTAGACAAATATTTACTCTCCTCAATAATAATGGCTACATGATTCCACTTTGGGGTGAGAGTCCTCAAAACCTTCTTCACAATGACCTCTTTTTCTGTCTTAACTCCAAGAGTTGCCATTTTATTGACAACTGCCTTCACCCTCACACAATAGTCACCAACATTCTCAGTTTCTTGCATTATGAGATTCTCAAACTCTCTCCTTAGAGTTTGCAATTTGACCTCTTTAACCTTATCACTACCTTGGTAGCCTTATTTTAAAGACTTCCATTTTATTTTCCTACCCTTTTTTCCAAGGCTAATTGTATGTGGTAAAGGGCTAAGGAGTTTTTCATATGTGCATCCTTCTTTGTTGTTTTATCTGCTGCTGCAAGTGTGGTCCAATATGTTGGTTCTATGTACCCATATTCTACAATATCCCACAGACCTTTTCCCATCAGCAAGGTCTTCATCTTGATGCTCCAATATTCATAGTCATCTCCATTAAACTCAGGGATTGGCAATGAGTTAGTGTTGTTGGCCATTACACCCACACAACTATGAACCTATAATAAACCTCACAAAACAACTTAAAAAATTTTTAGCAAGACCACAGGTGATTCTAACCCTCCAACCGAACAAAGCTATGATACCAAATGAATATTTGAAGGCTGAAATAGAGCACCAAAGTTCAACAACAGAACACTGCAGTCACAATATGAAGGTCCAAACGAGATCAGAATGAGGTAAATTTTATATGGATAGAAATATTATTCTGAGATATTTCCAATGGTGTAAATAACATGCAAAATAGAGTTGTGAGTCAAAATTTATGAGCTCTGCAAGGTAGCTATACAGGGTCTACCCAGAGCCTGGAAAAAATGGACAAAACGTGATTTTCAGAGGTGAAAATAAGAACAAATACTGAATGAAATATGGAGTGTGATATATGGTTGGAAATATCTTGGAAAGGGCTTTCCAATGGTGTATTACTTGTAGCAAATGGATAAATGCAGCAGAAGTTATACACCTCCAAATTAGGCAGTTCAGGATTTTCTGTAAAATCTGGACTGCAACATACAAGAAAATGCAACAGGCTGAAAAAACTGATTTTTCTCCTTCAATTCATGTTTTCTCACACACCAAACTTGTACAATGCAATAGTAATCATCTTAATCTATCTTGGAACTCAAACCTAAAGAATCTATGGCAGTTACAAACAAGGTAACAATTCAAGACTATTACAACTACAATATTCCTACACCTACACTTGTACAAAGCTGTTACAAAGTGGTTACATGCACTCTTGTGCCTTCTAATCCAAAAATGCACACATGTCAGCATCATTTTCCAATAACCAAACTAGTGCCTCTCCATGGTATTACCCATGAATACATCATGGTCAGAATCCTGATCCTGTATCTAGAGGGGAGGGCTCTATTGTGGTATCGAACCCTTGGATGGAAGACTATCTGCTCATGGGTAGACTTGGCAGGAGCTTTGATCAACATATTTGATGGCTCCATGGATCCCTTCCAACTCTTGATGCATCTCTCATTCATCAAGAGGGTACCTTTTGAATCCCTCATTGACTTCAACATTCGATTCGAGAGGAGCTAGAAGATTCCCCTTCAGTACCATTCATCACCTACCTGTTGGTCCGGATTTCATGCACACCCCGGGAAAGGATGAGGCAAGGAAGCTCCGGAGACACCCACGGGACGGATCCCACTCATCTTTAGGATCTAGCTGGTTATCCAAGGTGCGAGTTCTAGAGTTGGGTCGAATGGCAATTCACTCTTTTCAACTTCCGGAATAGATTTCAATATGGATCGCTCTCGTTACCTTACAGGGGGTTCTTGAACTTGTTCGATGAGTTACAAAAGTTGTTGACAATCGGATTTAACTTGAATTCTTTGATCTAGCTCTCATGGGTCAAAGAGATTTAAATAAAAGGTAAACAAAGAAAATAAAAATGGATCATTCACCGAAAACAAAGAGAGGGTAGGGTAGAGGCGAAAGAGAAGTTTATCAAACATCAACTGTAAAACCCTAAACTATCAATCTTATCTATGCTACTAGCTTCACAACAGAACAAATCAAAGAAGAAAGTGTCCAGTCAGTCTAAGATCACTTTCAACTAAGAGCACAAGGCAGAGTGAAACAGATCTAGCAAAAAATCATAAATCCAAGGGCAATTGGTTAAAACCGGTATCTTTCACTCGGTAGCCTAGCTCACACAGTGAAGACGAAGCAATTAGAACAAACTTAACCTTCAAATCTGTAATTTCCCCTAGCGAGACAATAGAACAACTCGAAGCCTAACAAACATATTTAAACTTGATAATGGCAGATTTACAGCATATATCTAACAAACTTTAAATGGAACGGATAACAAAAGAAGATACACTTATCACACTCTGCAAAATATTAGACTCCTGGCCATGCTATCACAGAAAAGCTAAAGCACATCAACTCCAAGTCCAGAAACAAAGGATTTCATAAAATTTGCAATAAATTGCTTATAAGCCTTTTATTTCTAAGTCTCTGCCTCTTGCGATTACATTTAGAATCTGTATTTATAGACTCAGGACAGACCCTGATATTTTCAAAATATCTTCTTCAAACCCTAAATCTTATCGCACTTAAACCCTAGGACCCGGGTTTTACAATAAAAATTCATTTAAAATCAAAGTCCAGATAGAACTTAACCCTTCGGCAAATCAGTGCAGTCAATTGCCATAAATGGAGAAGATAAAATCAAATGCAACTTGCATTCATCCGCAGCTGCAAATAAATGCCTCCATTAATTTTGCTGGTGAGCCGGATGAGTCACCACTTCTCTCAGATCTGGTCTCCGTAAAGCCATCCCTGTGTTGAAATTGTCTTCATGCTATCAAGTCTGCAATAAATTTGTCATTGAATGCTCTTACCGGCAGCTTCTCTCCTAGCATGGCGGTCCTTGACTAAATATGCACTTCAAATTTGCCTTTATGGTCTTTCCCGGTTATCCCGTAAGTGCCAGGTGGAATCCTGCATGAAAGACAAAAAGATGCATTAGATTAGCATTTTAATTAAATCAGAAGCTTTAACATTAAAAACAGATTAAAATCTGCAAAATAAGCTTGCATGTCGACTTCGTTTGTCTCATTCACGCTTTGACACGTGTCGCTACCCCAGGATGCCTTCTGTTTCCCGCCGGAATGCACTTTCAGGTCAACTTATGACTTTCTCTCTCCTATCGCGATTCTGCGACATGTCGCGATTTCGCGACATGTCGCGAAATCGCGACGTCCCCAGCGCATCGGCAACTTCTTCCCTCGTCGGCCGCGAAAACGCGACATGTCGCGATTTCGCGACATGTCACGATTTCGCGACATGTCGCGAAATCGCGACCCTTCTCCGCTGTCGCACAACTTTCTCTCTCCTACCGCGAAAATGCGACATGTCGCGATTTCGCGACAGTTTTCGTACCTGCATGCGTTGACCGCGTTGACCGCGATTTTGCGACACATTTGCGACTTAGCCGATTTTTCATTCTGCAGCCCACTTTCTCTCTCCTATCGCGAAAATGCGACATGTCGCAAAATCGCGCCCTACCGTACAGCTTGCTTCTCTCTCCGAAAAACTGTAGCGATTTCGTGACATGTCGCGAAATCGCGACCTTTCTGGCACTTAGCCGATTTTCATGCATTTTCTCTCTTGCCGCGAAAATGCGACATGTCGCGATTTCACGACATGTCGCAAAATCGCGCCCTCCGTACGCTTTCTTTCTCTCTCCTTCGGCCGGCAGCGATTTTGCGACGGTTTCCAAAAATGGAAACGTCGCGATATCGCGACACTTCCAAAAATGGAAAGTGTCGCGATTTCGCTACACTTTTTCGACTTAGCTGCATTTTTATTTACCCGTCGCGATATCGCGACATTTCCGAAAATGGAAGTGTCGCGATATCGCGACACTACCAAAAATGGAAAGTTTGATTTTTCAGTGAATTTATGCAACTGTTTTCTGGATTTTCTCGGTACCGGTGCAAGATTTTCTTTGTGCATGAATGATTCTAGCATGTAAAAATTTAATTCTGGAATAACACAGCTGGAATGCAAAAAAAAACACAACTTTAAAAAAGAGGCAAGCAAATTTGGATTTAAAACCTGAAAATTATCAAGAGGGTCCCTGCTGCAAAAATGAAAGTTCAAGGCTTTCTAAGGATGGAACCTCATTTTTCAGTGGGGGTGTGTTGCTTCTCAACACTATCCAGGCTCACTTGTACTATGTTTGGGCCCTCGGCTTGAATATAGGCCTCCTACTACTACAATATTTAGAAATAATATACCCTCAAATATTTTAGGAGGTTGTACAGGTATAGTAACTCCTACTTGAAGCAGGAATGACATCTTCAAGGGACTCTGCCCTCTCATCCCTGTTTCCATCCACCGCTGCTTCTCTCCCAAATGCACAGTACCCACCATGGATGCCATCCCAATATGTGCAAGATTTAGGACTACAATCTGGTAAAACACAATATTTGGATGTCATCTTGAGCCCAGGTGGGAGAATTTCAAGCATCGATGATGAGGCCTAGAAATGCCTCAATCATAACATGTTTTGAACACTAAAATTGTATACAAACTCTTATGTTTAATCTAATATGCTATTTAAGTTAATTCAATATGTTGTGTATTAACTATTTGCATGATAAATATATCTGAAATACTATTTTCTAATTTTTACAGCTTTTTGCATAAGTTTTATGTTATTTTGTTATGACTTGCTAAATGAGATATGCTTAGGTTGATAGCAACATTTCACTAATCATGTTTTGATATGTCCCAAGCATTTATTTTACCTAAATCTGGCAACAGTGCAAGCAAACTGTTACTACAGCAAAAACTGGTTTTTCCCATGTAAATTCCAGCCAGCTACCAATGAATGGCAAGGCATGGAATTCACATATGGAAAGAGATGAAGATCATTGGAATTTGATCCTGAGAGATAACCCACTTGAGAAATGCAGAGGAAATCATTTAAAGAGCACACATTTGTTCATTCTGAATTCTCTTCGAAATGAACAGATATCTTCGAAATGAGAAAACATAGTGTCTTCGAAATGAGCGGATCTTCGGAATGAGAAATGCAGTCTCTTCGAAATGAGCCACTTATCTTCGAAATGAAAACAGAATGTGTTTTTTGACTTGTTGAACGATTTTTGACATTGGAAAAAGGGAAATAAATATTGAAAAGGGTAAGGGAAAATATCTCCCATCTGACTTTGTCGTCCTTGCCGACAAAAGCCACCATTTATGGAAAGATCAAGTTTGATCTTCTTCTAGGATAAAACCAGGAATTGTTGTAGCATAATAGGATTAGATCTTTTGAGATATTATCAGTTGTTAGTAGATCTTAGGACATCTATAAATATGTCTCCCATTTTGGTTGAGCTAGTAGTAGGATGAAAGAGAAAGTAGAGAGTAGAGAAATATAGGAAAATAGGCAATAATCAGAAAAGTGACTGTTATAGTCCTGTAATAGGTTTTCAGCAAAATTATTGTAATCATATTCTTGAATAAATAAAGTGTACTATTTCTATTTCATATTTATTGTAAATGAGTGTGAGTAAGATCTAGAAAGAGAGAGACTCATACCTTCTTCTGGACAAGGATGCTGGCCACTTCCAAGACCTAGGAGGAGGACTAACAATAGGTTTTTATTCTGATTTTGCTGCATCAGAATGAGTTGTTGAACTTGTCATTTCATTCCTTTATAAATAACTAATGGTAATTGTAATCTTAGCTTATTTTATGTTTAGATTAATCTTGTGATTAATGGTTTGGTTGTAATCTCCACTTTCAGCAAAGCTTTCAATTTATTGCAGACTATCATTTCTAGAATTTACTGTTTTCTATAATTTCTTGCATTTTATGTTTTGTTGTCAACCTCTGCATAGAATATTGACAACCTTCTATTACAGAGCCTTGATAGGGTTTCATTTCCATGCTATAACTAGGTTTTCATTGCTGCAAAAGTAAATAGATTTTCTTTCTGCAATTATAATCAGACTTCTAATTTTGCAACTGTTATTTTTGCAACAAAATTAGGTCTCATTCTGCAATTGTAATTAGGATTTCATTTCTATAGTTAATGATTAGTTTCCATTTTTGCAACTAGATTAAGGTTTAATTTATGCAATTTAGAGATAGAAATGTCCTAAATCCCCCACACAATCGGTTTCACCAATAAGACCTGTTGCTCCGGATTGACCTAAGTTATAACCCCTGTTCACCCCTTCTTCCGTAGATAGCCTTGTACACTGCCCTGGATTGACAAATTCATTGAGAATTAATGATGTGTATAATTACTACGCATCATTTTGGCACTGTTTCCAGGGAATTGTGTTGCTAAAAGGTGACAAAAGTCCAATAGTTGTTAATTAGACTGAGTTGTGAAGATTCAAGATAAAATCTAAATAGAACAACTGGTTAAAGTAACAACTATTGACCTATAATTTATGTCATTTAAGAGTAAACATGAATGAGTAAGTCTAGGGATGAAAAAGGTAGAATTACCCAAAATGATCCATGGATTGTTCCATTAAGAAGATCTTCACGCCTAAGGGGTGAATCACCTATGTTTGAATTACCAAAAAGATTGAAATAAAAATCACCAGTCTCACCATCATTAGAACATCCTGAGAAAGAAAAATCACCAATCTCATCATCATTAGAACATCCTAAGAAAGAAGAATCATCAGACTCATCATCAACAGAGTATCTTGGACCTCTTGAGAGTGAAATTTGGATAGGTTTAACTGTTCCCAAGGAACATGAAACTATAGCAGAGGGAGGCAATCTAGATAGAGATGGCCAACATGGCTATTTCCATAATGAAGGAGATGATCAGGATATGCCCCAACCTTCTAGAACATTTGAATATCCTATCCGTTTGAATCCAACACAAAACTATCCCATGAAAACTATTTCACCTTCAGTACTTCCAACCTTCCGAGGTGTTGTATCTGAAGATCCTGATCGGCTTTTGTTTGAATTCAAGGTAGTGTGTCAAACCTATGATTATGTAAATTACAATCAAAAACTTAAGGTCTTTCCCTCAACACTGAAGGACTCAGCATTACGTTGGTTCATGAGCTTAGAGCCAAATTCCATCCGAACCTGGGATCAAATGGAAACTATGTTTTTAGACAAATATCAAGAGTATTGTCGTGTAAGGAACAAGAAAGATGAGTTATTCAGGATTAAATAGGAAGATGATGAAACATTAGAAGACTATCTTGATAGGTTCTCCTTTGTTCAAAGGAGATGTGGACTTGTAGAACCAGAGTTATGTAAAACCATATTTTTGAGAGGATTACAAGATGAATCCAGAGAAGCATTGGATTTGATGGGAAAAGAGGATGTAAATACTCTCAGTAATGAGGAAATTGTGGGTCTCTATAGAAATTACTCTCGCACTAAGCAGGGAAGAATAAAAAAGAGTACAAATGGCACTGATGTGAAGGACATAATGTATCGCTCCAAATTTTTCACACCCTTACGTTCAGGCTATAGGATCCATGCCCGGAAGGGGGATGTGAAAAGGATGGCGTGGTACCTCGGACTGAGAGGCCTTGTGAAGGTCCCGCCTCTCGGGGGAGGTGTATTATGGTGATTTTTCGATGGATGATGGGTTCACCAGAAACGTTTGAATGGCGCTTCCATGCCTAGGTTGGAAATGTGTTTGATGTGTTCCATTTTAGCTTTAATCATCCAAGTCCTAGGTTTGGCCAAAATGCGTCTAAGCTATTCTATATGAAATGCAGATTTAAATGAAGACAGAAACAGATTTGGACAGAAAAACAGAAAGAACAAGATGGATTAAAGACCCATACCTGATTTGGATGTCTGGTGAAGGTTTTGATTTTTGAAGCAGTCAAGATCACTTCTGATTTAACAGAATCGTCTGCGATCTGACAAGATCGTCTGAGATCTGACGAATTCATCAAACGAATTCGTCAGAGACCTGCAAACAGAAAAATAGATGCAAAATATAGAGAATGCAACTATGACAACAGAGGGCAATGATGTAAAATGACAGTAAGAACATTAAAATGATGATAATAAGCAAAAACACGAATGCATTATAACGATCTAATGACGATTTATGCTTTTATTATGCATTAAAGCTACATGGGTGAACTCCAAGATGAGAATAATAAAGAATAACCATAGAATTAACTAAATGCAGAATAATGCAACGAAAAAAGGATGAAGAAATGCAAACTCTGGGCACTGATTGCCCCTAATGTGAACTGTAATCGAAATCGTCTCGAATTGGGTCGAGATCGTCCGAGATTGTACGAGATCGTCTGAGACGAACTGAGCTTGCTCCGGCTGAAAAACAATGAAGTTCCTACAAACAAACTTGAAAAAATATGAATGCAAACAATGATTTAAGATGGTCTAGTGCGTGTAGAATTCGAGTTATAGGGAATTTCAGCCAGGGGGATGCTAAGGGGAGGGCCTAGGATTAAATAGGCTTAGGATAGAGGTTGGGAGGTTGGAGATCATCCCAATTTGGGAGATCTCCAACGGGGGAGGTCTTTAACGGCACAGACATGCTTCTGCCCGGATTAGAGACGTCGTTGGAACAGAGTCCAACTATGCACAAATCAGTTTGGGACGAGATCGTCTAGACGTCATACGCTAGACGAAATCGTCCGATCTGAGGCGATATCGTCTCATCGGAGACGACATCGTCAAAAGGACAAAACAAACTCTAAAAATGGCGCGAGAAAGGAGGAAATGGGTTAAACGGCGGTTTGGGAGCGGTTTTGGAGGTTGAAATTTGAATTTGAATATTTACTAGAGTAATTGTAATTATTAAGTTTTTACTGCACCAATTTTAGGGTGCTACATTTTGCCCCCTCTTTAGCGAATTTTTCAAAGAAAATACGTTAAAGACGAGTTCTTCTCGATCTACGAGAAAGCAAAAATTTATTCCCATTTTTAGGCGACGATTCTTAGTCGAATCGTACGACGACTTACTATGGTGCCCCCTCCGTGTTTTTACCCAAATCGAACGTTTGAGGTAAAAATGCGAAAAAGCAAAAATTTTAAAATGTTTTTAATTGTGGTTTGAATAAAATTAAGAAAAATAGGGTAAAACCTTAATTCATTGTTATTGTTCATTTTTAGTTTCTAGAGCTCTGTAAGCAAAAATGGTGGAGATAGCGCACAGATCGATAAAGGTCCGGCGCGGACTACGAGTAAGAGTCTAAACTTAGCTTAGAATGGTTTAAGTTGAATTTACATGCTTTTTAGGTGAATTTTGAGCAATTTTTGAGCATCGCGGTCGTTTTTGGGCCGTCGACGTCGTCGGGACGAAATCGTCTCAAGTTTGTCGATTTCGTCTAAAGGATCAACAAATTATAGAATTGATAGCATCAAAATAGATAAATATAATTGTAGACCCTAAAACTGCACAAGATATTCAAAGAGTCAAGTCCCTCTAGGACAAGGTCAAAAGAGAGGTAAAAATGTATGAGTACTTTCAATTGGCCTCCTCTGTAGAAGAAATTTAGGAAAAGGTAACTAAAACAATCAATCACGCAAAAGAATAGCTTTTTGCAAGGAATGAATACTAGAAGGTCCTTAAACTCCTCTTATCCATGATAGCATCATAGGCACGACGACTCAGGATGGATCATAAGGACCTAGTCAAAAAATTAAGAAAAATTCCAAATATCCAAAAGAACCTCCAAGCTTGCAAGGATAGTGACATCGTTGAAGACTCAAATGCAAGGAATGGACAAAGAGATTCAAGGATTAGTTGCTATCAAGATGCCTGATATATTTGATCAACAGAAGCACATCTCGGATGATGATATTGTAGACACTATGTTCAAAGAAGAAAAGAGCCAAGTTAATCAAGGGGATGCAGTTAAATCCTACAAGAAGATAAAGCCAATATACGCCAAGCTACAAGAGCTAGATGGAAGACAAGAAATTATCAAAAAAAACTTTTGAAAACCTTATAGGAGAATCAAAATACCTCGACTCAATCCAGCTGCCAAGTGGCAAAGAATGGCATAAATTAATAGGATTGTTGCCACAAAAAAATGGATGAAGAGAACTAAAAAAAACTAACTGCATGCCCAAAGGATAAATGCAGGATCTAGGGTCTCACACAATCGATCTTGGCACCCCATTAAATCATCAAAAATATAGTAACTCAACGCTACCTCAAAATTTACAAATTTTAAAGGAGCATGTAGCAGAGATTAGATAGGAAATAGCTCACAAACCTCCCAAAATTTGTATAAGTATGGCACAAGTACCAATTTGCTTGTAATAGAGGTCAATTGGCTCTAGGGAGCGATCCGCTAGCAAAGGGAATCGATTGGCTCCAAATAATGATTTGCTTAAGAAAAATGATTCACGTCAGGTTCACCAAAGATGTAGAGGGGGAAAAATGACACACCACATACGATTCTCAGGATTGGATCCGTGGGGAAGCCCTAAGGTGACTACTGTGGCTGTTATGTCTCTACACTCAATGGACAAGGGGGAAAAAAGGTTCACCAGGAATGGTTTTAAGGACTCGTTCCAAGTTCGAGGGGTTTGGATGATGTTTTGATGTGTGATTTAAGCAACCACCTATATTTGGTCTTTCCTAATATTAAACTATGGAAATGGAAGAGCGGTGCAGAACACACAAAATGCAAGAATACAATGACTAACCCTAGTATGATTCTTGGTTTGAATGATAGCTAACCCTAGGTTGCAAGAAATGAAATATTTTCTTTGAGCAAGGGTTCAAGGGAATGCAACACACAAAATTAACCCTAGATGCAAGACTATATGCTCTTTTCTCTTTCAAATGCCTAAAACAAAAATGAAATGTTTTTCTTTATTTCTTTGTTTTTTTTTTTTTTTTGTTATTTTGAATAAAACCTAAAACAATAATCAGGCGAATAGCAAAAAACCTAATAAACTACCTAGGACACTTATTTATTTTGATGTTTGATCAAAGCTTTATCTTTCGTCTCGGATATCCAAAAGCTTCATCCTGCAAAATAACTTTGCAAAACACTATAAAATATGATCAATGTTAGGGGGGCTATTTAGGCCATTGTATGACTTGAACTTGGAGGCGCAGAAGTCAAGCCCCCTAGGTCCTTTTCGCTGACCTTTAGAACATAGAAGTGAATGTTGACCTTTTTAGGAAGTGGACAAATAGAATGCAAAGAAGTAGAACAAAGCGAACAAAAAAATGTAAATAATATTATTATGCCTAAATGCAACATATAACTACGAACCTAGGGTACATGAATGAAGCCTTGCCTCTAGAATTGACACAATTGAAATCACGCTCCATACGGGAAGACTATGAAATTGGCTCTGTCGAAATCGCGTCTCATAGATACGGGGTGCAATTTTACAACAGAAGAAAGAAAGCAACAGATTGAAGCTAAACGAATAAAATGAATACAGATTTAACTAAAACATATTGATACTAAATAAATGAAGAACAAATGCAGATTTAACTAAAATAGATTGATGCTAAACAAATAAATTTAAAAAAAATAAATAAATGCAGATTTTTCTAAAACAAATTGATGTTAAATAAATGAAAAACAAATACAAATTAATGTTAAATAAATGAAAAACACATGCAGTTTTAACTAAAACATATTAATGCTAAATAAATGAAAAATACATGTAGATTTAACTAAAACAAATTAATGCTAAATAAATGAAAAATAAATGCAATTTTAACTAAAACAGATTAATGCTAAATAAATAAAAAACAAATGTAGTTTTAACTATCTATAAACACAAATGAAAGAAAAAAATATTGATGCTAAGTAAACAACAATGAATTCAAACTTAACAATCTAAATGCTATTATTATGTACTAAATGCAACATGTAACTATAGACCTAGGGTTTAGGATGAAACCTTACCCCCAAGCTTGACGCAGCTGAAATCATGCTCCATACGGGAGGACTATGATATCAGCTATGCCAAAATCGTACCCCATAATACAGGGTGTGATTTCACAATAGAAGAATAAAAATAACAAACCAATGTTAGATAAACAAGAACGAAATGCAAGCTTAATAATTTATGAATGTAAATGAAAGACAGCAGCGAGAAAGCAGGCAAGAGGATGAAGACCTCCGAGATGGTAGACTTCCCATCAAGGGCTCCAACACTTATCCACCAAGGACAACACAACAACAACAAAAATAGCAAGAAAGAACACCACACAAATTTGTTAGTATATGGAGGCAGCCTTTTAACAAATCACCTTCACAAAAAATTGCTTATCACATTCATTCATCAATATATCATTCCTCTCCTATGTCGTGTATCTCTCATCCATATATCTCTCTATATATGTATATGTCTCAAAAAGGAATAAAAAACCCTCTATTTATAAGACGTCTTGAAAGCAAAAAGGGTGGGAAAGCCTAAGGGAGGACCAACTTCAAAGAAGTTAGCCCAAGAGATAAGGTTTTTCCAATAGGAAACCCTAGCTTATCGAAACCGCGCCCCGAAATGGTTGACCACGATTTTGAGACAGTTGGATCCATGTGCAATTTTTCTACAGTTTGGGGAATCAAACAGTGTCAAAATGGGACAAATCATATACTGTCAGAAAGCTCTTTTTGATCCTGATCCAATGGTATAGGTTTTGGAAGGAATGGACAATATTTGATAGGGGAAAAGTTGGCTCAAAGATGACCTTTGGCAACTTGAGAGGAAAACTAAATGACTCATATTAATGGGTTAGTTTTCCATGTCTACCCTTCCCATCCGGTTGGAAAAGAAATTGAATCAATTGAATGGTCATAAAGGTAAATTTTAAAGTACGAATCCTAAATAAATTCTCTTGGAAAGCAATATTTTGGCATGTATTGATGCACTAAGTCATTTTGGAAGCCTTCTAAGCCTGTTAGAGGCATAATTAAAGGCATATAACTTTTGGTAGTGCATGATTTTGCTAAAGATGCCCCCAAACCTTTATTTGTACTAGGAGTAATTATTTCTCACCCTAGGTAACTTAGGGGTATTCTTATTATAAAGAGGGGCCTAGAGGCCCATTGTATTCATTTTTTGGCCATGAGAATTCAGAACTACACTTTGTGAAACCGACATTGTGCTTTAACCTCATGAGATTGTAAGACATTGGCACCACCCTCTTGGTTTGCTAAGTGTGTGATGTATGCAGCATAGCCCTTTTAGCCCATCTTGTCATTTGCTTATTAATTTCATAATCTAATGAATACGTAGATATTGATGTTATTCGACTTCTCATGTATTGATTGATCACACACTTCCCTCACTACGATTTAAACTTGTATTTCCTTAGAGTCACTTGCACCCTTAAACTTCCATGCATTTTTATTTTCGTACTTTATTTTTTGCATTTTGCTTTCATTCCAAGTTAGTGTAGGTTAGCGTAGGAGTATTCCACAAGGACATGGGGGAGTTGACCTAAGTATGAAGGTTGGAAGAAGTCATTTGCAATCCCTTACAACTTTGTTGAAACTAGAATTGGGGCACAAATCTTAATTAAAAATTCAAGACAAGTCCTCGATTCAACACTAACAAAGGTGTTCTTCAAGATAATGAAGGTAAAAATTTCCTCAACTTAGTCAAAATCTCATGGAACTTCAACACTAGGCAACTTATTACAAGGATCAATATGGCCATGAAAAAAGATGGAGACATATCTCAACTAAAGGGGATTCATAAATTATTATTAATTTTGTGAGAAAAAAAATAGATGGGAGGATTAAATCAACAATAACATTATTCCATATTGAAGGAAAGCCAAGTATTTTAAAAAAGGGCAAAAGCTTTACCTTTTTAAAACATGTGTTTAAAATGTCCAATTATTAAAGGAGGGAGTATCTTAGAAATGCCAATATATCTATAAAGAAGGAAATTATGTTGATCATCATCTTATGTTAATCCTCGTCTTGATCAATTTCAAATTTTATAAGTCAAATAATTGAAGAGATTCTCTTTCTTAATGGAAATAATAAGTTAAAAGAAATGAAAAAATATTTTTTATAAAAGACAACCTAGATGTGGTCTAATTGACCTAAATTGTAATGCTTTAATGAAAGTGGCCCTAAACAAAGCCCCTTACAACTTATTTATAAATAATAATTTTGAAAAAGAAATATCAGCAAAAATTTATCAAACATTCATCTATATGGCACTAAGACAAACATAATCATATTCAATTTTAAACGAATAGATTTAAAAATTTAATAAAAGTATACCTAATAATCATAGCATTGTACTATGTGAGAAATATTTAGAACAACATACCATTTACTTCATCATTGTTTGTTTGCTCACACCATTTGGGGTAGTTTTTTTAATATGAAATTATATTAGGTATCTCCATTAACATTAAAAGAGTTGATAAAATGTTAGATAAATTATTTCAAAGCTAAAGCATTATGTATTCTTTGGAGGATTAGCCTACCATTATTTGTTGGAATTTATGGCTTGAAAGGAATAACAAAATGTTTAAAGATAAATCTCAAAATCATTCACCTCTCTTGTAGAATGTCTATAAATATGGTGCTCATCAGAGAATGTGTCAATTACAAAAAAAGAGGTGTTAGAACTTGGCTACAAGATTTGAACATACATGGAAGAAACATCTACGAAAACGGAATTAAAACAAAATATCTACTTCAATCTATGGTAAAATGGAAATGTCTAAAAATTAGGTTTATCAAAATTAATTTTAATGGTGCTTCTAAAAGAAATCCAATAAAAACTGGTGGAGGTGGTATTTTTAAAAATAGTGAAGGTAAAATTCTCCACTTGTTCAGGATCAAATGGAACTTCAACTAACAACTATGCAGACGCTAGGGCACTTCATACATGGATTAAAATTGCATAGAAAATGGATGGAAATATATTTCAATTGAGGGGAACTCACAAATTATCATCAATGTTGTTAATAAAAATGAATGTGGAGACTGGATACAAAATAATATTATTGTTGACGTTCATCATCTATGACTAGGGCAATCTCCTTGTAGTGAGCATACTTATAGAGAAGGAAATTGAATAGCAGATAAATTAGCAAATTATGGTGTTGATCTTTATCTTGATGAAATTCAAATTTTAGAAGGCAACTTACCAAGTGAGATTTTATGTCTTAATCAAAATGATGTCAAGAAGCGAGCTGATTGTGGAAACATAGCATTTCGAGGAAATTTAAGAATATATTTAAAAGAAAAAAGAAATGAAAAAACTATGATAAAAAGGTATGCTACAACAACTGTAATATTTTGATGTTTTGATGAGAGTAGCCCTAATAGAAGCCACATATAACTTATTAAAAAATGATAACATTATACCAAACTTTAGTTGCAAAACAAAGCAAATAAATGTAAATAAAAGGTCCCATTAAAAAATAGACAGCTTTGCACTAGACTTTTAATAACCAAATAAAAGTAAAAATTATTAAATTTTTCAAAATGATATTAAGAGACCACATTAAACAATCCACAAAAGTTTTCTTACTATAAAATTATGTTTGCTAAAATATTCACAACAAACTTTTTACATACACATGCACTTTGACATTTTCATACAACATCTTAACATACACATGCACTTTCACATTCATACAACACCATAACACACTTATGATACATAGATATAAAGGCAACTTGAGCTCTCCACACCAATTAGGATCTCTAGTAACTTAAGTTGACAATAAAATGAAATTAGAATAATTTTAAACATCATAACACACTTATGATACATAGATATAAAGGCAACTTGAGCTTTCCACAGCAATTAGGATCTCTAATGACTTAAGTTGACAATAAAATGAAATTAGAATAGTTTTAACTTTACGCTAATAACCAAAACAAGTCTAAAAATCCCAAGAACACACTCTTGAAGAAAATTTAATGCCTTATAATTTGTATGCAAAACAGAAGTTAATAGAACTCATAAAAATTACGTTATCAGTGATTCTTATGGGCATGATTTCTTATTCACAACATCCTATTTTTAATCTGAAAACAAAATGAAATTAGAATAAATTTAATTATACAGTAGAAACCAAAACAAGTCCAATACAACACTCCCAATTACACTCCCAATTTATTAAAGAAAATTAAATACCTTTGACATTTTCATACAACATCTTAACATACACATGCACTTTCACATTCATACAACACCATAACACACTTATGATACATAGATATAAAGGCAACTTGAGCTCTCCACACCAATTAGGATCTCTAGTAACTTAAGTTGACAATAAAATGAAATTAGAATAATTTTAAACATCATAACACACTTATGATACATAGATATAAAGGCAACTTGAGCTTTCCACAGCAATTAGGATCTCTAATGACTTAAGTTGACAATAAAATGAAATTAGAATAGTTTTAACTTTACGCTAATAACCAAAACAAGTCTAAAAATCCCAAGAACACACTCTTGAAGAAAATTTAATGCCTTATAATTTGTATGCAAAACAGAAGTTAATAGAACTCATAAAAATTACGTTATCAGTGATTCTTATGGGCATGATTTCTTATTCACAACATCCTATTTTTAATCTGAAAACAAAATGAAATTAGAATAAATTTAATTATACAGTAGAAACCAAAACAAGTCCAATACAGCACTCCCAATTACACTCCCAATTTATTAAAGAAAATTTAATACCTTTGACATTTTCATACAACATCTTAACATACACATGCACTTTCACATTCATACAACACCATAACACACTTATGATACATAGATATAAAGGCAACTTGAGCTCTCCACACCAATTAGGATCTCTAGTAACTTAAGTTGACAATAAAATGAAATTAGAATAATTTTAAACATCATAACACACTTATGATACAGATATAAAGGCAACTTGAGCTTTCCACAGCAATTAGGATCTCTAATGACTTAAGTTGACAATAAAATGAAATTAGAATAGTTTTAACTTTACGCTAATAACCAAAACAAGTCTAAAAATCCCAAGAACACACTCTTGAAGAAAATTTAATGCTTATAATTTGTATGCAAAACAGAAGTTAATAGAACTCATAAAAATTACGTTATCAATGATTCTTATGGGAATGATTTCTTATTCACAACATCCTATTTATAATCTGAAAACAAAATGAAATTAGAATAAATTTAATTATACAATAGAAACCAAAGCAAGTCCAATACAACACTCCCAATTACACTCCCAATTTATTAAAGAAAATTAAATACCTTATGCTTAAAGAGCTTTATGCAAAACATCATATAATTTGTATGCAAGTGTTTCCCCTCACGTCCACCACCCTCACGCCCAATCAACAAGTGTTTCCCCTCACGTCCACCACCCTCACGCCCAATCAACAACAACGATGTCGAATAGGTTTGGTGGGAGCAGCCCCTATGGTTTGAACCCTGTATTTGTCAGATACTAAAAATAATGTGGTTATAACTCTCCTATGAATCAAAAAATTAATTAATTAATTAAAAGTTTTAAAAATAATATAAAAAAATTAATATCATAGTTTAATTTTAATTACTATTATAATCATAAAATTTGTCCTTAGTTGTTAATTTTAATTAACTATTAATTATTTCATGATATATATTTTAATCATATTTCATCTTAATTAATCATCAATTAATATTTTTAAATTATAAACAACAGTGACAACATTTACTTTTTAAAATAATTTATTTTGATGAGTAACAAAACATCTATGTTTTATGAGTTTATTTATTTTGATGTCAAAATTGAAATGCTGAAACTGCCAACGGACTGGGCCCTGGCTTAATTTTGTCCGCTGGTGCAATGGAAGTTTTTACTGAGAGCTTATTTTTCAACTAAACGAAAATAAACATCAGCACCAAATATTACAGCGAAAAAACAGATGGAGAAAAAAAAGAGGAATCTGTCACTGTCACTGTCACATGGAGCTACAAAAGAGTTAATGGTGGCCACTCAACTTTAAGCCTGCTGAAACTTTCCTAAACTGTAGCCTTCACCGAAAAGATTCACCAAATAAACTTGTTAGTTGTTAGACAAATTTTATGGCACCTCCCTGGCAACGACAATAGTTCGGCCAGATCTCGTAACTGTGCAAAACAATGTGACAATGGGAATAACAAAATATTTTACATCTTTAACGTTTGTTGATGTGTGGGTCTAAATCTCTGCTAAGCATATAAGTTCGTGATTGACATCTGAAGTTCAATTATTTATGTAGTGAAAGTTTGTGTTCTACAATGTATGTGTCTCTGCATCCACAATGGCTTTGCTTCGTATCCAGCAAAAGATAATTCTTGGGTGCATGAAAGCCTGCAAGCAACACCAAAAGCAACGTCGGAAGAGACCTTTTGATTCAACAGTGAGTTTGGAAAGGTGAATCCGTGGATTGCAGTTCCCACAAACGTAAATGTTTTCATTCTTTTGAGACCAAGTTACAGGTGGACCAACATCTTCGCCAAATTCTGCATTCACATCGCATCCTCTTCCCCTGTAAAAGGCAGAGGGATATGGTAGTATGCCCTTTACAAATGAAGATTAGTTTAGGCTTAAAGACTAAACATTGATTGTTTTGCAAAGAAAATATGGGAAAAAGGAGGAACCATTGTTGAAGCTACAAATATTGACAGAAAACAAGAGATTATGAGGTCAACTCCGAGCATTTCTAGAGGCAAGGGCCCCTCTTTGGAGTTCAATTTTTGTAAGAATCATCAGGAGTACTCACAGTTTTGTGGATCACCCTTCAACTACCTACATATTCAGCCACACGACTAGTGGGTCCCTCTTTTCTTCTCATCCCATCTTGTCGGAAAAGAGATCTAAAAGTTCCCTGTTTTACAGGGATTGATTCAGTTCTTTCACATTTTTTTATATATTTTGTTTGAAGTTCACAAGGGCTGTGTCAGGATTGGTCTATAAAGGATATTGTTGTTTTTGTTTTGAAGGGAATGAAGATGGACAACAATTTTCTGAGAGCTTCTAGAAACACCTTGAAGTACAAGGCGTCAGTGCAAGTTTCACAAATCTCCTCCTCAAATTTATGACTTAGTCAAAGCATGCCGTGTTTGACATAGTTGGAAGTGAAGCCAGTCCTAAACAAGTAGATGCAGGCTGTTCCAATGCATGTTTTCTCTTTGAGAGAACCATTTTATCATTGCTTCGACTTATTCAATTTTGACTAGTTATTATTTATATTTGCAGAGAAACTGTAGTTTTATTGACTTCAGAATTCAAAGCGATGTCAGTCCTAAGCAAGTAGTATGCAGGTTTTTCCAATGCATGTTTTTTCTTTTTGAGAGGAGCATTTTCTCATTGCTTCAACTTATTCAATTTTCACAAGCTGTCAATATTTATATTTGCTGTGAAACAGTAGTTTCATTGACTTCGGATTCCCTACGGACTTTGTCGTTCAGTTTTAATGACATTTTGTTATAATCACCTTCTTTTAAAGAATTGAATATTGTCTTGGAAATGACACTCTGAAAACATGATGAGGTGATGTCTCCAAACAGACCAAGGTTCAAGCCTCACCACATTTAGACAGACCCTTGCTAATTAGGGTCGGTCAAAGACGATCAAAGAAAATCTCATTCATTTTTTATCCTTTTAATTTATAAACCCCCCTAGTCCTTTGCCATAATTGATAAAACCCCACTCCTCTTTTCACTTTCAACATGCATAAACATTAAAGCCCTTGTTTCAAAGGAAGATTTCGTTCCACACCCCCTGGTGCATGTTTTCAATTTAATAACAGTGACATTTTGATCAAATGCAAAATCCAAGAAAGACTGTATTATTCAATTATAACATATGTTAAAAGTGGAATACTTTGAATGGAAAATATAGCAGCTATAAGAATGGGTTACATTTCCATAGCTGTGATAAAAGAACCTTAAACCAGTAAAAAAATTGTGGATCATTATAATTTATAACCTTTGTCTCCCATCGGTTAACTGGCTTCAGTCAACTTCATGAGAATGGCTGGTTCTTTTTTAAAAGCATACATATAGTCAAAGAAATACATAGCAGTTAGCATGAAAATCATTATCACTCCTCTCAATTAGAGAGAGGCGCCTCACCTAGAATAATTGGATTGCTGCCTTAAAAAAAAAGAATTATATATCAGATCAAAAGACAATTATCACTTTTTCAATTATGAAGAAACCCTTCATCTTTACACTCATTTCTTATATCGTCCATCACTTGCTGAAGCAAATGAGGCTGACTTGTTATGATGCTATCTACTCCAGCAAATAACATCCTTTTCATAGAATAGATATCATCCACAGTCCATGCATATACCTTCTTTCCTGCCCTAGAATATAAACAAAATAAGTGCAATAAGTGCATAGGCTTCAAGTTGCCACTGAAGGTTCAAAATTCTGCCACTAAACAAATGACAATGAACTAAGAAAAATGCAGTCTCAATTTCTAAATACACAATCCATTATATGATGAAGTTTTCCAGGGTTCTGAGTTCTATATATATGTTAAAAGAAAATTCAAAATAACACTCATTATTTGAACTGAAAATAATGAAAAGAAAGAATTACAAACTCCTTTTTTTCTGCTGATGCTGACCTTGAAATTGAAATGTTAGGCTTATTGAATGGGCCTGCTATCAAATGAGTTTAAGTAGGGTTAACAAGCCTTAAGCTGGTACATAGGGATAATGCTAATTTATTAAGGGATCATATCAATGCTTCTAAAATAAGATTAACATGCTCTTATAAGTTGTTATAAAGTTTTAAGAAACATGGGTGATTGTTCATGGTTAACCATAAAAGTGCAGATGTAAGAGTCGGTGTTCAGCATCAGCCCTAGATATCATTATACCTGTTCAAAAAGCTATTGCTTGATTATTGCCTACTTCACTGACAGAAGGGTCTAAATTGCAGATAATGAGATGGCTCTTTAACACTGTGACTCTTCAGAAAATTCAGTAAGAGTATGGTGAAAGATGAATGGCTATATTCTGACCATGGGAATGGTTTTCTGCGTGAGGTATGTGCTATGCCAACAATATGAACGTATCTACAGAGGTGACGCCTCCCAGGACCTCCTACAGTGAATGTCTTTTCTATCAAATTTCCTTTCCCTAGGAAACAGTCATCCATCAATGATATCTATGCTTTTGCTGTTTGATTTATAAACCTACCACGTACTCACAAGTAGTAGTTCGTAACAGTTTTTAACATGGTGTGCAAGAAAAAAATTAGTAAGGGAGTGGAAAGCCTTATCCAAATTGTACGTGAAATAGACTGGAACTGTCCTCTCACCCTTAATGATCAGGGTGCAATCCCTAACATTACACATTACAAACTGATAGGTCAATGGTATCTATGATGGTTAAGAAATGAAGTCATCCCAACAATGGGGGCCCTAAGTTGTAAATGGTTATTGTTGGAGGTTCTTGGATGCACGTGTCTCCCATGTGGTAATGATGAACAAATGATTGATCATCTGACATTTTTCTATTGCTTGAGCACTCAACCTAACATTGCAATTGTTCACTTGGCGTTGTTCCATATGTGGGGAAGCAATCTTCCACAACAAACCCCATTTTGAAGAATAAAGTAATCAAGAAATGTTTTTAAAAGATGATAGGAAATGAGGAATAGCCAGAATGATTTCCTAGAAATTTCCATGTAGTTCATATTTTATAAATGTTTTAAACACCATTCCAACATATAGATGTGTTTCTTGTGATGTTGCAGTATGTTTTGGTAACATATTATTGCAACTTACAGGCCATTCAATATTCACAATCAGCTTACTTAAATTACAAGATCAGACAAGTAGATTAATGATTGTAAGAGGTTCCAACACAGGTTAAGCTCTGGCATTTTCAAGAAGTTTAGACTTTGCAAATTCAATTAAAGCAATCATTTGAAGGAGGGGGAGGAAAGAATGCTTTCACTGCATTAGAATTAGTGAGAAAAACTCATAATTGTCCAAGCCTTCAACCTCCAAAGAACAAAAGATGCTGCATGAAAATATTAAGGGCATTTGCTAACAAATTAGAAGTGAAAAAGAAAAAGAAAAAGGCTACTACATAATTCAAAAACTTTGGATGCAATTTTGACCACCTGTGTGCCTTTGCAACAAGTTCTTCATTGACTAAAACGTGGTAAACCCCAATGACCTCTGCACTTTCCATACGAAACAAATCACTTTGAATTCCAGTTACAGGATCTTTCATAACAATATATCCCACCTGTGCAGTAAACAAAATATTGAAAGTTTTTATCATATTAGAAATATACAATGGTCCTAGAGGAGATCAGAAATGTCCACATTTGGAACACTTCTCAACTCATATAAATAGAACAAGCATAAAAAAAATATCATAAATCCTTCTCAGTAAAAGACCTAAAATAGATATGATCTTGACTCGAGTATTGTTATTAATACCCTTGTTTACAGAAGAAGAATGAAATTCAAAGTGAAGGGGGATACAAAGTGAACCTAAATTGAGATCAACAAAAAAAAGATAAATCCAGAACAGCGTATAGACTTGATTTTGTCCATTATAACGAATCACCGGAGGATGCAGAAAAGTAAATACAGGTATTCACCTCTCCTAAGTTGTCTGTTTTAAAGTCATTTCAAATAGAAGAGGTTAAGCAATGAAAATTATAGACAACTTGGCAAAGAACCACTCATTGCCAAATCATAATATTAGGGAGCATGAATGTCCATTCTCTTAATATGTACTGAACCTAAATGACTAAGATTTTCTAAATTTCACATCAATATACTAGAAGTCTCGTAGTAGCAAGTGTTGCATCTTGAATAAGCTAAGTTTAGTGAAAAAAATTTCTTCCTACAATCGTTAAGAAGACATCCTTTGTGAATCTGTGGCCAAGACATGAGCTTTGTGCTAAAGATTGAACCCAGAAATAAGCCGCTAGATGATACAACATTTTGTGGCATGAACACCAACTCCTCTAGAAGATATGGCTGATCATCAACTCGTTGTTATGTTGGCCTTAACCACACATTAGATCCCTTAAGAACTTATATGCTATGATGGATGAAGTTTTAGAATAAGAATTTAGAAATAGGGGAAATGGGGTTTTCCAAAACCAGGAATGACTAGGGTCCAAGGTCAGTAAAATAATGTTATTAATCATAGAAGAATATACTTTTACTTGAAGATAATTCAGAAGAAGAAAATTCTGCTTGGAATTATGACCTCCTAGTTTTAGAAAAATTACAATTAGTTAATTCAACACCCAATAATCCTCTATTTACTGAGAAGTTATAAACAATAAAGAGATAAAAATCCTAGCATGTGAAATTAATATTAATCAGACAGTTGGGGATACAATGCTTGGTTGAAGCCTCACAATGCTTGGGGATAAACTGAAAAAATTATATTGATGTAAGCAACACCTCTAAATCTTGGATTTCCATTAGCAATCTGGTTGAGGAAGAGGACAACAAACAAGCAATGAAGGAGCTCCAAAAGATATTGGTTGAGCTCTCTTTGCCTATTTTTTCAATGAAGGATGAGTTGGTTTGAAATGTTCCAAGAGATAGTCAACATTCCGTCAAGTTTGGATATAAGGCTTTTGAACAATCTGAGCTCCCCACTCCCAAGGATTTTCATTGGACGAAGATTTGGTCACCCGAGGCCCTCCCCTAAGGTCTTGTCATGTCTTTGGATAGCACTTTAGAGCAAAATTCTTATGGATGATAGTATGCAATAAAGGGGTATCATGGAACTTTCAGCTGTGTCTTGTGTGAGAAGGATCCAAAAACATCAGATCTATTTCTTCATTGTTCTTTCACTTCTAATATTTGGGGGTTGCTTTTTAAAAAAAATGAAAAACCTGTTGAGTTGCTCCATTGATATCAGAAAAGTTGATAAAATGTGAAATTAAGTTGTTTCAAAGCAAAAGCACTAGGCATTCTGTGGAGGATTAATCCTGCTATTATTTGTTGGATTATTATTAATCCTGCTATTAATCCTCGTGAGTATGGTCTACCGGCAAGGATGTTACTTGCATTATCGGCGATAAGACCCGGGTTCAATCCCCATGATGGATGTGTATAAGAAATATTACTTTAAAAAAAAAAAAAATAGAATCTTTAAAAACAAATCTCAGGATCAAACCCATTGTTTCCTCTCTTGCAGAGTGTTCTCAGGGATGGTGCTCATCATGGGAAGTATCGGGTGTGGAAAAATGTATGGGCTTCTTGGTAACAGGATTTGAATATACACGTGGGTGTGATCTGCAATAATGGAGATATCAAAAAGGATTTGCATCAACAAATGCTAAAATGAAAATATCTCAAAGTTGGGTTCATCAAATTTAATTTTGATGTTGCTTCTATAGGAAACCTGGGGAAAGCTAGCACAGGTGGTGTTCTCCTAAATGATGAAGGCAAAATTCTCCTTGCTTACTTAGAATCAGATGGAACTTCAACAAAAAACTATGCAGAGGCCAAGGCACTTCCTATAGATATCAAGATTGACATCAAAAAAGATGAAAACATATGTCAACTAAGTGGGATTTACATATTTTTATTAATTCTGTAAAGAAAACGGATGTGGAAATTGGGTTCCCAATAGCATTATTTTTATCAAATGGGACTCGCTCGAGTGTTTAAAAATATGGGCTCCCAATAGAGACCTAGGTTCAAATCTTGTCAAGCAATACAGTACCACTTTGGTTCATTAAAATACCACGGTAACATGGTAAATAATGTATTATGGGGGCGGGACATTTCAATCCCACATAAACAATAAAAAAAAACAATAGAAGTACTTTTGTATCCATCAATTATTGATGGAGGCAATATCTTGCAAATATCAACATATCTATAAAGAAGGAAATAGGGTGGCAGATGATTTAGTCAATCGCAGTGTTGATCTCTGGCTTGTCAAAATTCAAAATCTGAAAGGTAACTAGCTGCAGGAGATTCTTTTTCTCAATGAAAATGGTATCAAAGATTTTACTGTAGCTTAAGATAAGATAATTATATTCATGTCCACAGATGGCCAAAGCAGGCCAATAGGACTCATTGAAAAAAGTTGTTACAATGCACTGTATAACCAAAAATTACTACAAAAATAATCTATACTAGAGTAAAGAATCTAGTGTAAACTACACTAAAGTGAAACAGCTGTATGGCATAAAGTTACAGCCTCGAGGGTTACTCAAAACAGATAAAACCCTGAAGAACAGGGAGCTAGAAAATATCTTTGATCGAAATGCAAGTTAGAAATGGTTCATGGAAATTTTGCTTAGATATGGCCCAGTTTCCCTAATAGCAGATGTAGTGTTCTGATATTCTGAGGGGAGTGACACCCAATAGAAGACGTGTATAACTTGTTAAAATAACAAATCAATGAAGTTTCAAATATGGCATTGTGGATTCAATGGGAATTAAAAACTGTGAAGTTCCTATATCTAAGCTAAGTACTGACTATATTAGGCTAAAATAAGGAAAATTATCAAGAATAAATATAGAATCCATTTTCAGGAAGAAAAAGATGATGACCATGTCCTACTCAAGAAATAATACTCTCTCTATGACTTCGTAACTAAATTTAAAAACAAAATAAGGAAAAATGATGAAGAAACTTAGAAATGATAACCATGTCCTACTCAAGAAATGATTGTTAGCTCATAAAGTAATGCATTTAGCAGTTTTGAAAAAAAAAAGAGCAATGATCTTAAAACTTGATATGAATAAAGCCTATGATAGGGTTAAATAGGACTTTCTTCTTGCAAATTTGAAATATTTGGATTTGGGAAGAAATGGGTTAGAAGGATTAAACTTTTAAAGCTTGTGTCTCTACAGTATCATATTCAGTATTGGCCAATGGGCTAGGAACAGAATCATTTAAAGCCAAGAACAGTTTTAAACAGGGAGATCCTCTATCACCATATCTGTTCATTATTATGGCAGAGTTAGTGGGAAGGAACTTGAAGAAGACATACAAAGATGGGCTAATA